>JANBXA010000031.1:4817500-5417500 GCA_030556225.1 Cricetiscus sungorus | reverse complement strand
CTCCCTTTCTTCCTCCCCCTAAGCCCCCTTTCCAGCGCCACCTCCCAGCAATCCCTCCTGGCCCTCCTCTTCTCTCCCTCCTCTCAGCGGGTCTCCCTAGGGCTGGATGGAAGACACTGCAGGACTTAGCCTCACTTACTTTGGGACCATCAGTACCAGGGGTGCCAGGGAGGCCACGAGCACCTTGGAGGCCTTGTGCCCCAGGAGAGCCACGTTCACCTGGGAAACCCCTTTCACCCTGTGGAAGAGACATGGGGCAGAATCAGGCAACAGTGGTGGGAAGATGAGTGGGGAGAGGCAGGGCCCCCAAGGCAGGCTGCAGTGCTGGGAGGCATGGGTAAAACTGAATGCAGAGAGGGCAGGCCCAAGGAGACCGTGACACTGGGTGGCAGGACACTCACCCTGGGACCCACAAGGCCAGGAGCTCCAGCTTCACCAGGAATACCCTAGAGAACAAAAGTATGTAAGAGTGAAGGCTGCCTGCTCTGTACTCCAGACCCCAGAACATGCCTCCCACCGTGGCTGCCCATGCCCACGTGTCCACCTGCCACTGAGCTCAGATGGTTGTTAGGAGAGCTGGGGATCAGGTTTGGGACATTGCTCAGGCTTTGTGGGGTTCTTCACACACCCTTTCTCTTATCTCCTAGACACCAGCTAAACAAGTACAAAGGGCTCCACACTCACCTGGTCACCTTGTTTCCCACCTTCACCTGGGGGACCAGGTGGGCCGGGAAGACCCTGGAAGCCAAAGTGACATGGATTAGCAAAGAGCTGAGTTTGTTCCCTCGGGCTCCAGGAAGACACAGCACAGGGCAGACCATGAGAGAGTGGACCTACCACCCATAGCGTGTGCCTGGAGAACTCTAGGCATGGGCAGGGCATTGCATAGAAGTGTGGTCCAGCCACCTACCTGGAAGCCTGATGGCCCAGGAGCACCCTGCTCGCCTCGTTCACCAGCAGGTCCCTGCAGAAGGGGGAAAAGGAAGCTAAGCTAGGAATTTGGAGAACTTAAGGCCCGGGGAGTGGATTAGAGAAGCCTCCCTGAATTGACCAGCCTACATGTGGCTGGGCACTTCTCCTCCATCATCTACCCACACTTCCATCCTCTAAGCAGGTCCCACTGCCTCTAGCAAGCCTCCCTCATCTGGAGATGGTTCAGCCCAGACCCATGTCTGTCATCTCCATTACTGGACGAATGTTAGGTTCTTTGTTTTTAGCTCTCACAAAGCCACCCGGAGAAGCTGGGTAGGTACTTACAGCAGGGCCAGGGGGTCCAGCAGCCCCTGTCTCACCATCTTTGCCAGGCAGACCCTACAAGGCAGAGGAGAAGGAGCTGTGATGACATAGGTCCCAAGATGTCACCTGAGACCAGCAGACGTATTTTTGGGGTCTGAGGTTTTCAGATCCTCAGAGATCCTCAACAGAACTCCATTTTTTGCCCCTCCCTGTACTTCCCTCAGACTTTCTCTACATAGACATCTTCCTCTGTACCTGAGTTTTGCCTCTGAAACCCCTCATCAGCCAGTAGATTCTCTGGGTGGATCCCAGAAGGCATAGCCTAGCACATGATCAGCCATAGGAATCAACTCTTGATAACCAAGACTCTGAAGACCATGTCTAGGGGCTCACGACTCCCGTTCCCAATAGGTATCCCACCAACACCAAGCCACAGAAAGCGGGGAGAGCACTTACTCTTAGACCAGGAGCGCCAGCCAGTCCCTTCTCACCAGCTTTGCCAGGCTCGCCCTGAAGGAAGGGGAGAGAAAACGATGAGGTGGATAGTTGAGGATGGAGTGAAACAGAGTATGCTAAGGAGCCTGGGGTCTGAAACCCAACCCAGTGCACAACTGAAGGTAACATCAAACATCAGCCACTTCTCACATTCAGAGGCATCGAGGCCACCAGACTCTATGGCATAACGTCCAGAGATGATGTCTTAAGGTTCTAAGTCTCCCCCAGATTGCATGTGTCCATGGTAGGGCATGGAAGACAGAGCTGTCCATGACATTGAGAGCACATTGGCCACCTGCCCTGGGTTAACTGTTCAGAAACCAGCTCTTTCTCCAAAGGATATAAAAGAAGACCAAGGCGATGACAGAGAAAACTGTTACTTACATTGGCACCTTTGGGGCCAGGGAAACCCATGACACCAGGCTGTCCGCGAGCTCCCTGAGGACCAGGAGGTCCAGGACGACCATCTTCACCAGGGGCCCCCTGAAAGATAGGATACCATTCTCCAAACATAGTCCCTCTGATCATATTTTCCCACCAGTAGCTAAGTGCCTATCATGTGACAGACATGGAACGAAGTACCAGCCATGAACATACATCTAGGGTTGAGCAACCCCACACACATGGACCCATCTACAGGAAGGTGCTCTCCTGGCTCAGATGTCTTCCCTGAACCCCTTCCTAGAAGATGCTCAAATGCAGTGTGTGTGTGTTTCAGAGCTCACAGTACAGGTCACATGTGCCCATAAAACCTACCATCTATCTCTTACACCATCCCTAAACTGTACAGAATCCTAGGCTCCTAGGCTGCCTTCACCCAGACTCCCTTCCCTCTCCCCATTGTCTCCTGAAGGATGCCCCCTTTATCTTCTCCCGGGAGTCTCACTCTGATGATTGACTTACAGAAGGACCAACTTTGCCTTGAGGACCAGCATCACCAGGACGACCAGTAAGACCCTTTGTTCAGGAGAGAGAAGAGACTGATGTAAGTCAGGGGTAGACTCTAAATCTCCCAGTTCCAGCAGCACAGCTTAGATGATGTGGGTGGGAAGGGTGCAGGAGTCTGTGTAGCATCCAAAATAAGGACAGCAGCAGTGACCTCCTCCTTACCCGGGCTCCAGGAAGGCCAGGTTCTCCAGGACGACCTGGGTCACCATTAGCTCCCTTGGGACCAGCCAGGCCACTAGGTCCTCGCTCTCCAGGGGCACCCTACACCAGACGAGACAAAGTCAGTGGAATGCTTTATAACCAGGGAAATGGGGAGAGACCAAGCCCTTCTTTCTCCACTCACCTTGGGACCTGCCAGACCATCTTGACCTGGGAAACCTCGGTTGCCAGGGGCACCCTAGGAGAAGTAGGCAAGAGGCAGAGGGTGAGGAAGGCTGCTCACCAGCATGCCTGGAAGGAGCCCCACCAGGCTCCAGGGGGCCATCCCATCCACCCTCTACCACAGTGTCTATAGGTAGCCACAGCCTGCAAGACCCTGAGAGGCTAACCTAACATCTAGAACCTGTTCCCACCTCTCTAGGAAGAAGCTCTCTGTTTATACCACCCTTAGGACAGAGCACAGACAGCATAAGGATGTGTTGTGCCCCTGGTGTTGGAGGGGACAGAGAAGAGAACATTATCCAGAGAAGTCATTGGACATGGCCAAATCAAAGAGCCACAGGACTGGACTTGTAAACCGGGACCTCTTGCATACTTACTCTTTCTCCAGGGGGACCAATGGGTCCTGCACCGCCGGGCTCCCCTCGAGCGCCTCTTTTCCCTTCCTCACCAGCAGGGCCAGGGGCTCCCTGGGGCCCAGCAGGACCCTGATGACAAACACAAGAGAAACGGGGTGAGGCTTTCCCCTTGTCTTGGGAAAAGCACTGGCCTGATGTGCAGAGGAAGTGCAGAGGACTATTTCGGGGAGGGGAGGAGGTCTTGGGCAGAGAAAGGGGTCAGATGGGGTCAGCCATGGAAGAGGAGAAGCAGCCCCCAAAAAAGAGATGGCTTGGGACTCAAGCTACTTGAATCAGGGTCTCCTCTACCCTATCTTGCTCCCTTCTCCAGAAACAACAGGAGGGGGCCCGGAATGGGGAACGGCGGGACATAAGGTTGATCTGTGGGTCAGAATTATACTAAAGACAGACTTGAAGGTAGATACTCACAGTTTCTCCCTTGGGGCCTTGTTCACCTTTGAAGCCAGCAATGCCAGGCTCACCCTAAATGAGAGAAGGAAAAGAGCTGAATGGGGTTCTCTGGAAAGAGCCTGCCTGCTTACCCACCCTTTCCTGGAATCCTACTGTGGTGAGCCAGGGCAGGAAGGCACAGAAAGGGGGTGTGTGGGTAGGACATGGGATCATTACAGACTCTTACCATCTGACCTTTGGGACCCAGAGGACCTGTTGCACCTTGAGGACCAGGAGGACCACGGGGCCCAGGGAAGCCAGGGGCACCAGCAATTCCAGGAGCACCCTATTAGCATGAGTAGAAGAGAGGAAGGTGAGGAAAGGATAAGGAAGACCTGAGCCACCCTGAGGACACAGCCCGGGGCAGTACTTACAGCAGATCCTTTGGCTCCAGGAATGCCATCGGTTCCTGGGTTTCCCTGGTGAGGAGATGGTATGACTGTAGTATACAGCAAAGAACCAACCCAACCAACCTGCCACCAGGCCCCAACCTAGGGGTCAGGGACAAGTGCTGTCATTGCAGTGAGACTCCTGCTGCATCAGGTGGACTATGGGTGGAGGGAGACAGGTCTGGGGGTCAGTGGGAGGAACCTGACCAGCAGGAAGGTTTAGTGGTTGGGCCCCAGTGCCCCCTTCAAGGCCCACATGCACTCAGGAGGGCCAAGGCCACAGATGTCAGAACTTACAGAAGCACCTGCGGGCCCAGGGGACCCAGGATTGCCAGGCTCGCCACGAGGACCTTGAGCACCTTCAGGACCGCGTGCACCAGTGGGGCCAGCTTCCCCCTGGGAAGAGAGAAGGCAGGTGAAGGGAAGGAGGGGCAGCAGCAGTGCACAGCCAGCTGTGTGGACGACTCTTGCACATGCTCACACATGAGAGGTCACTGCTGCTTCAGTCCCCGGGAAGCAGGCGTGAGGTGAGGTGACATCCACTTTTGCCTTCTCTACTCTACGCCTCACCTCTGTCCTGTCAGCCCCACACAACTACCCAGATGCCTCCTAGGTCCCAGCAACAGGCAGCTTGTTGGTCCTGTCAGCCCCTGTCAGAGACGCCTGAGTTAGGGGATGTGCCATCTTAGGGCCACAGGATGATGGACAGGTGGGCAATCCCTTTCCTGTCCCCTTTGTGTTTTCTCTCAGATGGAAGAACAGAAGCCAAAGGGTTATTCCCAGGCTCTTGGCTTTCTGTTTCCTCCAGATCTCAGCTCAGAAGTGGCCTGGGCGACAGAGCTGCTCCAGGCCTCGGCTCAACTTGTTGGAAGTGCCAGAAAGCCAGGGCAGAAGCAAGCTGGGACAGGCTCCCCCACTCCACTTTAAGTTAACTGGCAGGCCTGTCCTATACACAAACTGTCGTTTTATTTTCATTTTTTCCTAAAAGTCACGGCTTGCTGTGATCTGGCTCTTTGGACTGAAGCCCCTGGGGAAGGCTGCTGGCCTGGAGAGAGGTCAGAACCTCCTCAGGTTTCTTCACACAGCATTCTTGCTTCACTTTGGTAATTATTATTTTCTAAAGGTCAGGCCCCCTCACCTTCGCTGTCCCTCCTCACAATGGGTCTCCTTCACCCGGCTCCCAGAGGCCTCAGACACTGTCTGGTTGCCATGGAAACTCCCAGGAGTGGAAAAGCAACCTGATGCCAGTGACACAGGGAGGCTCCTTATTCATTCCCAGGGACGTTCACACTGGAATCCCTCCTGAGCCACAGGGGCCTTTCCCTGAACTGGCTGGCCTCCCACTGGCCTCTATTAATCCTTGGAAGAACCATATTAACAAGGGCCCAGAACCCAAATGAAGTAGAAATGGAAAGGGGGTAAAGGGCACAGAACTGTCTTCTTGCCTCTATCCCTCCCCCTTCCCCTCAGGCTCCCTGTCAGCTTTTGTACACCCCAGCTTGGTTTTCATTTCTTCCCCCCCTCAACCCAGTCTTCTCCCACAGGTCTCTAGATTTCCTTCTTTTTCTACAAGGTGGACGGACCTCCAGCCTCTATCATCAAACCTTGTTCTCTCTTTGAGAGGGACACTCTGGAAATACCTAAAGAGGCTAGAAGCAGGGACTCTTTCAAAGGAAGGAGGTGAAACAAGGAACCTCAGCAAGGGCTGTGGGGAGAGAGAGTGCCTTGACTCCCTGAGACTCTGTTTGACCGGCCGATCATGTACCTTGGCACCAGGAGCTCCAGGGAAGCCAGGACCACCGGCAGGACCGACAGGACCCTGGAGAGAAGGGGAGAAGGTGAATGCTCCCAGCCCTCAAAGACAGACACCCCATCTCACACTCCTTCCTGGCTTTGGATTTTTGCTCTAGCCCATTGTGGCTAGAAGAACCTGTCCTGGCTGCTGTCCCTGGGGAACTGCAGAGTGATGCCTTGCTTTGCCTAGTAAGCTCTGACTCTATATATTATGAGAAGCCACAAGGCCTTGACGGCTCTTCTCAGAAAAGACTGCAGCTGGGGACATAGGCTGCTTGCATTGTTTCTGACACTCTCAAAGAACAGGTCACCTCCTTCTTGATGCCAACTACAGGAGCAACCCTACAGTCCTCAGCTACTGTCACCAGCTAAGGATGAGGGGAACTTACCGGAGGTCCAGCAGGACCTGGCTGGCCATCGTTGCCCCGGGCACCCTGTGTACAAGAAAAAAGCCAATGTAAGAGGTGTCCACAGACCAGCTGTGCCCACTACAGCCCACCTTCACAGAAAACGTGGGGGCATGGCGTTGGGGTGCCCCAGGCTGAGCATCAGCAGGGTGTGTGTCTGCAGCAGGGCCATCCCTATGGGATATCTGCTGAGTGCAGGAGCAGAGGGCACCAGGGGCTTGTTCTCATGGGTAACGAAGCTTGGGCAACTTCTCAGTAGTCCTGTCACTTCTAAAACTTCCAGACTTTGAGCTGGATGACCATTCAGGAAGCCAGTGAACTAGGCAAAAGGGAGATGGCAGACGCAAGCAGCAGCCTGCCTCTGCTGGAACCCTGGGCTCGGGCCAAGCCTCCTCTCCATGAACTCCCAGGCCAGTGCTGTCCAGGACAGTAGAGATATCCCCAGGATGCTCTCTCCTGGCCCAGAAACCTACTGATGAGGACAGGCCACCAGCCCAGACTCACAACCACACCTGAGCTTGCATCTCTGAGACCTGTCTTTGCCAAGCAATGGAGGCTGTTCCTTCTCTACAGGACTTGGACTTTGGGAGTTCCACTAGTTTGGGGTGACAACCTCAAAGGTTCCTTCTCAAGTGCTTAGGAAGCCGTTCTACTCTAACTCCAGGAGCCATTACATTGGGTACAGCCAGGCCTAGGACCCAGAAGGCTAAGGCAATGGCCCTCAACCTTTCTAATACAGTTCCTCAT
This sequence comes from Cricetiscus sungorus, assembly GCA_030556225.1. Taxonomy (NCBI): domain Eukaryota; kingdom Metazoa; phylum Chordata; class Mammalia; order Rodentia; family Cricetidae; genus Cricetiscus; species Cricetiscus sungorus. The sequence continues at coordinate 5,410,258 of JANBXA010000031.1, read as the reverse complement.
GATGTGGTGACCCTCCCAACCATAAAATCATTTTGTTGCTACTTTGTAACTAATTTGCTACTGTTATGAATCATAATGTAAATACTCATAGAGAGAGGTTTGCGGGGAGTTGAGAACCACTGGGCTAAGGGGAGGCTTTTTGTAAGTCTCTGTCTCTCCTCAGAAGCACGAGGGAAGGATGCTCTGTGGGACAGTCTTTTTCCTGGTGTGGGCCCATCTCTCCTCACAGAGCCTCCATCCTGGCAACCAGGAATGGGGGGGGGGGCAAGAAAACAACCCTGGGGCGAGGTCCTTGAGCACCTCTCACTGACAGTGGGGGTCAAGGCTGCATGGGTCACAGACCTGCTACTGAGGGAAACTTCCTCCACCCAGATGCATGGTCTAGAAAACAGCAACATACAACAAGCTGATTTATTTCAGTTGCTCTGCAAGGACCTAGGAGGAGGGGCCTCCAAGCTCAGTTGGCAGAGGAGCAGACCAACAGAAAACCATAATCTTTCCTAAACACGCTTTCATCACATCGTTCACCTGACCAAGCACCTACAAGGTCTCTGTTGCCTGGGGATCCAAGCTAAACGCCTTCATCTGGCACCCATGCCCTCCATTCCTGCCAGACCCCTAGCTCGTGGATTCCCACATTAACTAGAAGCCAGTAGAAGTCTGGGTCCTCAGGGCCCAGTGTGTTCATTCTTTCTCGGCCTCAATTTCGTCTTCTCTAAAATGAAAATAACAGATCCCATCTCACAGGATGAGGGGAAGATTAGACAAAGCAAAGCATGCCAGGGTGGAGGCCACCAGTGTTGTATCTCAACACAACCCTGGCCAGCATCAAGCATGGAGACCTGTGAGCCTGGGCTAGCCTCCTTTCTCTTTTTTCTAGGGCGCTGTCATACAAATCAAGAAAAAGGGCAGAGTCATAGCTTGGACAGTTACCACTATCCAAATCTGTTCCTGAACACTGATTGCATGAATTGGGAAGAGGTAGAGACTACTGAAGGGGTGGGTAACCTGAAGAGGCCAGACTGCTGAAGAGACCCTTACTCTTACAACCCACTTTCCTATAACAACCGACTCCTTCCTCTCTGCAAGCCCCTCTCCCCCAAAACTCGGGAGTGGGAGGACTCAGAGTGGAAACTTCTGGTATGATAGTGCTCCATATACCTAACCAAGTTGGGTTTTCTTCGTTAGGAGTCGGGAGGGTTGAGAAAGGTCTCACTGTTTGTATGGCCCAGGCTGGCCTTGAACTTGTCACTCCCCTACCTCAGCTTCTCAGGTGCTAGGACCGTAGGCCTGTCCTCCCAGCCCAGCTTATCACAGAGCTGTTTTGGGAGCTGTACGTGTAAACTGTAGGGTGCTGAACTCATGGTAGCAACTGGCTTTGGGGGCTTACTCACAGCAGCTCCAGCAGGGCCAGTCCGTCCTCTCTCACCAGGCAGGCCTCGGGGACCCTGCAACCAACGTGGCCCAAGCATAAGTTGGCATAACGGTGGACTGTGTGACGACTGCACAGGAGGGCCCTCCCCACCCATGCTGGCCAGGAGGCAAACAACAGCAACCCTGTTCCCGGGCACAGCAAAGCGCAGAGCCTCCTCCAAGCAGACCCATGTGTGTCCTGTTGCTGCCTTTGGAGCTCAGTTTTTACAAGGTGGCAGAGGAGTGCCACAACGCACTGAAGACAAACAGGTTATTTAAAATCCTGAAACCTATTTTAAGTGTGTCTAACAGTTCCTGTTTTGAGGATGTGCGAGCAGATAAAATTCTGAGCAACCTGTCTAGTGCACATTGCATTTTGCTCACAATCAGAAAACCCTGCAAAGCCAGGTATCTGCTCTGCGCAAATGTGTGAAGGGTTGCTATAGTTAGTGATGCGGCCCTCCTATGGCTGTTAGGGGTACTTTTTTCTTTTTTAAAGATGTTCCAGACAATTTAATTTATTTCTACTCCCATCTTTTTGTTATTGAGTTATATATTTCCCCCACTCCCCTTCCCTCCTCCTCTGCACCTACAGGGTGCACTACAGGGTCCCTACGAGCACTTGGTGGCTTTCCCATGGATGGTTCATACTCACCATTGGGCCTGGGGAACCGTTCTCACCGGGGGAGCCACTCTCACCCTGGGATAAAAAGATACAGGGTCAATGTGTTGAGTCCTAGCTTCCAGAAACTTCCTAGTTGAAAGATCTGGGTGGGTCAGTGTGGGTTGAGACATCCCAGTTTCAATTCTAGGAAAGATATCCACCCCCCTCCCTAAGCTCCAAGGCTTGCTGTTCATCTACCAAGATGTGGACTTTTGGGTATTCCTAACTGTGTTCTAACCCCCTAAACCCTTCAGCATCTCCTTGGCTGGACAGGAAGTCTCCTTCGGTCCTTCATCACCAATCCTTGTGTGTTTCCTGGTTCTTTACCTTCACACCAGGAGCACCAGCCTCTCCCTTAGCACCATCGAGGCCTGGGTAACCCTGGGAAACAAAAGGAAGCTTCTATTACATCTGGGAACCCACACAGGAAATAATGTGTGTTCCCCCAAATATCTCCTCTGGGTAGCCTCTGCTTTCCAACACTATTACCCATAATACTTACTCTGTGACCTTTGACACCAGGAAGGCCTGGGGTTCCGGGGAATCCACGAGCACCCTGCAATGCAGAGAGGAGATATTCAGGGGAAAGAAGTAATTGGGCTAAAGCTGCTGTTGGCTGCTGGAGAGCCTGCAGATCCAGATCACTCAGGCACCAATGAGAAGCAGGCATCCAGACATCTCCACAGCTTCCTCAGCTGAACCCAGACCATCACCTTGAGCTCACACAAATATGATCACCCACTTGAAGGCAGGATATACGAAGGAATCATTAGTACCCAATTTTACCCTGAGCCAGTTAAGCTCAGTGGGCTGTATGGTCTAAGGAGGGAGACTGGAAAAGCCTTATGAGACTAGGAAAGGTGGGGCTTTACCTGGGGGCCAGGAAGGCCTCTTTCTCCAGATTTTCCAGGTTTCCCAGCTTCGCCCTGAACAGAAAGAGAGGGGTCTCATTTTTCTTGGCAGTCCCATGAGCATCACTGGTGTCTTCCATGACTGTGCTGCCTGCCTGTCCCCTGATCACCTCCTGCAGATGCCTCCTCCCTGGATGCCTCTCCTGAGTCTTTGGCATGTGTTTCCATCCTTACTAGTCTCCAACTTCTCCAGCAAGCTTTTGCTTTCCTCCCCAGAGCTCTGTGGGCTGGCCTGTAGGCCCTGAGCTCCAGAGCTCAGGAAAGCCAGCTCCTGTCTCTACTCTTTTTCAGCCTCTGTAGACATCTTGGCTCAGACTGAGCTTTCCTACCTCATTACCAATTGAGATGATGTTAGGGTGTTTGTTGAACGATTCTTTCTTTGTTTTTCTACTCTACAGCTTTGTGCCTTGCATTTTCCTGTCCCTTCTCTGATTTCTCAATTTCTCTTCCTGAAGTTAATGATGTTTTAATTATTCTCTTTCTCATCAGATCTGAAACAGTCCCCAGAGATCTGGCAGACTAAATTGCAAGTAGGTGTGTGGGTGGTAGACAGCTGGGATTTAGGGCTGGACAGCCTTGTTCCTTGGGAAGCCTCTCTACCCAGAAGCCTTAGCGCACACCCTCCCTGGGGTTTGGGGGCTTCTTGGGTCTACTCACATCATCACCAGGTTTTCCAGGAGGGCCTGGAGGACCACGGGGACCCATGGGACCCTACAAATAGAGAATTTAAGAGATGGTTGAAAGAGAAACACAATGGGCAAAATGCAAGATGATAGTTTTAGAAGCTAGTTATCCTATGAGGAAGAAAGGCAAAAGGGTTAGAACAAAACGGTAAAGGAGATGATGGTGGGAGGAGGGGACAGTGGGGCTGTTGACCCCCAGAAGGGAGGGTCATGATGGGGCTCCTGCCATGCTGGTTCTCTGAAAGAGTGCTCCATGGATAGGGAGTAATATCTGAATTTCCTATGGCCTGCCAATTGTGGGAAAGAGCTGGCAGGGCCTGGAAGTAGACAGTATCTTGGGATGCTAGACTGTACCCAGAAGCCCCTGAGAGAGGGTAGCTTGTGGTACTCACAGAAACACCAGGCTCGCCAGGTTCACCAGGATTGCCTTGAAATCCTTGAGGGCCCTAGAAGGGAAAGTAATGACACAGTGTTGACCCCCAAAATGTTGAAGCTTGATGAGCATCTGAAATGCCACCAAGAGAAAAAGAATGAACACTTACGGGGGCACCAGCAGGGCCTGGGGGTCCTCGAGGTCCCATGGGGCCCTGTATTGGGACAGAAAAATGAGAGACTTTACTGAGCCTGCTGTGTCATCAGTTTCAGGGCTGTGCCTTCTACTAGCCCGAAGCCACACAAAGGACAAAAGGATACTGTAGGGGTGGGGGCCAAATGGCCTCCAGTGGCTGCACCCTCTTCTTTCCCACTCCCCACTCAACCATCTATTCTTTATTTATAGGCACCATTTGGACAGGGAAGCTGGCCTTGCTTTCTCCTGGATGGCAGCCATGTTTACTAAAGTCTGAATTTCATTTAGCATGTGCCAAGACAGCACTGCAGGGTGAGATTTCCTGCTGGAAGCCTTGTGGATGCTGGAGAATAGTAGCTGCTGTCTGCATTCTTCAGTTCTCATTCCAAGAGCAATAGCAACTGGCCTTCTGATACATCAGCTATATGCCTTTCTCCATCCTTATTCTTCCTGCTCACTCTAGAGCTTCATTCAAAACCAGCATCCATCACAATTAAAAACCAAACTCCTTGGGCTGACTGAATGAGAGCTGCTACATAACCGATAGAGATGAGACGCTCCAAACAATGGCCTCCCATTTGGGCAGCTAAGAACTGCCCTCTTACCATTGGGCCTTGCATCACTCCCATCTGTGCACCACCAGCCTTCTCATCAAATCCTCCAGCCATTTGGGCTGCAAAGTTCTGCAAACCAATGAAACAGTGTTAGGAGGCTGAGAAGCCCTGACATCCCTGCTTACCAGGGAGCTTTATACAGAGGGAAAGAACTCTACCTAGTTTCTAGTTATTACCAAGAGACACTGATAAAGTATTGGGGATGTGTCCTCATGACAGTGGCCGAATCGCTTCTCTGGAGAATCAATGACTATTTGTAGTCTCAGTCCCTTACACTCTGCTTTGTAAACTTTTATATTCTTACATGTTATATAAATATCACTCTTAAAAGGCATTCTTTGTTCTCCAAAATGTTGATGTCTGGAAAAGGCTTGAAATCTGGTCTTGAAATATTTCAGGAAGGGTTGTAGCAGGCGTCTGTGAGCCCACTTAAATTGGAGAATTGAAAACATAGCAAACCTCCAAACGGCACACCTACAAAAGCTGAGCGGTCATATAATTTGTTGATTGGTGTGATTCCAAACACGACAGTAGCCACACACCTTCACTCAGTGGGGCTCTTTCATGAGAATGAATAGTTGCTTGGAATGTACTTGGCAAGGACCACAGACAAATGTCTTCCAAGGACAGTGGTCACTGCTCTTCCAGAGAAATACAAGTGCCCAGTCATTCTTTTCCCACACCCCTATACCCACCCCCAAGATTCAACTGCATGACCGGGTGCCAGGAAGCCAGGTAGCTGAAGGCCTTCTTTACAGAAACCCAATGAGTAGAAAAGCCAACCTTTAGCCCCACAGCTTCAAGCCTCATGTGTGAGCCCACTCAATTACAGGCCTGAGGCAAAGCCTACACACAGGCTGTGTACATACTGCTGGCAGTCCTGGGGCCAGTCAGGTAACTGAAAGTAGCAATTTAGAAGCCACAGTTCTGGAGGGAGAGCCTGGAGAAAGGAGAAATAAGGACACTTACTCCAGTAAGGCCAGGAGGACCAGGGGGGCCTGGAGGGCCAGGGGGACCAGGATTTCCAGGGGTACCAGGTTCTCCATCTCGGCCACGAGGTCCAGGTGCACCCTTGCCAGAAGAGGAAAAGGCTTTAGTGGAGCAATGTATCTTTAGAACCATCTGCCCCAGGCAGGTCCCATGAGGCAATCAGGCCTGTAGAGGACCCCAGGAATACAGAAGGCAAGGCTTATCAGTGGGGTCTACATACCTTTTCTCCCTTGTCACCACGATCACCTCTGGGTCCTTGTTCACCAGCTGGTCCCTGAAGGTGAGGAACATGGTGTGATAACATGAGACCAGAGACCACAATGGCTCAGTAAGGGAAGCGTGGAGCAAGGGACATTTTCCTTTCTTACCTGAGGGCCAGGAGGTCCTTTGGGTCCTACGATCTGTGTGAGACAGAGTCATAGACCAGTTGGTTAGAGGGGCGCATTTAGGACAACAGGCGCATGAGCTGCAGTGGGGATAATTTGTACTTACATCCTTGATGTCTCCAGGTTCTCCTTTCTGCCCCTGCAACAAGACACATTGACAAGAGTAAGCTGAGTGGAGCAGATAGGCCCCAGCACAAAAGCCCCACCCCACCACCCTGTGCGGCCTCTAGACTGACATTCTGAGGGCTAAAGAAGAGGCAGGGACAAGATTAGCACATCTCAGTGCTTCTGAAGAAGAGCATGGGAAAGCACAATTCGGGGCCAGTGAAATGGCCCAGCGGATAAAAACTCTTGTGGCACCAGCCTGACGGCTATGGTAGAAGAAGAGAACCACGTCCTCAGAGTTATCCTCCGGACGCCCCACACGCACAAAACTCACTCATGCATCACGTGGGGGAGGGAGATATAATTAAATTAAACAGTGTGCCTTACCTTTGGTCCTAGTTGTCCTATAAGAGAAAACAGAGAAGGACAACATGAGACAGGGACCATTTCTTGTCATTCAAACTCTCTTTGGAGGACCAAACAAAAAGACCACAACCAAGGGAAGAAGCAGATTCCTCTGTGGCGCCCCCAATCCCTCTGTCGGGGGAGATGTTAGGATCCCAGAGCCCTTCTGTTGCTGAGGACTCACAAGGAATGGAGGTGTCTCTGACTTTATTAGTCAAAAAGCATGCATGGTGTCCAGGGATGATTGTGAGCAGGAAAGAGGCAACCAGGGGGTAAAGCAGAAGAGACCCAGTAGGCAGGCCCCCTTCCCAACCCACACCCTCCCAAAGAAGAGTTATAAGCTGAGGAAGCCTTACATTAGCATGGAGTCTCCTTGAAGCAAGCACAAAAAAAGAGCAGGACACAGAAGTTAATTGCAGCCAGGGCCGTCCCAAACTGATAAGCCCCTTCCCCACCATAGCCACAAAGACCCATGGGCCTCCAACACTGCACTGGCATGGGCTCCTCAGACCTTGACAGGATCTGAGAGTCTGCCCCATACAAGGTGTCAGTGTTGGGGAAGCATTCAGGAAAGGCAACTTCTCGATTCAACTCTCTTCTCTATATGAGTAGGAAGGGGACAAAGAGATTTGTGTGTGGGTTCCCACCTTCCCTTAGGGAGACGGGACACTGTGGGAGTGCTGGGAAGCAGTCACAGGTACCCATAGCTGGCACTGGTTCTAGCTGGGAGATAGTAACTGTCACCCTCATACAGAAATGTGACCAAACTTTCAACTCCCAGAGCCTAGGCACTCTTCAGGTTTTCTGCTTCTTAAATGGTGGCCAACACCAAGCAGGGGTCAATGCAAAGAGGGGGTACCACCATTGTTCTCTACCCCAAAGTGGGAACCCAGTCTGTCCCCCTGCTTCCTGACAGAGGTTTCTTCTCCACATGCATGACCATGTCCTTGAAGGTTTTCTTTAGAGAAGACAAGATGTGGGTGACACAGTGGCTAGGCAGGGCCTGATTTCCACCATGTGGTTCCAGTAATTAGCAGGCTTGACATGAGGGGAAACTTTTGTGGAACCGTATCTGTAATCCTGTAAGTGTTAGAAGCATACCAGAGGTATTTATTAGGTGAGGGAGGGTCTCTCTGGTGACAGTCTCACCGGGTTTCAACCCGCAATCGAGAAGTGGCCTTGCCCTCATTCCCCTACTGCTGGGATCAAATGGATAAGCAGTTTCTCAGATCAAAGAGAAGATCTACATCCATGGAAAGCTATCTGCTGCAAGTAATTTATTTATGTTGGATAATAAATAAATAAATTACGACCACTGGCAGGGGTGAGGTCAGCTGGGCAGATGGGACAGCACTCTCCGAAGGGGACCTCGGCGTTGAGGCAGTCTTTGTCTTCACAGATTATGTCATCGCAGAGGATATTCCCAGCGTCACACACACAGATGCGGCAGGATGTGGGCTTCCATACATCCTTATCTTTATATATTTGCCCATCCTGCAAACAGCTGCCAGCATCCTCTGCACCAAGCGGGGGTGGGAGTGGCAGAGCAGGGAGGGAGGGGAGCCAGAGAGAAAGACAAAGAGGTTGCCATCAACTTGACATGATTCAAAGGAATGGGGGAGTCAGACCACACCAGACAGGCCGAACTTGCAATTTAGCTTTGGAAAACAAAATTCATCTTTCTACGAATCCCGTGATAGCTCTTGTGTGTCTAGCACCATGCAAGATGTGTATGTTGGGGGTGGGAGGGTGTGAATCCTGACCCAGCAAAAAAGGAGGCTGTTACTCTACTACATTCTCTTCATCCATCTAAAGTGGGAGAGGGGGGTTGGAGATAGGGAAGGATCACTTGGAAGGGGAAAGTGGGAGGAGGTGACACCCTGAGTAGGAACCCAGGGGCAGGAAAGATGAAGAATAAAGAGAAATTGTGAGACACTCACTAAAGAGCAAAGATGTCTTTTTTTTTTTTTTTTTTGTCATCCTCTAGAAAAAAAATAAGATTTTTCTAAATATAGATGACAGCTAAAATTCGGAGAAAATGCAGAGAATTCTACCCACAAACATTAGAAGAAGTGATAAACAACAGATACAAAGGCAAGCTGAGCCCTTCTGCAGTGACCCTCCTGCCACAAATCTTGCCTCAGTCTGAACATGGCAACTCCAATATGGGTGGCAGGAGACTCCAAACTTCTGGCCTTGGCTAAGATTCACCAGTCTAGACCTGTGTCCTTCAAGAATGCAAAGAATACCTCTGACTGGACCCTCCCCACCAGTGCCCTGCTGTCTGGAATTCGCCCTGCACATGAAAACTGTGCTGACAAGCAAGCTTCTCAGAGTGCCAGGGACTGAAGAGGCTGCACCACGTGCTAGGCAGTGCCCAGCGCTGTTTTTCTCATTAAAATCTCAAAAGCAATGGCAAAAGCTGAGGATGAATAATAGCGAAGAGCCACAAACCCAAGGGGCGTGGAGAAAATCAGGCCTGCCTTCTACTCTTCAGGAGAGTGAGAATCCAAAGAGTAAACTCTGTCCCTTTTCTTTTCCACTGGAAGAAACCCAGTTAGTCTTTAGGCAGGACAATCAAGGGGAAGGAAAGGGTATCCCAGGAAAAATGTCGAAGCTGCTGGAATACCCCGCCCCCCTCCCCAGCGGGCGCTAAAATAGCAGGAGGTGACGAGAGCCTAGTGTCAGCTAATGATGTCCAGTCATGACTTAGAAAGAATACTCTATCGCCCAAGAGTGCCTGGAGAAGCCGTGGCGGAGGAGGGAGTTGGGGGGATTACATCGTGAAAGCTGATCAGGTGCCCCAGGAAGGGTGCCCCCGGGCCAGTGAGAGCGGGGGGGGGGGGGGCGACGGGACGGCTGCACTGGGTGTGAGAGCTGCTGGCTGACTCTTTGTGGCTGGTGCTCGGGACACCACCGGCAGACAGACAGTCGGAGAGTAAAAAGTGGGATTAGGTGCTTGCCCCCAGAGAGGAGCCAACTCCGTAACCAGATCCCTTAGGTGCGGTTGGAGGAAGCCAGCACCACCTTAATTGTGGCACGAAAGGGGCCGCAGATAGCATCCTGACCACATGATCGGGTTCCCCTCGTTAAGGCCGCAACGCACAAGTGATTCTTTGTGGCCAGCCAATTAAAAAGCTACCTCTTTCGGGGAACTGTTTTCCTTCGTCACCGCTGCACACGGGGCCAGAGCCCGGGAGGTGGCGGCAGGCGGGCACAGGGGGGCATTGTGGGAGAGGGGGGTCGGAGAGAACGGAGTATGGGGGGGGGGAGACCCACCAGGCCTCGCCTCTCATGAATGGGGCTTTTCTCGAGCGCATACAGAGCCCGATTCACAGGTCTCCGCGAGGAACCAGTTTAAATAAATACGGGCAGGGTTTCAGCCCATCTGGAAGCCATCGCTGCCAATCCCCCAACGCAAACACACTTCACAAAGGAGGACTGAGGTCTCCCCGCCTCAGCCAGAAGCTAGGGCTGAGAAATGCAGATGTGGGTCAAAGTCTCTGAGGGGCCAAGAAGTTTCCCAAACTTGTGGAAAGACGGAGAGGAGGAGCATAGTGGACTCTAGGTTTCTGACATTGCTGACGTTCATGCAGACTACGCTTTTCCCCACATCAGGTCTTTGGGTCCTGTGGACCCAAGGCTGGAGTGTGGGGGCATTTGCGTAGATGGGACGACCGGAGGGCAAAATCAACCGGTCAGATGCAGAATCTATTCCTCCTAGAAGGAGGAGACTGGAAGGTTTAGATCCCTCCAAAGCTGCGGGAATTATTCTGCCAAGAAGGATGCAGCGGAGAGAGCTATTCGCCACTTAAGCGAGAGTCTTTACTATCCGATGGAGAATTAGGGAAACAGTTTAGACACAGCTCACTCCATTGCTCGCTATAGACAACAGTCAAGACCACAACTTTGTAGATGTGTGCTTTTAAAATTTGAAGAAAAATATAGTCAGTCCGAGCTCAGACTACGTAAAACTATATTTCCCCAGAGCTCAAGCGCACGACCCCGGCTTAGCTCGCTGCCCTGAGCGATGGGGCTGGAAAATGCCACCCTGGGCTCTGCATTGCTGCGCTCTCCTTTGCAGCCCTGCCCCCCGCGGTGCCTGCCAGACCAAGGAGAAGAAAGTCCACCAGCCCCCACCCCCTTCCAACGCATCTCTGGAGACAGCCTGGTTGCAGCGGAAAGCTCACGGTCTTAGAGGCAGAGGGTCTTTGGTCCCCACCGACTACCCAAACAGTTTCACCTGTGATTGATTTACAGTCTGTAACATAAAAAGACAAGGCTGGAATCCTAGCCTTCGGAAACGTGCCCAAACACGTGGAAGAAAATTCTCTCTACCTAATACACTTTCCAGGCCTCGTTTGTCCTGAATATAATCCCAGACAGCGGATCTTACCCAGGGAGGAGGTGGAAAGGTGCAGGGAATCGCCCTTGGACCAGGGCTGAGCAGCTGCAACCCTAGCCACAAGCAACTCCACCCTCCACCGCTGCTACAAACACAGTAAAGTAACTCATTGTAGACCCTCGGAAGGGAGAAGGTAGACAGTGCAGGCAGTGCTCTTGGGGGGACCTTTGGAAAGCTGGTCTGGTTGGAGTGTCAATGCTTTTCATACACCAAGTTCCTGCAGCCCAAGGAAGGCACGGGGAGAGAAGAGTTCAGAATAAGGCCGGCTGACTGCACCTTACTCTGGGCCAGCCTGGAGCGGGAGGGAACTCGAGAGCAGCACTGAAGAACCTCTTTTTCTTTGTGGCCTCAGATTTCAAACCATCAGTGTCAGAGTTAGTCCTTTGTCTAGAACCCCTTTGAGTACTGCGGCCTCTAACCCCTGGGCTAGGCTGAGAAGTCAACCGTAGGCGTCTCTCGATGATCTCTCTCCTTTTGAGTGTGGGGCTTCTTTTGCGGAATTCGAAGCCTCCTGATCAAAGCTGGTAGAAAGGGGCACGTTTACAACTGTGTTTAAACCTGTCTCATCCAACACTTCGTAAATTCATATCCTTGCTTAACGCAGGAACCTGCAAATGTCTCCACTCGCAACTCTCACCGAGGGTGCTGCCACAGTTTATCACTCGCGAAATTCTCCTCAGTGGACTCCTGTGCGCCTAGGTCTCTAACCAGGACTGGGGCGGGGCGCGGGGGGGGGTGTAGGAGGAAAAGGGATGCACGTCAGGGAAACGGGCAGGGGATGTGGACAACTTACCGGCATCCTGACCCTGACACCGGAGAACCGCGGCGATGAGCAGTGACAGCAGCACCAGCGACTGGGGAGCCCCGAGGCGGATCATGGCTCACCGTGGGGCCTGGCAGAGCCTGGCCCGGGTGAAGCGCAGCGAGGCGGCAGAGCACGGAGCGGGTCCGGGTCTCTACTGCGCCCTCATGCAGGAGGCTCTAGGGGCAGGAGGAAGAGGCAGGAGACCCGGCAGCCCGGCAGCGCTCTGCGTCTTCTGCTTGCAGAGGCTCCCGTTATATGTGCCTGGTGGCTCCAAAGGCTGGCAAACAGGCCCAAACCGCGGGCCGCCCCCAGCCCCCCGTGGGGCTGTAACCTGAGACCCCGCCCCCGGAGCCCGCCCAGGCCGGACCAGAGCACACACCTGCCAAAGCCAGACTCCCCTCTCGTGAGCCCAGTTTCCCGCCCCCCATGTGCCCAGTGGCCTGATCGGGCGGGGCACAGAGGCGGACTCCAGCCCCCCTCCAAACCACAGGCGGGAAGGGGGGCCTCTGGCCCCTCCCCTCGAAGTTCTGCTGGGGTTAGAGGGGTGGGGGTTGTTTGCAGAGGCATAAACCTGGAGTTCTAGACACAGAATAAAAAAAGACTAGGAAGGACGAAGCAATGGAAAGGAGCAAGGAATGTGGAGGTGGGGAATTTAGGGGGCAGGGAGGTGAGTGGGGGACCTAAGTATGAACCCATGGAAGTTTTCCGAAATCCTAAATCTGGGGGACAGTTGTCCAGACCTGCCTTCTAGTCCCTTTGCAGAGTGCCTGGCTCCGGACTCCCACCTGGAGGCTCCAAACGACATCCTCCCCCACCCATCCCCCATTCAAGTGGCTACGAAAAAGCCTCCTCTATAACCTAGGCAGACGCTGGGCTGTGCCAATGGCTAGGACAGGGGCTGGCGTATTCCTGCACCCAGGGAGACCTATGTGGAGGGGCGGGGGCGGGGCAGGCTATGGAAGGGACCAAAGGAACCTCAGAGAACGGAGGGAGCCAATACAAAACTGTACGTGTAGCGGGATTGGAACGTCTATTCCTGGCCCAGGTCCAGGGGATCCCCAGGGACATGCGCACCCTCAGCCTAGATAGAGCAGCACTGGCCAGGGACTGCTGGCAACTCTGAGGCCCTAGCCAGAGTCTGGAGTCTGCTCCAGCTGGACTCAGCTTTGTGAGGGGTGGGGAAAGTGCCAGAGTTTCCTAGTTGTCTCCCCCCTTCATGTCTTTCCCCCCACTCCTGGGCTTGCAGCCTCACTAGCCTTTCCTGCCCACCCCCACCTTAGCCCAAACTGCCAATGTACTAGGCTCAACCCAGCCCTTTTTCTTTTTTGTATAATTTTCATTTCCTCCCGTATATCCACTGAGTTTACTTCATCAAGGAGTGGGGGAGGTCTGTGAGAACACAACTGTACCTAGCACACTTTTTAACAAAGGAGGAAGCTTTGGTAAGCTGTTGTGGACTAAGTTGTTTAGATGAACAAAACAATTTATTTTACACGTTTATTTCTTTATGTGTGCATACTGGTTCTCTCCTTTTTAACACATGGGTTCCAACGATAAAGGTAGGCAAGTGCCTTTTTGCCTGAGCAATCTCACCAGTCACTACAAAACGGAATCTAATGATACAAGATACAAGTAATGCAAAGGTAACTATATAGCTAGTCATTCAAATAATTGGTCTCAAGTGATCACGAAAACTCAACAGTAAAAGTTTTGAAGGAAATGCTAAAGTAGATGAATAAAATGGAAACCTATATGAAAATGATCTATTCCATGAGCAACAAAAGTGGGATATTCTTGATTTCTCCTCTAACTCTGATTCACTCTGACCAAAGGAGCAGCATCTACGTATAAGAACTCTGGATCAAGTTCTCAGCTTCCTGTAATTAAAAACAGAATTTCAGAGTTGGGAACTAATTAGACAAAATCAATTTAAAGTAATTGACAATGTCAGAAAAAATGGAAGCTATTGAAATTCCACAGCTGGCTATGTAATCTCATTATGCAGGGTGTAGTGATGGGACTGAAAAGGATGGAGAAGCTAACATCTAAGTAGCAGAAGTTATGCATCCTTCTTACTGGCCTATTAGTTCATAGTTAACATATTGCTCCAAAGGTAGTGTCACCTGACCTCACCAACTTAATACACACAAATAGAGTGGCTCTTTCGGGGCAATACAATGAATGCAGCAAGAGAGCTGGGAATGTGGTTTAGTAGTAGAGTTTGCCTAGCATACATGAGGTCCTAGGTTCTAGCCCTAACACTGGAAGGTGGGAAGGACCATTGCTGATTTAAAAACCAAAACAAAACAAAACAAAAAACAGCAAATGGAGTTGAGACAAGACAGAGAAGCAATATGAAGCTGACATGGAGAATAAAAACATGAATGCCTAGGGTCAGCAGGAAACAGGGTCACTGGTGCTACAACAGGGTCAACGGGTGACAATGGCTCTAGGAAACATCCTCATGTATAGCTGCCTGCATTTTTTTTTCTTCTTACGATGGAGACTCATCTTAAAGCCTCATTTCTAATGGCTAGCTCTCATGGTAGCAGAAGGTACAATGCAGGCTTCCAAAAAAGAGAGCAGCCAAGAGTCCCGCACACAGCTATAATGCCCATAGACACAATGACCAGAGCGTCATGATAACCCTAAGGGTACAGTATGGCAAGAATACCTTGGCAGTAACCAGCAGCTCTCTAAGTGGACTTGAGATCTTCTTCAAAAGAGGGAAATCATGCCTGGTACTGAAAACTTAGCTAACTACCTAGGGCTAATGAAATCATGGATCTTGGAGGAGAACCTACAACAACTTTACTAAACCAGCATAATTCCTAACTACAGTCTAAATATTTGTCCTTATACTCACAGATAAGTGCAGTCCTCACCCTTCATCAAGGAAACTTTGCAACGGAGACCATTACAGAAAACCACAATCAATCCAAATGCAGAGTTGTGGAGCCCTTTCCCAATGGATACATCTACAATGCAGCTCCCCTACCTAAGGCTCAGGGATCACTGCTGAAGAGGGGGCCCAAAAGATTGCAAGAGCCAGAGGAACAGGGAGTTGACTGTGAGACTGTGTCTTCTGGAAATGTCAGAAAGTCTCACCAACATGGCTACCTCAACATGAGCTGAACAGACAATGATAGACATGCTAACAAGAGTGTGGGGGTGGGGTAGAGCCTCAGCCCCCCACAAATACAGAGTAGTAGGAATCCTGAGACTGGGAGAAATAATCTTCTCCAGAGAAGAACACGCCAATGATTATTCAGCCAAATGATCAGTCCTGAAAACATAACATGCAACTAATATTATCTAGACCAAGAAAGTTGTAGTTATGTGTAGAAATATACATTGCTAAAGCACACACACATCCTTTGTTTTTTGAGACAGGTTTTCTTTGTATAGTCCTGGCTGTCCTGGAACTCACTCTGTAGACCAGGCTGGCCTTGAACTCATAGAGATCTGCCTATCTCTGTCTTCTGGGTGCTGGGATTGAAGGTGTGTGCCACCACTGCCTGGATTACACACATGTTCTTGATGTGAAAAACTTTTATGCCAACATCAGATAGATGAGGAAATGTCACAATTCCAGGCGAAGCTTGAACAAAGAATTTCTGTCTTCCCCATTCAGTAGGAAAAAGGACCTGATTGTCAGAGAGTAAGGGCTCCGTGTGACATCATTATTTGCTCACACCTTTAGAAGAGTACACATAGTAGGCATTAGGAAGTTAGAAAGTAAACAGATACAATTTGTATCTACCCTAAATCAGACAACTCAGTGAAATAGATAATGAAGTCATGGCTTTGTTTTGTGTAGACAAAATAAGCGGTTCACTATTTTTTCTTTCTTTTATGAGGATATTAATTTAGATTTTTCTGTGGTGCTAGAGATTGAATTGAGGGACTCTCACATACTAGACAAGCACTCTACCGCTGAGCTATATTCTCAGCCTAAATTTAGACTTAGGTAGACACTACCTTATTGGGAAAGATATTAATAGGAATACTGTAAAAGAAAAGATCTCTTTCTGTTCCTCTACCTAAATCCACTTAAAAATAGTGATAAAGTAAGGAAGGATCCACATTCCGAAGAGGTAAGCCCACCCCAAATATGGCAGGCGGTGAATGACATGCTTCACACAGTCTTGGAGGAGGGGTGGACCTGGCTCCCCCAGACACTCAGCCTCTGTTGGTTGGGCTCCTTTCAGGCCTTTCAAGGCCTGTTTATGTTTTCTTTTGGCATTTTTGGGCCAGAGGAACAGGATCATGACTGTCCAGGAGAGGGCTGTTCCAGATTTATGGCGTACATTCCATTCCATAGGAGCATAAATGTGCTACTATGTGTTCTCAAATGCAAACAGCATTAAGAATCCCACCCAGTCTCAAGCCTGTCCTGGTAACACACAAATCCAGTTTAGTACTTGCACTCAAGCACTTCTTCTCCACAAAATAGAGACACAGAGCAAATTTAGGATGCTACCTCTGAATCCAAGGGGACACAAGAGAAGTACGATGGTGAAAAATACAGGAAAGAAGCTGTATTTCAAAGGGAGGGAAGAAAATAAACATTGATGCAAAGAAAGTGAGAAGGGAAAAGAGGGGACAAGAAAGGAGGGGAAAGGAAGTATTATAAGAAACAAAGACTAAGCAGAATCGGGTTTCCTGGGGGAAGTGAGTTTGAGGATGCCTGGGTTTGGAAATGCAGATATCCAGTGAGAATAAAATCCTGTATGAATGCAAAGGATGGGGTGAGACAGGAGACATGACAAGGGGTCCAGAACAGTATAAACGACAGATGCTCTAGGATAAGACATAGAAAAAGGGAGGGAATTAGAAATAGACATGGGGATCTCCTTGAAATATACTAGTTGCCTGTATTACTTTTATGCATTTATTTATTTAGGTCTGTTTTGTTTTTGAGACAGGTTTCTCCGTGTAGTCCTAGCTGTCCTGGAACTTGCTCTATAGACCAGGCTGGCCTCAAACTCACAGAGATCTACCTGCCTTTGCCTCCTGAGTGCTAGGATTAAAGGTATGAGTCACCACCATTCAGCAGCCTGTATTACATCTGTTTTCTCTTGAGAGCCAGACCTTTGAATTGAGTTGGGAGAATAAAGAAGGGGAAATAAAGATGTCTGGTACTTTAGACTTCCTTTTTGGAAAGAAAAAAAAAAAAGATCTTTTATCCATAAGGATTTTCCTGTGCTATTTATTTATTTTAAACAAAACCCTTTCACCAGGCAGTGGTGGTACATGCCTTTAATCCCAGCACTCAGGAGGCAGAGGCAGGAGGATCTCTGGGAGTTCTAGGACAGCCACCAAAGCTACAGAGAAACCCTGTTTCAGAAAACCAAACAACAACAACAACCCCTTTCATACCAAACCTTGCACTTTCTTGAAGTCTGTAGTCTTCTGGCTTTAGGAGTGTGTGTCTCTCATTGGCGCTCGATGGTTTTAGAGGCACAAGGGAAAGTGCAAAGGCCTCAAAGAGGAGACTCCCAGCAGAAGGTGCACATGAGAGACCTGGTACTGCATCAAATGCCAGAGAGCATCAGACACCATATAGATGGTGGCTCCAGAAGCCAGAGAGCATCAGACACCATGCAGACGGTGGCCCCAGGAGCCAGAGAGCATCAAACACCATGCAGACGGTGGCCCCAGGAGCCAGAGAGCATCAGACACCATGCAGATGGTGGCTCTAGGAGCCAGAGAGCATTAAACACCATGTAGTTGGTGGCACCAGGAGCCAGAGAGCATCAGACACCATGCAGACGGTGGCCCCAGGAGTCAGAGAGCATCAAGGGCTTGTCACACAAGCATGGGGACCTGAGTTCAATATCTGCACCCATGTAAAAGCTGGGTAGGGTGGCAGCACTGTCTATAATCCCACACTGAACTTGGTGAGACCCAAGTTCATCCAGCAACCCTATCTCAGTAAGATGGAAAAAGATCAGTGATTAAGGAAGGCACTTTAACTTCTGGCACACAAAAGCCTACACTCATTGTAGGTACATCTGCACACACACACACACACACACACACACACACACACACACACACACACACACAGGAAATAAATCCTGGAGGATAGGTAGCCATGTGTAGACCTGGCCACACAGAAGGTGTGCTCAGCCATGTTCAGCAGTTACAGATACCTGGGCTCATGTGTCCCAGCTGTAGGCTGAGCTAACAGTGGCAGAGAAGAAACCAGTTAGGAGAGTGCTAGGGTTTGAACGTGACTTGTTCACCTGAAGCTCCTCGAGTTTACCCTGTGGCAGTGTTTGGAAATGACCCTTTAGGACATGGTGAGGGTGTTGTAATTTAAAAATGGCATGACTGAGAAAGACACCATATGACAGCTCACATGGAGGGTTTTTTTATTAGGAGAAAGGGAATGGGATAAGGGGAGGGAGGAGGGAGACTGACTTCTGGGGTCAGGAGCAGCAGAAAAGAAAAAAGAGGCAGGGTGGGGGGAGACAGGCAGGCAGAGAAGCAGAGAAAGGAACAAAGAGGAGAGAGAGGGGAGAAAGAAAGAGGAGAGAGAGGAGGTAGAGGCAGGTGGAGCCCTTTTAAAAAGGGAACATGGTGAATGTGCACAGGTGGTGCTCTTAGTGGCTGCAGCTGAGAACTTATCCTGTCAGGACCCCAAGGGCAGGCCAGTGCAGATGCCTGAATACTTACAGAGGATGCCTCTCAGGTTCTCTCTCCCATTCCACCTGCTTGCCTTCCCCCTTTCTGCTGAGAGTTGCAGCCACAGGAAGCCCTTGCTGGTGCCAAACACTCATTTCCCAGTCTTCAGAGCTGTGACCCAAAACAACTTTTGTTACAATATCCCAGGAATGTTGTTATAGCAACAGAAAATGAACAGAGTGTTGAAAAAAGGTCCATTTCAGAGAGAGGCATGGCTGTGACATCTCTCACAACATTCCCTCCTTTACAAGTAGGCAACAGGTCATTTCTGCGCCCTGTTCCTTCAGTAGGAGAGGGGAGGTCAATGCTGGAGAGAGACTGACACAGGGTGAGACCTTGCCTTGTATATTCCACAGTGTCTTGGAAGAAAGAGGAGACAAGACTCTGCTACAATGCCTTCCTCCTCACTGTGGCCAGCTCCCCACAAATCATACTCATCCCACTCCAGGGTGGGGTGGGCCTTCCAGGAAGTCCCTGAAAAGCTCAAGAGAACATTTGGTAAGTTTCTAGTGGATTCCATTGCCAAAAACAACATAGAAAGGGAACAGAAGGACAGTGTCATAAGTTCAGGAGGACACCTTGCCTATTGCCACCCCAGGCACCTATCTGGGGCAGCCAATGTGTCACTGTCCTCTACATCCTCAGCTAGACTCCAGCCACGCACATTCTAGTGCTCACAAACGCCACTGCCCTGACTATCTCTCTCACCCTGCCTCCCTTCCTGACATCCTGCACACCAGGCTTCACTGTACTAGCTATGTGCTAGGCACTTACCAGGAAGTGTGGGACACAGGGAGTTATCTATGAGTGGGTCCTTCCCAAAAGCCCACTAGCCCTCTCAGGGGAGGGGAGGTAGTCACACAAGGAGTCGAACTTAGAAGTGAACAAGTTGTAACATATCTTATTGTGAGGTGGCATGGTGTGGTCCACTCTGCTACAGAATCAGTGTCAACCCCAGACAACCTGTCTGCCTGTGGGAGTTGAAAGTTCTCTTCCTGATACAGGTTGGGCAGTGACACAGCCTGTTCACATTTGTCCCCTGGGGTAACTAATAGTTTAGACCCTCAGAAACTTGCTTGTCTGCATGCTGCCCTCTGGGTGTAATATTGGGTTCCCAACAAGAACCCCTTGGTGGCTCTGCTCCATCTCTTGGGGGACTGGACCTTACCCTGCAATCCTCATCCAGTTGTATCTGGACTGTGTTCTCAAGAGGCCGAGAGCAAAGCACACTGTGTGTGACACATTTCCCTCCCTGACGTTGTGTGGTCCGTGTAGAAGCGACAAGTGGGATGTTTCCACAGTACCCAGGAGGCGCAGGGGAGGCTCATGTCACTACAGCCCCTTTGTTTGGTCAGTATCCCAGCACAATTTCCCCCCAGAGGGATGACAACCTTCAAGTTTGTCCTGCAGCCTAGGAAGACCTGGATAGCAATCAGAGGTGGCCAGACTAAACTGAGATGGATTGATAAAAATGGGATGGTCCGTAGTGGGGAAGAGTTACCTGCGCTGTCTTTTTTTTGTCAAGAGCCTATAGAGGACCCAGTTAAACAGGGAGAAAGAACACTATATTCCTACTCCCACGCTCCCTGTAACCTCGGTCAACTTTTCTTCTGTGGCTCAAATTCTCCATGGACAGAATGAGGTGGCTTGGGGGGCCAGGGGGCCTGTAACAATAGGCCCTGTACCAGGTTTTTATGAGCCACCAACCAGCTCCCAAATGGTGACATGGAGGCTTATTATTTTGAATGCTTATTGTTTGGAGTGCTCAGCCTTAGCTTATGCTCATTTCTGGCTAGCTTTTCTTCCTTTTGACTTAACCAGTTTCTCTTCATCTACCTTTTGCCTCAGGGCTTTTTACCTTTCTTTCTGTATGTCCCACTCTGTGTTGGCTTGTAGCTGCCTGGCTGGCTCAGGGATTCTTCCTCTCTCTCCTTCACTGTCTTCTTCTCTCCTTGTTCTTTTGTTTTGTTTTTCAAGACATGGTTTCTCTGTGTAGCCCTGGCTGTCCTGGAACTTGCTCTGTAGGCCCGGCTGGCCTTGAGTGCTGGGACTAAAAGTGTGCACCACCACCACCACCACCACCACCACCTGGCTCTCTTCTTGCTCCTCTTAGACTTAGATTCCTCCCTCTATTTATTCTCTCTGCCTGCCAGCCCCACCTATCCTTCTGCTGCCTGGCTATTGGCCATTCAGCTTTTTATTAGACTAAGCAGGTGTCTTAGGCAGGCAAGGTGAAACAGCAACACATCTTTTCACAATTACAGAAATGCATCAGAAACAAATGTAACACATCTTTTCCCAGTTAAAACAATATTCCACAACAAGGCCCCAGCTCTGGCACAATTCTAATGGGTTCTTCTTGCACTCTCAGTAACTCCTGGATCAGATACTAACATGAATCACTGAGAAGCTAAAACATGACATTGCTCGGCCAGAGCTGTGATTTTCCTACCTGGTGTGGCTATGACAGGCAGCTCCTTCCATTGGGAAGACTCAGTATCTCTCACATAGGTTCACCTGCTCTTGCATCTGTGGCACTTGTCTAAGGAGAGAGAGCAATGCACTAGGAGCTAAAGCCAGCCCTCTCTGTGTACTTCTTTCCATGGTCCAAGAGAAATGCCTCAAGATACCCAGAAGTCCCAATTACCTGCACCTGTCACCTTGGCCCACCTCCTGGCCTTTAGTGACTAACAACAGGTAGATCTGTTGGCAGAGGAGACATTCCTGATTGTCACAGCTTGACCTGTGGACCTGTTAGGTATGAGGGAGGTATCTACGTTGCAACCTCACCAGTGGCCTCTGCCAAGCTGACAGCCACCAAGCTGTGTCCTCTGTACACGTTACCACGTTAATTAATGTTCAGGCAAACAGCAGCTAATTAGCTAGTGTTTCCCTGACAGTAGTCTTTGGACAAAACATAAGCCCCTATTGGGGCTAACATTAACTAAGTACCTACTACATTTTGTGGTTACAAAAAGTTGTTTCAGAGTTCCAGCCACCAAGAAAATCCTCCATCCACAATCCAAGACACAACAACTGTGCAGGAGTTAAAAGACAAGATACTGGGCTGGCACGATCTCCATGGGTAAAAGTGCTTGCCACCAAGCCTGAGGACTTGAATTGCATTCCTGGGACCTACATGGTAGAAAAGAGATTCCGGAAAATGGTCTTCTGGCCTCTACACATGCTCCTGGGACTGTGTGTGCCCTTCTGCATGAATAGATGAAATTTTAGAAATCCAAGGGGGAGGGGGCTCACTGCTCTATAACATGGAAGCCTTGTAACATGAAAATTAAAAGACCCAGAGGCGGATACTGGGATTCAAGCTTTAAGATGAAGATCAGAAAAACGAAGCAGCAGGGCACTACTAGCTCTTACCACTATCTCAGACTGAAATGCGATCCCGGCTCCACCAAACCTCAGACTGAAACCTCTCCTCAGCATGGCTGGATAATCCTGAGACTTCAGTCTCCTCTATCTTCAGCGTGGCTGGAGAATGAATGCCTGATACTGACTACTGAAGACACTGCTCCTACCTTTTATACCCCTGTAATGCTGGGATTAAAGGCATGTGATCCCAGGTGCTGAGATCATCTTTGTGTGAGCTGTTTCTCTATAGGACTGGATCAATCTTGTATAGATCTGGGTGGCCTTGGATTCACAGAGATCCATCTACCTCTTAATCCTGAGTCCTAGGATTAAAGGTGTGTAACACCACTGCCTGATCTCTGTAACTTTAGGCTGACTTTGGTTTTTGAATCCTCAGGCAAGCTTTAATAAATCATAAATAATATATCACCATATGGCCTGATGGATGCTTCCTGATGACAGAAATCTCTTTGTGCAGTCCAGTAAGATGACTACAGCCATGTGTCTTCTTTAGGACAATGGAAAAAGTGAGTTTTTAGAGTATGCTTAGTGTGATTGCTTTTCATCTTAAGGAGCCATATGTGGTTGAGAGCTACCATACTGAACCATGGAAAAGGCTTTACTACTCAGTGTGGTTCCCAACAAGGAGTATTGCCTCTGCTGAGGCCCCATTCTGGACCTACAGAATCAGAATTTACATTTAACAAGGTCCTGGGGACCATTTGTTTACACATTAAGACTTAACTGCTGTCTAGGGCAGTGGTCCCCATTGATGTTTGCATGTTAGAATCCCTTGAAAGAGATTTGAAAGTCCTAATTCTGTAACTAACACCCAGACTAATTTAACCAGAATTTCTTGGATGGGTTCTCCAAGGCACAAGCATTTTCAAGGACTCCAGGTAATTACAATATATGATCAAGGCTGAGAACCACTGCTCTTCCATGAATTAGTTGAGATTACTCTAAGAGGTGAGTCTGTGTGAGAGCCAGTGACTCTCCTCCCAGTCTCTGAATTCACTTGTTGGTTCCAGCCAGCTGGGAGGCCAACAGGGCTTATTCATCCATCTGCAAGTGTAAGAATTGGCTGGGGCCTGTGTTTGTTTCCAGAATCTAAGTGAGATGTTCATTAGCTTTTGACAAAACATGTCCAAATACCACACCAGGAAAGGGTACTGAATGAGCCTGAGTGACTGGAGGCTGATTCACTTCCTCCCTCTGGGGCCTGCAGAGCCCTGGCATCCCAGAGCAGTCCCCATGAAGAGAGCCATTCTTCCCATGCAGGGTGGAGGGAGGCTGTTGCGTTTTCCAAGGTTGGGAGGGCCTTCCGGCTTCTTCTGCAGCACCTCAGCAAGTGCCCACAGGGCACTGGGGCCAGAGGGAAGAGGTGAGTTTCCCTCAAGAGTTGGGATCGCTCATGGTGTTGATCTGAAGCAGGCTTTGGAGGCCCCACATGCTTTCTAATGGTGAATGATATTTGCCGGGAGCAGTCTCCATCTCTGAGGTGGTGAGGGCTTGAGAAACTCCAGTCTGAAATCAGCTGTGAGGAAACTAAGTCCCATGAGCGCTAAAGCTGTTCCAAGTGCTAAACTGCCAGTGGAACATCCATCCCCTGACGGGTTCACGAGGGAGAGCATCTTTGACCTAGACGAGGCAGACCTGCAAGTGCTTCACTTTGGAAACGGGATTCCCCAACTACTCGATCTCCAGCTTAGCAAAGCTGTCTCGCTGTGCGTGTGGGATTCCTTAGGCTTTATAGTCACAGCTCTCCTCATGCATGGGTTTCATTCAACAGGCCATCAAGGACTTGGTCAAGACAAAACTGCCCTCAGGAAGATTACAAAACAGCAAGCCATAGCGCTTGCCAGTCTTGGGGCAAGGGAGAAGAAAGTGTCATCATTAGTTGTGTCCTAGACACTGGAGCAAGATGACGTTGCTGCCCTGGCCTCTGAGGGAGGGCATGGAGGAGGTATCCTTAGAAAGCTTTGTCACCACTAGCTCCCTGAACCACAGGCCACACCTGAGTGAAGCCTCTCTGGGCTCTGACTAGGTCAAACCCCATCTCCCAAGGAGAGTCAGGAAAGTGGCAGGGAGCATGGTCTCCCCTCCCATGCTGGCTGCAACCTATTCCCAGTGGGAACAGCGGGAGAAAGCTGGTCTCCTTCAGGGGCTTTAACCCAATTTCGTTTTCTTGTTTCAGTGAAATAGCCCTGCTGCTGTCTGGGCTCCACAATTAGCCACAATTAGCACTTTGTAAATGTTCTCTCCTTTTCAATGGCACTTCATTTCCAAGCTATAAAACATCAGAGCCCAGCAGGCTCCTTGATGGTCAAATGCTTTAACCCTCTTGACTTAGAGACCCTCCAGTGGGAGGATGGGGATGTGAGAGTCTTGCGCAGTGCTAAACCAGAGGAAAATGCATTAATAATATTAATAATGGCCCATCTTTATTTAAAATTTTGATGTTTTACCATGGATTTATTTATTTATTTATTTATTTATTTATTTATTTATTTATTTATTTTTGTGTTTTTTGTTTGTTTATTTTTTGTTTTTTGAGACAGGGTTTCTCTGTGTAGCTTTGAAGCCTATCCTGGAATTAGCCCTGTAGACCAGGCTGACCTCAAATTGACAGAAATCTGCTTGCCTCTGCCTCCGAAGAGCTGGGATCAAAGGTGTGCACCACCACTGCCCAGCTACTATGGATTTCTTACACTGATATATATTTGAAATATAACATATATTATTCATCTTAATGACTATGGTTTTTGATGCTAACAGATTGGCAGTAATTTGTGTGTACTCTGAGGGATGATGATATAGCTTAGTCAAAGGACTCTTGCATAGTGTTTGTGAAGCTCTGGGTTAGATTCTTAGTACTAAAAAAATAAATAAAAGCTAGGTGTGGTGGCCCAGGCCTGTAACCCTGGCATTCAAGAGTCAGACATCAGCAGATCGTTGTCAGTTTAAGGCTAACCTGGTCTACATAGTAAGTTCTAGAGCAACCATCAATAACACACAGTGATACCCTATCTAAATAAATAAATGCAACAATAAAAACCCAACCCTGATTCTGTACACCAAGTACAGTAGGACATGTCTATAATCCCAGAGTCCATAAGGCTGAGGCAGGAGGATCGAACTCACAAAGTGGAACTCTGTCAAAAAGGGAGAAAGGAAGGGACGGGGGAGGGGAGGGAGGGAGGGAGGGGAGACACACACACACACACACACACACACACACACAGAGACAGAGAGAGGGAGAGAGAGAGAGAGAGAGAGAGAGAAGGAGAGAAGGACAAAAGGAAGCAAGGAAGGAGGGAGGGAGGGGGATGACTGCATTCTCAGGTCCTGGCAGGGAGAGTAATGACTTCCCCAGGGTGACACAAATGTCAGAAATAAACTGAGAGCAGGAGTAATTTGTCAATTTCCTTCTTGTCTATCAACCTCAAGTATTGCCCTGCTTCTCCAAGCAAGCGGAGAGTTCTAAGTTGTGGCGTAACTCATTCACACGTTATTGTCCAGCCAAAGAAGCTTAAAGTTCAGTAAACTTCATGTTGTCCCAGATATGGTGTAGTTGCTGCTGATAAAATGCAGGCATTGTTGCAGGGAGCTGAGGCACAGGAACGCAAGCCGAACTATAGACCGGTTCCCCAACTGGCCTCCTGACCAGTATGGCCTTTGAAGCCAGGAAGCCTCATTCCTTATAGACCCAGCCTACAACTTTCCAAAACCTTGCTTCTTTGACAAGGGTTCGCCACACTGTCTTCTCCACCAACAGCTTGTGCCGCACAGAACTGCCTTAGGACACAGGGTAGTGAAAACCCAGCAAACACGTGTGAAGGGTGCCTCCCCTAGTTCGACAATGACTGTATTGCCAGGTGGTCCTGGGTGGCCAGTCCCAAATTACCAGTGGCTGCCCAGGAGCTGAATTCCGGTTCTCTCCTCTCCCTTTTTCAGCCCCCTTTCTCTTGAGGGTTATACAGCAGGACCATGCAACATGCATTTCCACACACAGAATGCTGTTAAACACCTCTTGTCTGTCATATGTTCAAATTTATCCTATGTTTTGTTTTATGGCATATGGCTTATTTTGCATATTTTCAAATTTTCTCTTGGTGCTTTTGGATTTCTCTCTGGTTTCGTATTTACATTCCAAAATTAATTAATTAATTAATTAATTTGTTTATTTATTATTTGGGGATTTATTTATTTATTTATCTATTTGAGACAACATTTCTCTCTATAGCCCTGAACATCCTAGAACTGAACTCACTATGTAGACCAGGCTGTCCTCCAACTCAGAGAGATCTGCCTGCCTCTGCCCCCTGAGTGCTGGAACTAAAGATGTGCACCACCATCACTCAGCTGAGACATCAACTTTGTTTATTTTTTGGTTTTCAAGACAGAGTTTCTCTGTGTAGCCCTGGCTGTCCTGGAACTCACTCTGTAGACCAGGCTGGCCTCAAACTCACAAAGATCTACCTGCCTCTGAGTGCTGGGACTAAAGGCGTGTACTACCACTGCCCCGCTTGGCCATCAACTTTTGCCCTGCACACGGTTGATGGTATTTTGTGGCTCGAGGGCATTCCTGTCTGGGAAGACAGCTCTACCCTAAGATAACCCCAGATGTGTCGAAGCATCTCAGCCCTGCCTCTTGGTTGCACTACCTTAGCACCAAAGCCATGCTCTTTTCTTTGGACATCTTTGCAGTCTTGTTCTTGAGCCTGGGCTTTCAGAGTTTGGCAGTGGGATGGGAGGGCTGGGGGAACAGCAAAAGCATTGAGAATTCAGGTCCCATCACTGTCTCCACAGAACCCCACTAACACACCTGTAAATGCTTCTGCTGGTAACTCTTCTCAAAAGAGAAACAGTGAAGCATTAATTCCAGGCAGAGGCAGGCAAATTGCTATGGGTTAGAGTATAGCTGGGCTACACAATGAATTCCTGAACAGACTCAGACTCATAGTAAGACTGTCTCAAAATAAAGAGGAAACAAACAAATAAACAGAACCAAAACAGAAAACATATGCTGTATGTGGTGGTTTGAATCAAAATACCCCCATAGGCTCATGGGGCGGGAATGCCATTATTAGGAAGTATGGACTCCTTGGAGTAGGTGTGGCCTTGTTGGAGATGGCGTGTCACTGGAGGTGGGCTTTGAGGTTTCAGATGTCAGGCCCACTGTCTCTCTTTTCCTGCTGCCCGTCAATGCAGACACCATGTTTGCCTGCCCACTGCCATGCTTCCCATGACAATAATGGACTAAACCTTTGAACTGCAAGCCAGTCCCAATTAAATTGTTCTTTATAAGAGTTGCTGTGGTTGTGGTGTCTCTTCACAGAACTAGAACACTGACTAAAACACTTTTTTTTTTTTTTTTTTTTCAAAAAGGAAGAAAGAGGAAAGAGCTGGAAGGTGCCTAGTATAGCTCCCAGCTGGGACTTGCAGCCCCATATAAACTCAACTAGCCTTGATCTTAAAGACTTTACAAGGGCCGCAAACAAACACCATAACCATTGCTGAGATTTCTCTGCTCCTCCCTCTACATGTAGAGTCTGCTCCTAGGCAGGCTGCTCAGCTGCCTCCTGCACTGGGTTCCCTGAATCTCCTTCAGGCCCTGGCCCCTTCTCCTTTGTCCACCTGGTCCCAGGATGGCGCCAGGCATTCAGTCAATGCTGATTGCCACTAATACAACCACCACCAAAGAGTCACCTCCTTCAAGAGAACACCCCACCAGCACAGGGGTGGCAGCATGTGAAATCAACTCTCAGGAGCCTGTACCTGGCTGTGGCTGGCACCTTACAGCCAGGCCTGGAACAGAGACAGTTTTTAAAGATGTGGGACAAGGAGACTCCTTGACGGTCCTAAATCCAATACCAACACAAAAACTAGGTATCCGTGAGAGAATGACAAGACTCTAGGATTTGATCCAAAATATTTTTGGGGGAGGAGGAGGCAGAGACGGAGTGCAGAGTGCAGCTGTGGATTAAATAGCTTTGGCCATGAGTTAAAGCTAGTGAGTGATGGGTACTTGGAAGTTTATTATATTATTCTCTCGTGAAAGATGGAGGGACATAGGAGGAGGGGAGGGAGAGGGGGGAGGGACTGAATGTGCTAGATTGCATCAAAAGGCCTAGCCAGCCCGCAGTGTGAAATCTAGCTTCCTAAGACAGAAACCTACCTGTCTCTTTGTAACATCCTAAAACTGGGAAATTTGTCAGTACAGACACAAATTCCTTCCTTTCCCCTGGCCCCTACCCTCTATCCTCTGTATCCTCTGTAGAGAGGGGATAAGAGTCGCTGAGGTCATCTTTGTCTATCTGCACCCTCTCTGTCAAATCTCCCACCAAGAGCTATGTGGGGGCAGGCAAGGGGTCACCTGAGGCCTAGGGCTCTGCTCCTCCATCCCGGGAAGGAGCCACACTGGCTGGGTGAGCTTGCGCAGGAGACAGTGAGGACCACATGTCTGGATGTGCTTGAAGTAGAAAATTCACAAATTCCAAGTTCTGATCCCAAAGCAAACTCCCCAGCCCAGGTGGCTATGTCTCGCTTGTCCCCTTCACTAGCTCCCTGGAGCCTGGGAGGCCAAGCCGGAGGCTTTGAAAACCGGCTTGTGTTTGAGTTGTGAAAACACCAATGTCTGTGGTGTTTGTCCAGCAGAGAAGGGGCCTATTTTCTTCCTTCCAAATGCAAGCTTGAAAGATGCTCCGTGGATTTTTTTTCTTCAGACTTTCCACAGGAAACATAAACAAGGAAGAAAAATGACTGTAGGCACTGAGACCTGAAGTAGAATTTCAACCCCGAAGGAACTGCTTGGTAACAAGCGCTCTCTGTCCCGGGGAAGACTTCAAGAGAGTTGGCTGGGGTTTCCTGTGAGAAAGCATTCACAGACAGGCAAGGGAAGGGCTGGACCAGTTCTTAGGTCTGACTCTACCACGTCTCCTTGCCACTGAATGAACAGACCTTGCTTGGGCTTGTCTGCTGGGAGATTCCCTAGCTAGTGTTAAAAGTGTGTGTGTGTGTGTGTGTGTGTGTGTGTGTGTGTGTGTGTGTGTGTGTGTGTCATGGATGTCAGTACACACTGGTGAAGGGGTGCATATGAGACAAGAGAACAACCTTGGGGTGTCATTCTCAGGATGCTGTTCACTTAATGAGAAAAAGTATTCCACTCACCTGGAGTCCACCAAATCAGCTAGACTGGCTGGTCAGTGAGCTCAGGGATCCTCCTGCCTCTGCCTCCCCAGCTCTAGGATTACAACCGTATACCCTGTAATTGCCATTTTTATGTGAATTCTTGGGGTCTACCTCAGGTCCTCATGCTTGCAAGGCAAGTACTTCCTCCACTAAGACAGCCACGCAGCCCTCACTTTTATCTTTCTAGATGGTATTAATTGGGGTGTTCCCATGCATATCAGTCTCAGGGACTGATCAGGCACCCAGAAGCCTGAAGCTCACAATCTACTGGATTTCTCTACACTAATCCACCTAGGAATGACACCCTGTCTGGATCTTATGATTTGCAGGCCAACACAACACAAGAGCAGTTGTCGAATCTAAGTGATCTTGACATGCATTGGGGCTTTGAATGGGCACAGAGTCAAATGTAAAGTGTGTGTGTGTGTGTGTGTGTGTGTGTGTGTGTGTGTGTGTGTGTGTGTGTGTGTGTGTGATGTATGTAAGTGCCTGAGGTGCTACAACACACATGTGGAGATCAGAGTGACAACTTTTGGAAGTGTTTCTGTCCTTTCACAACGGGTTTGGGGATCAAACTCTGGCCTTTGGGCTTGTATGGCAAGTCCTTGTGTGTGCTGAGCCAAGAACCAGACACCACTGTCCATAGGGTAGCGTTGCCAGCTCACTGCTTCCATGTTGGGAGTTTGCAAATTATGTGTCTAAAAGCCAACTGAGACTAACAAAATGCTCCAAACCAAGAAACAGTGCTGTCATCTGTGTGGTTGTCCCAGCAGCCTGGATGCAGCGTAATGAACTGCAGGACAGCTGACAGAACGCAGTTTAGTGGGGCCATGAGTGACAGGCCTCACACCCACTGCTTCTGTCTCTTGGCATCTCAGAACTTTATTTCCTTCCTTGTCAATTCTGTCTGGTGATGACTTTGAGCATGTTTACATCTTAAAATTTTTGTGTCATCAATTCATATAGCTCCTGTGATAAGTCCACCAGATAAGGCTGGGTACATCATTGGAAGTCCGTACTTCAACTAGAGCTTTGATGTGCCAAGTTCTGAGAGAACACTGCTTCTTTTGGCTGAGATTCCTCCATCCTATGTATAGAAAGCCACTCCAAAATCCAAAAAGCTTTCAGTGGTTACAAAGGTTTCTTGGCTTTAGCTAATCAGCCCATCCCAGGAAAGTCAGCCACCGGGGAGCAACTGTCTCATGCCTACATCATGTTTCTGATGTGGTGACGTAAGGAAGGGGATTTCCGCAGGTATTTTTGTAGGGAGATACACTAGGTGTGGTTGGCTCTGGGAAGAAATCTGGAGACAGCCAGGAAGGAAATAATTCTGGTGAGGTTGAGGAAGAGTATATAGAAGTTACCAGGGTGCGAGTGGCTTGGCTCTTCAGCTGTAAATCTGGATCCAGACAGTGAACTAGGCTCTTCCATTCAATTGCTAGGCAGCTTGATATGTTTCTTGACCCAAGGATGTGGAATCAGAGTTGCTTTTGATTTTTAATTTTGTCCCAGATTTTAGAATATGTACATATGCACAAATGATATCTTAGGGGATGTGACCCAAATCTAAGCATGAAGTTTACACTGTTTCTTATACATATTAATAACACATTAATACACATTAATAACACATATCCTGAAGGCAATTTTTATTTCAACCCTGAGGGTTGAACCCAACTGCACAATCTGGGTAGGGCTCTACCACTGAGCTACATCCTAAGGGCCTGAAGGTGACTTTAGACAGCACTTGTTAATGCTTATGCATCTTGACTGAGACCGAGCCCTGTCACATAAGGCTGGGGAAACTTCCACTTGTGCTCTCATCAGTGGGACCGGCAAAAAGGGTCAGAGTTTGGACCATTTCTGGTTTTTGGAATATGAGTTGGGGATGGTCAACCTGTCTGTTTATTCATTTATTTGATGAATTTGTTTTGTTTGGTTAGTTTTTGTTTGTTTAGGCAGTGTCTCACTCTGTAGCCCAGGCTCTCCTGGAATTTACTATTCAGCCCAAGTTGACCTCAAATCCACAGTGATAAGCCTCATGCTCAGCTTCCTGAGTGCTGAGATTATAGGTGAGAGCCACAACAGCTGCCCAGCTGTTTTGTGATTGTTTTTTTTCCTCATTTATGTGTTTCTGTTTTTGATTTTTTTTTTTTTTTTTTTTTTTTTTACTTTTGAAGTGTTTACATGATTAAGTAATACAAAATAGAGAAGGAATCTAGAACAATACCAGACTCAGGTCACAGGCAATTAGGAGCTGTTCTAATTATGTTGGGTTGGAACAAGGACAAAAGGGGAGAGTGAGAGGCACAGTGGGAGGAGGTGCAGAATCTTGACCTGCAGATAGCAGCCCCTCCCCCAGTCTCTGGATGCCAGGGACAGCCAGCATCCATCCCAGTGAGCTTGGGTTTATTAGGAAACCATCTATAGTTACTGGAGAGTGATGGGAGATGTGATCCTGTATATATGTTTCTCATACTGGTTAATAAAGCACTGTGGCCAATGAGATAACAAGATAGGCAGGGCTAGGAGACTAGAAGGAGGAAAGAGAAAGTAGTAGTCGACATGTAGCCCAGGGAGGAAGGAGGACGCCAGCTGCGGCTCCCCGATAAGACGACCACATGGAAATACTTAGATAAGTAGAAATGGGTTAATAATTAAGACAGAGCTAGCCCATAAACAATAATGGTACTGGCCAACAGGATTGTATCAAATACGGAGTCTCTGAGTGTTATTTGGGGCTGGCGCGGCTGTGGGCCCACGTGGCGGCAGGACCGGGAGGCCGGCGGGGAGACCTGCTGTAACTTAATGGTGTCAGAAGCGGGATTGAGAACTTTCACTTAAAATTTAACAAAAGCTTAAAAAAATAGTTTTTAGAAACAAGGGAACAGAGCCTAGCAAGACTTCTTAGTAGCAGCATTTTCTTGGTTGGATTTGTTTTGCTGTAGACAGAGATTTGCGCGGCTCCTTTAAGGTAGGTTTCCAAAATTAGCATAAGCGGCAAAAAAACCGCCTTGCTTTTAAAGAGCTCTGCTAACAATTTATTGGTGTGTACAAGAGCTGCAATGAAGGTTTACACTGTGTTTTAAAAAATACGCTGGCTTGGGAGAGAAAAAGAAAGGGGATACAATGGTTTAAAAAAGAAAAAAGAAAGTAGAATGAATGGGTATAATGGGGCATGCCATTAATCCCAGCACTCGGCAGACAGAGGCAAGTAGATCTCTGTGATTTCAAAGTAAACCTGGTATGCACTGAATTCCAGGACAGATAAAAGTTACCCAGAGAAACCCTGTCTCAAAATATGTAAAAATAGAAATAGAATATATAGAATAATAAAAAAGCCACGTAAAGATGGAAAACACAGAGAAATTTTGGATACTATACGCGATTCTGTTGTCTTTAAATTATTTGCTTGCTGGGAAAATAACAACTATTGATAAAAGAAATGCTGCTGGATTAATTCAATTTATATATTTTAAAAATGCTTTGACTCCAAAATTTAAGTTTAAGGACAAGTTACTGGGGAAAAGGTTTTCTATTTTTGTTTCCACAGAAAATGAAAAGCTATGGATTCTTTCCAGACTTATGTGGTTTGATCAAGCCAGACCCCCTGAAACAATGCCCCAGATGATTCAACATTCAAAGCAGTTGAGACAAAGCCTTGCAGACTACAGCCAAGATTTCTATGTCTTCTTTGGACCCCCATGACAGCGCCCTCTACCAGCAGGAAGTAGTTTGGAAAGAACGACGCCCAAATTCCCAAATATTGTTTATAAATGTTTGTTTTCACTTAAATGGGCTTGGTTATAAATGGCTATAACCACAAGCAATCTTTTAAAGGTAAAAAAGGAATTATGGTATAGATATGAATACTTTGCTTTGGAATGGATTTTCTTTTATTGACACAATTTAAGGTCAATTTTGTAATATGTATATTTCTCCTCTTGTTTAGGTATTGTGTTTATATAGCTCATTGGAAAATGTAATGTATAATTTAGTACAGATTAGAGAGTTACCTATGATAGTCAAAACTTGGAGTTAAGTTAGTTAGGATTTCTAGATATGCAGAGATGTATTTGAGATGAATAGGCATTCTTCAAACCTTTCAAAGACCTACAGAATATGGCATTTAAAATGATTTAGGTTTTTTCTTGACAATGAGGCACAACTGCTCCTGGTAACACCACCTGCATCAGAAAGTAAGATGGACACTGAAGAAACTCGTTATGAAGTTTGCTTCTAATATGGCAAGACTAGCCATTTGGACAAGGTACTGCTCTTCTAGACTGTTTGACTTTATGCTGTAGAAACTGGACTGCAGGACCCACAAATAGGTGACTGCTGATGCAAAATGGACATTGCTACAGGATTCTGCTTCATGGAAGAGGCTGCCAGACAGCCAGACAGTCTACAGGACACAGAGAAAAGTGACTGACAAACTGCCATTACAGGTGGACAGTTTAAAGTTTCCTGCCTTGTTGAGGTGTCTGGACACACACCATGGCCTAAGGGCTGAAGATGGAATATTACAGAAGAACTTTGGGTGACTGACCAGGCAATGAGTTGTCTCTGTCATTTCTAGAATTTATATATTATCCTTCTGTGGTCTTTGATGGAGTTGAAGACAGGTAGTTATGATTATAGTTTTCCTTAGTTAGGATTAAAGATAAGTTACATATAGGACTTTAGACTCACAAAGATAGGATAGATGATATTTTCTTTAAGTCTTACAAAATGTTAATGGACTAAATATTGTTAACTGTGATTCTTATTTGATAACTGTTATATGATATATTTTGCTATGTTAAGGTTAAACCCCTTCTTTTACTTTAGACAGAAAAGAGGAGATGATGGGAGATGTGATTCTGTATATATGTTTCTCATACTGGTTAATAAAGCACTGTGGCCAATGAGATAACAAGATAGGCGGGGCTAGGAGACTAGAAGGAGGAAAGAGGAAGTAGTAGGAGTCGACATGTAGCCCAGGGAGGAAGGAGGACGCCAGCCGAGGCTCCCCGATAAGACGACCACATGGAAATACTTAGATAAGTAGAAATGGGTTAATAATTAAGGCAGAGCTAGCCCATAAACAATAATGGTAACTGGCCAACAGGGTTGTATCAAATACAGAGTCTCTGAGTGTTATTTGGGGCACACGTGGTTGTGGGACCATGGCGGCAGAACCAGCAGCAGCCGGCAGGGGAACCTGCCATAACAGGAGAGAGCTGGAAAGATGGCTCAGGGGCTAAAGCACTTACTGCCCGGTTCCCAGCATCTGTGTGGTGGCTCCCAACTCCAGCTCTTGGGGATCTGACACATCTTCTGATGGTGCACATACATACAACCAGACACACATATACATTTAAAATTAAAGTATTTTATGAAACTTCATTGGCAGTACCTTCTCTACACACGGCCTTGCTGTTCAGGAGCCCTCTATAAGGATCTATTCACTTAGTCTCACACTCTAAGGTCCCCACTGGGCCTTGTTTGCAGAGGATCCCCAGGCGCCACCACCACGCAGGACTCCCTTCCCTCCCCTGGCACTGAATGATTTTCTGGCATGCCTTTTCTAATGAGGTCACTTAAGCTGGAAAGGCAAGAGACAGGTAACAAGGTAACACTTCCTGAGAGCAGAGGCTGCTGAGTAATTTGGGGAGGGTTCTGTTGAAAGGTAAAGCAGGGGGCACAGAGAAGCCAACTAAAGAAGCTACTAAGCCAACGGCAGTCTGTGGGGTCCACTGACTCCACACTTGATCCCAGTCCTTAACACTGCCTGGATGTGGCACTCTGATGACCGATAGACACAATTTGGTCTGAACAAGGAGCGTGTGTTCTGGAGAGATGCTCCAGGTCTAAAGAGCTCCAGTGACCTGTCGTAGTTCATGTGTCCATGGTTCTCCTGTCCTCTGCCTGTCTGTACTGG
The DNA here is from genome assembly GCA_030556225.1 of Cricetiscus sungorus. Lineage (NCBI taxonomy): Eukaryota > Metazoa > Chordata > Mammalia > Rodentia > Cricetidae > Cricetiscus > Cricetiscus sungorus. The sequence continues at coordinate 5,375,127 of JANBXA010000031.1, read as the reverse complement.
CCAAGCTCATTCTTTTTAAGAGCTGCCCTTACCAAAGAGATGACAATTAACTCCTGGATTGGCCCTCAGTCCCTTCTCTACCCCAGGTCAGCCCCTCCAATACTCCCTGGTGCTTCCTGTTGGGGGCAGTGGGTTCCTTCCTTTGGTCTTCCTTGGGCTCAGCCCACAAGCAAGCGTGGCTTTCAGTGTGATCTGGCTCTTGTGTCCCCTCAGTCAGTCAGTTGTCTCACCTGCAACAATATCTACCCCTTCCCAGCTCTGTTCGGAGGAGCAAATGACATGGGGCTCCTGGAACAGAATAAGACCTATACTACCAGATCACAGCGATGCTGTGTCTTCATTGAAAGTGGAGCTCAAGCTGGGTGATGGTGAGCACACTCGGGAGGCAGAGGCAGGCAGATGTCTGTGGGTTCAAGGCCAGGTGAGTGCCAAGATAGGCTCCAAAGCTACACAGAGAAACCATGTCTCGAAAAACCAAAACAGCAAGAACAAAAAAACTCATTTGAGGAGTCCAGCTCTTGCCAAGAGCAATCTTGACACTTGTTTCCATGGAGCAGGTATATGATAAACATTTGTTGGTTGCTTGTGTATGTCCTGTGTGGGTTCCTGATGGGTTCTCTTGATTGGAGGTTTCACAGAGCCTGAGAGCTGAGTCCCTTTCTGTGGAGACTTGATGACTATCTATCCCTGGTCATCCCACAGCCTCCTCTCCGTGTAGTTATATCTCCAAAGCCCTTTCTCAGGCCCAGTAACTGTCATCTTCCCAGGAGTGGGTATATGGTGGAGGTAGTACACCGACTTCCCCAGAGACAACGATGGTGCTGGGGGACAGACAGGGTGTCTGTTCTGAACAGACCTGAGAGAGGCTACCAGCATTCACCAGGCTCTACTTGTACCAGCCATTGGAGTGGGAGCATCCTACAAGGTTCCTTCAGTCCTTGCTTAGGTGGCTACAAAGTGTGTGGGTGGGATGAGTCCTGTGGCCACTCTGGAGCATGCCAAAGGATAAGCAGGCCCCTGTGGCAGGCGATTCCACACTCCTTGCCCCATGACCTTTTCAGAAAGAAATTCTATTTCCCTCCCTGCCTGCTTCCCATAGAAGCCTGGTTCCCCAGGAGGCAGTCAGCAGTCTCTGTAAGTGGACTTCCCAGCTCCTCATGGCTTTGTTAGAAATCTCATTAGCAGTGACAGGAAAGCTGAGGCAGCTCAGTGAGGTATTCTAGGTGTCAGTGAAGAGGGGCCAAGGCAAGAAAAGGCGATTAAAACCAAAACTAAAGTCAGCCCAGAGAGGGGCAGGTGGTAACCAGAGTTGTGGGGTAGGGTCTCCAGCTCAGGCTGGGTCCTAAGGGACTGCCAGGTCTCTTGCTTGATTTGGGATATAATAAGAGATAAGGTCGGAGCAGCCTTTATTATGCAAGTTTTTTGAGTCAGTACAGAGCCCAGGAATCTGGATCCCAGAGCCTCAATATAGCCATTCCCAGGCCTGAATGAAGGTCCTGGGGAGGCCAGCTGAGACTCTACCACTGTACTGTCTGCTCAGGTCAGGGCTGGCTTTGTCCCTGCCTATCTAAGTCCTTGGGACTCCACTGACACACGATTACAGCTGTTTCAGAGATAAGGAAGCACACACCTGGATGTGTTATTCTGGGTTCTCAGAGAATTCACTGGCGCTCAAGCTCGCCATGATACGTGGAGCTTCTAAACAAGAGGCACATTCCTTCATTCGGCAGTCATAAGCCGTCAAATGCACATTGAGGCTGGGGTGGCGCTGGCACTGGTTCCCCTTCTCTCGCAGGGGAATTAGTGTGAATGTCCGGATTCTGGAGTTTTCTGTCGTGCCAAGGAGGAGGGCAGCTCTCCAAGGCTGGGGCACAGGCTCTGCGGAGGGAGGCTGAGGACAGTGGCCGTCTGTGCGGACACCAGTGTTGCTCCAGGGATCTGTTTGCCTTTGCTGTGCAGGGACCTGCCGCGGCCGTGTATTTTTGTCATGCCTGGCCGGGAATGTGCATGATTTATGTTTTTTTCAAAAACCCAAGGCTCCGTCATAAAGAAGCTTTGTGAGCAGAGTGGACTGGTTATGAAAGACCTTCCTTTCTGAGAAGAGCCTTCCTTTCTTAGGCTATGTCAGAGGAGGCACCACTGGCTGCCCACCCTCATGGATTAGGGAATGCTGTGCCCACCTTAGGTCTGGAACAGCCCAAGATCCCACTGAATCCACACATCAGCCTATACCTTGTCCCCAGGTCCCTTCCCAGGCTTCTTGTTCCCAATACTGTCTTAACTGAACGTCTCCCTGTGGGAAACCTGCTGGAGAGATCCCAGAATCCCTGGTATTGATGCCCTTGACCTCAAAGGATAAGTCATTTGAGCTCAGTAAGTCTCAGTTTTGTTAACTGCAAGAAAAGTGTAAAAATTTATTGTCTCAAGCTGTCATGGTGTGGCCATAAGCGTCCCTCTCCCCAGCTGGTAAGCTCTCACAGCACGCCCATGTGTCTTGTTTATTTCTGTCTGCTGAGCACCTAACACAGTGCCTGGCACATAGCAGTGGGTACTAAGTGTTGACTAGTTCCAGCCTACTGGACTCAGTGAATGGAGAATGTGGGGAATGTGCTTGAGAGCTGCAAGCCTGGCTGGCCCTTGATGAGCAGTTAGGACGCCATCAACTACGGCTGAATCTACATCTTCTACAGATACCCAGCTAGAAACCCTACCCTGGCCCTGTGCTGAGAGCCCCTCCAGAGTGCCAGCTGATCCCAACCTCCTGCTTGGGGGGAGGGGCAGAGGACTTTTGTCAGTTCAATTGCCAGCCGAGCGCCCTTCCTCCAGCCTGGGCCCTTACTTCTGGGACTGACAGCCACTCTGGGGCAGTAGGCGTCCTCATGTTGGCTCAGCCAGGCTGGGCCCCTCTTCAGGGAAGGGGCTGAGGGGTGTGAAGGTAGGTGTGTGTGTGTGTGTGTGTGTGTGTGTGTGTGTGTGTGTGTGTGTGTGACTTTGTTTATTTTCTCTGAAGGATCCTGCTGTAAAAATAACCTGCCTGGAAACCTCATCTTTGAGGGGGAGAAAGAACCTTTTGTATCCGAGGAAGTGGCTCTAACTTCAGCCCTGTGCCTGCCTCAGCGCCACCATCCAGGAGGGGCAGCTAAGGTGAGGAGGGGCAGGTCCCATGGAGGGCTGGGATTCTCAGAACTGGAGGCCTCTCACAGGCCAGCTGGGTCTAGGAGCTCTGAAGGAGCATAGGTAAGGCATATTAACGAGAGAGAAAAGCTGACAGGGAGCAGCTATAGAGACAAAGAGCCTGGAAGAAAGGAAAATCAAGAGCCACAGAGGAGTGCAGGGTGATTGGAGCCTGGAGTCAGAAGAAAGCCAGGGGTGTCCAACCTGAGAGCTACAGAGCCTAAGAACTTAGCATGTCACCATGGCTATTATTTTAGACATAGCTAAGAATTTGGCCCCACTATCTTCTCAACACTGAGGGACAAACACAGGGCAGGAAATAAGCTGGCTGGCTGTTCTGTTGCTCAGCCTAGTTCCCACTGTGGCTCAAACTGATACAGAAAAGACAAAAAATTACAAATACCCACCAGGCAAGACCCTGGGCTAGGTACATGATGCTTGGGATCCTCAAGGTTCTCTTGCCCAGGATCCAGGCGCAAAAACAAAGAAGGACCTGGATTTACAGGTGGCTCATTCTCCCACTGTCTAGCTGGCTGGTCTTAAGCAAGCCATTTAAATGTTTTCAGACTATTATTCTTATAACTACAAACAATAAACTTCCCTTGCCTCCTCACTGAGCCATCGAACAAATCCACAACGCAGGGTCTTAATGGACTATCTGGTGACCCAAAGAAAGAGGGACTGACCCTTTTGGACAATTTCCTCTAGGCACAGCAAGTTAAAGTCAGTTGGCTGATGCTGACCTAGAAGCCACCAGAATCGTAGGAACCAGCACTACTTGTGTCCAGAAATCTGTAGGACCGGCTGTGTTTGCTGTCCCAAGAAGGCCAACAAGAAGCCCATAGAACAGACATCAAGAGGTGTGAACTACACCTGAGGCCATGGGGTTTTAATCCCTCAAACTTGTGATCAACCCACATAGAACCAAGAGTTGGTAGGAACCATTGAAGGAGCCATGGAAGATGTCCCCAACATTCTGTCTAGGAGAGAAGGTTGTGTCCCAGAGAGCTCAGTTAAGGGTGACATTTATCTACTGCAAGTTGCAGGACTGGTGTTGCAAGAATACAAATCAAAGGACAGGACAGATCAAGGGTTCAGGATGCCTTCAAATAACCACGAGAGGAAGAACTTAAAATGGCTTGGCCATAAAGGAAGCTATCTTGATAGAATAGCTGCTGGGTGCAGCTGGGGGACACAGAAACCATCACCGAGAGTGGGATGGTGGAAATCTCTGAAGCTAGGGGCTTAAGAGAGAAAGCAGCATGCACTGGGACCACTCTGGAACACTGAGGTAGGCTTGTACCAGCCAGCATGACCATGGGCAGATGAATGGATGAAGACTGGTAATACACATATGAAGTGTTAAACTACCTTAAAAAGAATAAAACCCTGTCATTTGTGGCAATGAAACTTGAGGATAATTACGTGTTAAAATTAGCCAGGCACAGCTAGACAAATACCACTCCTTTATGGAAGCCAAAAATGTTAATATTAGAAAAGAAGCAAGTAGGATAATGGTCGCAAGACTCTGGGAGTGAGAATGGAGATAATAGGCACCAAAGAAATTCCTTTAAGATGCTGGAGAGATGGGTCGGCAGTTAAGAGCACTGGTTGCTCTTGTAGAGGTTCTGGGTTCAATTCCCAGCACCCACATGGTGGCTCAGGACCATCTGGGACTCCAGTTCTAGGGAATTTATTATTTTCTTCCTGCCTCTGCCTCTGTGGGTACCAGACAAATTCCTTCTTCTTCTTCTTTTTTTTGTTTTGTTTTGTTTTTGTTTTTTGAGATAGGGTTTTTCTGTGTAACTTTGGAGCCTGTCCTGGAACTTGGTTCTTTAGAAAAGGCTGGTCTCAAACTCACAGAGATCCGCCTGCCTCTGCCTCCCAAGTGCTGGGATTAAAGGTGTGTGCCACCACTGCCCATCAAGAAATTCCTCCTCCACACCCTTCGAGAAATTCCTTCTTATTTAGGAGACATTTCACAACTAGAAAACAAAAAGAAATCTAGCAATTCTCAACGTACACAAAATTTAAATGTGTGGGGCGATGGGAATCCTAACTCTTCATATACGATCATTATACCCTGCACATGTACTAATTTTCTATCTGTATGATCATTATACCCTGCACATGTACTAATTCTCTATCTGTACTCCACACACATGTACTTTACAGGGAACATATCCCTTAGTGACTGTCTCATGGCACATGTTCAGGATAGCAATAATGCTAAGTTAATACAAATGGTAGCTCTTCCTATGTGCCAGGTACTGTTCGAAACCCTGTATGCATTACCTCATTTAACCCTTATGAATGCCCCCCTATAAATGATACTCTGGTTGGCTCTCCCAGCATCTGTGCAGAAAGTTGCTACTTTGATAGTGTGATAGAGTCCACACTAATTCCCTAGTGTCCACAGAAAGGACCTGATTGGCCGGGGTTACTTCTAGGACCCACACAACAAATTTGTTTTTTTCTTTTTTGTTAAGAATGTAAGTGTGTGTTTCTGTGGATGTGAGTGCAGGCATTTGCAGAGGCCAGAGGAGTCACCTCCTGGAGCTGGAGTTCCAGGCAGTTATGAGCCACCTGATGTGGGTACTGGGAAAAGAACGCAATTCCCCTAGAAGAGCAGTAAGTGCTCTTAACCATCGAACCATCTCTCCAGCCAAGAGAAAGCTGTCTTCAGTTTGGTCCATAGAAAGTATGGGATGTTATGTGGCGTTTTTTGCTCTTTTGGCTATTCAGGATCTTTTGAAGGGGGTACCACCCAGCCCCCCCCCCCAAATCACACATGGTTGCTTATTCTTAGTGCCTAGTTTTAATTTAATCAGCTTGTCTTATCTTAAATGATCCCATCTACTTTTTTCCTACTTTTATCTTTCTTCTGTATTTCTTAATTTCCTTCTTACTCTGTGGCTGGCCGGGTGGCCGGGTGGCCGGCCGGCCGGCCCCTGATATCCTCTCCTTGCTCTCTTGATGCTCCTCCTCTTCATTTCTCCTTCTATTTATACCCTCTGCCTGCCATCCCTGCCTGTCCCTGCTCCTGCCTCACTATTGGCCGTTCAGCTCTTTATTAGGATCAACAGGTGTTTTAGACAGGCACAGTAACACAGCTTCACAGAGTTAAACAAATGCAATATAAACAAGAGTCACACACCTTAAAACAATATTCTACCACAAGGAGACAAAGCTTGGTTTAAAGACAGAAAAGGAAAAGGGCCCTCTTTCTTTGAGTGCAAGATTTGTGTGGACGTTTTGGGATTGCAAGGGGCCCTTACTGTGAGGGACCAACATACCAGGAAGACAGAGCCAAGGGAATTAACTGGAAACAAACTCAGTGTGGTCAAGCTATTCTGAACCTCCCTTGATTTTCAGTTCTGTGAATTAATAAGTCCATTATAAAAGTCAGTAAGATTTTTCACGAGACCCAGGGTATGCAGCCTTCTCTCCAGTCTGGTAGTCATAGGCTTCCCAAGAAGGGCCAGGAATTGTGTCACACTCCCTTCTAGGGAAAATTGATTTCAATGAAAAAAAAAAAGTGAACACAGTCCTACCTCTTTCCGGAGACTACACAGAGGTGAACATTAAAGAGAATGGGAGTCAGTTTTTAGCCCAGTGTTAGAGAAGAGCTTTCCTATTATTGAACATCCGACTTCTTCGTGGCTGAGGCCAGCAGGCCAGGGCTTTGGGAGACCACTGTGAGGATGAGTGGTGCACACTGAACTTGACATGGGAAGACCTGCCATCCAATGCTCCTTAAACTGACACCTCCCCCAGGCCTCAGTTTCCCCCTGTGCAGTGGCTGGGGCAGTACTAAGCAAGGGCTGTGGTCTCCTCCAGCTCTAACATTCTGGAATTCCCACAGGCAGGCCTCCAGGCCCCAGGGCTGGCTGGGAGAACAGAGCGGTGGCTGTTTGTTAGTGTGGCAGAACAGTAGGACCCATTGAACCCGTGGTCTCCTCAATAGAAACAGCCAAATGGCACATGTAGAAAAGATAAATTCATCTGTGGGGCTGGTGAGAGGTGCTGAAAAAAAATATGTAGCACTTGGGGGCTGTCCAGGGAGAGCCAATTTTCAATTCAAAGGCTGGGACAACCATGTGTCTGACTGGTTACACTGAACTTCATTCTGCCACAGCCAGGGGGAGGATGGTCGAAGGAAGGGTAGTAGTCATGGGCACCATGGGGCCAAGCAGAATGTGTTGTGGGGCCCTCTGAAGAGAGGTCCTGATTTTGTGGTTTGTAAAGCAATGATAACCTATTTTAGAAATATGCCTTGAATGAAATCTATATTGTTCATGTAAAACAAAACAAAAAAAGTGCTTACTTCAACAACTTAGACTATCTTCAGCAAACTGTGAGCCCAGAACTAGAGAGGTCTGAGTGTCCTTCCCTGGGGATCTTTGAGTTGGGCTTGAGGCCATGATGTAGAGAAATGACATCATAAGTCGCCTAGTGGCCATTCTTTGACTTTCCATCCTCTGAGGTGGGGTACAGGGAAGGCAAGCCAGAGGCCCTTTAGTTAGCAAGTAACCGTTCTGAGGCTAGAACAAAGCCTCTTGAACCCACATTTTCTGATCTTCCATTGCACAAGGCTCTTCATCTACTCCCCAAGAACTATCTATGGTGACTCTTGAGTGTTTTTTCTTGTTTGGGGACAATGCAGAGCCCTTAGTGCCGAGTTAAAACCTTGCTATGTGCCAATCATTGAAAGATTGGCTTTAAAAAGAGCAGACTGGACGATGGCGGCTCACATCTTTAATCCCAGCACTTGGGAGGCAGAGGCAGGCAGATCTCAATGAGTCTGAGGCCAACCTGGTCTACAGAGCTAGTTCCAGGACAGCCAGGACTGTTACATAGGGAGACCCTATCTGGAAAAACCAAAAATAAATAGATAAATAAACGTGAAAGCAGTTGTAATGGTGAAGACTTCTGAAGTTTTGATTTTTTTCTTAAGGATCAATTATTTTAACAACAACAAAAAATACTCGAACAGTGGAGTTAAACATTGACATTTTAGGTAGCACTTGTCCTTTCCCAGTGTGCTGAGGTGTTTCTGGGCCACCTTTGGATCATGCAGCCTACATTTCCCACTGTCACACAGGCCCCCAGGACTTTTCAAGGTAGGAAGTTAGCCTATGCTGGAGCGGAAATGGAAACACCCAAGAGGTGTATGGTGAAGGTCTTCAGGAAAGCTAGCCAAGCTCCTGTTTGGGATGTCCTCAGGTTCACCCTTACACAGGCACAGAAACATCCAGAAATCAAGGCTTCCATGGAGTTGTCATCATATACTTCCTGATACACAGCATGCTATTTTTCCAGCATCTGCCATCTTCCCTTGGTCCCTGCAGAGCTGGAGCCAACCCAGGAAGTTGGTCCATTAGATGAGATCATCCGTGTGAGACAGGGGATTGTGTTTCCAGAGTTTGAGGAGTAGGAAAAAGGATCAGGAAGACACTGGAGAGGAGGGTGAAGTTGACCCTGACCCTAAAGGACTGTGTGGGCTTAAATAGCAGTGCTTGCGGCACTTAAAAAGAACTGACTCTTGAAATGTTCAGAAAGTCAGCTGGTTATTTATTTGCTTACTTTTTAACAAGATCTTTATGTGTACGGGCATGTCTGTGCACCACACACACATGGAGTACCCTCAGAGGCCAGAAAAGGGTTTCAGGGCCTCTGGAAATAGAGTTAGAGATGGTTGTTAGCTGTCACTTTGGTGCTGGGATCCTGGGCAGGTCCTCTACAAGAACAGCCAGTGCTCTTAACTACTGGGCCACCTACCTCTACAGGCTCAGATCAAAGGGGTCTCAAAGGTCTCTGTGACTTGCCTATCATCCCAGTAGGCTTATCTAGGGCTCTTACTTAAGCTCTTCTCTCCCATTTCACAGCAGGGAGACTGAAACCCAGAGGGGTAAGATATCTTGCTGAAGGTCTCAAAGCTTGCTTGTGTCATGGCTGTCACTTGAACCCTAGTCCTCTGCTGCCAGGTGATGTTTGCGTGTTGGTCTTAGGCTAAGATGTTTATTTCTCCTCCAAGATCTGGGAAGGTGAGCTGCCTGGGGTCCAGGAGTTTGTTAGCAGTAATTCCGATGGGCCCAACATTGGGTAAAAGATTGAGAAAGGCACAGCCAGGGTCTGAGCCAAGAGGCATGTGGTGGGAGGGGTTAAAGAGCTTGAGTGTGGCTTTTGTGTGTGTGTGCTGAGGGTAAGGCTGCATGTGCAAAGACGCACGTCGCTCTCTTGCGCATTGGTGGGACAGGACTAGGACTACAGGCCAGCCTGAGAGGTGCTTTGCAGCTCCTGGAATGAATGGGCCTCTGTCTTCTAGGCTATGTGAGCCTCTGTGTATGCAGGTCCCATTAACTCAACCTCAGCCACACGAAGAAAGGGGAGAGGCCTGAGAAGTCCAAAGCACAATCCTTCTGATTTAGAATGAAGTAAAATATGCAGAAGATAATACACAAACTGCAGCTCCAAACAGTGTCAATGTTGACAACCCACCCAATGTCCTGTTACTATTTCTTCTGCTAATAGTCTCTCGAGCAGGCTCCAGTAAATGAACCTATATGCATGGCCATGTCATTTTCACTTAGTATGTGTGTCCCTTCCAGTGTCTGAAACCCTGGGCGTGGCTTTCTCCTGCTTCAGCATTAGCATCACTTTGTATGCTCACACTTTCAGCCAGCCAGCTTCAGCTGCACAATTGTATTCTAATGGACAGGTAATGGACAGGCAGGCTCAAGTCCTATCCAGGGGCCCTATGTTGCCACTCTGCCTTCCAGACCTCTCTGGGCCCAGGCCCCTGTTGCCCTTGGCTGTAGTTTGTTTAACGGAGTGACTCCTGTCTGGGAGCAGCCTGGAACACAGAATACAGTTGTCCAAGCTATTTTTTTTTTTTTAACCAGCAGAGCTAAACCACAGTGATGGGCTTAGTGGCCTGGCTGGGTGCCTTTCTCAGCCCTCTGACCACTATCCTGGCCCCAGTTACCAATGGCCTCTGGTTTAAGACTTCTAGTTATCCACTAGAAGACCTCCTGGGTTGGAGTCTAGACCCCTACATAACGGAAGATGTGACTTCTAAAAAAGTAACTGGAGCTGAGAAAGGTTCCTGGGGGCCAAAGGACAGACCCATGAAGAGCAGCAACCATGCCATATCATCTCTACACCCCCAGTGCCTGGCACCAAAAAGGACCTAGAGTTGTTAAGTGAGTGAATGGTTGAGTAGATGGCAGTAGACAGACAGATGAGCGAATATATAGAGCAGAATAAATTCGTTTGCCCATAAAGATATTTCTATTGCAATCTTACCTGGTATCTTTACCCAAACATGGGAAAGGCTTAAGTAGAGACAGTATAAACATCCATCACGGAATCTAAGGGAAGGTTGTTAGACCAGACCCTTTCTGGCATGTCTATGGACTACCTTAGAGGTTGGTGCTGTGTAAAAACTGATCCAGTCTCCATTCTTACTTCTACCCCCAGCTTCCTCCCATCAAGGACGCAGTACTCACTAGAAGAGGCCCTGTGAAGCCGAGTGAGGCTGCAGTGAGTCAGGGTAGAGTGAGTAGGATAACTGGGCTGTAGCTCAAGAGTCATGGCACTGGGTATGACACAGGGATGGCGCTATAGCAAGATGCCATGTGCTTGCACCAGGGGGTAGGAAGCAGCTAGCTTCTAGTGCAGAAGCCTGGCACACAGCAGGTACTGCAGTTAATACTGAACCAATAAAACATTTCCATGCTTTCTCTCTCATTGTTACCCCCAAAACATTTTCTAACCAGTGTATATGACTACTCTTATCTTGGAGGAGGAATGAGTCAGATTAGCAGCCCAGCTGAAGGAGAAAGACGCCTTTATGCAGCACCCTCAAGCTCCACTCAGGATACTGAGAGTCTTAGGAAAGCAAATGTCCAAGGCTCCTCAGGTCCTTGCTCTTCAAGTCTAGTTACTATTCTCTGCTAGCCTTCCCTCTAAATTACACATGGAAAGCCGGGGTTTGAGGCCCAAAGAGGCTGGCCTCCCTCACTGAGTCCAAGCTCTGAGCAAATGCAAGAGAACTATTGGCTCAGGGCAGCCAAGAAAGGCCCCGGAAGCCGGGGAAAACAATTAGAAGCAATTACCATCAAGAGAGGCCTCTGGTGGGGGTGGAAGTCATCCGTGAAGAAAAGAGGCAGAATGGTCTGGGGAATAGCACAGGGTGGGGGAGGGGCCGAGAGCACACCGCTTTTCTTTTCCAGTCAGAGGCTGGGGATGCCTCCCACTTAGCTCCTTGAATACAATTTCCCTCAGAGGGCAGAGGAGCTTAGTGTGTGTTGGGGTGGTGGGGGTGGGAGACAGAGGGACAGCACTGGGTTCTGCATTCCTGAGATTCTCAACCCTGGGTAGAAGAAACTCCACACTGACAAGAATGAGTGAGGCAGTGGTGAAAAGACATAATGGACTGCTAGAAATGTCTCCGTGTGTGAGTATGTGTGCGCCCCTAACCCTGCCTGCTTCCTGAGGCCATGTAGATGGGCTGGGATCACCTGGCATCTCTACATTTCATCTCCCTCTGTCCTTAGGCTTATCATTTTTCTGGGTTAGATGAGACTCTAAGGGAAAAGGATTGGACAGGTAGTGAAGAGAGAAATGACCCTTGGGGGAAGGGTGGAAAAGAACCTTGTTACCACTTGCCCGAATGTGTCTGAAGGAGCCAAGGAGGCTGGGCAGTGGTGGTTGGTGCATGCCTTTAATCCCAGTGCTTGGGAGGCAGAGGTAGGAGGATGTCCGAGAGTCTACAGAGTGAGATCCAGGACAGCCAGGGAGACCGTATCTCGAAAAACCAGAAAAACAAACAAGCCAAGGAATCAATGAATCCGAAGGCAGAGAGACTCTGCCTCTACCTGCCCCTTCCAAACTTCCCAAGTGAAGAGCCAGTAAAGACCCAATCCTGTTCAACAGTTAGAGGAAGCAGCAGGCAGAGGCCAGGTAACACTAAACAGCATGGGACAGGAGCAGGGAGGCAGCTAGAGGGAGTGAGCCAAATGCAGGGTCTGCCAGGCCATCACAGAAACAGAGGTCTGGTCTGCAATGGGCTGATGGTAAATGCACACAAGCAGGAACATGTCCCTGAGGTCAAGAACAAGCCCTGGTCCCCTTTCCTTTGGGGCTTTCTGCAGAGCCATGACCAGAGAACCATCCAGGAGAGCTGGCAAGAGAGAGTCTGTGGACACTAGGTGAAGTTCCCACTTTGAGAACAGTCTTTTTGTTTGGTGTCAGGCAATTGCCAGCTATCTAACAAGTCAGGAAGGACATGGTTTAAAGGTTTCATTTCTCACTGCAGCCACTGTGCGATGTTTGAAAAGTCTTAATCATGCCCCAAACCCCCAAGAGTTCCAAAATCTGTCCAGGAACAACCTGGGCTCTCCTAATCAACGGACAGATCCACGTGGCTGTGAGCAGCCATACTTTTGTAGTTTCACTCTTGTGAGCATGAGCAGTAGGGAAAGCACTGAGAGGTAACATGGTGAGAAAGGCATGCAGGAAAGCAAGGAGACAATTGGTGCAGTTAGCAGAGTGGTCTGGAATCCTGAGAGAGCTCTCTGGCAGCCTCTACAGACAGGCTTAGTTTTTAAAAGCACCAGAAAGCCACATTTGCATGCTATTTGTGTTACAGGCTTCACTTCCAGGTATGCGGAATGAATGAATGAATGAACAGTATTCAGTCTCCTGGTTAAGGGGTGGATTCAAAAATCCAGACCACAGTGAGGATCCAATCACTGGTCCAGTTTGGATCAGCAGACAGTTAGGGGGATATCTATCTATGTAATGTATATGTACACGCACAAACTCACTCTCTCTCTCTCTCTCTCTCTCTCTCTCTCTCTCTCTCTCTCTCTCTCTCTCTCTCTCTCTCTCTCTCTCACACACACACACATATTTGAGAGGAGACAGAAACAGTCTCTGAGACAATTATTGAGTCTAGAGTCCCCAATCAAAGCACAGAAGCAAAATCCACAGAATTTATTTTAAATAAATCGATTAAAACAAAACAAACCCCAAACTAGGGAGTGACATATATAGAAAAGGGCAATATCCCTAACATATCCCCACCCCTGCCCTTGCCTCCACTTTAGCTTATTTCTCAACTACTAATGACAAGGTATATTTGTTTTTGCTTAGCCTCCCCCCCATCAAGCAAACTACAAATGTATAGACTGTAAGGCCCTGAGGACAAGTGGCTTTTATTTCCTTGGTCAAACAAACCATCTTTCCTCCCTATTTCAGGGCTCTTAAGTCCAGTGCTTGGCCTCACATTTAGGAAATAACCCAACAAGGATTCCCTGTGTTTCAGGTAAGGAAGTGTCTTCAGCAAGACAGAGAGAGCTACCCATCATCTGGGTGTGTAAGGGATACCACCATCAATAAAAAGGATGGAGGAGAAACCTACTCAAAAGGGTTAAAAAAAAGATGTTCTGATAAGCCTCTTGGGGTAGAGCCTGAAAACCCCAAACAGCAGCACACTGAATTGATGAGGAGGAAGGTGCTTCTGCTGGAGGCCAAAGGGAGCACTGTTTGAGATCTAAAAAACCCTCTGGGACTCCAGCATTTGGAAGTGACGAGGAATAATCAATCCTTCCTCACAGTCTTATAACACTATTATTCTAAATGGTTCAGAGAGTGAGCCCTGCTGAATCCTTGGCAGACCAGAACACAGAGGCTTGTACTCTTGATTAGAAAAACAGCATCAACCCATTCTCCTGGCCTTGACAGTTCCAGGCTTTGGTCCATACTCAAAGGCAAACAGGGCTACACAAGTTCAGACAAGAGGGTTTTAAGATCAGATTTGGGTGTGTACACTTAGTAGGTGCTTAAGAAAGGACTAAACTGAATGAGGGTGTCTGAGCAGAAGGGAGTCTGGGCCGGGTGCCTCTTTCCCACTCACCTTTCCCAGCAGTTGGATTCTATCAAGGATAAGACAATCCCTAGAAGTCAAAAATAACCTACAGCTACTCCTCAGAAGGAAGAAAAGCCTGCATCTAGGTATGTTATATTTAGCAAGGTTCTGATGTAGACTTTAATTCTACAACCAAGCCAGTGTTCACACCAATCTTCAACTTCAACTTGAAAGCATCTTATTATTCTACCTAGCATCGGCCATGCAGGCAGAGCAAGGAAAAACAAAACAAGTGCTAGTCACTCTGACATTTTTCAGAGCTTGGAGGATGGCAGAGAAAGATCAGAGGTTAAGAATTTTGAAAACAATGGAGCTCTTGAATGAACCCTCTCCTTCTAGACCCATTAGTGATTGTGCTGATGGCTGTGTAAAACTAGGTGGTGATGAGGGGCAGACTGTGGGATGGAGTGGGTAGAAATGTTTTTCTAGGTTATCTGTTCTACCCTTAAACCACTAAAACACTAAAGCTACCAGTGCTGAGGGCAGTGAGCAGAAGAGGCTAGTATGATCACACTGGCTAGAAAACAGAACTTGATAACACAAGGAAGTATACCTCCTATTTAGAAGAGTGAACTGACAGCGAGTCTCTAGGCTGTATGATGGAGAAACACAGAGAACACTGCACAGAACTCCTGGGAGTCACAGTGGGTCTCAAGTGATCAACCAGATGTAACTACCTTCCATACACCATATCCATATATTCACAAAAGGGCAGAAACACATCTTATTTTCTGCTTACACAGTCCAGGGATGACAGCTGGGACTGTGGTTTTTTTTGTTGAAGAGTCTATAACTGCTACACAATGCTTATCATCCTTCAAATATTCCTTTTGTAGAGGAGGGGAGATGTTATGAGCACTGAACCCAGGGAAAGGAGACCAACAGAAGGAAAACAACAGGCACATTTAGTTTAAAGCAGGTTAAACAGACACTGGTAGTATACCCTTGGCCACAGAATACAGAAATATCTTCAGTCTTTGTCATCTAAGTTCACTCTTGAATTAAGGAAGTCTTCAGGTACTTGCTCTCTTCTTGCTGGCTGGCTCTCTACAATGGCTTACAATACAAGTCTGTTCATGATTCCCATTAAGCCACCCTGTCACATCTGTTCACTCCTATTAGTCCTGGGGTGAACAGTAGCCTTGGGATCACTAGCTTTTACCTGGTGCATATTTAAATTGCATTGGAGAAAGGGAGCTGACTTCAGACAGGCTCAAGAATTCCTTATATATTTTGCAAAGTGCTTTTGTTGCATGTCTCATATTTTGAAATACATTGCAATAAATATTTGTTACTTTGGTCCATATAAAAAGTCACTGAGGAAGATAAAACAGATATTGTCTAAAGGAACAAACAATAAACACACAAAACTATCTTTGATGAGCCCCAGATAATAGTGGAAAAAGTCTGAAAGCTTGTCTTTATATTAATAGTCCAAAGTGCCACCAAGTAAGCTATCACTTACATACAGTAAGTACCAAGAATCAGACAGTGAGTCTGCATGCCACAGTTTTCTAAAGAAGAGTGTGAAAGGTCCCAGCAACTCATATACAGAAAGCTATTTATTTCCTATAGAAAAATCAAAAGAAAAGGGAGGAAAGATGGAGGAGGAGTAGCAAGAAGAAGGAAACATAAATGTACAAAGGGGTCTCTTCCTTCAACATGCAGGGAACAAAGGAAGGGGAGGGACACTGGTTGTTGGAGTGGAGATGGTAACACTCAGTTTAACAATGGAATATTAAAAAAAATAGTTGTTGTTTTCAAATTGTAGCCTGTGGTAAAACATAGAAAAATGTACTAAACAAGCTTGGTATAAAACAGAGTAAAATTTTCCAATAGCCCGAGGAGAAAGCACAATGCTGGAAAGGATGGGCATGAGAGGAGAGGAGAAGAAATTTTATATAAAACTACCTATTACAATACAGAAAAAGTATAAAATGTTCCCTTCTGGAACCTAAGTACAAAATGACACTGGCATTGGATCACCTCACCATCTAAACCTTAGGAGCTCTCAGAGGGTGGGAGAGATGCTACCAAGAACAAAAGGAATAGCGGTTTGATAATCTCAGGCTTATCAATCTAAACTCTACCCCTCCCCCCCACTTTTTAAATTGAAAATGCTGTTTACCTTGATAACCTTTACTCCTAGGCCAAAATTCATCCAGGTCTCAAAATATTCTTAGGAAGTCTACAAACAACTGGTATGTAGCGGTTGTTGGGATCATTATGTACTGGAATTTGAAAAATGAAAATAAACCTACAGACTAAATGGTGAACACATTCAGTCTTTGTTTTAAAAGCATATCCCTGTGAAATATATATTTCACGTGTGTGTGTATAAATGAATGTATACACACACATATTGATAGGTATATATGTATATAAAATTCTCTGTGGTTAGAAACATATTTAAACTAACTAGCCACAGACCACCTAGACCTGTATTCATCTACTTCTGGTACCTGATGCTGAAGACCAAGGCTGTGTTGCTGCACTCAGCACTTCTGGGTGGGTCCTTCCCACAGCACGTGTGCTAGCACACACAAACCCCTGCTTGTAAGGGAAGGCCTACTTTCGACTTTAGGGTTTGCCAGGGTGTGTGCACTGTGCTCACAATGGGATGACACTGCCAGTGGTAAAACAGCTCTGAGGAGAAGCAGTTGGGTTTCACATCAGGGCATATAAATTGGAAGGGTACTGGAGGCGGGGAGTTAAGCTCATGCCTCGAAGTCCAGTTTACAGTCCCATTCCTAACTCTGCATCTTGGGAATCGTGTGTATGTCTACATGCTGGTGTTTTTAGTCTACCTGCTGTCCATGCCCTTTCCTACTTCTTGGTAAGGCCTAGCAACAAGAGTTTATAAGAAGCCAAGATCTTTTCCAAGTTTTCCTTGGGCTCTTAATTAGGGACTCAGTGAGGCTGGAGCCCTTTGGAAACAAGACGGCAGAGCTGAGGTGAAACGCAGTCTCTCTCCAGCCTAGGGATGTCCCTCACCCCTTTCACAGCACCAAAGTTTCTTTGCAAAAATAGTATCTGAGATACAAAAGGAAAGGCAGATGTGCTTGTGAGTGCGTCTCGCCTGGGCTGCTCCAGGATCAAGGGTGGCACACCAACAGGGTAAGGGGCAGCTGTCCCAAGGTCTCTGGCTGTAGATGGCAAAGGGCTGGTCCCCCACACTGTCATGTCTGCTCTCTGAGACAGTCTTCACAAGAGTTTCCGGTGGAGGATCTCCCAGACCATTCGCTTCCGGAAATATGGCATGTGTTGCTGCAGGGACACAGACACACTCTTAATTTTCACTTTTGTAGGGACTGTACTCCTTTCTGCATACCCCCTTTCTCATAAGGTTTCAACCAACAGACTCAGTGTCACTACTGGTCTTTCAAACTGCTCATTCATGATTACGTGTAGCCTTTTCTTCTCATGGTTCCTTTCTACCACCATTTTCACTCTGCAGCCTTAAAGAATTACACAGTGGGCATCATCTGGAGTCTTCAGGCTATGCCCAAATGACTCCAAGAACTCTGAGAATGGCACTTATCAAGTCTTTTATGGTGATGTCTTAAGACAGCATGAGGCTAAGGCCTGAAAATGAGAAGGGCTCTCTTGGAGAAGAACTAAGAACACTCCAACCATTATCTCAGTTTGGTCTAGATCCCATCGTCTCAGTTTTTACTTCTGTTTTGTTAGAGACAGGCTCTCACTATGTATCCCTGGCAGACCTGGAACTCTATGTTGACCAGGGTATCCTCTGAGAGATTAGGTACTTCTGCCTCCAAGTGCTGGGATTAAAGGCATGTGTCAATATGCCCAGTTTTCCTAAGTTTTTTTTAAAACTCTGGGCTGTGACCTATATGAGCACCTGAATATGTATCTGAATATGGGCACTGTGAAAAATCTGAGAACAGTAAAGGGTTTCATACACACCATGTGCAAAAATGAATTTCGGCTCAAATGTACAGTGAGTCCTAGGTGCTTTTGGCAGAGCTCCCTGTGTTGCATGACGTCGTTACAGCTCTGACTCTGAGAATATAACACAGGAGTCTCATCCTGGGGACTGACATGGTAAAGACACAACTCCTATCAGCTGTCTTCAGACATCCACATGTGTGTTGCTCCCTTCTCCCCAAAATTAAAAAAGGAACATTTTCTTAAATTGTTGTTTGACTTTGAACTTACTTCAGCCATTTGGTATTATTTCTGTGCAGCAGCAATCTCAGCGTTGCTGCTAATAAAACCAAACTGTTAAATCAACTCTAAAAAACAATGCAGATGTGCAAAGATTCAGCCAAATTCAATTCTTTATGTAAAAACAAGAAGGTCCAATTCATTTGTGTGCAAAGTCACTTTAGTTTTTAATCAACTGTAAAATTATATGTATACTAGAAAACTGTTTTAAAACAAATTCTTTGATTTATTATCAGTATATGTTTCATTTATTTATTTAATATATCTATATGTCTAGGGTTGTACAAAAACTTCTTGGGTGAAAACAAACTGTAAGCTCTTACTTCTCTTTAAAGATTTATACATTTTTGTCTGTCTGAATGTTCTCCCTATATGTATGTTGGTGTTCCATGTGCATGCGCTGGTACCTATGAAAGCCAGAAGAGGGTGGCAGATCTTCTGGAACTGTGGTTACTAGTGGGCATGTATGGCCATGTGGGTGCCAAGAACTGAACCTGGGCCCTTTAGAAGAGAGAGCAGCAGATGCTCTTAAACCATAGAACCATCTCTCTAGCCTCAGCAAGAGGAACAAGTTTAAGAAGCCCTGGTTCTATTCAAATAGAAGTTTAGTAGAAAACATATCAAAATAAATCATAATAATTTCTAGTCTCAATCAACTCTGGTTCAGGATAATATATAGAAAAATGGTCTGCTGAGACGAAATGGACCAGCTGCTTGAGGAAGGGGACAAAGGCGAGGTGTTGTAACAAAGTACATGAGGAGATTAAGTTGGGGTATATGGCGGTTTGAAAAAAAAAATAGCTTCCTAAGGGAGTAGCACTATTAGGAGATGTGGCCTTGTTGGGGATGTGTCACTGTGGAGGTCAACTGAGATGTCTTTTGCCCAAGCTTCCCTCAGTACAACTTTCAGTCAACTTCCTGTTGCCAGCAAGATATAGCACGCTCAGCTATTCCTCCAGCCCATGTCTACCTGCACTCTGCCATGCTCCCCACCATGATGATAACCACCACCTCAGTTAAATGTTTTCCTTCTAGGAGTTGTCATGGTCATAGTGTCTCTTCGAGGCAATAAAAACCTTAATTAAGACAGGGTCTATTTCAAAACCCAAATGCTAAATTGAGGGGAATTGAAAGATGTTTTCTGTTTCCAGTTTCATGTTTCTTGTAAGATTATTGGTAGGTGGAGGAGATGGACAGAGAATAGAATAAAGCTTTCTTTTTAACTAAAACTCACTATCATATGTGACAAGATGTGAACTGTCACTATCTTCTCTGGTGCAGGGTTAAAGACAGTGAACAGTGTTGTAAGATAAAATCTGAAGCATGCAGAGGCATGGCAGAGGCCACAAAACTGCTATGGATAGCTTGGGTGCCTAGGCTCCACCCTGAAGGCCCACCTCACCTGTGTGAAGTTGATTGGTCTGTCTTTGGTAATACAGTCAGCATATTTGCAAGCAAACATCCCACAGTCACTTCCATTCATCTGCTGTGGAATTTCCTAAAAGAACAAAAACATACTATTTTTGCAAACTTCTTTATAAATTTTACACCATTTCCATGAATTTTGAACATATGACTTTGGGTCTCCTATTTAAGACAATAAAGAAAAGTTTAAGGGCGAGATTTTTTTCCTTAAAGAAAAAAGTAGTATTTTAGTCTCACCTTTCTGTTTTACTTTATATCAATCACATGAGGGAACTATCTCAGATTTTCATGGTACCTAAGGGTGTAAAAACTGGTCCTTCCACTAAGCATCAAATAGTCAAGTATTTCTCATAGGAGTAAGAAACTCAGCAAAACAGCCTTTAGAAAATAGTTTTACATGAAGCTAGAAAGTCCCTGGGAATCAAACAGCAGATAAAATCCTCTCCTCCCCACATATCCTATTTTTAAATGATTTTTACGAGATCAACAAGAAATGTACCTGGCTTTTCTTGCTGAAGAGCTGCCAGCCATTGGTGTCAAACTCTTTCCTTTTCTTGTCAACACTTTCTTGCTTTAGGTATTGCCTAAGGCATCAGAAGAGAATGAGATGAGCTGTGTGGAGCTCTGATGGCAGCTGCCACCCACAGATTGGGGCTGGCAATCCTTGGAAGCCAACCTTGAAACTCCCACCAGCAGCCCACTCTGCAAACCCATGAAGCCCATGAAGCTTCTGATTTCATGATAGTAACAGTCTTCTTCCAAAGTTCTTCATTCTATTCATATTTCTAAGGAACAATTTTAAAATATTTCTCTTGGTTTGTATGGTCCTTTTAGAATCTTCAATCTAATGGTATTAAAAACGTCTCTAGCAGTATCAGAGTATGTATCAGGTGTGTATGGGTTGTAGTGTGATTATGTGCAGTATGTATATATGTATGGTGTACATGTGGAGGCCAGAGTGATCAGGAGTCATCCTTGATCACTCCCCAACCTTATTCATTGAGACAAGGTCTCTAAATCAAATCCAAAGCTCACTGATACTACCAGCCTTGCTGGCCAGTTTGTTCTGCCTTCCAAGGGCCAGAGTTCAGATGAAGCCATGCCCACACATCATTAATGTGGAGTCCTGGAGATCCAAACTATGGTCTTCATGTTTGTGTAGCAAGCCCTTTAAACTCTGAGCCTATCCCTAGCCCAAGAGCATTCTTTTGAAGTATTAAATGCTCACTTTTCAGGAACTTACTGCCCCCTGGCCATATGCCAGGTGCATAGCAAAGAACAGGTATTTTAGAAAGAGAATCAAGTAGGGTACAAGAGACTTGTATTCTAATTTCCAAGTGAACCGCTCATTAAGTATTAAGGCCCAAGCAAACCAAAGTCACCTCTTTGGGACTTGATTTTTTTCATGTAAAATTTCAGAAAGCTGAACTATGAGTTCTGTTGACCTAATCTCTACGTATATAGTTACTTTATTACTTAGTGTGTCCAGACAGCAATTGCCCTTACTAATACATACTATAGTATTATAATACTAAACTTTACTTGAATTTTAAAATATGCAGTTATAACGTCATAACTAGACACAACAGTGTCATCATGAGTCAATTTTCTGAAGGGATCAGACAGCCGAGTTTAACTGCTGCAAAGACAGAGGGAGCAACAGCCTGCCGTCTGCCCTCAACTCGCACTTACAAGAGGATCCTGCAGGCTTCATTGTTTATTCCACCCATAGAATCGTAGTAGGTGACACTCTTCTTTCTAAAGTCTATGACCTGGGGACAAAACAGAGCAGTGAGGACACTGCTGTGAGAAGCTGGGGGATGTTTGTATTATAAAGTCTTAGTAACAAGTGGATTATTTATGTAGAGTGATGCTGGGGGCTCACCCATTGGTGGGCCTAGTAATTGGTCTGAAATATTATTCTACAGCTCAGTTTTCCATGACCAGCAACACACGATCAAAGAAGACTAGTTAACTATCTCAAGATCATTCCCACAGTTTAAGATGACAGGATTCTGGGTTTGTCTTTGATCTTGTTATTTTCTTTCTCCCCCCACCCCTTCTTCTCTCTTCTCACTCCCCCCACTTTTTTTTGAGACAGGGTTTTCCCAAAGTGTCTCTCTCTCTCTCTCTCTCTTTTTCTCACACACACACAAACCAACAAAAAAACCACACAAAGAAAGTTGAGGCTAGGCAGGAAGCAGTGGCCAAAGCTAGATCTGGCAGCATCACAAACATGCTTCCCCCTTGTCTTATGCTGAGGCCAGTAAGTAGCTGGTACAGATGCCAAGTCTAAGCATCTCCTACTCTGATAGGAAGGAAATTCACTCATCTACTTGACTCTTAGTCAAGTTATCCCTACCTATTAAATCCTACTTTCTCCTATAATCAAGCAAAGATGTAGAACTCATGACTCTCTATGTTGTCTTTGTGGGTTTATTTTTCATGTCATCAAAAATAAAGGAGTTACTCACAGCAAGACACCAGTGCACACCCAAGTGAATGGGTACCAGAAGAATGTCAACAGAAAACACATCCACTTTCTTTGTCCAACGTTTCACTGCCTGATAACCAGCTGTTTTTAACTTAGTGAAGAAAAAGGTATTAAATGCATGTACACTCGGAAATCCTTTCTCTTTACTGCGTTCCATTAGCATATTCATGTAGAAATTAATGATCTGCAGGAAAACATTATACATAAGAATAGTCAAAACAGGGGCATGACAGGGAAAGCGTGGCTGTTACACTGAATAACTATATGCCATTAACATATGTTTGTGTATTATGTTTTGAAATCCAAATAAATCAATGAATGCTTCAATAGACATATTTAAAATATACAGCTTTTACTTAATATGAGATTTTATCAACCATACTTCTGAAAGTATCAACCAACTAGGCAGACTTGTAGAAAACTGAGAGTAAAGAGGAAGGTGAAGCTGCAGAGAAAAGGAAAGATGGAGTGCACTGATAGGCACTGTACTACTTTTGTGCTGAGCAGGTGGACTCTGAGCTCAGTTCTTTCCCCTGCTCTCTCCCTCCCCTCCTCTTTCCCTTTCTATTTCTCTCCTTTATTTCTCACTCCCTCTGTTGAGACAGGGCCTCATTCTGTAGCTGACTGGCCTGAACTCATTATACAGTCCAAGCTAGCCTTGAACTTGTAGAACATCTCTTGTTTGAGACTTGAGTGTTGGGATTAAAGACTTCAAAGGTGACATGATCTTGTATGAAGAGAAAATCTGGCTCCACATGGAAAGCCGTATCATTCTCACTGCAGTGGATCACTGCTTAGGTTTCAAGCAGATTTAAGCAATCAGAAAGCCAGGGGACAAACTAGGAAAACACCTGCAATAGCACAGCAATTTCACTTACGAGCGAAAACATGACAGTATAAAACTGTTTTCTGTTAAAGTCCTAACCATCAAATCTCAATCATGAAGAATCTAGATGTTTAGCTTTCTCATCTCTTGACTGCATTACTCCTTCAATAGCAAGTCTGAGTATGGCCAAATAAAATGCTTGAAAGAAAAGACACATGATTCTTTCTGTCAAAGCAATGTCTTTTCTAACAGTAACTATGCTGTCTGTGGTTCTTTTAGGCCCAGAACTCCCTGGTACTAAATCTTAAAAGTTACTGGGCCAAAAATTACAGCATACTTACTTTATGTGGCTAGCTAAGGCCAGGCCAGTGTCTGTCAACTGAAAGGAATGAATGGGCCAAATGAGCCACAGCTTGGAACTATGACTATGAAAACAGGCACATTTTTCAGAATGTTTTTTGAGGAACGGGAAAATGCCCCTGTCCTTTGACAAATATTTACACACCAAGATGCCAGAGCAGTGAGCCACTGTCCAACAGCAGGGAACACTGCCAGGAACAGAGCTGAGCATGGTCTAGACCAGAGAAAGGGCCTATAGATACAGATGCAGAGGTGGTTTCAGGGAAACAGCATTAAAGGCTCTAAGGCATGGGGGGGGGGGGCAGGACAGAACACACTGTTCTGTCTGCAGTTCTGATCACTGTGCTTTAGACCCTGAGGAAGCAGAGGACTGAGGTTGCGGATAATTCTATGTCCTGAAGTTAACTGGATCTTAGTTGTTTTAAATAATGAAAAGGAATGACGGTATAATCAGATGGTATGTTTTCAAATCTACATATTTAGTTTAACTGCCAGAAAGTAATGGTCCTAAATGATGTATCTCTATTTGTGAAAACATCTACTAATATAGGTATACCTGCCCAATAAGCACAGATTTCTTGATAGTAAACTATGGTCTCCACTGAGAGAAAATTAACCAAAAGGAATGGCTAAACTCAGCGAATTGGGTAGAATCTACCTCATCTACTATGTTATTCACATGATTCGTATATAATATGAACATACTTTGTAGTTATATACTTACTGTACCCAAAGCTACAGTATACAGGCAGATAACCAATCACTGAAAGACAAACCTTTTTGCAGGGGCTGGCAATATGGACTACAGAGAAAGTTGAAAGAACATAGGCAAAGAGACAAGGCAGCCAAGCTCACAAGGCCACACAGGCATTTCTTTCCCAGTTATCAGCCAGAGTTATTACCTCTGCAATCATTAGCATCAAGTTTAAAAAGAAAGCGGGGCTTGACATGTTACATATAAGTATCCTATTTTTCAGAAGGAAAAAGTTCTAAAAACTAAACATGTTTTAAAATAGACTTTTCCTTGCTTCCTGAAAGAACCAACTATAAAGAAAATTGACAAGAACAGAGAATCCTTTCTTCATAGCTTGTGTCTCAACATCATCCATTTTTTTTTAAAATTTTTATTTATTTATTTTAATGGGGAGGAAAATAGCTTCTTCCTGTTAGCCAATAGTTAATTAGCTCTATAGAATGATCTGGGTTCCTTTCCATATTCTCTATATTCCAGCAGAGGGATTTTGGTGGCCTCAACATTTCCTCCCATTAGCTGAGAATTTGCAATCTGATATCTAGGCTGAGTTTAGATACAAGTTCCTCTCCTCAAGTGAAAAAGATTGCCATAGTTCAGCCAAGATACAACCATACTCAAAATAACACACACAAAGAATCCTACATGCCATCCCACAGAGGAGGGCTGAGGATGAAGGGAAAAGAAATGAGAGAAGGGATCATAGTGTTCAAGATGAAAGAGAAGCAGCAATGCCACCACATTTGCCTGTGTTTTATGAAAACAAAAGCCCCTCCCTTCTTCACTGGAAGAACTGTGTATGACACATAAGAGTCTCTTAGCCCAGCAGGTCTTAAAACCCCTTTGAAAAAAAGGGGCTAAAGTACACCAGTTCTGTGTCTTAACTGTTTGTCTTGACACTAAAGCATATCTGAAAACTACTTGCCACCCTTTCTGGTGAACGCTTGTCTGCTGGTGCCTAAGGAACTGTCTCCCTGCTGCCTGAAGAGCCTTGATTGGAGTGTCTGCCTGTCTGTGCAGCCTTGTTTGATGATAGGAAAACTGTTTACAATGTCTTTGTTCCTTTTATATTCTATCTGATGAGTTGCCAGCCTAACACCACAAAGAAGCTTCTCTTTAAAGGAAAATTCTACAGTCTTTTCTTTCTTAAAATAAAACAAAATTATTTATGTATATGAGTGTTTTGCCTGAGTATATGTCTGTGTACTGCTTGTATGTGGATCCCCTGGGATTAGAGTTACAGATGGTTGTAAGCTGTCAATTGGGGGCTGGGAAGTGAATTTGGGTCTTCTGCAAGAGCTTCCCCACTGAGAAAAAAATCCTAGTGTGTTTTCAAATGAAGCTTCTGCAAAGATAAGCATTTTTTCCCTCTGCATGTTGACAGGACGACATGAAAGATCACTGGTATTTGTATCTTTTTTTCTTGCTCAACAAACTAGACAAATCTAGAAGTAAAATATTGGCTAGCAGTAAGTCATGATGTTTAACTCTTCCACAGTTACTTTGAACCCCACTGCTTGGCTTAGAAAGAAATAGGCACAATAATACGCCTGAGCAGACACTGAGACAAGAAGGTAACAAAACAGCTGCACTTGATTATTAATAGTTCAGAGACCATCTAGTCAAGATTTGTAGTAATACAGAAAATACAGCTTTCCTACTATATATGGTTTTATCTCCTTGTGTGTGCATTTAAGAACAAAGGATCAGAATTACTGCTAAAGTTTTAAAGGACTGGTAGGCAACACCTACATTTATGGAGAATTACTACTACTTTCCAAATGGCCATGCATAAGATCTTGGTTTATCCAGGTGGTTTGGGGAACATTCCAGAGGTCAGCCATTAAGAACGGAGAAGGAGAAGCCTGTGTGCGATCCTAGAAACAATAGTTCCTCTGGTGGCTTCATCCTCATGGATGCATCACATCTGTCAGGTCTATTATATTATATTCATTTATTTACTTATCTCATCCTTAGTTTTTCTCATTTTTAATAGGTTATTTCTTACCTATAAAAACCTTATTCTCAGGGTTGTTTTGTGGACTGTTTCCTCTTTACTGAGCATTACTAGGCTCTACCTATTTCCAGGAGAGAATTATTAACTATGACCCGTCTCCCCCACCCCTTTTATTATGTGTATGTGTGTTCATAAGCACGCTGAGGCTAAAACCCAGGGCCTTGGGCACGATAGGCAGGAGCTCTACCACTGAGTAAATAGTATGCCCAGACTTTGACTAAATAGTGTGTTCTAAAAGTTAGAATTCTTGGCTAAAAAGCATGAGCTTCAGCTCTAGATCTCAATTCTGTCATAAAAATCCATTGCTGGGTGGTGATGGTGCACACCTTTAATCCCAGCACTCGGGAGGCAGAAGCAGGTGAATCTCTGTGAGTTTGAGACCAGCCTGATCTACAGAGCTAGTTCCATGACAGCTAGAGCTGTTATACAGAGAGAAACTGTCTCAAAAACAAACAAACAAACAAACAAAAAACGAAAACAAACAAACAAAAAAATCCATTGAGCATGGTACTTCCATATAGCCTTACTTTTGTGCTTTCCCACAACCAATCAAATAGGAATACCATCACTCTATATAAGGCAATGTTGAAAAGCTGAAAGACACCTATCTTCAAAGATGAGGCTTACAAATGGCAGCAGACTTGGTTAGCTGTGGCCTCAGTGTATTTATAGTCTCAACTATAAGTTGCTTTATAGACTCAACGTGGTTCTTCCCTCATCTCACATTTGAGAATTTCCCCTTTCCTTCCCAGCTGAAGTTACAAGTACCGCATTCTAATATTTCAATATTATTTTACTTTGAAAACAGCCAATAATAATTAGTATGAGTTTACAAAGAAAACCCCTGTCCCCCAAAGGGACAGATATATCTTCTTGCTAGTTTTCAGTTTACCCATGTGAATTAGTTGTTAGCAATGACTTGGAGTAAGAAATGTGCCAGTCATGCTGCTTCTTCACACCACACCAAGTCCCTGCCTATTCATTCCATCAGCTACTGAGGGAGAGAGGAGAGCTGGGACCTCTGGAGCAAGTACAGCTTTGTCTCCTCTCAGCTTTGCTTTACATGTTTTGAGTGTGTTATTAAAATGTATATGCATTTAGGTTTTCTTAATGAACTGATGTCTATTATTGTGAAATTACAAGTGCTGCCATCAGTCCTCACTCTAAAATAAGCTTTGTACTTTAATAGTCACTTTTATTTCCTTACATTCAGAATAGGAGCATGTATGGTTGGTGTGTAGATCACGACAGAGCACACGGCTAACACACAGGTCCTGGGTTCCATTCCTAGGAGTGCAAGTGATGCTTCTATAGACAATCTCTACTTTGAAAATGAATGCTTTTTAAATTTTTTCACTCATACTTGTTCAATATGACAGCAACTAGCCAAGGTTAATTTCTTGAGTTATGACTATTACAAACTTAGATGTAAAATTTACAGCCTGTTTCAAAGAGGAAGTAAAATGACATTATTTTTAATATGGACTATGAACCAAAAATGACATATTTTGGGTATAACTGGTTTAAATAAAACATTTCATTTATTTAGTTCTTCTTTTATTTTATCTAATGCTAGGGGTCACAGCCAGGGCCTCATACATGCAAAGCAAGTACTCTATCAACTGAACCACATCCCAACCACTCTTCTAAAAATGGTACTACTATTCTATTGAAAGTAAGGCCCATGGCTCATAGTATATTTCTATGAGACAGGGATGGTCTAGATCATTTTCATTTGATACTGATATGGCTGAGTTAAATCCACTACCACACTCATTTTTATGTTTGTAGCATTTCTTCTTTATCTTTTCCCCTTCTTTTGGATTTTTTAATTGCAGTTTAGCTGTGCTATTACTTATAACTATACTTTTGCTTTTCAGTCATTGCTCTAGGATTTGAATTATATAGGTTTTTAATGTTATCAATCTATGTTCATAACATTACACTACCACATACAGAAGGAAGAGACTGACAGTAGTTAGCATGAACTTCTGTTTTGTTTTCTCCTTAATGCTATGATTATCAAACATCTATTTCTTACATAAATCCCATTAAAACAATACTTTGTTTAGTTCTGCTTTAGTCAATGTTCTTTTAGAGATGAGAGCATCTCTAGTTCCTTCACTCCTTTGTAGACTGATTGTCACTTGATGTCCTTGTGCCTGAAGAACATGTAGCATTTCTTCAACACCTGTCAGATGACAGTGGACTCTATCAGCTAATGTAAGAAAGCAGAGCTTTCAGCTGGCTAGACAGCTCCCTAAGAAAAGGTGCTCGCTGCCAAACCTGACAACCTGGGCTAAATCCCTGGGACCCACAAGGTAGAAGGAGAGAACCAATTCCCACCAGCTGTTCTCTGACTTCAAATGCACTCTGGTGTGTGTAAATGTGCAAACGTTACAAGGAATAAATAGTAAAATGGCAAAGCTTACTTTGAAAGGATATTTATTGGTTATAGCATTTATGATAATTTCCTCTTCAGTATTTAAAATGTCTTCTGGCTTGTGTGGCTTCTAACAAACTATTCTTTGTCCTCTGCACTAACGTGTCTCTTTCTTTCTTGTTGCACTTAATATTTTTCTTTAGTACTGGCTTTTGGCTAAAATTATTAATTTTAGTATGACATTTCCTCTACTTTGGATATGTTAAATTTCATAAATAATGTCAGTTCCTAGGCTTCAAGTATAGGACACCTTCCATCACTAGTTTCTTTTTTTTTTCCCCCTTTTTTCTTTTTTCTAATTAAAAAAAAAAATTTTTTTTTTCTTTTAAATCATCGCTAGTTTCTTCAACAATTTTTTAGACATTGCTAATGCTTCTACCTTCCATTCTAGGATTCCAATTGTAAAGCCAGGCTGCTTGATAACATCCCAGAATGCACAGATGGTCTTGCCATCCTTCTTTTTCTATGTTTCAACTTGGATATGTGTTGCTGTATCTCCCCAACCACATTTTTATAAACTATAGAGCATTTCCTCTTTATTTCACTTTTCTCAGGGACCACTGCTGTACTACTACTTTCATGGAATGTATGAAACTTTTTTCTTTTTTAGTAAGCTGAAAGGGTAAATCTTTCCCCTTTTAACAATACCATGAGCAGAAGCAAAAGTTTTATCTCTGTACAAAAACCTAAACTATTTCCATGTATTTCTAAATTTATTTAATGATCTATAAAACAATGCTCAAGGGACTGGAGAGTTGGCTCAGCAATTAAGAGCACTGGCTGCTTTTCTTGAGGAGCTGGGTTTAATTCTCAGCACTCACGGAATGACTAACTCCAGACTCAGGTAATCCTCTCTGGTCTCTGTGAGCACTATGCACATGTTGTGCACAAACTTCTATGCAGGCAAAACACCAATACACATAAAATAATAAGGTAAAATAAAATAAAAATTATCTTACAATTTAAAAAACAAAACCAAACAATGCTCAGGTTTTCAAAGAAGTAAAAGCATCTAGCCTAAAACAGTCCTCTAATCAGAATGACTAACATAGAATCTTAAAGTTGAATGATTTTAGAAGTCATGGAACTCAATCTCTAGGAATTAGTAATTGCTGGTACTGATATCTATTTGAAAATACGTGCATCTTCATGCTTACTTCCCATCTACTTCTGCAGGTATGTTTTCTCTTTCCTCTCTTTAGACATTTTTAATGACCGATTTCCTGATCCAGTATAGGATTCTCATCTACATTATCAACTTTATCAGTCTTTTATAAAATGTCTGTTTTTTTACAGGGTAGTCAGTTCCCATAGTCTATTTTTGAGTTTGGTTTTCTTATGTGGCAGTAAAAATCTCAAATTAGTTCTTTGAAACTGAACAGAATTTAACAAAAGTTCATTTATGAAAATAAAATTGAAAATCTATTGAATAAACAGCCATGAAGGCCTATATTTTTCTTTTGTAAAAGAGAACAGTGGCCAGGAGTGGTAGTTCACACCTTTATTCCTGTACTGTGGAAGCAAGGGCAGGTGGATCTCTGTGAGTTTAAGGCTAGTCTGATCTACATAGTTCCAAAACAGGGCTATTTATAGAGATACTGTCTCAAAAAAGAAGGGAGACCAGGGAAAAAGAAATATAATGGCTTTTTATACATATCCCAAATATAAGATACTTAGATTTTATTTTATTATGGACATATTTGTACAATGGCAGACATGAGTGGAGGGTGTGAGGACAATTTGTGGGAGTTGTTCTCTCCTATTATACGTGTCTTGGGGGTCAAATGCAGTCAGCAGCCCTGACAGCAAACATCTTTACTTGCTTGGCCATCTTGCTGGCCCTGAATTTTCTCTCCTACCCTTCCTTCTTTTCTTTTGGAGAACTGAGGATTTTATTTTCTTTAAAAACTAAATCTGATTCCTTTCTTTTCCTAGCTTTTAAGAGCTACCTTATTTTGCAGAGAATTTTAATAGATCCTATAATACTGACAGGTCATACAAAACAAAAATGGTTATTTACAAGAGTATTTATTTGAGGGAAAAATTGAAAAATATGAGCTACCTGCAAAAGACTGAATATTCATAATTGAAAAAAGTATCTTAAAATAAACATCAGAAGTTAAGTATATCTAATAGTTCATCAGAATGTTAGCTAGTTAAGCCTAAGAAATATACTTTAAAACTGGTGCTTCTTAAAATAATTCTTGTTATCATCTTGAAGATATGACTTTACACATACTTTAAAAGTTAATTCTCTGAATTCAAAATGAAAGTATTCCTTCCACCATTATAGGAAGCCATGACAGGGCTGTAGTAGAGGACATTACAGGATGGTGTGGTAGGGATACAGTAGAGGACTTTCTCCTCCCCCAAACAGATTCTAAATCACATAATTTCCATTATCTTTGCAATCCCAAAGTCCAGCCTCTCATGGGCCTGGGGAATGAAGGTTGCCTCTGTAAGGAATCTCTCAGAGGTACCTGCACAGTGAAGGGCAAGAACTGTGCTTATACCCTACTCACCGCTGCCCCCTAGGTTTTGCATAATTTATAACAAACAGGCTATAATCCTTTTGGAATAAGTGACTTTCTTCTCCAGCAGTGGCAAGAAAAAGAAAAATGGCAAATGATTATAAATCAAAAACAATTTATAAGAAAACACTTGATTATTACTGACTTTTTTCCTTGTTAATTTGGTGAGCTCTTCTCTACTATAATTTAATTCAGTGGGAGCCAAAAAGATGTGAGTGAGGTTTCTAACAGAAACATCAAATCACATGTTCCTTACCACTGCTAGTCAAAAAACAGTACTCAAGGAGTGGTAAACCTCTGAAATTGTTATCTTATAAATTAACCGCTGCCACAGACAATGGAGTATATCAGCTGGCTCCAAGGAAATCAACGTCTTGAGCATGATGTATGGCTTTAAGTTCTGCATATCGAATCCCTAACACATCCAATTCAAGACCCTGAGGCAGTGACCTACAATGAACACCAGTGCTTGGGTTGAGCCCCACTCTGCTATTTACTATAAGATCCATGACCCTGGGAGTTTCTTAATCTTCCTGTGCTTTGTCTTTTACATGCTCAATCTGTCATATGAATACAATAATAATAAATAAAAATAGTAATAAATCCTTCTAAAATGTAATACGTTTTTAAAGGTTTAGGATGAAGACAGGTCAATTTAAAGATCATGCCATAATTAATATATTTAATTAAAATTGGGAGGGAAGTCATTCCCCCTTTTGTTACATATTGACTATACTAAAAATAAATTATTTTTTCAATATCAGTTTTAAAAACATCATGAACAAATGAAGGCTACTTTGAAAAGCTTATCATGTATAATGTAAGTAACCTAATGCAAAGAGATGAGGCAAAGGAAGCAGACCTGGTTCCTTCCTAGAAATCCCAAAGTATTCCCTCATGCTGCAATAAGGTCAGACGTGAAATATTTGCTCAGAAATACAAACTGCAGTGCAGATGCCTTAGGCAGAGTGAGAATCCCCTGTGTGAGTGGCCTTCCCTTTGGTACCCACGAGAGCAGATGAAGCCAGAGATGCTCAGTCTCTAAAGCACACAGAAGCAGCATGGAGCTTATTAGAGGCCTCTCTTCCCTGTACCACATTTGCTCTTACAGAGAAGCTGTGAGAGGGGTTCAGATGCAGGTCATCCAGGAACCACATTTGCAGAAACACTGAGATAATGCCTTTAGTCTTCATTTAATATTTACCTACTATCTGCATATAAAGTAAGTGTAACATTACCTCATCATTGAGCCAATTTAGATGGTTTAGAGTTTGAATATCTTTGCGTGTAATAGTCAATCGGAACGCTTCACTGAGGACTTCATCTTGGTTACCAGTACGAAATACATTCTTTATTTCTTTCTCCATTTCCTAAAACAAAAATCAAACACAATGGTTTGGCTTCTTGCTAGTGCCCAGACTGTATTTATCACAGTCAACTACCTATGAGTTTATTGTCATCAGTGTGTCTACCTAACATTTTCTTCCTGGTTACTCTGCCCACCCTCCTAGTCCACTCCTTTCTTTTTCACACAACCTTCAGAACCTCGTTTCCTTCAGTTCCTGAAGGCTGAAATAACCTTTGCTCAAATCTTCCAAGCTCTTTAAAAGGCTTCTTTATGTTTTATATTTCTGGTTCAAATTGTTTCCCAAGAAACAGAAGCTTACACAAAAGGCACCACAGGGTAAAGGCACCATGGGTACCTTTTAGTTGGCATCTTTTAGTTGGATGTCCTTTTCCACAGACAATATTTTTACTTTAAAGATAAAATATGGAATTTAGTACAACTATAAGAAGCATATGATGGTCACTAGTTACATGCAGTTCTTTTCATATTAATGGTGCTGGCAATCAAATCTAGGACATAGGGCCTTGCACATGTGAAGAAACACTCTGCCACCAAGGTGCATTCCAGGTCCAAATAATGTTTTGGAAGAGGTGTGGATTAAGGAACACATTTTAAAAACACACATAGACTTCTAAGTATCTTCTAAAATGTTTACAATGATTATTGCTTAAAAAGAAATATTACAAAAATAATGTGTGAAAATGTCACAATGAAACCCATTTCTTTGTAGGCTAATTAAAAATAAAAATAAGACAAGACAAAAACACAAAAAGAAATAGTACTTCTTAGCTATGTGAGCCTGAGGATGAAGCCAGCATATACAAAGTGATGGGCTCAATTCCCATGACCACAATCAAAGCACAACAAAATCCCCTGAGCCAAACCCAGTAACAAAAGTTATCTTTTGAAATATAAAATATAAATGTACTATATACTTTTTCACTGAAGCTGCTAAAACCCATCCATAACCATTTTAATTTATTTATTTTTTTGTCTTGTTTTGTTTTTTGAGATAGGGTTTCTCTATATTGCTTTGGAGCCTGTCCTGGAACTTGCTCTGTAGATCAGGCTGGCCTGGAACTCACAGAGATCCTCTTGCCTATCCCTCCCGAGTGCTGGGATTAAAGGTGTATGCCACCAACACCTGATTCCATCTTAATAATTTTTAAATACCTTTAAAAGTAAACATTGGTGCATAATACAAACAAAAGTGTAGCTATACAAATACAACTTAAATGTACTAATCAGGGTACTCTATCCTTTCTAAGCAAAAAACAATTGTAGATTTTTTTTTTTTTCCAAGACAGGATTTAACTATGTAGCTCTGGCTGGTCTGGACATTTATGTAGATCAAGCTAGCCTCAAATGCAGAAATCCACCTGCCTCTGTCTCTGGTGTGCTGAGATTAAAGGCATGTGCCAGATCTACTGTAGGAATTTTCTTTCTTTTTAAAACATTTATTTTTTTAATTTTTTGGGTTTTTGACATAGGTTTTCTCTGTGTAACAGCTTTGGTTGTCCAGGAACTTGCTTTGTAGAGCAGGCTGGTTTCAAACTCAAGAGATCCACCTGCCTCTGCCTCTTGAGTGCTAGAATTAAAGGCATGTTCTACTGCCACCCTGATAGAATTTTAAGTGTGCACTTTACCTCTGTAATTTCTGGAAATTCGTCTTCACTATCAGTTAACTCGTGACCTTTTTTCCCGGTTTCCTGGGCAACTGTGACAGGAATCTCCTTCTCAAGAGGTACTCGAAGGTGCAGCTCTATGGAATCAAGTACTGCATGTTCCTGTTCCTGCAATCTCTGGAGAGAGAACTTCAGTATAAGTGGAACAAAGACATCTACCACTTGACTTCAGTGAGATGCGTCAGTCTGGGACATAAGCCATTGACCATAAATGCTAGGCTACTACAGCTATCACTCAAGCACAGCTAACCTCCCCGACAGTCCCTCTCTGGATGTGCTATTTATTTTATAATCTTTTAAAAAAAGATTTCACTTATTTTTCCTTTTTATGTGTGAGTGCTTTGCCTGCATGTATGCATGTGTGTCAAGTGAGTGCCTGGTTTGTGAGAAGAAGGTGATGGATTCCCTGCAACTCAAGTTACTGATGGTTACGAACTGCTTTGTGAGAGCTGGTAATGGAACCTGAGTTCCCTGTAAGAGCTGCCAGTGCTCTTGGCTGCTGAGCCATATCTGAAGTTTTTACTTTAATCTTAACACACTTCTTGTTTCTTACCTGGTTTTGAAGCTGTAGTGCTAGGGCTTTCTGTTCTTCAATCTGGCGCAATCTTTCCCGGGCTCGAGAATCATAAACACTAGTTCTAGAAAATGGAGAGCAGAAGAATAAGACCAGCATCTAAGCTTGACCAAGTCTCTGCTGTAGTTAATTGTAGGGAACCAGCAATAAATAGAGCTCACCTATGCAGACTCCACTCAGACCTCACTACATTGACGTTTTAAGACACAGTAGAACAATGTGGTTATTTAAACTATTCTATGATGTTTACTGGAGTAATTTAAATATAGTAGGTGTGACTTCTATGACTAGTTGTAAATAAATAGTCTTGTTTCAAAATCGTGCCTCCTAAGAAGGCTGGTGAGAGTAAAACTTAACTCTAGAAATTCAAAGGCAGAACTGAGCTCCAGAGAAAAGAGTATTCTGTCAAGGCTACAGCGAAATAGTATATACTTAGACTTACAAAGATAAAGAGCTGAGGAAAACTGAAAAGGTTTTGGTGCTTGAAACTAAATACTTTCAATTATTTCTCAAACTCAGTAACAACCCAACAGTTTAAGGACAAAATAAAAACATTTACTTTTCTTTTTATACATAGCTAACTTTGGAATATTTTCCAACTCAATTTAGTTTCGACAATTGTTACATAGTTGACAAATAAGAAAATAGAAATCTCCTAATTGGTGCTGGAGAGATGGCTCAGGGGTTAAGAACACAGAGGATTTCAGTTCAGTTCCTAGTACCCATAGAGGTTCCAGGAGACCCTGCACCCACTTCTGGTCTCTGCACGCTCAAGATGCACACACATACATGCAGGCAAAACACTCATACACATCAAATAAAAATACAAAAAGTCTGAAAAACAAACAAACAAACAAACAAACAAACAAACAAATATTGTAACTTGAAGAGAAATCTTAAAAGCCCAATACCAAATAGGTAATTCTTACTGAGCAAAAACAATTAATTAAGATAATTAATTGTTTGATTTCTTTCTAAATGAAAATAAAATGAGAAGAAAAAAATATTAAAAACAATAACTTACAATTCTTTGATCCATAGCTCTGCCTGGAAGAAATTAGGACTATAGATGGGGAAATAAACAAGAGTTAAGGAAAATTCAAGTATTTTCACCAACAAAAGCAATCATTTAAACAGTGTGTAAAAGTACTTTGCAATTATGGAGTAAAAGATATCCAAAGGACACATAGTAACTAACTGAAAATTTAAGAACATGACTATTAACATGTACTAAGAGGAGAATGAAGGAGCCAGCTCTCTTGCATGAGAAAATGGATATCTGAAAGGGAATCAACATGCCAAGGCAGACATGTGCAATCAGCTCTACTCCAAACATGTCAGTCTGCAAGGCTCTTCAGAGCAACCCAAATGAGGAATGCTGAGTAGGGTCACAGGAAGGCTGTTTCAACAGCTATCTCCCATCTCAACTGCTTTATCTTTTTGTGAAGCCCTAACTGAGGGATTTATCACAGAAACAAATGTTAGCAGAACAAACACTTTTCCAAAAGAAACCTTTGAGGTCCATAAAAAGAAGTCAATAGAGCATCAAACTGAGTTAGAAGACTTGGCTCCATTTAGTTCTGTGATTCTGAGCAAGTCACTTCACCTCTATGGATGTAAGCTACAGTGTGGTTAGAGTTCTTCTGAGTCCTTAGTCACCCTTAGACTGTGACTTGGCAATGAAAACACTGCTCTGGTTCTTCAGTGTCACTAAGGTTAATGAGAGCTGGTCACCTGTGCGGCAATGAATACCCAGTATAACAACCAAGACAGAAAGCCTCAGAAATCATCTGTAGAGTGTGGTTTTAGTGTATGACACAAAAACAAATCAACATGAGAAGATGTTTATTACATGATAAAAGATGTAAAAAAGAATCATTCACATGAACAGGTCATAAATTTGTCTGCACTCCTTATTAAAATATAAATTGGATTGAGAATGGATTCTACAACTAGAATACTGTCTGGTACAGAGCAGACCATGGCAGCTGAATAAATTAATAATGTAGGGGACAAGTACTTTTCTCCAACGGACTGGGGTATATGTTGGCTCCAGAACGACAATTATAAGGGAATCCGCATTGCTAAGGAGATTATTACATAGCACTTCTTACATAATTGAGGCACGCAGTAAGAGCTGCAAGGATATTTGAACACAGTTGTTCTTAGCGCTCCATATGTAAAATTGCTCTAGTAGTTTTATATATTGTTAAGCCTCATGATCTCCAGGAGGTTCTCGGTAAATAAATACTCGCTATAGGGAAGGCAGAGAATGCAAGACTTGTGAAGGAGCTCTTTTTATATCACACTTATGATTTAACACATTATGGCTTAACCCTAAGCTTAATAAGGTATCTTTGAGGTGATTTAGTAATTTAATCATCATTAAACCTCTTTAATGATCAGAGATGATGTCAGAAAGGTAACTGTGGTTACAGCATGGATGGTAGGCCATGGAGAACTTGGTATGGTGGAAGATATGAATAGAGTAAGAGTGAAGGCTGAAGGGAAAAAGATGGAACAGGAAGTCACTGAAATAATTTGAAAAACATGAAAGAGATTTGAACAGGGACAGTTTTATGCTACGTGACTTTCAGCAAAGAAACTAACCAAGGAAGGAAAAATGGCTGATTCTTCCCCTAGATTTACCTGGAAGCTGGAGTTTGAGATTCTTTCACTTTGAGTAAAATCACAGAGTCTGATCCTAAGCAAAGAAACACAAGAGCATTTCATTATTAGTGAAATCTCACCATTTACCATGTCTTATTTCAGTTTAAGTTTCTACACTTTGTTGTGTTCTATGCCACAAACGTGGTACTAAGCATGGAGCAAATGACAGTGTAAAGATAAAGTTTCAGATGGAAAGAGAGGAACAGTTTCACTTTACTGAGACCAGAGACAAATCTTGAGAAGAGCTTCACCTCACAAATAAGGAGTCATTAGAAACACAGGCATATCTGTCCAGCAGCACCGACCCTCCTCCTGTTTTTAGAGAACAAGAACATGCTACAATTTTAAAAGTCTTGAGTTTATGATTTAATATGTACTAAATAAGGTGAAGAGAAGGGAACAGAAAAAAAGGGAAGGAGATGAAAGGCCAAGGTAAAATGTATAGAAATAATTTTAAGAGCACAGAATTTATCATTGTGTATTTTAAATGCTCGTCAAGAGCAGGGCTAAGATCCTTCTAAATACTGTGATTATACCCTCACTTAGAATATTTATTAAACACTACAAGGACATGACACCCTCACTTAGAATATTTATTAAACACTACAAGGACATGACACAATGCCATGTTGAGTGTTCTCTCTAGTCAGTATCTACTATATGACATGTATTTCTGAGATTTGAAAATTTTTAATTTTAGATTTCTGGAAAAATATAGTTCTCAGTAAATCATTTCACAAAATGTAACACAAGTTTTCATGTATAGTTAAATAATGATATCACTAAAAATTAAATCTCTGAGTAAGAATTTTCAGAAAGTGATGAGTATAATAATAATAGTAGTAGTAGTAAACAAAATGAGCTGAGGAAGGAGGGGAGGGCCTTAAGAGGTAAGTACTGTGTGTCAGATAGGTTACTATCTGACCACTTAATCTAAAATGAGAGTAACTACATAACAAGTTGTCACCACCACCAATGCTCAGCCTGGATAGTTGGGTTAGCTGAGAGTTAGGCAGGAGATTCTTATTTCTACAACTGTCAACCACTCTGAAATGTACAAAACTTCTATCAAAATTAAGAATTACATGATAAATACTTGTTCAACATTTGAAAATTCTCAGAACTTCAGAGAACCTCACTTGCATTGTAAAGTAAGAGAAACAAAATGAAATCATTGAGGCAGTTGGGCTCGTGAGCTTTGACTCTTGGCTTTGTTCAGGAAGTTAAAATAAAATATTTAGCCTAGCAAGGTGGAGCATGCCTGTAACTGCAGCTCTCTGGAAGCCAAGGCCGTGAACTGCCCAAGCTCAAGGCTAGCCCATTATATAGCAGGTGCCAAGCAGCCAGGGGTACATAGTGAAAATCCCTTAAAAAATAAATAAAATATTATATCCCAAGTCATCTGTATGCAGGAAAAAAGAATACCCTTTAAAAAAAGGGAGAAAGGAAGAAGGGATGGAGGTGAAGGAGGGAGAAAGGAAATGAATTTTATTTGTGCATTTGTTTGGTTTCATCACACCATGGCAAACTGAATCATGTATTTCATTAAAATCTCATATGTATTAAGTAACATATATTACAATTATGCCTGTAACAAATACGATGACTAGTTAATTGGCTGTTAGTATTATTTACCTTCAGATTGTGTATTTGATGCTGGCAAGTTATCTGGCTGATGTGGAGTAGAGAGGTGATGGTGAGACTGACGTTGAGGATCAGAGTCTCTGGATCCAAATGCAGCATCTGGGGTATAGGACAACAGGGAGCGTGCATTGTGGGACAACTGTTCCTGTGCAGTTAAAATGCTGGCTGATCCAGAGGATGAAGTATCAGAGCCAATGACATGAGATGCACAAGAGTTTCCATTTCTCAACAGTGAGTCTTTCAAAGAGTTCTTACTGGAACTAAGACACCGAGATCTAGGTGAAGAAGGATACAGTTTCAGTATCAAATAGCAAGTTGTCAAGTTAAGTTCACATTAGCATGCACATGACTCACAGGTGCAAAGGGAAATGTGTGGTGGGCTTGGCTACAGAGAACTGTTTCCCCGTGACCACCTGCAGCAGCTGCCTGTAGATCTCCTTTTCTTCCTCTTGAACTGTCTGTAAAGGAAAGAAAAGAAATGATCTTAAACATAAGGCAAACGCTTCTCAGATGAGCACGCAGATACTCTCAGGATCGCTGCCGAAGCTCTAGCAGTCCTAAAGATGAGAAAATACTATACACTGATGATAATCTCAAAGTGTGCTGCATAAAAGGAGCTAGGCAGAATTAACTCTCAGATATAGCTTGTTTTGGAAAATTATGGTGCATATTATAGTGCTGAGAAGCTATTAAATATGAAACCAGAAAGCCACAAAGCAATCACTCAAATGATGAGTCCAGAAATAAAACATTTACGACTCCTGAATTACAACTCCTATCAGTCCCTTGAGTCCTGGTACCAATTATAAAGGCCCCGAGGAGATAAGCACACAGTCAGGTTCTGTCAAAGGAAGGTATCTTGTATTCCATGCAGGTGCAAGTATTTTCTGAAGATGGAGTCCATCTCCACCATTAATTACTTATTTTTCTCTAAGTCTCAATTTAGTATTTAGCACAAAAACCCACATAGTCTGTAACATTTACTCACTGACTTGTACATCTACTATGCTTTAGTCACTTGAGATTTGACATTGAATAAAATAAATTTCTAGCCTTTGTGGAGTTTATATTACAGTTATTACAGGGACTGTCAATCAAAGACTTATTCATAGCATGAAGCAAATTAATGGGGCAAGGATACAAACTGATGGAGGGGAAAACAGCAAGGAGGCGCAATCTCTCCTGAATGTCTGCCTGCACACCACAAGAGGGCACTAGATCTCATTATAGATGGCCATGAGCCACCATGTGGTTGCTGAGAATTGAATTTAAAACCTCTGAAAGAGCAGCAGTGCTCTTAACTTCTGATCCATCTCTCCAGCCTTAAAAATGTTTGTTAAAAGCAGAATGAACTGGGAGGCAGAGGCAGGCAGATCTCTTAGTTCAAGGCCAACCTGGTCTATAGAGTAAGTTCCAGGACAGTCAGAGCTAGAGAAACTCTGTATTGGAAAACAGAAAAAAAAAAAAAAAAAAAAAACCAAAACAAAAAACAAAAACATAATTAAATAATAAAGCAATTAACTACAAAAATGGACAGACACTAACAATTCTCTTCCTGAAATCTCTCACTGTTTCTGCAAAGTAAATTATAATTATGTTGTCATTATAATGTTACTCATTTACTAGATGCATTTAAATTGTGAAGCAGGACAACTCCAACTATCCAGAAATCTGAACAACTATGTGATTTTAAAAAAGGAAGAATTAAGTATTTGGTAGACAAACAGATCCCAAGAGAAAACAAGCTTGTGACATTCTCTGCAGGGCGTTGGGGTCCACACTTTTTTATGACTGGCACATTCATATTGTAGCCACAATACTGATGACCTTGTCTAGTGTTTCAGATACTAGTTCTTCAGAATAAAGAATTAGACGTTCCCTCATAACTGTTTGTGGTCTAGTAGCCATGTTTTGTTTTTAATGTTTGTTTGGCTTCTATGTGGTTGCTGTCATGGCAATTTGATTTTTCCCTTCTGAATGATAAGAGGATTGAGTCCCCAAGAAAAGGCCACTCCTCCTGATAAATCTATAAAGACAGCCATCCAGGCTGAGGAAAAGCTCTTGCCATGTAAGCAGGATGGGAATTTGGATATCCAGAACCAACCAAGTGCCTTTGGAAACAGCAGCCAGCCTTCAATTCCAGTGTGCACAAGGTGTAGATAGGGACTTCCTGGAGCAAGCTGGCTAGCTAGACTAGTTACATGGAGGAGTTCAGTGTTCAACTGAGGGACCCTGCCTCAGTATGTAAGGTGGACTGCTACGGAGGAAAACCCCTGACATCAGCTTTGGGCCTCTACATGCATGAGCACACATGCATTTCACACACACACACACACACAGAGAGAGAGAGAGAGAGAGAGGGAGAGAGAGAGAGAGAGAGGGGGGGGGAGGGAGGGAGGGAGAGGGGGAGGGAGGGGGGGAGAGAGAGAGAGAGGGAGAGAGAGAGGAGAGAGGAAGCAAGACATGCTAGAAGACAGGTAAAATCAGGAGCCACATGGCAATACGTAGATTAATAAAAATGGGTTAATTTAAATATAAGAGTTAGTGAGTAATAAGCCTGAGCTATCGGCTGAGCATTTATATTCATATTCAGTCACTGAGTTAGTTATTTGGGACCAAGTGGTTGGGACAGGAAACATCTGGTTACATGTATGTATTCCAACAAACTGGAAAAATCCAGTAGGATTATATAAATTTTTGGATTTGACCTAACAAAACTGAACAATGAAGTAGGTCTAACAACATCCTAAACAGATCAAAAATGATATTGCAGCACTAATCAAAGTCTCATAACAAAGAAAAGCCCAGGACCAGACAGTAACATACTTGTATTGTACCACTCTGGAAGCTGAGACCGGAGGACTACTGCAAATAAAAGTCACCCTGGGCTTCAAAGTGGTAAGGCAGGCCAGGAATACACACTTGAGACTTTGTCTCAAAAAAGTAACAAGAAGAAAACCGAGAGGGTGGAGCAATGAACTAATTTGACAGAGCAAAAGGACCCAGGGAATGGAGCAAACAAGAGAGGGTAACTGGGAGCTTATATGACAAAGACTTACAAGCATGAATGAAAATGCTACAATGAATTTTATTATTATGCACAACTGATACATACTAATATAAAATAGAGACTATCACATAGGAAGCATTTAAGAAAACAAGAAGATATACATCTTTAAAAAGGTTTACTTTGGTTTCAAGCAGCTTGGCCAACAAGAAAATGTTGTTTGCGACAATTAATGGCATGCAGTTTCTAAAAAGAACACAGTTCATTGTGATTAAGAGATTTTCTGAAGGTGAAAATTGGAATGGTGAATAAAAGGTGTTCATTATGTGCATACGTTCATCACACACTCACACAGAGGAAGTCTATTAATAACATGTGATTTACTCCTGCAATTAGCTGCCATTTCTATAAGAGTACATCATAAAACTGTGATGCAAGACTATATAAACAAAATAACAAAATGAATTTCAGCAAGCTAATAACCTATTGTTACAATTATTATAATTCAGAATGCTAACTTCACAGTCTCCGTTCCATTTTGCAGAATATAAGAGCTTTACATATAAAAATATCTGAAGCAAAATGGTTAAAAAACGTTTCTGGTAAATCCACAAGGTTTGGTTTATGGTGAAACAACTACAGCATCACACAAAGAGGAGAGCAGAGGCACACACTCCAGAGCATGATGCTCCAGCCACAAAGTGCTGCTCAGAGACTGCCTGTCTCAGAGCAGCACCTAACTACAAAGAAAGATTTGTGGTTTTTAAAAATCTCCCTACACATTTATTTATTTAGTGTGGGAGTGGGCACATGTGAAGGCCTGGGGACAACTTGTAGGCATCGGTTCTCTCCTACCACGTGGGTCCCAGGATTGAACTCAGGTTGACAGGCTTGGCAACAGGTGCTTTTTCCTGCTGAGCCATCTTGCTGGCCCTTGACTTACATTTCCACTATTTAAACTTTTTACTGTCACATCATTTTCTCCTTTCCAAACACTTGCATTCTCTGTTACAGTACTACACAGGTCTACAATAGCACAGAAGGCTCTACATCTGCGCAGCTGACACAGCGAGCACATGTGGCTGAGGTTAAGTTAATGTGAATAGTGCTAGATAACACAGCTCTTCAGTGGAATCAGTTACGACTTGTCCACTTTTAACCTTTTTTAAAATCCCCATCTTAAGAGTCCCATTTTAAAACTGACTCTAGCAGTGGTGGTATCTTAACCATTGATTTTTTTACACAGCATTACAATCCAGAAGTTCAAAGGCAAATCTGATTCTTAATTAGGTGTTAACACCTAATCTTCCTCTTTACCTTAAGCAAATACTTTCTTCTTGTAGACTCCAACATTTCTATGGAAATTTTTTTTTTTACAGTTTGTAAATTCCCATAAAAAAAATTCTGTAGTTCCAGCTAGGCATGGTGGCACACACTTTTAATCCCTGCACTTGGGAGGCAAAAGCAAGTGGATCTCAGTGAGTTTGAGGATAGCTTGGCCTACATAATTAATTTCATGACAGCAGGACTATGTAGGAGACCCTGTTTCTGGAAACAAACAAACAAACAAACAAAAAACCTCTAGTTCCAGTGGGTAGAAAGTATTATGTCTGAATCATTGATAATATTTGTAATTAAATTCATACATAATTTGTTGAACATTTGATAATGGTGTTTGTTCTAATATTTCACCACACTCATATGGGTTATTCTAGACTACAAGTGTCTTAATTAGAGAATATAGACCAAAAATCCTTTGACACAAAATTCCCTGCACCTCATTTCATAGCTGAGATCCAGCCCTCATCCTTCTCACTGTGCTGCAAGGGGAAGGGAACTCCAGCTCCATGCTCTCCATTCACCCAGTCTGTGGCCTAGAAGGCTGGCTAGAAAAAACAAAACAAAACTAACTTGGTTAGCCCAAGTCCTTGGGATGACAGTGTAGCTGGCAGGAGCTGGGAAGGGACAGCTGGTGAGCGACAAGCTGACAGAGAACTTACAGACCCTGGGGTTCCTAGGAAGCCTCTACTGAGCTACTGTGCTGCTGGGTCTCCTGCCAGATAGCCTTTCTACAGCTCATTCTAGAGTATGCACAAACCCTTCAAGTCCAGCAAGTAAGAATAAATTAAGCCAGGGAGGGTAGCTCATACCAGCAATCCCAACAGCTGGAAGGCTGAAGCATGAGGATCAAGAATTTGAGGCCAGCCTGAACTATACAATGAGTTGAAGG
The DNA here is from genome assembly GCA_030556225.1 of Cricetiscus sungorus. NCBI lineage: Eukaryota > Metazoa > Chordata > Mammalia > Rodentia > Cricetidae > Cricetiscus > Cricetiscus sungorus. The sequence continues at coordinate 5,330,824 of JANBXA010000031.1, read as the reverse complement.
TCAGCTTGGGCTACTGAGCTCAGCTCCATTAGCAATGGCAAATGTTCCAGTTTCTTGTGTAGTCTTTGCTCTACTAAATGATTATTCTGCCATTCTCCTCTTAGATATTTCAGGCTCAATACAAACTTAAAACTTAAGAGAGCACATCTTCACTAAACACTTGTCAGTTTTCAAATAGTCACCCATCTTCAATTAAGGAATTCTGTAATCACCTAGAATGTAATGCTGTATTCTTGAGTCTTTACTATAAGCAAAATTAGGCAGGAACCATATCACCATATGTGGGAAAGGAAACGCTCCAAAGAAACTTCAAAAGACCTGCATTTTAGACCTGCAATACTATTAAGAGCCAGGTGACCTTTCTTTCCAAATCCGTGAAGTATGAATTTACCAACTCACCTTTCCCTAGTTCACAGGATTAAAAGAACTCAATTATTTAATATATTATATATAGAAGGCACATTAAAACACTGCCATATAAGTGTAAGGTCATTAGTACTCATTTGTATCTCTACAGAAACCAGCTAAAGCTAATAAGATGAATAATAAATATGTAACTGAATAGACACATACATCTTACTATGCCAATTCCATGCTATATTATAATCACAATCTCACCCTTTAGGTCACTGAGTGAAAAGAGCAACTCAAGTGTCAACAAAACAGCTTACTTTTGAGAAAGTCTGACCTCCAAGATCCTACTCATAACAAAAAGAGGTAAATTTATGTAACTGGCTTTAAAAAATAATCTGTGCATGTATGTGTTCATGTGTATGCACATGCATGGGATCGTGTGCTATATACATATACAAGCCATAGTTGACCCTGAGTGTTGTTCAAGCAGCTGTTTACCTGGTTTTTGAGACAGAATCTTTCACTAGTCTGAAAGTCACCAAGTAGGTTAGGCCAATGAGCCAGTGAGCCCCAGGCACCTGCCTGTCTCTGCCTCTCTAGCACTGGGCTTATAAACGTGTACCTTTCTATGTGAATACTACCAATTGAACTTAAGTCCTGATACTTGATGGAAACCACTTCACTGACTAAACTATCTCCCTAGTCCCTAGTGAGCTTTTTAAAAACTAATTTCTTTTTATCATGTACTTGTTTTTATATTGAAGAAAGCTTTCCCTAGTGAGATGAGTAGATAGATGTTCTACCAAATCGAATTTTATTAAAGCCAAAACTGTTGAGCAAAGTTCACAATTTTACTAAAGAAAACAACAGTTCAGAAGGGTTGTGAAACAATAGGAACAGAAGATTGTACAAAAAATAATGTTCTTCAAACACTTTAGAACTTAGGGCAAAATTTCAAAAAGGGGAAAAAGCAGAGGATGAGGTAAGTACAATGGTTCATACCCCCAAGGGTGAGAGCAACAATGGCTCATTGCTTGTAGCATGTCTGGCTGCAGCTTTTCCTTACCTCTTCTACTGTGCTGAAATGCCGCCTCTGAATTTTCTTAGGGCTTAAAAGACTTCGACGACATGAACCACTCCAGGATGGACTTGGGACAGGCTTAATAGGAAATGACTTTTCGTATGCAGACACATGGCAGTGATGATTTGACTTTCCTGTAAAGGTGTTTGATAATCCACTAAAAAAAAAAAAAAAAAAAAAAGTTTGTAAGATAAACCTAGTGTTTTTTTTAATTTTAAGAAATAATAATAAAGACAGACAGAATGACAGAAGTATGTAAGATATAACACTTCAGGTTCTGCTTCTTCAAAGGTCTTAGATTGCTAAATCATATATTTATCAAAGTCAAAACAATTTCTTGGATCCACAATCTAGAATTTCCTTTCTCAAAAACCAAACAGCAAGCAATATGGAATGAGGGAGAACAAACCAGATTAGTGTTTGTTGGAAAACTCAGAGTAGAGGTACATTAACCATATACTTTTTTTTTTTTTCCTAATTATACTTCACATTTCTATTCCACAGTCCTGTCCTGTCCCTAAAGCTCTTTAGAAGAAATTACTTCAGACATACAAGGATGGATCAGGTTGAAGTCTCACATCTGAACTTTTACAGTGAATTTTAAAATTTCCTACAGAACCAATAGAGGGCTCTCTTTCTTCAGGAAAAACAACCAGAAGGGTGTCCCGCCCCGCCCCCCCCCTTTCCAGGCTGTACAGCTTCATGCTATGATCTACAGGCTGTACACCGTGGATTCTTACTATTTATGACCTTTCTAGTGAGAAAACTGACATACCTTTGTGAACTCAAAACCTCAATCACCCACCTAAAGCTCACTAGTTTAAGCTTTTCCTTCCTTACAGGAGGCTTTCCATTGGCCATTTCTAGCAAGTCTGAGATAGTTACTCTAACCAAAATAAGTTTTTCTTCTAATTCATTTCCCCTTGAGAACTCAAAACAGTTGCACAGCTGACTAATCTAGATTCAATCAACTAAACTAATTACATGGTCTGAATCTATTGAGCTGACCAGATCTAGAAAACAACAAAAAGAAAATACATTCTCTTAACTTTTAAAAACCTATGGCTTTTTATGCATAATACAGTACAGGAAGAGCAAGAGGCCCCAGACTTGCACTAAGGCTTGTGTTCTCAGGCTGTGAAGATGCGGCTGATTAGACAGCAGTGGCAGTACAAATGTCTAGGAAAGACAAAATGTGTTCTCTATAGTGCCTTTTGTACCCATGCTTCCTCACATGTGTCTTTTCAACATTAAAATGACCAAATCAAAAAAATGAAGATATCTTGCAATGCCAGGAAACAAGTATCCTACCCATATCTAACAGAGCCAGAAGTAAGTCCAAAGAGGAACATGGCAGGAAAGCTATGTCATTAAACTGCAAACATACAGCTGGGTGGTAGTGGGGCACACCTTTAGTCCCAGCACTTGAGAGGCAGAGGCAGGCAAATCTTTGTGAGTTCGGAGCCAGCCTGGACTCCAGGACAGGCTCCAAAGCAATACAGAGAAACCCTGTCTCGAAAAATCAAACAAAACAAACAAAAAAATTGCAAGCATGCAAGTACTCCCTGGCACCCCCCCCCCAAGCTATTCTAGGTTACAAAACCAAAGCTGTTAAAATATTAGCATTTAAAGAATAACAAGGATGGGCTTGGTGTCCCAGGCCCCTAAGTCCAGCTATCCAGGAAGCTATGGCAGGAGAATCACAAGTTCAAGGCCAGCCTGGTGACTCATGCAGTAAAAAGGGGAGTTGGGTGCCTAACAGGACTGAAACCCACAGCACCAAACCAAACAGGACAACACAAACATTTAAGGGAATTTCAAAAGCTATTTAATTCATCAAGATAATTAAAATTCATTTAAACTATATGAAGTAGTCATTAAAAAAAAAAACTTACTTTGAAAATTGGAATTTAAAAAAAGAACTAATCATTTATCCCACCTTTCCCATAACAGACAATGTGTTTCAGGGTAATCAAACAGCCTTAACTTATGGAAAAAAATAGTGCCAACTAATAGGAAGGAAAAAAAAAAGATTCAATAACTCTAAAAAAAAAATCATTAGATAAGGATTTCCAATTGATAGTAATAATTACTAAGGGATTAGGCAAAGTAATATTGTTCACTTACATAATGCCAAAGTAACCACATTCAGATTATATTCAAATCACAGAAGCTCTAACTGTACAATCAGGGACCAGACTATGAACTTCCTTGTCCAATGTCAATCTACCATCACTAATGATAGAAGACCCAGAACATGATAGTGTTTGTTTTCTAGTGTAGTATAACACAATATCATTATTTCTTTGAGTCAAGAAATTAACTTACAAAAAGCACAGGGGACGGAGAAAACAGCAACAATCCCATGAAGAAATAACCTATCAAATTCAAAGGGCAACTATACAGAAAAGAGTCGTGCCATTAAAACACAACCAACCAACTCCACGCCTCCTGCCTCCAGCCATTCTAGACTACAGGAGACAAATGACAAGTGCAATCCTACATAGGATATTGGTTTGGATAAATGAGACATAAATGCTACTTAAAAAGTAGAGGACAAAGAGTATGCACTCACTGTATAAGGCTGATGAAACGGTATAAACAGTAAAGGTACTTGTTGAACAAGCCTGCTGACCTAATGACACCTGGGACTTAAGTAAAAGTACAAGGTATCAACTCCACAAAATTGTCCTCTAATCTCCACATAATTGTCATGACACACAAAGCCATATACATATCACATACTAGTAATAAATACTTTAAAAAAGCATATGCATGGCATGAACTAGTCTTTGAAAGCAGATCTAATAGCACCAATGATATTTGAAAGAAAGAATTTTTACAAGCATTGTCCTCAAGGTGGTAGAAATATGATGTTTTATTTTTATTTTTATTATTTTATTTTTATCAATATTTTTAAAAAAATTAAAAAGGATATGTATTGCTTCTATAGTAACTTTATTAAAAATAACAGTAAGGTGTTATCAATTTTTAAAAAGTAGCTCGTTAAATAGTAATGTGAAGACAAAAACCATGTTTTGCATAGTATGCAACATGAGTGTTGCTACCTACAAGACAGACAGAAACAGGAAAAGGCTCGGAATGAAAGACCAATGGGAGAAAGAGCTTGTGGAGAGTTCAAAGGCTTTGACTTTATTGCCAATATTTTAATTTTTACAATGTAAATGTATTAATTCTTATACAATTAAAAAATTTAAAAAGTACTGAAAATGATCCCTAGGGGCCATAACATATATTCCCAGAGTCCATGTGCTAATAATCTTCAAGTAAACAAAGCCATTTTGTTGGTTTCATAAATCAGAAAGCTTAGTTAACTAGGAAACTAAATGACCTCACATTCCTCAGATATATACAGAAAATTTTAATATGTAAAATGAAAAAGAATTAATAAAAAGTCAAACATGTCAAGGACTAAAAAAAGTTATAGAACAACTTTATTAATACATGGGCTGGGAGTCAGGCATGGTGGTAAATCTGTAATCTCAGGCCCTAGGTGTTAGAGGCAGGAGGATCAGAAGTTCAGTGTCATGCTTGCCTACATGCTGAGGCTGAGTCCAGGCTGAGCTGCATGAGATCTCATCTCCAACAAACAAAAGTAAACATATTGATGGGCTGTGAATATTGCTCAGTGGTAGAGTACTTCATAGTGTACACAATTCCCTTCATAGTGTACACAATTCCCTGGGTATGATTTCCCAACACTGTCAAAAATTAAATATATAAAGAATCTGAGGTACCTGTTAATGACCAGTATAACTCTGGCAGGGGAACAGATAAGGCTCATTAATAGGGGTAAGGTTCTCTAAGACCCTTTTCCTAGGAGTTACAAGCTTTGGAGCAGCTTCCAAACAGATTTGAGTCCGCTCCAGTGAAAGGCCGCAGACTTTGCTGCAGAGACTGACTTAATTTCTTCTTTAAAACTTGTACTGGCTATCTGAACACTATCCTAACCACTTACACCCACCAGGACTTCCTTCAAAATGTCTCTTCTAATGATTTATAAGAGACACAAAGGAAATAGATTTGTATATCTTGTTAAGGTTTAAAGCCCTAAAATAGCATTACTCACTGAAAATTCTAATGTATGTCCATCTTATACACTTTTTTTTATAGCTAAAGAAGGGTTTGAGAAATAGACACAAAAAACACTAACCTTGAGGTCTTTCGGGTTTCAAGGTAAAGACTTCGGCTATTTCTTGATTTTTGTAATGTTGAGACTGATGCTGGAGTGGAATTTCTCCACTGTCCATTTACACTTTGACCAAAGGTTCTTGTGTCATCTGAGCCAAGGAAACTGTCTGAGGAAGGGTTATCTAAAATAAAATAAAATAAAAAGTTTGAAAAAGTCGAACAAATAACTAGATCTAGGTCTTTTTATGATTGCAACCATGTTCCATCATTGCATTCCAAAGTAAGGTAGCATATCACCATGTCTCTCATGGAAAAAGATCCCAGTCTCAACTGCCAATAAATCTGCAGCAAGGGAACTTCTACAAACTATAATTGATTCAGCCATACTAACCTGAAAATTGATGAAGGAGCTGAATCCTGCCACAGCCATGTGCCTTATCTGCATCAATGTGACTCCGTGGTGTCCACCAAAAGTCAACATTTTACCCCAACTATATCTTGCAAGCACTCCCAGGCCTGGGCCTGAAAGAAGGTAGGCCAGACCAGTAAGAAAGCAAGTGGAGGGCCGAGGAGATTGTAATTCAAATGAACAACAGTTATTGCTTAATAAGCAGCTGGTTGTCACTTTCTTCTGTGTGGTTATCATGTTCCAGACTCTGAGAATCTCTCAGAGCACAGATCTAACTGCTGCCCATACTGGCTGGCTTATGGCAGGAATGATCACTATATACCTGTGGTTCTAGTATGATCTTCAGTTTCTTAAAGCCACAATCATCAGCTATATATATATCTCATCAATGCTTGATACTGCAATCAGACTGAGGATTGTTTATTATTTTAATTTTATGAATTCTGGATTATAAACTAGAATGACAAAAATCTCTTCAAGTTTTACCTAGGAGCAGTAGAATAATTTCTATGCTTTCCTTTCTCTATCAGGAGGCCCAGATACATTAAAACAGCTTTGACAATAAAACTTCAGATATTAGGCTATGGAATTCCAAGGAGCTTCAGTGGAAAAAATAAGAATGATAATTTTCTAGTCTTTGAATTTTTTCTTATACTAACAACATTCTGAAGTGTCCCTTCCAAAGGACATTAACAAAGACCTTTGCACAACAGTATGCATTTATGTTATTTAAAGTATTCAGGGTGGGTATGGTGATACACACCTGCAATCCCAGGACTTGAGAAGCTGAGGCAGGACAACCACGAGTTGGCGGCCAGCTGTGGCTACAGTGAGACTGTCTCAACACACACATATATAGGTGCTTGTCTGCCTTTTAACACTCTACCCAAATAAAACAGCCTTAAAAAAGAAGGCCCTTAAGTAAACCATAAAAACAGGACAAGGGGGAGAAAAGGCATCCTTGATGCTGTTAGTGATTCACCCGTCAGTGCAGTTACTTAGGCTTATAATTGACATAAGTAAATTCATTTTCAAAATGAATCAGAACTTTACTCCTCTGTAGTAACACAGGGCTTAAACCATGTGACTACTCTTACTCTAAGGACAGGTAAGTGACAGTTGTAGTAAGAAACCCAGAAAACAGTGAGTGTTTGCTAAATGCAAAGCAGTAACAGCAGAAATAACAGGCCTTCATACTTCTTGCTTGATTCAACTAAAGATGTTTTGAGGAAGAAATCTGTTAAAAAATGTAAATCATCTTGATAGACATGAAATTTGAGATCAAGGACAAGTCAGAATAGCCTTCCCTAGAGCACTCACTAAAGGGGAAAGCATGGGCTCAGGCAAGCAGTCTAGCCCCAGCTAATGGTGTCACCGAAGAATCCTCTGATTGCTGATGGGGATAGGAGACTAATAACAGGCTGCAACTCTTCTTTTTTTTTCTTTAAATTTTAATCTGCTATGTTGTCATCACTAAGAAATTATAGAGTTATAAAGCCAGAAACAAGGTAATTTATTATATAACCATACCTGCATACAAAAACTAGAATACAATGAAAATGTAATTGTGGTTATGTTCTAATAAAACGACTGAGTGCTTTTCTCTGCAAGTTTTCTGCAGAAATGGGCAATGTGTTCATGAACATAATAAGCTGTATTAAAAGACAAGAGTGTACTCCCACTAATCAGGGGCTCATTGCTCACCTCCCCTGGAATCTATAATAAACTGCTCTATAATCTATAATAAACACACACACACACACACACACACACACACAAGAAAAAAAAAAAAGGAAGAATGTGTCAGATATCATTCACTGAAAGTAACTATTTCTCCTGCTTACATTGAGATTTATTAGTTACCGAGGTAACAGGACACTAAAAAACAAACAAACAAACAAACAAACAAAAACAAAAAACCTACTACATGCTAGCTTAGTAACCTAATTTAACATGTTTTCCAATGATACTGATAAATGTAAAGCAACAGAAAAATATTTTTGTCTCAATCTACTTTTTTGGTTGTTCTTTTCAATTAAAAACACTTTAAAAGTTTTTCAGTGTGCTCTTCATAAGACTGGCTATTAAAGTCAAAGTGTTGCATTTATGTTTTCTAAACAATCCAGTAAAGTTACTTTCTTTTATAGTTTGAGTAGACTTTCTGAAAGGCTTTATCCAGAGACATAGGTTCGATAGAACAATAAATCATCGGCTCCAGATCCTACAGTGTGGACTTTCCTATTTTTATTTTCATTTTGGTAAAACAGCAGAGGTGGCTCAAGTGACTGACTGCATCTAAGCAGGTAACAGATAAAGTTGTGCAGGGCTTGTAATGTACTGGGTATGGCAAAGGTAAAAGGTTTTAAAGTACCTGGTAAAAAGTAACTTTGTTTTAGTTTGGTGCTGGGGAATAAACCCTGGGCCCTGTGTCTGTATATTGAATCTAAAATTCTGACTATAAGATCTGTGGCATGCCATAAGCTTGTTTAATCAGGAACTAGGTGATCTGATAGATGAACAGACTCCGTTTCAAGCTATAGATCGTATATAGAGAATATGCGTAACAGAGAGCTCAGCATTCCCTCTTCAGCATGACTTCATTATCCAGTTATTCTCTCACATATACAAAACAATTACAAAATACTTTTATTTTCTTAAGAAAGTCATCAATTCAAGTGCAAGATAAACTCCAATGGAAGATTTTTGGTATGGGGATCAACTTGTGGTATGATGATAAACACAGGCAAAGTGTAATAACTCTTAACAATTTGTGGCTAAGAAGAAAGCCAGGAATTTGGTCAAATATTGCCACAGTGAAGATAAAGAAGATCTGGGGTGATCTCAAATATATTGTTTTCAGTATTAAGGTTCAACTAAAATTTAAGAGAAAAACTATATGAATGCTTTTAAGTGGTGTTATTAATGATAATTAACAATGACAAAGGTATAGTGGACTTAAGCCCTAGGAAAAATAATGATGGCACAAATGAAGGCACTGGGCATTTACTCCAAATCATAAAGCCTTGGGGTCCAATTGTACATCAGAATTACAAACTTGGAATTTTAGCAAAATAATCCGTTATTCTATGTAACACCTGCTGGTTTAATCTGGTGCAGCACTCTCTAAACAAATATTGGTGCATGTAGCAAAATGGGTATGTACTTTTTTGTAGGGATAAGTAAAGTCAAAACAGAAAACACTTCTTGTTAGTTTACGTAGATTTTAATGTCAAATCTAAAAAAACATTTTTTTAGAGTTTTTTGAGTTTGAAACTACACATAAGGGATTATGGTTGTGCATAACAATGCCACAGATTAAAAATGAACAGAAAATAATAAATATGAGGAAGAACATGTGAGCAGACAGAAAACAAAAAATACAAACTTGGAGTTATAAAGATTTTAAGTGCCAAATCACATAATGTACAACATGAATATATGCAGAGATAAATCAGAAGAGTCCAAAGAGAGTGGAGTTAAATAAGATTTGGCTTTTAGTCAAGGGATTTAAGTCTAATTTTCTATACTATGTAATTGTTTATTAAGAACCAATTATTTTAAACCCAATGGAATGCTTCTATCAATGGCAAACTGGTATATGAAATAGCAAGCAAACCCAGTGTGATTCAAATGGAAATATTAATGATCTGATTTCATTAACTACTGTCTTTTCTGTAGGATTAATAATGAACTATCTATCATACCAGTTTTCTTTGTTCACCAAAAAGCCCTTTTCAATAATAATGGCAAAGAGTTACTTTCTGAGTTTCTTTTTACCATTGAAATTATTCATACTATGTATGTGGAGGCCACTGCCCATCCTGAGGGGAAATGTAGTACCCCAGGTATAGTACCACCCACCTAAATAATGCACACTTAAATATAATATAGGTCTAAAAGAACATCATACTAACGTCTTTTTAGGGGAGGACATCTCATCTTGCTGACAAAGAATCCTGAGGAAGCCAAATAATAATAATTATTATGTGCATATGTATTTCATATTTATCATAAGCTTATCCTTACAAAACACCCTCTCCTGTAGACAGGCTCTATGGTATTCCTATTATCCCCGTACTTGCAGTAAAAGGGGATTTTAAGTAACAGAGTAAAAAGACCTGAGAAGGTCACTGTAATCTTCTGAATTATGGTGCCCAGAGACTATTGTGCAAAGTCTTAGTTATCCAGGTCAGAGGCAGAATGCTGTCAGAAGTCTAAACCTTAGGAAGGGGCAGACAACGAGGCCACCGCCAGCCAGGGAATAAGAGTCACTTGGAGAATAACTTTATCCTGGGTCCCAGGTTGAGTAGTAAAGTCCTTGAATACACAAGCATATGGCTGTGGCAGGTATGAGACAGAAACATGTAGTTAACATTTCCTGCACTGAAGGAAGAACAAACTTGGGCAGAAATAAATATTTAGGTTTGATTGTTTCAAGAACAGAAGTTAGCCATGTGGTTTAAATCAGTACGAAACAAATACTGTTTGTATCACATACACATAGTAAAACAAAACAAAGAAACTATTTTACTTTCTATAATGAAATAGATTACAAAAACACTTTCCCACTCAAAAATTAGTATTTAGTTGGCATTAAATCTAATCTATTATAGCAATGAATGCATACACAAATACCTTATCAAATTGATGCTTTAATGGGAAAAGACCATGTTGCTTTTGACAATGCTATCATCTTTTTTTTTTTAAGCAGTGCTGGGGAGGAAACCCAGCAATAGGTTAAGTCCTCTACCACCGCACCATGTCCCAGTACCTGATACTGTTTTCACTTTTACAGGTAAACACGAAATATCTGCTATGAAGAAACATGAAGGGTGTGCAGTGACTTGAATACAAGCAATGAGCCATACCTGAATAATAATCTGGATTATAAGTTGCACTTCTTGTAGAACATGTGGAAGGTCTGTCCAAAGTCCCCTGCCTGGAAGGCAGGATCTAAAACAGAAGATTGTTTTCTTAAATCATTTTGACAATAAAAGAGGAAAAAAGTCTACACTAAGGAAAACATCATTAAACAGGACTGTGATACACTCTGCAACTCAATACACTATATATATGTCTATTGTATTATAAATAAGCTGCATACTAACAAGAAAAAGACAATTTAAGGAAAAAAAGGGAAATAACTATCTGCTCTACAATGTAAAGAACATTCATTGGATAGTGTATCTGCATTTACCATATTCTATCAGAAAATAAATTGTTATGAAAGCTGAGAAAGTCAACTTGGTTTTGAACACTTTACAGACCACTTTTTATCAGGACTGCTGTTGCAATCTTTGTATAAGCACAACATGTAAACATATATGTGACAATCACATGACTTTGGGGGACTTAACTTGATACACTTAAGCACATTCACACAGCAACAAATTATCTCATGCAAATTACCAATGGCTTTTCTACTGAGCAAGACTATTTTGTTTTAATTTTTAAAATTACATTTATTTATTGTACATCCCACTGTATAAGTGAGGAGGTCAGAGGACAACTTGAAGGAGTCAGTTCTCTCTTTCCACTATGTAGGTCTCAGGAATCAAACTAGGGCCATCGGGTTTGGCAGACTGTCTTTAACTGCTTAGACATGCCTCTGGCCCAAGACTGCTCTCAGTAGGGTTCCTGTCACTTTAATATGCATTCACAGTATAGCTTCTGTCCAGTGGGAGATGCTAAGATTCTGTATTTCCACCAGGCCCCCAGCAATGCACATGCTGCATTCTGGGCCAGATCCTGAAAGACTGAATTATATTACAGCCAAAGCTCCAGATGGCTGTGCATTCTCCCTCCCCTAAGCTAATGGTTAGTAATTTTAAGACCTAGTTTAAAAGAACAAAGATCTATGTGTCAGCAGTTTAATATCCAGAGGAACCATGAAGAGCTTTCTAAAAATCATTATTCTTAATTCATACATCATCTGCTTTTTCTTAACTTTATTATTTTAAACCAAGCAGAAACCAAAACACTAAAAGTATTCTGAAAAGTTCACATGCTTGGATTTTTCTTAGAGTGGCATTCAAATTGTTATCAGATGAATATTTATAATAACAAAACAATCAGTTGATTAAACAACAACAATAAAAAATTATCCCTAACCTGCTGGTCAGAAAGTGAGAGCTGGTCCTCTGGAAAACATGACTGTGGCAGGAGATGGGTTTTGAAGGTGGAGTTATGGTTCACTAAAGTTACTTCTCCAGCATCCATCTTCATCCCGTCGGCAGTATCGTCTAGTGAAAGAGCCCAGATTAGATCAAGTCACACAATCCTTTAATAATAGTTTCCTATGAGCCAATCTTTTTACCTAATAAAAATGACTTTCAAGGAAGAATTTTACAGTCAAATAAAACCCTCTTTCTTAACATGTGAAGACACTGGCCCATCTAGAATTGACAAGTAGCTCAAAACCTATACAAGAATAAAAAGCAGTCTGGTTTATACTTCTTAAAATAATGAAATTTCCCCCAAAGAAAACTTTTAATGTCTTAAGTATAATAAATTTAATATTAAAAAAATAAGATATTGGGTAAAGAGCCATGTTTGAAAAGCAAAGGCAGACCAGTTGATCCATGAGATGGACAACACGGCAAGCCCAGTCATTTAAAAATGGGAAGGAGTAGATGTATATCACCATTCAAAAACCCTCTTCATACTAGTTCATTTCCTATCTTAATTCAAAAAAAGTGCTTTAAAATTGAAGCCAGGAGTTGGGAAGATGGCTCAGACAGTAGGAACGCTTGCTGTACAAGTATAAGAACCCCAGTTTAGATCCCCAGCACCTATGTAAAAAACTAGATATGGCTGTGTTTGCCTGTACCCAGCACTGTGGGGTAGAGACAGGCAGGTTCTGGGAGCTTACTGAGCAGGTTTCTTAACCTGCATCTAATTCTCCTTGTTGATACAATACATTGTTGGTACAATCCTGTATATTTTGTATACACTATTAGGTGTCCTTGTAAGATGGCTGAAACAATGAAATGAATTAATGTATATTAAATACTTAGAGTAGATACAGAGTAAGCTTAACAAATGCTGCTAGTGTGCATTTGTTTTTTCAATACAGTGAATAAGAAAGTGACCTTAAATGATTCTGTATGTAATGTGTTAACCAAAGGAAAATAATACTGAGTACATAATAGTATTTACTTTGGGCTAAGATTTTGTAATATTATTACTATGCACAAAGACACAAACATAGCAAATACTGGGAAAACTTGCTCTTTCTCTCCAGCCTAACTAGTCCAGTAACTAAAGGGGTTGAATGACTACTTGTTTAGTCTTACCCATTTCAGGTCTTTTCACATCACTGACTTTAGCAAAGATACAAAACCCTATAAAAAAAAGACACACAACATAAATATTATACCATGAAGCATTTAGTTCAAATATTTTATAACCAGAACTTACACAGAAGTGACAGTTATAATCATAAAAGAAGTAAAATGGCAAAAGCTATATTGATTTGTTGAGAAAAAAGTGAAATATAAGATTGGTCTCAGGTATTTCCAAACATTGCTACAAACTATGCTGCATTAAACAGCAATTACAGGTAACCCAGAGAATCATGGATCATGAAAGCGCAGAAATCAAGTTGAGTGAGCCCTCAGGAGACTGAATCGTATATAAAGATTAGACAGTCACTGGCTGCAATGGAATTACAATTAGAATTTTTTCCTAATCCGCTGCTTTTTTTTCTATTACCTCATACTAAAATATTCTTCTATGCAAGTGACAGATTTTTGTGATCCTGAGATTTCTCTTCCATAAATCTTATTAGCAGACAAACATGACAAAAATGTATTCAGTACAATCAAGGAATACTTTCAGTTGTACAAAGCACCCCTTTTCTACCTCCCCTCCAACATTATCCATCAAACTGCTAAAAACCAGGGTTGGAAAACAACTCAATGGTAAAACCTTGCATAGCATGTACAAGGTATTTTATTCAATCCTTAGCGCCAAACCAAACAACCAAACCAAATGAAACCTGCTTAAACCAAAGCTCCTTCATATATAGAAGTAAGGCTACTAGTATATATCTTGTTGGGAATAGGCAAAAAAAAAAAAAAAAAAAAAAACCACTCTGTCCTACGTACTGCTATTTTGACTTCAGACTCCATTTTACCTGTAGGGTGAAACAAAGTTCAGGTTCCCAAGCCCTAGGGGAGCTGGAAACCCTCCAATAGCTGACCCATCCCCTCCTTAAACCAGAGAAATAGTTATCATACATTTTTAGTTCTCTAGAAACACATGGGTGTTCCCAACAAAAGATAGAACAAATGAACCAGATAGGCTGAACTGAAATGCTTGCATTGTATGTCAGTTGACAATGATGGAACATTCAAGGAAGCCCCTAATCTTTGAAATCTGATTGGTGAAAAATTGTAATTGTAAACTGGCAACAAATGTTTATGATTTTTATGTTTAAATACTTGCTTCAACTGGCATTCAGGCCACAGTTCAGTTCCTGGGTCTGTTCTGTGGCCCTGATGGATCAGTCCTCCCCTCCCAGCTTCTTTTGTGCTGCCTTCCATTAAATCTTGCCTTGAGGTAACTTCTTGTGTCTACTTGGGTCTGAAACTACAAGTGGTATTAAATTGTATATGCACACACACATACATACACACTTCCTATACATATATTTCTAAGAAAGTTTAAATTAGAACAAGAGAGTAACAACAGTAATAAGAACAATTTGGGAGGCAGAGACAGGTAGATCTGTGTTTGAGGCAGTCTGGTGTACATAGTGAATTCTAGATCAGCTAGGATTACAGAGCAAAACACACACTCTGTATGTGTTCCCTTGAATAGTCTATCTCAAAATATAGAATTTTCTATTTATTTTCTAAATACAGTTGACTGTAACTATAACTGCAGAAAGTGAAGTTACAGATAATGAATTTTCCCAGAAAAGGGTTGGGGTAGTTAAGAGCCTAACTGCTTGGAACTACTTAATTAACATAACCACACACATATACACACCCCCACTTTTAGCACCATAGTTAAGACTGAGTACTTGGTTATCGAGTCCACAGTTATCAAGATCCACTTGGAGGATCTTGAATCCTCCAAGTATTCAAGGGACTGTGATGTCAACAGGCTTTTTCAATGGTCACAATAACAAAGAGCATACAAGGAAGGCTGCTTCAGCGAGCAGAATGCCTAGGCCTTCCAGGAAGGATCCCCCCGGGGTGGAATTGGGGGTGGGTGGGTTGGGGGGGGTTAAGTCTTAGATTTAGGTTTCAACTATTTCTAAATGTTCAATGTAGCAAAAGCTTCTACTTAGAATTTCTCCAATCTATTCTCCCCTTTCCTTTTTAATACGGTAGAATTCTTTTACTTCTTTATTTTATTTTATTTCATGTGTATGAGTATTTAGCCTGAATGTGAGGCTGTGCATGACTAGCGCATGTGGTGATCAGAAGTGGGCATCCTATCAACCAAGGTCACCTTCTAATTGTGACTAGTCCATTCCACCCACCTTGTGTAAAAAAGAAGACTGTCAAGCCTGGTGGTGGTAGCCATGCTTTCAATATCCCAGTGCTTGTGAGGCAGAAGCAGGCAGATCTCTGTGAGTTCTAGGACAGCCTGGTCTAGAAAGTGAATTCCAGGACAACCAGAGCTGTTACACAAAAGAAAAAACAAAAAGGAAAGAGGAGGAGACGGAAAGGAAGGTGGCCAAGGCCGATTTAAGAGTATGTAATCCAGAACTTGGAAGGTTTGAGGCCACTCTGAATTATACAGCAAGATGCTCTCTCAAAAAGAAAAGGAAAATCTGCCATCCAGTAGAACAACCCCAGTTAATTTCTTTTTCATTTTAGAGATTCGGGAGGGGAAAACAAGCTACAAAGTCAGTAATTCAGAAAAGTTAAATGACTTGCACGAAATCACACAGGTGGGGCAAAGAGAAGAGAGCAAGAGTCCGCCAGCAAGAGCACATCTCAAGCACAGCTCAGCTTCACATCCCTCAAACATCCTCATCCAAAGATTTACCTGGGCAACTGAAAAACAACCTCCAGCTAGTTTAGGTCATCTATCCTAGTTTATATGCTTAGATGACTAAAGCTCCAAGTTTATACCTTAATACAGATACAACTTGCTTCTGCAGTGTGCTTCTAGTACCTACGTTTGTGATGGTGTTGGAAGAAGACATTTAAAAAACAGACAACAAAACCAAGATGCTGCATGAAGCAAGAATGACAATGTTTTAAGAAAATCTTTCTTGCCTGGTGGTGGCAACACACACCTTTAATCCAGCACTCTGGAGACAGGGATAGGTGGATCTCTGTGAGTTCTAGACCAGCCTGGTCTACAAAGTCAGTTCCAGGACAGCCAGGGCTGTTACACAGAGAAACCATGTCTCAAAACACCAAATAAATAAATAAATAAATAAATAAATAAATAAATAAATAAATAAATAAATAAATAAATAAATAAAATAAGCTCATAGGTTAGTAAAGGATGCCAGATTATTCACAGATCCAGCAAAACTGGTACAACTGGTAGGAGAAGTAGAAGTCAATGAAGAAAGAAATTACATCACTCTTTGGCTACAAGTGGCAGAACCTGTTTGTATACTCATCCACGTCCTCTCTAGACTTAATTCAGCAGATGAATGACAGGACACCCACTTTTGCAGTTGGGATAATTAACTGAAATCAGGTAAAATGAATGAATGAAGTGCTTTAAAAGGGACGGGGACAGGGAGCAGGCAGTCTAATTGAAAGGTTATGGTCATTTGTTAAGGTGTCACTGTAACGTCAAAGACAGTGTACTCCACATGTCATCGAATACAAATGATCTTTATGGAGAATACTTATACATATTATCTACTTCATCCAGAATTTCCGGTTACAACGAAAACCTTTAGTCAAACAGTTGACAGACTATAAAAGACGACATAAATTTTTACAAGAATCACCACCATACCAACACAATAAGTATGTCACACCAACTAAATAATTTTTAACAAGTGTGAGTTTAAAGTGATAAAGGAGCGAGTTATTGCCAACAAGATAACAGAAAAACTGTAGAGGTGCTGATAAAACAGAAATCACCAAGCTCAAGACCAGGGAAACCTAGCACGTATCCAGCAAGATCACGTTAGGGTCTACGAAGAAAAGGTTCAAGACAATTACCAAGAGGTGATGAGCCAGGTAAGAAGAAAACTGTGGCAGTTAAGGGAGTTTTCATAACCTGTGCAGAAGAGTCCAGACGTTTCTCTCTGGTGGTGGCACTAGCGATATCGCATCTCAGGGAAATACCACGGGGTAAAAGAGTTGTATAATTGTTTGCGTGGGACAGAGAAGTAGTCGAGAAGTATCATTCAGGTCTCAAAGAAGAAGGAAGGTGAAGCAGGTGGGATTGAAAGCTGAACTTCTTGGTGGAAACGTCTCTCTCTCTCTCTCCCTTGGAGAGGACCCTGCTCTGGCGGGAAACTCCAGGAATCCCAACCGGCCCTTTTCTCTGTGGAGAAGTAGAGCTGGGCGCTGAGAGGGGCCTGCTGTGACCGCGGGGAGACGGCCTCTCCGCGGGTCAGGAGACAGAGGCCTCAAAGGGCGGCTTCAGGAAGCCCGGCTACCAGCCCCGGGCCAGACAGCCGCCACCGGACAGCAGGGGGGAGTGGAGGTGGTCCCAGGGGGCGGGGCGGAAGAAAGCGCACAGTCCCCACCACGGTCCTCGCTGCCGCTCGGCCCCGCGGATGCCGGCGGGCCGGATCCGACACAGCCTCCCGGCCCAGTCTCCCTCCATCCTCACCCCTCCCCCAGTTTCCCGCCGCCACTCACCGAACCGGAACCGGCTGCTAGGCAAAGGAGTTTCCGGCCGGGCTCAGAACGCAAAGCCCGGGAACCTCCGTGAACCGGAACCGTCTTTACGGCACCGGAAGACGGCTGGGCAGCCGCAGAGGAGGAAAGGGGGTGGGGCAAGAGGTCAAAGAGCAGAGTTACGGACTCGTGGGACCTCTGCGCGAGGTGGAGACACCTGAGAGGCAACCGAGCGTTTGAGTCAAGTCTTAATCTGCCCGTCAACCCCAGACCGGGCTTTCCCTCATTCTCACACTTGGAGTGCTGTTAGTGCGCCCGCCGTCCTTTGCTTTTCTCAGTCCCTCCGCTCCCTTAACCCACTATCTTCTGGTTCCGTTCGTTGATTTTTTTTTTTTTTTTTTTTTTTTTTTTTACGCTCAGGTTTCCATGGCAGCTTTTCGCTGTGGCCTTACATACTTGGCCTTCCTTAACAAATGAGGATTTGAGATCTATGTCGATTTCAAACTATATCTTCTGGAAATTAGTGTGCATCTTGTCTCGCTTGACGGATCACAGGAAGTAGGGCTTGGGGGGCGGGGGGGAAGCAGCAACCAGAGACTGGGAAGAGAAACTCTGGGAACACCTTAGCTGAGACTCTGACTGCATGCAGAACCTTATGTAACTGGAGGAAATTAAATCAGTGATTTCTAGTGGGGCTCACACAGAGGTCTTAAACGTGTAACCCATGCCAGACTTTTTAAGAGGGAATAATGGAGAAGAAATAAATTTGTTCATTCAAATTATTTACCAAGCTCCCTAATTTAGTAGGTCTCTGGCTCAGACCCTACTTAGAAGCCTTGGAGAGGTGTTTCAGAATTCTAGACCCAGTTACCTGCCTGTCTGAATTCAGTCTTGAAGTAGGGAAAGCCTCTGAAACTCCTAGCCGTTTCCATACCATCAGCAACTGGGTTAGGGAAGGAGGTGAATTTGCTTGTTCAGGGATCCTGACTTGTATATATAAAAGTAGATTATGGTATCGCCTTATATACTATATACTGATTTTTTTTATATGGCCAAGTCCTAAAACCTGGCAGTGTTAAGTATCCCTAGACCATGTCAACCTTTGACACTTGAATTATTCTACAGATACATTTATTTGTATTAAACTCTTTATTTCTAGGAAGTAGCCATGCATAAAGACGAAATTCATCTGAAACTTTTCATGTGTGTGATTCAGTCTCGACAAGTAGTCAGGACTACTCAGAGCACAGGTACCATTGATTAAGCTACAAGGCAAGGGATGAGTTTTCTCATAGGTTCTAGTATAATTATAGACTCCAGGGGTCAACTGACCTGTTTATTTCTATTCCTAGTTTTAAAAAATGTTTGTCACTGTGTTATGTCTTCCCATTGTGCAAGTATAAGGGAGCTGTTATCCTTGTCCCAGGCAAATAAGACTTGGGACTTGAGTGAGAACAAGATTTATGGAACATGGGATGGGTGTTGATTTCAACTTAAATTATGGATTATTCTAATCTGTCTGGGCTCATTTGTGGAAGTCCTTGTTGTTACTGTAATAGGAACCCCCAAATATGTAAGTCAAGGCCCAAAGAAAGTGGTTTTCTCCTCTAATCGGTAGTAATGGCTTCTGCTTTGCCTCTCTTGTTATCAAAGGAATAGAGTCTTTTGGAGGTGAACTAGTTATTTATTGAGAACATTCATCGCTTCTTGTAGTCTTTTCCACTGTATTTATGGAAAGGAAGTTTTTGATAGCTAAGCCTCTTAGGTAAAATAGAAGTGTAAGGGTCACCTCCCCTAGTCCCACCCTGAGGGTGACCTCCAGATATTGCTTCTTAGCTGAAGAAGCTTCAACTTCCAACATGATCATACCAAAGCTACAAACAAAGACAGATTCCTTGAAGAGACTAGGCACTGTGGATGATCCAAACGCCGTGGGACATATACCCATTACTGAAACTGGTGAGGCATGGGGGGAATAATGGGGATGGGTGTGAAAAGAAGTACTGGAAAGCAAATAGTTGATTCATGGCATTATGGATCACCTGTAGGCCAAAATTTAAATTTAAGGCACAAGGGAGAAAGTATGTATGGGGGAGGGGGAGAAAAACTGTAGAAAGAGTAGTTATTTGTATGGGCAATACTTATTTAATTTCCTCAATATTTGTATTGGGTTTTTTTTTTCTGTTACTGTAACAAAATACTAAATGGTAAGTAATATATAAAGCAAAGAGAATTTATTCCCATCTTAGGAAACTAGTGGGCAGCTTCTTTTATTTGGCCTCTGCCGAGGATTCTCTTGGCTGAGCCACATCATAGCAGGAATATAAACAAGAAGGAGAGATCTCACAGTGAAACAGAAAGCCAAATAGTGGGGGAGGGGCCAATTCATCTGTTTTATAACAACCTTCTTTTACAAAGAACTAACTGGGGTCCACAGGAACCTAATTAATTTCTTCCTAGGTCAGTATCTTTGATAATCTAATTACCTCCCACCAGACCCCTTACTGCTCTGAATACCACATTTTCAGCACATGAAACCTTGAGAGATACACTCAAACATATATCCAAGCCATGGCCATGTTAAGTCATTTGATTCCCATGTTACTATAAGCTATTTAATCTGGCTTTCTTATTTTAGTAAACTTGATATTCTGTCAGGCAATGGTGGCACATGCCTTTAATTCCAGCACTGAGGCAGAGGCAGGTAGATCTCTGTGAATTCAAGGCCAGCCAGGGCTACACAGAGAAACCCTGTCTCAAAAAAGCAAGCAAACAAATAAAAACAAAAACCAAAAACAATAAAAGTGAAAGTTCAACTAGCGAATTAAATAAGGAGTTATTATTATGTTGCAAAATGATTCCAAAGACTATAAATTTTACCCTAGGAAAACTTGAATAACAGGTTTATCATGTGTATTTTAATGAAGATGCACCTCACCAATACTTCATATTAAATTTTAGAAACACACCTATATGTCTCCTCTCAACTGATAATATATCTATATTGGAGCCAGTTCACTGAAAATACTTAGTTTCCACTGTGTGTCAGTGACATATTAGAAATGATAAATTATAAAACATGCTGTCTTATTCTGTTGCTGTGACAAAATGCTGTCACCAAATAACTTGAGGAAAGAAAGCTCATTTATACTCACAGTGTTTCTGTCCATTTTACTGGGGAGGACATGTGGGGAAAGCAGTTCACACCAGGGTGCCTGGAGGTTAAGGGTGAAGGCCAATGTTCCAAGAGAGGCAATAGATGAGATTGCATATAAATTAAGAGGTTGGCGATGCTGGTTCAAAAGATCTTGCTAAAGATCCCATAGCGATGTAGAGATAAGTGGTGCTGGGACAGTGCTTAGGCTGTCTGGATAGGTCTAGCATGGGTGCAGGGACCATTAGCCCACATGATCTCAAGCCTAATGGTCTTAGTATACATAGCATAACAAAACTCATGAAAACGGCAAGCCTAATGGTCTTAGTATATATAGCATAACAAAACTCATGAAAATGGCTTATATTCAAGAATGTTAACTTACTCAAATACTTGGGACACCTACTTGGCAACTGTGGGTCTTCCTTTAATCTGACTTGGTCTTTACACAGTCAGCAGCTGGCACCAAACAGTAACCCCAGCCAGTAGCTTGGTTCTAACAGTGAATGTGTTCAGGTTTCCCAGTCGCCCTGTCTTTTCCACTTTTCCCATCCTCATTTGTTCTGTACCTAATACTCACCTCATACCCCCTTTGCCCTGATGAACTAATTTTGACTTCCTTCTCTGGTTTGCACTAACCATTATCTCATGAACAAAATTATGATCTTCAGCTTCTGAATTTGAACACTGAGGCCTCAAGTAAGAGCTACTCATAATCTTTTCAGCTTTCCCCCAAGAGTAAGGAAATCAAGCATCTTCCAGCCTCAGGGAGGCCTCCATGCATTCTTTCTTGATTGCTTCCGTCTTTTCTTTCATTTTATTATTTCTTCTACCTACCTGCCTACCTGTCTTCTTTCTTTCTATCTATCTATCTATCTATCTATCTATCTATCTATTTTTTCTTTTCCTACTACTAAAGTTTGTTGACCACAAACTATGTCAGGCACTGGGAACAGAATTAAACAAAACATACATGTCCTTCATAGTTATAGAATTAGAATAGTGTGAATTCAGGGAAGGAAAACATTACACAAACTCAGTGTGTCCATCAGGGAACTAACTCGGGAAGGTCAGAAGAATGACTGCAAGATAGAGTAGAGAGACATTTCTAGAAAGGATGACTGGCTCAATCTGGGAGGAGACTGGTTCATTGGAAAGATAGTGTGGTTCATTAAGACCTGAGGGCTGGCAAGAACAAGACCACACAGTATCTTCTAGATTCTGCTAACACTTTTGTACTATGGGAAAATTAACTGAACAAAAACAAAAAACATTTTGCCACAAATTAACAGATACAGGGTTAAAGAGGTGCTCGGTTCTGTCTTGTTTTTTGGTGCTAGATGTTAAATCCAGGAACTCATGCATGCTAGGCAAGCACTCTACCATTGAGCTACATCCCAAGCCCTCATATGTGCTACTTAAAATAATCTTCAGACCCTTGGCAGATGATGGTTTATAGGGAAACAAAAGTAGGGTCCTGCTTTAGGCGGCTGCCACTACCTTGCTCTGTTCTTTGCATACAGGGTATTGTTGAAGAAGTCAAATCATCAAATAACATAAGCGAACCTGGAGCTGTGAACACAAAAATGTGCGCAGACCCTGGCCTACTATCCTACTGCTGCTTCTGCTTTTCTGAAGAAAAGAAAAACTCACAGACACTCCTCCCAGAGCATTCTAGTCCTTGTTCTAAGTGCAGCTATAAAGGGAGATAGTGCACTCTAGTCTCTGGAAAAATAGAGCGCATGTTTGCTTTGTGCTTGGTAGAGGAGCAGCCATAACTGCTGTTTCTCTAGCTCTTTTCCTATTGCTATAAAAAGCTGTGCCCTGTGCGATGATGAAGCTGGTGTGTGCATGTGTGTTTCTGAAATACAGAAACTCAACTACCAACCAACAGAAGGTACTTTGTACTGCACTAAGGCACTTCAAGGAACATGACCTATGGGTCACATAGGCCTCTCTTCCTACCCTTTAAGACCCGTTCCCTAGCTTTTGGAAAGAATGGCAGTTAATATTTGAAACACCCAAGATGCTGCTAAATATCCCACAGTGCACAGGAGTCCTCATAACAGAGATCCACGTGCCCCTAAATGACAGTACTGCTGACACTGATAATGATCTTGGCTATTTCTGCATTTCCTGCCATTTTTATGACTGTTATCAGCAGTTACACTAGAAGTTTCTTTTTGAATGTTTAAAAGTTGCTACAGTCATTTCAGGAGGGTCAGGAGGGAGAGTGATGATGCTGTGAGATGATGCTGTGAGAGAGTTTCACCAGGATTCTCTCAGGCATGTGAGACTTCTCACTGGAAGCATGCGAGGTTTTCAGTGTTTTAGTATAAAAAATGATCTCAGCTCATTAGTGTTTAGTCTTTATTCTTAAGGTGGTGTTTCTATAAATAACCAGTGTTCTTCATCATCAAAGTATACATAATATTTTTATCATAGCTTAATTATGGCTATATCTCAATTACCCTCTAGATAACTTACCCATTATAATATTCAGCATCATATGATGTATTTGATGACATCTTGTATCTAGTTCAAATAAATTATGATGTCTTTTTTGTTTTGTTTTTTTGAGACAGGGTCTCTCAATCTGGCTGTATTTGAACTCACTATGTAGATCAGGTTGGCCTTGAACTCAGGAATCTGCTTGTTTCTGTCTCCTGAGTGGTGGAATTAAAGGCATGCACCACCATGTCCAGTTGC
This sequence comes from Cricetiscus sungorus, assembly GCA_030556225.1. Taxonomy (NCBI): domain Eukaryota; kingdom Metazoa; phylum Chordata; class Mammalia; order Rodentia; family Cricetidae; genus Cricetiscus; species Cricetiscus sungorus. Next base: position 5,307,188 of record JANBXA010000031.1, on the reverse strand, counting down.
TGTGTGTCTTCATCATACATGCCTTTTGATATCTGTGTGGCCTGCTGTCTAGCCAAGACTTCTATATATGTCTAATTGCTTCCCCAGCAAAAGTATCCAGGTTCTATCTGATTAGTAAAGTGTGCTGTATTTTAAGTGTCTTATACAAGTTGTCTTACAGTTATGATCCATTTCCCATTACTCTACATGACACTGAGAATACTTTCTTGGATTCCCTAAGTGCTGTGTTGTTCTTTATCCTTTTCATTACTGCTCACCTTGCAAGAGTCTGGTATCTAGTTTTAAAAGGTCCTTATTGTGACCACCATGAAAAAGAAACTCCACTCCAGAGGGCATTGCAGGGAAATCACAATTGATTCCCCTGTGGTCTTTTTGTGTGTGTGTATGTATAGGTAGTGGTCTTAGATTTACTTGTCCTTATCATTAGACTTCCTATTACACAAGGGAAAACATGATTACTCATTTAAGCTGCAAGAAACACAAAACCAGAGGCCAAGATACCTGAACAGAGCTACCTGCAGGCTCAGAGCTTTGGAGCAATATGCAGCTTCGTGGGCCAGGCTCTGGTCCAGCAGACCTGACAGACCACTTAGTGCACATCTTCCTCTGTGTCTAATGACTTCACTGGCAAGCACTTGCTTTCTGCATCAGAGACATACAGTGCTTCCATCTATATGCTATTATAAGAATCCAAAAACCTGGACTCCTGTTGAAGAAAGCACAGCAGGAATTCTGGCTCTCTGAAGACTGCCTTGATCTCCCCAAGTCAAGATGTAACACTCCAGAATCAGTTTCACAGAACTTGAGTTTTCATGATGCTAAGATTCCAATAGCTTGTCCTAGTCAGGGTTGCGATTACTGTGATTAAAACGCTATGACCAAAAGCAACTTGTGGAGGAAAAAAAGATTTCATTTTATACATCCCAATCACAGTCTATCATGGAAGGAAGTCAGGGGAGGAACTCAGGCAGGAATTGAAGCAGAGACCACGGAGGAATGCTGTTTACTGGCTTGCTCTCCATAGTTTGCTCAGCTTGCTTTTGTATGCCACCCAAAACCACCTGCCAGGGGGTGGCACCACCTCTAATGATGGCATTGGCTCTCCCACATCAATCACTAGTTAAGAAAATACCCCAAGGCTTGCCTACAGTTCTATCTTATTAGAACTTATTATTTTCTCAATTGTGATACCCTCTTCTCAGATGACTCTAGTTTGTAAGGCTGTTTTTGTTTTGTTTTGTTTTTTCAAGAAAGGGTTTCTCTGTAGCTTTGGAGCCTGTCCTGGAACTCACTCTGTAGACCAGGCTGGTCTCCAACTCACAGAGATCTGCCTGTCTCTGCCTCCCAAGAGCTGGGATTCAAGGTGTGCACCACCCAGCCATGACTCTAGTTTGTGTTGTAACAACAACAACAGAACAAAAACAAAAATAAAAACAACAAAACAAAAAAAACTAACTTTCAATATCTTCTCAGGAAGATAATTGGGTGGGACAAATAGCATTACATGTTTTTCCAGGAAAATATGAAAGATAAGAATAGTAGTGTAAGGGAAAAAAGATAAAATGGAAACTGGACTGTGTTGAAACATGCCTTTAATCCCATCATTTGAGAGACAGAGGTAGGTGGATCACTATGAGTTCAAAGCCAGCCTGGTCTATAGGGTAAGTTCCAGGACAGCCAAGGCTACATAGAGAAATTGTGTCTCAAAAAAACAAAAACAAAAGAATAGTAGTGTGCAGAATACTTCTTTCATTGGTTAATATGAAGGACCGTTTATATAGACACAATCATGCATTGCATTATATTATGATCACTGGCAGACCACACATTCAGTGACTATTACAATGGAACATTTCCATCACCTGACATTTTCTGTTTACATATGTTTGGATCTATTTGCCATTTGTATTATAATCCCTGAGGTACTCACTAGTCACATGCTTTACAGTCTTGCAGTCTACAACCGATAGGTGATGTACATTATATCATTTAGGTGTACTTAAATGTGACTTACGGTGTTCCCCAAATTACCAAATCCCCTGGAAATGTGTTTCTTAGAACATATCCCCATTTTATGTCCCGAATTACCCTCCTAGGGGTAGCCTCAAGGCACATTACCTCTCAGTCACCCAGTGAAACATTCTCTACAAGATAAAAGTGTGTGTCTTGGCCATGTACTATGCGAGCACAGGAGTGCTGACAAAGTGCTGGTAGCTCATACATGAAAGAGTCCCAAGAGTGCTCTAGGCAACAGTTCCAGTCTCTGTCTCAGAGCCCCCAAAGCTTCCTTAAGGAAAGAAAAAAAATTCTTATCCGAGGTTGAGGTTTTATACCTCAGCTGACAAATTTGTTTATCTCTGCCCTAATTAAAGTTTGAAAATAGTGCTTTCAACTGAGGATAGGGGTCCTCTTGTTGCTTAGGACCTGCCTCTTCCCTGAACTACCTTTTCTAGGTTTAATGTAGTTGTTGTAAATGAGTCCCCAGACAAAAAGATTCACTCTTCAAGATTATAGTAATGGTTTTTAAAATGTCCCCTGGGGTCAGAATCACATAGAGGACTTGTTAAAATACATTGTATACCCTACCCCCAAAATTCCCAATTTAGTAATCCCAGTGCACACCCAAGAACTTGCATTTCAACCTACACCCAAGAACTTGCATTTCAACCTCTTTCCAGGTGATGATCTTTATGCCAGGCAAGCTAAGAGCCATTGTCTCAAACCACACAGAGCACATGGGACAGTCCCACCTGCTTGTTCTAAGTGAGATGGAGCAGGCACATGTGTCCTGTTCCAGAAATGTCAATATTTGTAACTGGCGGGAGCTACTCTGTCTCCAAGGCTCACCCTACCACCCTTAGAGCCACGAATCTTGGGTAGAGAATGGTTTTGTGCCTGTGCTTGGCACTGGTGTCCATAGAATCCTAATGGGGCAAGAAAACAGCCTGTTACTACCCCAGAGAGGACCATTTCTTCTTAGATGCGTTTCACATCAAGTCACCAAGATATTGCCATCCATTTATAATTCACTCTAGTCCTTAGGAAATCTGGGGTCCTCCTAATTTGTCACTGCCTCAGACTCTGCGTTTGCTGTTTGCTATCCGCCACCCAGAGCTTCCCCCACCCCTTTTCTTACAGCTTGGTTCTCCCCACTTGAGATGTTCCCACTCTCGCTCTCACTCCTCCTCTCTTGCTGTTCCTGCTCTCGCTCTCCAGTGGAGTTGTTCGTGGTTTGGAGGCCGTTCCTCGTGGTTTCACTTATCTACAACAAGAAGCAGAGCGCAGGAGCCAGGTAATCCAGAGTATCTCAGCTTCTTCATCTAAGTGCTCTGGCTTGTACTTAACAGAGAATTTTCTAAACATCTCACACTTCTATCTCTCAGAACATCTTCCCTTGATTCTTTCCTCTGTTGTCTACTTGGACATGATGTCCCAGTCACTGGCTGAATCCTGGAGAGCTCTGAGAGCTTCTGAGTGTCTTCCTATGCCACCGAGGATCAACATAAAGAAAGCCCTTTGCCAGCCGAGGAGTGGCTCAGAGGATAAAACATGGAAATGTGAGCCAGAGTTTGGATCCCCAGCACACACATGGAACTGAGTGGAGCAGCCCTCCTGTAGTCTCAGAGCATGGGAGGCAGAGACATCTGGCTAGCAAGATTAGCTGAGTCAGCAAACTGGATACAGTGACAGGTCTTCCCTCAATAAATAAAGTGGAGGGTAATTGAGGAAAATAACTGGTGTCAGCCTCTGGCCTCCACATAAACATGCACACATGCATACCTGCACACACATGAGCACATACATGTGAACATCCACTTATCAAATATACATATACATGCAAAAGAAAAAAGAATAGGTCTTTCATTTTTGGGTACTGGGGTATGGTATAAAGTAAGACATATTCTGGCCATTTTTTCCACATGTTAACTTTCCCTGGATGCTAAATACCAGCAGACTATCGGGTAATGGAAGGCAGAGGAATGGCATACTACATACAACCTTATCTGGAACATTCTGGCTAAATTCCTATACATTCAGTCTCTATGTTCAATACCCTCCCTTCTCTTTGCTGGGGCCCATTACCCTAAACCCCAAATGATCAATTTCAGAAGCTGAATAAATCTGAAGTATATTTTGTCCCAAACCAAGTTTTCAAACAGTATCATGACTAATTGTTGAGACAGACAAATTCAGGAGTCCCAGGCTCTTCTTCAGTGCAAGGCAAGACTTTGGCTTGCTTCCTTCCTTCCTTCCTTCCTTCCTTCCTTCCTTCCTTCCTTCCTTCCTTCCTTTCCTTTTTTTTTTTTTTTTTTGAAGGGTATGGGGAATATCTTTCCAGCAATAAAAAAGACATTACTTTTGTTTTCTCAGGAATTTTTGGCATCATCTACTTTTCTGCATTCCTCTCTGATCCATCATCTTAAGTTTGCTGACACTCTCTTTAGGCACTCTAGCTTGTATGACGACGTTTATCTAGATGCCTTCCTTAGTCATCACATTCCCTTCACCAATGTTCTGCTCTCAGGGATGCTTCTCAACTCCAGTTGAGCACACACCATATTTTCTAAAACTACTTAGATCCAAATATTGTCTCCATCACCAGTCCATCAGCAATTTATGAATTTAAACTTTGACTCACTAAGTAAATTGGCAATAGCTAGCTAAAAATGCCTCATCCAAGTTGTTAATATTCATGGAAAATCATATTTTTTAATATAAAAGTTGTTTGATGAAAGAAATCTTGAGAAAAAAAATGTCCAGTTTGGGAGTTTAAAATTAGAAGGCAGGAAAAGCCACTTGTAATGAACTGTCCCTGTGGGATCACATTCCCTGTTTATTTAATGCTAGAATATTTGTATTCACTGGTGCCTTTCCTCTAAGCAGTACAGAATTAATAATATCAAATACTTAACTATTCTGATCTTTTTCACTTTATTTACTTTCAACCAACATTTTTATGTCATAAGAACTTGAAAACTTACAGGTGTTATTGATTTATTAAGTTATAGTCCAAGTCTAATAAAATGGAAACAACTAAAATCAAACCCCAAAGAGAAAAGTCCCTCTTAAAAACGTAAAAGTCGAGTTCTACCTTGCTGTTTCTTCTGTTTTTGGCATCTTGCATGGGTACAACACATTTGTTGCAACTGATGAACAAATATTGATACTGCGTTATTAACTGAAGTCAGTAGTTCTACAAGTTTTGAGATATGCACAATGGCATAAAGATACCCACATTGCAACATTACTGAAGAATCTCATCTCCTTTAAAATCTTCTATGTTCTGCCTATTCCTCTCCTCTGTATTTCAAGGCCCTGGTAACCAGTGATCTTCTTTCTTCATTATTTTGCCTTTTCCAGATTGTCAGAAAGCTGGAGTGTTTTTTTGTTTTGTTTTGTTTTGTTTTTTGTTCTTTTTTGGTTTTGGTTTTTCGTTTTGTTTTGTTTTGTTTTGTTTTTCGAAACAGGGCTTCTCTGTATTGTTTTGGAACCTGTCCTGGTATTCACTCTGTAGACCAGGCTGGCCTGGAAATCACAGAGATCCACCTGCCTCTGCCTCCTGAGTGCTGGGATTAAAGACGCGCACCACCAACACCAGGCATGAAAACTGGAGTCTTATATAGCATGTAGCCTTTTCAGACTGCCCAACTTACTGAGAAAGATGCATTTAAGGTTCCCCCATATCTTTTCATGGCTTGATAATTTATTTCCCTTTATATTTTGTTGCATCAATGTACCATGCTTTCTTTCTTTATCTATTTACCTCTTGAGAGATATCTTGGCTGCTTCTAGTTTGGGGCAACCATGAATAAAGCGGCTGTACATATGCATGTGCAGTGTGTGTGTGTGTGTGTGTGTGTGTGTGTGTGTGTGTGTGTGTGTGAGCATAATGTACCTTGTTTAAGTAAGATAGGAATACAATTGCCAGCCATCCCTGTGGTAAACCCACGCTGACCTGTTCAGGAAACTGCTAAACTGTCTTTAATGTGCATTCTGCCAATAATGAATGATGTTCATTCGTGTTCATGTGGCCTTGCGGTATAGTGGCTGCTTTTATTGTTCTATTAATAAATGAAACTCCGGAGTCAGATATTAGGGTATAAACCTTATAAATCTACGGAGATGGAGAAATGATTAGTTGACCTTCCTCTTCACTTTCCCAGATAGAGAAGGCCCACAAATCTTTCTAAGCCCCTCCTTATTCCTCCCTGTGTCTATCTTCATCTGGGTCTACCAGGAAGCTCTATGGTTTATTCTAGTTTAACTCCATTGGTGGTCTTGGAATGACAATATAAACAAATCTCTCACATGCCCCCCCTTTTCTCTAAATAAAAAGGAAAGGTTTTTTAACTCTAACATAGTAAAACTATATACAATAAGAACAATTATCAGGTATCATCTAACAAAAAGAATGGTTTTAAATTTAACAAAGTGAAACTATATACAGTAAGAACAGTTATCAATTAAGAATTACATTCACAATGTCCAGTCCATTTGAATTTGGCAAATTCAGAGAAAATACTCCATTATCTATCCTCTCTTTGTGAGTTCAAAGTTTTACTTCCTCCCATAACTAAGCAAAACTGTAACTATAACTATTTAGTCTTGAACCCCATCAGAGACCCAAGAAAGATATAATGATGTAAAGGAGACTTTTCTCCATATAGCCTGGTTCCACTTGACTTGTTTCTCTCTCTATCTACCAGGTCCCTGCAGTGTCTTATAAGATAACAACTCAGAGACTTTATATTTATAATTGTTTGGCGAATGGCTTAGGCTTATTGTTGGCTAGCCCTCTCTCTTATAAATTAACTAATTTCTACTAATCTGTGTGTCGCTGTGACTGTGGTGTACTGGTGATACCCTTATATCTTGCCTCCCCAGCAGCTATATGGTATATCTGTGACTCTACCTTTCTTCTCTCTATATCTTTGTTTGGAATTCCCACATACCTATATTTTACCTGTCTGTTGGCAGAAACAACTTTATTCATCAACCAATAAAAGCAACACATTTGCAGCATCCAGAAGGACATCTCACATCATTTCCCCCTTTCTGTCTAATTAAAAAGGAAGGTCTTAACTTTAACATAGTAAAATTACATATAATAAAACAGTTATCAAGCAAGAATTATAGTTAAAATATTTAGTCCACTTATATTTGGCAAAATTTAAAGAAAATATAATCTAGTCTATTTTTGTGATTATAAAGTTTTATATCTAATTTATCTTTTTATCATAACTAAGGAAAACTATAACTCCTGGTGATAATTAAATAGCCCATTAACTTTGGTTTTCTTCTGTCCCATACCAGGTAGCTCTTCTGACATGAGACAGAGATTTTGGATCCTCCTTTAATAAGTATGCTTGAGTTTAGAGAAGGAGAGAGCCATGCTCCAACTTCAAAGCCAGCTTTAATTTTTCATTGAACTGGGACTACAAAAAGATCATTTGCCTTATATGTCTGTAGAGAACAGAAGAAACAAACATTTGGGAAGACTTAGAAAATTTTATCCTGTTGGAAATATGCTATACCATTAAGCCAATTTACTCCTCCTACTCCTCCTCTTCTTCCAATTTACTGTTTTTCTTGGGAAATTTTCTCTGGATGATTAATCACCTTCTTCAAATATCTTATTTGTCCAGTGGTCTTCAGATTCCTTAGTTGGATGCTTTTATTGTCCTGGGAAGACAAAAACAAAACCCTACCCCAACCCTAACTTTGGGGAATTTCACTTTTTTGGTGAAATGAAAGGCATTTGTTAGTCTTAGAAGTTAATTTAGATGGAATGGCTATGCTGTTTGATGAACGATCACATTTCCTAATCAAGAGGTCTCTCCTGTTTGAATCTAATCTTATTAGTCTTGATGGTATTCATAGCTTTTCTTCTCCTGTGGAAACAAAAGCATAACATCTTCCCCAGTATAACACATATCTTGATTTATACTCTGAGGTCAACACATCTTTGAAGTGTATGGGCTAATTTAATTCAGCAGGTTTTTTTTCTACTATTCAATGTCTCTGCAACAGCTGTCATTTCTTTCTCATTAGCATTCAAAAATTTAAAGTTAATAGAGCATTGTGTAATCTATTTTCTGGGAGGGTCTTTATTAACCCTTTCTGTTTATTAAGTTTTTTGTTTGTTCTGTTTTGTTTTTTTGTTTTGTTTTTGAGAAAGGGTTCCTCTGTGTAGCTTTGGAGCCTGTCCTGAAACTTGCTTTGTAAGCCAGGTTGGCCTTGAACTCAGAGATCCATCTGCCTCTGCTTCCCAAATGCTGGGATCAAGGGCATGCACTACCACTTCCTGGCTGAGCAAACCGCAAATCTTTTTTTTATTTTTTTCAAGATAGTATATTTTCAAAATGGGTCACAACATTGGCTTTTGGCCCATTCTGCCAAATGTACAAGCTAGGAGATGGATCACACCTGTTTTCCTATGGAAACTTTGAATATTTGTTTTATATGGATTTTTATCACTTTTCAGACAGACTAACTGTGCACCCCTTAGCTGCTGAGCAAGCATTTGTAGCTTGTATATTTGGCAGAATGAGCAAATCTTTTAAAGTGTAATTAGATCATAGGAAAAAGGCACAGGCTTGCTGGGAGGGTTTGGGATGAGTGGGGTGGAGGCTGTTTAGTGCTAGATGTACTGGCTACTTTTATTGTTCTATTAATAAATAAAGTTCTGGTCAGATACTAGGGTATAAACCTGATAGATTCACAGAAAAATGGAGAACTGATCAACTGATTCTCTTCTCCACCTTCCCAGATAGAAAATGCCCATAAATCTTTCCAAGTCCCCCTATTCCTCCCTGTGTTTTGTCTGCATCTGGGTCCACCAGAAAACTATTGTTTATTCTGGCCAACTGAATGTGAACTCCACCCTCTGAACCAGGGTTTAACTCTATTGATGGTTTTGGAGCAACAACACAAATAAATCTCCCGTAACATTGTAGTATCACCATTATTTGGTATTATCATCTTTTCTTCTCTGAGCCATTTGATAGGCAGGCAAGTCTCTCTCGATGCTTCTCTTTCTCTTAGCTCCTGGTGATAGAACAAATGAGCATTTTTTTTCACATGCTTTTTTGCTACCTTTATATCTTCTTTGATGAAATTTCTGCTCAGATCCTTTGCTCATTTTTAATTGAGTTATTGTCTTTTTATTATTGAGCTATGATAGGGTTTTTCATTTATAAATATTTTTAAAATTAGTTCTGTGAGAGGTTTGTTTTCTACAGCTACCCCTTCCCCAACCCTTTCCAGATCTATCCCCCCCTTCCCCACCCACCCAACTTTGTGGGGTTTTTTTGTTTTTGTTTTTTCTTTTAACCCTTCAAGGTTTATTTGTGCTGTCCAAACACTCCTGGAAGTGATCTTTCACTGGAGTAAGCTTACCAGGGACCACAGTCTTAGAAAATAGTCTCTGCTATTAACAATTACCATTGGCTCCGAGGCTGGGATTTGTCCAGCCCACCTCTCCATGCTGGGGATTTATTTGGTCTGGCCTTGGCTGGCAAAGGTTTTGTGCATGCTGTTGAAGTTGCTATGGATTCATATCTGCAGTGCCCTGATATGTTCAGAAGATAATATTCCTTGTAGCCATCCACCACCTCTGGCTCTTACATTCTCACTGACCCTTCTTTGGACACGAATCCTGAGCCTCTGGGGCGGAGGTGGAATCTCTTCCATGTTGCACTCTGTCCAGTTGTGGGTCTCAGTGTTAATCTCCATCTATAGAAATTTCTCAGATGCCGGTTGAGAAATGCGTTGATCTGGTAGGTGTGTGGGGAAGGCAGTACAGGAGGGCAGGCATGAGGTGGGTTACTAAGTAGGTCTGAGCTGGCCCTTTAGCAGAGTCATAATTCGCAAAAACTTTCTACCGTTTTATAGGTTGTCTTTGTTTACTTTCTGGATGGTTCATTTGCACATAAACGTGTACAAATTGTCAGTCAAAAGGCTGCATTGCCTGTTCACTTGTGTTTCCGTTGTTGGCAGCCAGAATGTGCCGGACAGAGGCAAGAGTTGGCAAGAGAAAGGGCAGTAGAGAAGAAACAGGAGTGGAGCTGACGGTAGGCAGCGTTGAAGCAAGGAGTTTTGAGGTTATTCTCTAAGAGATACCAGTGTTGGATGTTTCTTAAGGGCAGGGATCTGTCTAACACAAACTCTGGAACACAGACTCTGCATAAATATTTGTTGAAAGAGAGACGGGGGGTGGGGGTGGGGGTCGGAGGGTGGTCAAGTGTGGAGGGGAGGATTTTAACAGTGTCAGGAGATATTTGTATTCAAGGAACCGTAGGCACTCCGGGAAGGGAAAAGTTGGCTCAGTTGGAAACAAGATTAGCAACTACGTAATTTCTAACTCTCACCACCTACATGAGCTGATAGCTCCCAAGATAAAGATGCGGTCCCCGGGAAGCGAGGGTGCAAAAAGCAGCAGAGTTCTTAAGGGGAGGAGGAAGAGGAGGAGAAAGGAGAGCAAGGAGAGGCGGAGCCTCCTTGCTAGCTTTGGCCAGTAGAGGTTTGGAAGCCTCCCCTCCTCCCGCGTCTGCCTCCACCTGGCTCCTCCCCGAGTTCGCCGAGCTCCCCTCCCCCTTTCCCCAAGGACAATCTACAAGAAAGCAGCGGCGGAGGAGAGCTAAAACTACAAGGCAAGAGGGAGGCCTTGGGTGGAGAGCGAGGGGCGAAGCCAAGAGTGAGGTGGGAGCGAACATGCTGAGAGCAGGCGGTGGGGAGGACAGAGGGCTAGACGTGACAAGGCATCCGAAATCGCAGGCGAGAGGGGGATGGGTGCTGGGGACGCGTGAAGAAGCAGAGCCCCTCGGTTAACCTCCCAGCATTTGTAGGCTCAGGTCCCAGATGCACGGCGGTCTGGGGGTGCTCGGCTGCCTTTGGGGGCCTGATGCCTCCCCTGGCACATATTTAGTTCAAATTGGTGTACCTATGATGCTGCCAGGCTGCGTCCCTGCCTCCTGCGTACACACACACACACACACACACACACACACACACACACACACACACACACGATGCTGTATATTTATATTTAGTATCTGTGACTCTGTCCACATGCGTGTCACTGAGGGTTCATAAAAGATGCGCATGGGTGTACGAATTGCATGCATTTTGTGTCCTGTGCCTCTTGAAATACAATTTCAGGAGCTGCTGTTTACAGGTCAGCACTCCTAACCTTGGTAGGGTGAACTCTCTCCCCCATGACACTATGACATCAAGGCATCCAGAAGCTTCTACAGGGAATGAACAACCTCCCAGTCTGGTAGTGAACCCCAGGAAGGAAAAGAGGAGAGAAAACTCAAGGTTTTAAAGAGCAACATAGTCAGATGTCTGTTTCTTTCTATTCCAAAATTTTGGGTTCCTATTTCCTCCAATCATGTAGTCTTTCTCAAGAACACCTGAAATTCAGACGTTAACATTCTAGGTATATGTATGTTCATGCTGCTTTCCCAGTTTATCATTTTCTAAGTTCTAGGTGTGCCTGAGTGGTTTTTTTTTTGTTTGTTGTACCCTGATCTCTCCTTGTACCCCACTGTCTCTTTTCCTTGTTCATGCCCCACGCCCACTCCATCCTTCATCACCCGTTTTTGCACTCTCTTAGTCTCCTTTCTAATTTTCTAGGCTTTACACACACTTACTTGCATTCTTGGATACAGGCACACTTTTCAGAACAGGATCTTCATATGAGAGAGAACATGCAGTTTATGTTTTCCTGAGTCTAGGTCACTGCACTTAATATTACACTTTACAGATCCATCCATTTTCCTGAAAAATTAATCATTTAGTTTTTCTTACAGCTGAATAAAATTCCATTATATATGTACCACATTTTTATTACCCAGTAATCTGTTGATGGCCATCTAGACTGATTCCATTTCCTGTTTCTTCCCTTCCTTCCTTCCTTCCTTCCTTCCTTCCTTCCTTCCTTCCTTCCTTCCTCCCTTCCTTCCTCCCTCCCTTCCTTTCTTCTTTCATTTCTAACCTGTGATGCATGCAACCCAGGGTCTTGCCAGTGCTGCACAACTGCACTGTCTCCCCAGCCCTGAGTTTTTAGGAGTAGAATATGGAGCTCTATCTACTCCCAAGGCCTTTCTTCATACATGTCTGGTGTATCAGTTCACTGATGCTTTCCAGCAAGTGTTACTGAGCTTCCTTGTGTGCACAGACTCCAATGGGTAGAATTGGAACTGTGTTTGTCTTCTTGTTTTAGTTTTTAATTTTGTTCATAAGTGTTTTGTCTGAATATAATTTTGTGCATCCCATGTGTGCCTCATGCTTGTGGAGGCTAGAGGACAGTGTCCAGTGGGGATGAATTACAGACAGTTGTGAGCTGCTATGTGGGTGCTGGGAATTGAACCCAGGTCCTTGGGAAGAGCTGCCTGAGCCATCTCTCCAGCATTGGAAGTAGTTGTAAAAGTAAACATACTCCCTGCCTTGGAGGAAGTTTCAGTCTAGTTAGAGAAAGTGCATTTAACAGTAACACAGTCCAGTGGTCACGAAGCTTTACTACTAAAAGGGTATTTTAGGCTTTACACACCGGCAGGTCTGCTGTAGCCCCTGCCCAGTGTTAGAGCACAGGAGTGAACACTGATAGAGTGGACATGCCTTTTCTTTTTATCTTCTCTGAGACAGGGTTGTGATAAGCTGCCAGGTTGGTCTTGAACTCTTGACTTCCATCAGTCTAGCATAGTTAGGAGTACAGGCTCTATGGGGATTTGAATTTCAATTCTTTTTCATATCATAAAGCATTTTTGCAATCATTTAAAGTGTAAGGACCTTTCATAGTTTGCTGCCATACAAATAAGTGAGAATGACTGGATTTGTCTACAGGCTGTAGTTTGCTGACCCTTGATCTAGTCTAGCCCTCCCATTTGTGTATAAGAAGCAATTGAAATGTCATTAAAGTTGTATTTAAATGATTATTTCTAAACAATATGTGACTTGTAGAAGATTCAAAAAGAAGGCTTTCTGGACATTTGATGCCTAGTAAAGACTTAATAGGTTAATAAGGATGAGGAGGTGTGGCTTAAAATGATGCATGCATGTATGTATGTATGGGCAGAACTGTAGCAAGGGCCTAACCATTCCTAAGATTGACATCATTATTAGCCTGGCTCTCCTGTGCCTTTATAACCTCAAACTCCAGTTCCAACTCCCTGTCACCTGGCCTTGCTCACTCAATTCTGCAACATTCAGTTCTACTTTTAGCAAAAAAGGCAACCTGTGCTTGACTGGGAGCTTCCTCAGTACAGGCACTGTCTACTTCAAACCTCACCAGGTTTATGCCCTCCACAGCACCTTCTTCTTTCCTTCCTTCCTTCCTTCCTTCCTTCCTTCCTTCCTTCCTTCCTTCCTCCATTAAAAGGGAGAACCTAGGATGCAGTGAGATTTCCTCCTGGCTTTCTCATTTCTTTCAAGTCAAGTGCCCTTTCCTTTTGACCTTAGCCTGTTTTGAAGACAGGTTCCAATTGGGATGGAAGGGGACAGGGAAGGATAAGCCAGGACTTATGTGGCCTTGGTCTAGATTACTCTGACACTTTAGCTTGTCACTCTGAAAGGGTGCGGCTTTCCTCTGGAAGACTTCCAAAGTTCTGTGGCTGTACAGCCCAGCTTTAGTGGGAGAGTCTGACTGGGTGGCTGTAGCCAGTCTAAGTCAGACACTTCTTGAGCAAGTGGCACCTTGATCCAGTGCATCTTAACTGATCATTGTCTTGAATTCTAGAGTGGATCATGACCCATGAAGAGCATCATGCAGCTAAAACCCTGGGGATCGGCAAGGCCATCGCCGTGTTAACCTCTGGTGGAGATGCCCAAGGTAAGTGAAAGGGGACAGAAATATGGTTGCTATGGCCCATGAGTTTCTTGACTCTCTCAGTCTGTAGACTATAACTATCCCCATGTGGCTCACACTGAATCCTGGGTTTTCCTAGAAGTTCTGACACAAACCTCTAAGCATATTTAGATATTGTTTGCTCTGCTACTGTTGACCTGAACTTTCCTAGCACTTCTATCCAAGTTTCTCTGGAAGTTAATGCTGTTGGTCCTTGAGCAGCACTGGAGAGAATTTGAGATAAGATTGTTGAGAAAGAAGTAGATGGATTCATTTCAAGGATTTGGGAGATATTGGGAAAGGTTGGAGACTGGGAGCTGGTATTGGGCAACCCCTGCTGGATCCTCAGGTTTTTTCCAAGGAGTCCTGCACTCATCAGCTCCAGACAGTTCTGTCACCCTGCTCCCCTCCCTTCTGTTCCATCAGCCCTTTAACAATTTGGAAGAGCATCAGTTAATCACTACAGACCCAGAGGGGCTGGAGGGGCAGGAAAGAGAGAGAACTTTCCTCTGAAGAGTCTAAGAAGCTATAAAAAGAAAGTATGCAGGAAAGATGGAGTGGGAGAGATGGATATATGATTCAAGAGCAAATTCCCACTTTCATTTTTTTTATGTGTTGGAGTTGATAGTATGCTGTAGAGAAGAATCCCTTTGAAGGGTCAACAGGACATGGAGACAAGGATAGGAAAAGAAATGTAAGGTTTCCTCTGGTGCTCCTGACCCCAGGCTCTCCTAGGGTACTTGTGACTTAGGACTGAGTACTAAGCACTCACTTTGTGTAGAGCCCTGTTGTGAAGAAGCTGACTTCTCTTGAGAGAGATTTCATGTGTCACTGGGGTTTTTACTCAGGCACATGATAAAAGTAATCCAGTGTGCATTGACCATGATGGGCATGCTAAGTCTTGGTGAGAGTAATTGGGAAATACTTCACAAGAAAAATGCTTAAAAAAAAAAACAAAAAACTGATCCTTTTATTCAAGTATGGCACCTAGAAGAATGGCTGGCCATAGTACACACTCAATAAATGAATTGCTAATAAATAAAATGAATTATTGAGCAACTTTTGTGATCAAACAGAATGGCAGGTCCTAAAGATAAATCATTGAAAAAGGTGGTAATTGCTCTCATAGTGTGTGTGTGTGTGTGTGTGTGTGTGTGTGTGTGTACGTGTGTGTAGGATAGAGGTCTATTTATTTATTTAGGAGGCAGAGTCTCTGACTGATTATGTAGCATATCTTGCATAGCTAGTGCACACTGGCCAGCCAGCTCCGGGGATTCACCTGTCTTTATACTTTCAGCACTGGGTTTGTAGATGCATGGGACCTGTGCCCAGCTTTATATGGGTGCTGGGATCCAAGCTAAATGGCTGAGTTATCTCCCCAAATCCTGTGTCATGGTATTTTCTATTAGCATATTTAAAAACAGGCTTTAAAATGTAAACATGTTTATTATAATTATGATGTATGTAACAAATCAGAATTAATAGTGAAGAAACAGGGAGGAGAACATGGCACAGAGGCCTCAGTGATCAGATTAGGAATAACAGAACTCTGCAGGTAGCTGGAAATGCTGCTAACTGAAACGCTATTGCTTCTTCTCTATTGGTTGAATTCCACGCCATACTGTGATCATCAACATAAACTTTTTAGTGGTGATCCTGTGTCCTGTGTACTTAGATGGTTAGATGAGGAAAAGAGAGAACCTGGGGAAAAAAATCCATGAGACCATGTGAAAAGAATGAAAGAAAAGCACCTTCTTTGGAGAGAAGAGGAGAAGTGAGAATTAAAAGGAGGGAAGGGAAAGAGGGGAAGGGAGGGGAGAAGAAAAGAGAGGAGAGCCACAGTCTCTGGGACTTTCTGATGTTACAATATGTCACCTGTGAATCCACATAATACAATGGATGTGTGTCAGCAAGGATCAAGAGAGATAGAAAATGAAATTCTAGGGTGACAAGGAACCAGAACAGAAGTCTGACACACTGCTGACAGATCCTAGTTGAAGGAGAAGCTCCAGAGTATGGGGGTGGCTTTCCCAGAGACAATGTGCTGGGTCTCCCAGGAGAGAAGCACAGGAATGCTGCTTTTCCCAAGGGGCCACAGGCAACATGGTACAGCAAGACTGAACTCCATCAGACCCACAGAAGCCACGGCTGTCATTCTTGGAGCTCAGCAATGCCAATATCTTGAAGTAGGAATATGACCATGAATTAGATGTCTTGAGCTCAAATGTCAAGAGTTCTGGAATGTTGGGCTGGATGGAATAAATTCTAAATCTTACTCCTTTTCTAACCCCAAAAGGCCACAGCCCCACTGATCCATACCTCATTAATTCTCCTGACATTGGTATATCTAGCCTTGAAAGGACCTCAGCCATCTGTTCTAGCCCTCTGTCTCCAGGCCACAGCTCCAAATGCATGCATAGCATATCTTCAAAGGAGTACAGGACTGGGATTCTATTACCTCTCTGGATAGTTAGTCTAGGGTTTGTAATTTCTGGTATGCATCCATTAGAAAGTACAATTCACATATAACAAAAATCTGTCATAATTTTTAACATTTCCAAAGCTCAGGAAGAACCTTGTCAGTACCAACTTCCCAAACCATTATGATCAGGTTAAAGATGTTGCTTAGTTGGTAGAATGCTTGTCTAAATGCATCAAGTATCATATATATTGGGTGCGGTGGTGTGCCCCTGGAATCCTAGCTGGAAGGTAGAGGCAAGAAGATCAGAAATGCAGAAATGCAAGGTCATCCTCAATATAGCAGGTTTTTTTTTTTTTTTTTTTAACTAGTTTCTATTTTCTGCCTCATCTCATGGAGACACCAAGACCCAGAAATTCCCCCTAAGGATCTTTCTTCTCAGAGGCTGCCATTGGCTGTTTCAGATTGCAAGCCTACAGTGCTTTTCAGAGCCCCTCTGAGTTGTCCCCAGAATATCTCTTGCATGTTCCCTGTAATCGTATCCTTCATCTTGCTTCTAATAAGTCATGCAGCTGCTCATAGAGGGTTATTTAGGGAAACATGGAACAGCCAAGAAAAGTTGGGCCAGGACTGGCTTAGGGCCAGATGAGACTAAGCAGTGCGGATGAGTAGAAGAGACCAAACACTTTGGGGACTCTGCGTTTAAACTGTGCTTCACAGTCTGGTGTTTTTAGGCATCTAGGGTTAGAGGGCAGGAGAACAAAGGGGATCCAACTAGGAAACACTCAGTCAATGTAAAAGCAGGGTAGGTGGTCTCTGCAGATTGGCAGGGCTGATGTTGGGAAGTAGGAAGGAGAGAGGAGAGAACTGGTCTTCCTTACTGTGGGGTCTCTCGAAGATTTGAATATTCCCTGCCTACAATAGGGAAGACTATCAAGTCTTCATTATTCTTTTAAGTCATTTATTATTCTTCAGTTGTGTCCCACACACCTTACTCAGCTTGGAGCTCAGAAAGAAAACTCTACTCTGACACTTCAGAACAATAGTTCTTCATTGCCTCAAATTACCAAATGTGCAACCCAGAGGTCCAGATTCAGGAAAGAATCCTGTAGGCTGTAACAGCCTGGAAAATAAGTCACAGTTTCACATCTGCAATGATTGCATTGAGCTAGCTTTATTCATCTGTCCTGAAGTCTCAAGGGCTCTGCCCTGACTCTCACGCTCCCTTCATACACACTGGATCTCCTCAAGCTTCTGAGAAAACTCTCCCTGTGCAGAATTTTGTTATTCCAGATCATTCTAACTAAATATGTGAACTTTCATGGGACTTTGCCTAAGAGATGTCATGGGTAAGCTGTGCTCACAGGCACCTCTGCTGACAAGCCCGACTTTTCTGTGTTTATTTCAGATGTGTTGTTAGATGCATTTGAAACTGCTCCCACTTTTTGAAATGGTTCTTTTGGCTTCTAAGATGTTGCTAAGCCCTGCTTCTTCTTGTATTTCTTCCTACTGTTCATTAACAACCATAGTCACTTCTCAGAGTTCAGCTCCTTGTCCATTGCCTTTCTAATCATATATGGTTTCTCTTCCAAGTTGGTGTGCATGTCCCACAAGGACTTTAATTTCAACACATCCTAATATGAACACATCATCTCCACCTTTCCAAACCAAAGCATGCCAGTTAAAGGCACTTCAGTTTATTCTTTGCCTAGTCTAAGGGGGGCACCTCTCTCTTCAGGGTGTAAAATCTAATCACCTTGTCTATGGGATCCCAGCCCCTTTCTTTGTCCTAAGTGTCTTCTGTCCACTATCTCTTTTGTCCCACATGCCCCTTTCCAGGGAGGCCTCCTCATGTCTTATCTAGGATACCAGAAGGCCCCCTATTCCCAGTGATCCCTCTACCCAGCTGCCTGTCACCCTGCTGCCAGAGCCCTTCTGATATGCAATGCAAATCTTATCATGTCCCTCAACTCTTGAAATTCTTAGAGATTCTTGATTATCTGTAACTATTTTTGTGCATGAGAGGAGTCAAAAACCCCTTTAAAAATCATGAATGATATGGACCTCATCCCAGAAGGAATGTTATGACCATAAAACTTTCATATAGTTTTATGGGATTTATGGATTTGCTGAAACTGATCACATATCCATGGATCCTCAGTTAAGCCCAGATGTATAGAATAAAAGTCAGTCTTCTTCAAATGGCATACAGGTACTTTTTCTCCCGTAGAGTTATCTCTCATCACTTTCTATTCTACTTTTTACACTTTACAATACCGAATTATTTCTTGGCCCTCACACCTTTCTGCATTTTTTTCCTGCCTAGAAGGGTCTTCCTCAATTGTCTATCTGACAAAAAGGACAGGAAATTGTGTTTTAGGTTTTGAGACAAATGCTGCATTTTTAGACCACTTCTGACAACCTTAGATATTCCTGTTCAGATTGTGCTTTTACATCCCTCTCCCTTAGGGGTCATTTTACCACACTGTAATTGTTTACATCTTTAGACAGTATTGTTCACCGCTATACCCTTAGCTCTCAGCACCGCATCAGGACTATGCTGTATGTTCTGTTCATCTTTGTTTGGGGCTGAATGGACCTGCAATCTGATTTGGAGTTAATAACTATATAATAGATACTATGTCGACATGCAAGGGGTAGAATGGAAGAAAGGAAAAGAAAAGGGGACCCATTCTTATTTTATTCTAAGTAGCTCTGGATTATTCAATAGTTTGTGATGGTTTTCAGTTTGGTGTTGCATGGGTTCCAAGAGTATGGCTTCTCGAGTATTTGCAGGCTTAGGAGCTTTTGCCAGGCAGGAATTAAGAATCATATGCTACATTTTGTGCTGAAACAAAATATTTGAGAGAGGGTGGCTATGGCAGTTTTAGAAGTGGATTTATTTAGAAGCATGACCATGAACCCTGGTGATGTTACAAGGAAGGACAGTGGGGAGTGCATGCCCCACCAACTCTCTCTGCACACTTGTCACGTTTCCTGGCACTGAGGGAGCTAGACAGTCACAACTGTGTGGCACATGTAGGGATGTAGAAAATTCAAATGGTAGTTCAGTGTGTGTGTGTGTGTGTGTGTGTGTGTGTGTGTGTGTGTGTGTGTGTGTGTGTCCTGAAAGAATTCACCATCCAGTAATAAACATATTTAGAAACAAACTGAATTCCATTAGATCACTTAGCCATAGAAAAGTCATGCTTCGCCATGAACATGGTCCTAAAGCTGGGTGTCTCTATCCAGTGCAGAAAGCAAGGGAGACCTAGTGAAACCGCTGAGGTTAGTGGGCATGGAATAGCAGTCTAGAGGGCTAACGTGGACATGTGAGGACTTAGGTTCAAATTTAAACTTTGTATCCTTATGACCTTGACACCTTTGAGTCCATTTTGAAATCTGTGAAACGGAGGAACCTCTAGGCTATGGGGGTGGGGATTAAAGAGACAATATTTGACCAAGTCTAGTGGTTTGTGATTTATAAAACACATTTCGAGAGAGTGCTTGCTTTATCACTGTCATTATTCTCAGGATGCCTTGGCAGGGGACGGTCTGGGGAGGTCAAGGTTTAGGGGCTGGAGGGAAGTGGATGGGGTGTCTGGAGCTCCATTAGCATTCAGTCACTGAAATTGGGGAGAGCAGAAGACTTGGGGGAGAGGAGTCCAGATTCAGAGCAAACCCTAGCCACAGGACTAAGTCCAGCCTATAGCCAGATATAACTGCAGGGCTGAGCTTCAGAGTGACTGTCTGACTATCTCCTCCCTCCCTCACAGGTATGAATGCTGCTGTCAGGGCTGTGGTTCGAGTTGGTATCTTTACTGGGGCCCGTGTCTTCTTTGTCCATGAGGTTGGTGTTTACTCTGTCCTCCGCCTCATCTGCCTCCCACCCTCTTCCCACCTTCTCTTCTTCACCTCCTGGTTGCATTGCTGTTTGCTTTTCCTTGGCTCTCCCTCTCACCGAATCATTCCTTCCCACTTCTGATCTCAGCAAACTGGGGCCTCGCGTTCCCTGTTGAATTTAAAGAAGAAACTCACAGAGAAAGAACTGAGATGGAATGTCTTTTCCAGCAAGTCTAGTAGACCTAAGGGTGGAGCCGCAAGGGAGGCAGAGTCTCGCTGTTTCTAAATTTTCCAAGCTTTCTGAGGTTCCAGCTCCTTCTTGGCTCCCTTTGCTCAGTCTTTCTCATGTGTCACCCACTCTTCCCATACAGTCTGTTTGCCCTTCTGCTAAGTTTGGTAGTTTTATAATAAGTTCTTTTTCTTTCCTCCCTTCCTCTATCCTCCTTTCCACTTAGGCTATCAAAACTAGCTGTCCTCTAGTTCTCCTGGGAAACATCTTGGAGGAAATAGGATAATGGGGGGGGGAGATTAAGATGGAAAGGTATTTTGATATTTCAAGAATGGGAGAGAGGCAAGCCCACGCCTTTTATCCCAGTGCTCTGGAAGCAGAGGCAGGTGGATGCCTATGAGTTGGAGGTCAGCCTGGTTTACATAGTGAGTTCTAGACCAGCTAGAGCTACACAGTGAGATCCTGTCTGAAAGAAAAGAATGAGAGAAACAAGAACATCAAAAAAGTTGACATGTCCCACCTTGGACTGATCTACTAAATATAGCATTCTTATGAGCTTTCAGGGGTCACTATTGGGAGGGTGTGGCTTGAACCTCCTCCTAGTCTTGGCCATCTAGAGGATCCTAATGGAGGCTTAATGGATGTACTGCTCCTCCCTTTAGGGTTATCAAGGCCTGGTGGATGGTGGCGAGCACATCAGGGAGGCCACCTGGGAGAGCGTTTCCATGATGCTTCAGCTGGTATGTTCCAGAGAACTCCTGTTGTATGTTTGTACTACCCTTGCCTCATCCCACTCTGGCATCCCAGATTCCTTGCCACTTGGTTCAGTGAGAAGGGTTTCGGTGACAGAAGAGGCTTATGTTTGCCCTTTACTCTTTGCATTTGAACACATCCTGGCTTGCAGTGGTGAAGGAGGTGGGAACGTGGTTTCGGGATGGCTTGCCCTTTATAGAAAGGTCATAGCAAGACTCCTGCAACTGCCACATCATAAGCAAGCCCCACTCTGGGGTCACGGGGAAAGTCTGGCCCTGAAAATAACCTTAGAGGACCGAGGCCAGCAGAGTTTAATTCAGCCAGCCCTCATGTGATAGAAATGTGACAGCCTGAAACTAGACTATTTAGGGACTCGAGACTGTCTTGCAGCATCTCAAATAATCGCAGTGAAACTGGCTTTTCCTATCTACAGCCCTCTATGATTATTCCATGTTGTTTAAGTGTTCTTCTAAGATGTGTTCACTCTGGGCTAGCTTAGAACTATAACCATTTGTCAATCTAGTGAGAAATTTACAAATTACATTTGTAACCCATTCTTTACCTAAATCCACTAAAAATTCCACAGAAAGCTACTTAATATGTACTGGTGTAGTGCAGTTTCCATACAGGCAATAGTGCCCACCCCTTAGTGGCCTTAGAATAATAAATAAGCATTCTCTACTACCAGCCTAGAGTCATGGGTGCCCAGGAGCATCTGTGATTTTTTTTTGAAAACTCTTAAATCTACTTACCTCTTGAAGTATCTACAAGTCCCTGGGAAATCAAGACTTCCTACACACAGAGCAATTGTTCCCCCTGTGAATACCCAGATATTGTGGCTCCTGCTGCTAACTTTATAGATCCCAAGGAACTAAGGAGACAATTGGCCAATTGTCTGGGTAACCTTAGTTACACAGTGTATTAGAGTGGGAGAGATACTTTAAGCACATGGGGGTTGAAATCCTTAAAATAGTTTTGATATAGTCTAATAATGCCAGACATTATTAGATTATATCTGGAAAATACAGACTGAAGTCAGTGTGAAAGATGGAGATAAACCTAGACTAGAAACTAATGTATATACAAAATCCCTTATTCTTGAAAGTAATCACTTTGATGATAAAATGTCCAATGAAATAGTTATCTTAGTAGTCTCCTAAGTTGTGTGACAGAACATGGGCATAACATGGATAATGTTATCCAGCATTACTTTCTTTTCCTTTGTAAGGGACAAGTGACTTAGGGACCTCGGGAACTTAAGGGAGAGGCATGGTTGTGCTGGTCTATCACTGGGTTGAATAGGGAAATCTTACCTTGTTGAACTCAAAATTGTCTATGCCATCTGAAGACATAAATTGTACCTCTCCCCTAAGGGAGGCACAGTGATTGGAAGTGCCCGATGCAAAGACTTTCGGGAGCGAGAAGGACGACTCCGGGCTGCCCACAACCTGGTGAAGCTGGGAATCACCAATCTGTGTGTCATTGGAGGTGATGGCAGCCTCACTGGGGCTGACACTTTCCGCTCAGAGTGGAGTGACTTGTTGAATGACCTCCAGAAAGCTGGTGAGACGTTTTCATCAGTGTTGCTTTTCCTGTGACTGTGTGTGCATGCATGTGTTATACAAATGTACTTTTAATTCCTGTAGGAGGAAAATGTTAACTGCACACAAATGAACAATCTTGGCCCTCCTTTCTAACCATTGCATTACAGTCAGTCTCTCTAGTAATCTGCTCTATAGGTGTGGAAGATTTCTCAGCTGGTGGCCTCTGGTTTGCTTCCCCTTACAGGGAAGATCACAGCTGAAGAGGCTAAAAAGTCTAGCTTCCTGAACATTGTGGGCCTGGTTGGCTCAATTGACAATGACTTCTGTGGCACTGATATGACCATTGGTACTGACTCTGCCCTGCATCGGATAGTAGAGATCGTAGATGCCATCACCACCACTGCTCAGAGGTAAAAGCACCCAGGAGGGAGACAGTAGAGGGGAGGGAGGCAGGGACATTCAGACTGTAAATCCCATCTTTCTCTTGCAGCCACCAGAGGACATTTGTGTTAGAAGTGATGGGCCGTCACTGTGGGTAAGATCCCCATCCTGACCCATGTATTGCACAGATCTAGAGATGGCCCTTTCCTCTTCCCAGAGTCCTGTGGAGTGTGGAAATGTATATGGTCCACACAACATGACCCTTACTCCCTGCCAGTGCACTATCTCCCCTTTTTACACGTGCATATGGGCCATGCTCAGGTACACATGAGAGGGTGGGCAGTCTCTGAGCTGGAAAGCCAGGAGGGGGTGGTGATCTTCAAGGACAGCATCTCATTGACAGGCCTAGTGCTCATTTGCCTCAAGAATGAAATGCAGGGTCCCTGTATCTTTCATCAACTACAGGGACTAAGAGATCTCCCTGGGTATGATGAGGCTGTTTGTGGAATATAAAGGTTCCTAGTTCATGCTTCTGGCTCTCATCTCAGATACCTGGCCCTCGTCACCTCTCTGTCCTGTGGGGCTGACTGGGTTTTTATTCCTGAATGTCCACCAGATGATGATTGGGAGGAGCACCTTTGTCGTCGGCTCAGTGAGGTACCAGCATTTTATCTTGCCCTTGGGAGGAAAAAGACCCTCACCCTATTTTATGGGTGATCCATTTTCTACCCATCAGTTTAATTTTATTAATCACTTTCTCTCCTGTTCTTGACCAGACAAGGACCCGAGGTTCTCGTCTCAACATCATCATTGTTGCTGAGGGTGCAATCGACAAGAATGGAAAACCAATCACCTCAGAAGACATCAAGAATGTTAGTGTGAAACCCTGTCCCCAGCATGCTTGGCCATTGTCTTGGTGTGAAACCCTATCCCCAGCATGCTTGGCCATTGATTGGTGTGAAACCCTGTCCCCAGCATGCTTGGCCATTCCCTTGGTGGCTTCTGAATCTTGACACTGTATTCCTTCCTGGTCCTTCTGCACAGCTTCTCCAAAGGCATATGCCCTTATTTACCTCCCACTAGAAACTGTCACAAAATAATGTCATCATAGTTTACCTTAAGTGCGCAGCTGTTTATTTTCTCCCTCTGTCTTTGTGTTTCTTTCTTGGATCTGTTAGCTGGTTGTAAAGCGTCTTGGATATGACACCAGGGTAACTGTGTTGGGACATGTGCAGCGTGGTGGGACACCATCAGCCTTTGATCGGATTCTGGTAAGTCACAGGATTCTGTGGTTCCTGTACCTTAGAACTTCTATCCCTGCTGTCCTCCTCCTATGGGATTTATATCATAGCCATGCTACTCATCCAACAGCCCCTAGGCCACAGTGGTCCTTATCTATTCTCATAAACTAAGATAATGACAGGCAATAGCACCCCTAGTTGTGAGGGTCACTATCTTCAAGCTCTAAGCATCACATCAATGAAGCTCCTGGGATCTAACCTTGGGTACTCAGTTTATCATTCTTACCCTGTTTCACTTGGAAGAAGGCAATCTACTTCTTTAGCAGTAAGAAGAGAATATTGCTAAACTCCCATAATCTATTGATCACACTGTGACATGGATACTCTTCTCTGGAACCAAGTATAATTCTTAGGGTTCTGATGGCAAAAGTGCAGAGAGCCATCAAGCTATAGATGAGATCTGGGTAGGGAAGTAAAGCATGGCACAGGTACCTGGATGCGGCCTTTCAATGTGGAACTCTGTTCTAGGATTTGGAAAAAGCTTGGAGCATCCTAGCTCTTAGCTAAGGGAGGTCTAAGCAAAATCTTTATTCCATGGACTCCTTCAGGGCAGCAGGATGGGTGTAGAAGCAGTGATGGCACTTTTGGAGGGGACCCCAGACACCCCAGCCTGTGTGGTGAGCCTCTCTGGTAACCAGGCAGTGCGCCTGCCCCTCATGGAGTGTGTCCAAGTGGTAAGTGATGACCCCATTCTGTGCCTTAGCAGTCTTAAGGGAGGCATGGGATCAACTTCTGTGGTCCCAGTAGAGAAAAAGGTGGAAAGGCAGGGTGGTAGAGTAGGAGACAAAGGAAAAGGACACAGTGGACTGCAATCCCAAGAGCTATGACCACCACTCAGCATCAGTTTCCTCAGCTGTAGCCTTCCTAAGGAAGATGGAAGGTCCATATACTACTCTCTAATATTTTGTAAGCACCACCTTCAAACCCTTTTCATGTAGTTATGTAAAAGAAACACAAATTCAGTGCCCCTAACAATACTTAGGCTTGGGGAGGTAACTATCCAGTTACCTCTTATTTCCATATGACAACTACTTAAATGTGTTTCTCTAAATCAATATAGGGTGACCACTGCTCACCTCCAGGATGATAAAGACTGGAGAGAAGCTGAGATGCATTTTCACAGTGCCTGGAAAACGTTGGGTTCTCTAGGGTAGCGATTCCTTTGATGTCACTGGTTACTGAACTAGCATGTTGGTCCTGATTGTTGGGGCTGCCTGAATTTCCCCTATTTTGGGGACTGCTTCTTTCTGAAACTTGAGAAATCCAATAACCTGTAGCCATGTTTGAGACTACATCTCCAAAGTACAGCAGCCAAGGCTCTGAGTAGAAGGCAGTCATTGAGGAGCACATAGTGGGGACTCTTCTCACCTGATAGAATCTCTTCATTGTTCAGTAGTCCCAAGGCTGGGTGGGGACCTGAGCATAGATGGGAAAAGGTTCTGTCACCTGTGAGCACTCCTCTACCCTGCCCAGATTTCTAATTTAGTCCCCCTTTTGTTGCTCATTACTCAGAAAAATTAAAAAGAAATAAAAATGCTTCTGAGATAGTTTAGAGGACATGGAAAAGGTGGAGTGTAGATGAGCAGGATTTCATCAAAGGAGATTTGGCTATGCAAATCATGCCTCGGAGTTGTGACTGTTGCTGTGTCCCTCCCTTAGACCAAAGACGTGACCAAGGCTATGGATGAGAAGAGATTCGACGAAGCCATGAAGCTGAGAGGCCGGTGAGGAAATGCCCAGAAATACCAGAATGAAGCCAAAGATCTGTGTCACTCTACTTCCAGCCATGAGCCACCTTTTCAGATTGTTGTCTGCAACAGTCTCTTCCCCAAGTAAATCAGTTGTGAGGTGCCCAAGAGGCTCAGTTCATCCAGGGATGCCTCCTTGGAAAGAGCTTTTCATTCTAGTGTGTCATTTCTAGATGCGGCCCTCAGCTAGGTTCTGGGTGTCTAAGCAAGGGACTGTCTCATCCCCTGAGCACAGCACCTGGGCCAAACATGCTGGGGAGTGTTTGATGCATGAATAGCCCTTCTGCAAGGCTCTTCCTAGTCCCTGCTCTGCCTAGTTAGTTCCTCATAGGTTTACTCTGTGGAAATTCGTGGAGACCCAACTCCTGACCCGGATTCCCGTGGCTGCTTGCCATAAGGAGTGGCCTGAGACAGCCTGTTCTCTTTGTACTTTTTATAGGAGCTTCATGAACAACTGGGAGGTGTACAAGCTTCTAGCTCACGTCAGACCCCCAGTCTCTAAGGTACTGGCAACTTCCCCTTCCATGCTCAGTTTCTCTTCATGAAGTGCTACCCATAATTAATCCACACAACCCTAACCTTGCCATGTCTTTGTCCCTACTGTTCTTCAGTGCTAGAACCCTGACCCTGTGTGATGACTCTGTTAGCCACCCCAGATACTACTCCTGTGATTTCACTTGTTCTGGCTAGAGAACCCAAGACTCACACCTAGTTTAGGGTTGACAGAAGTGCACTAGGAAGCAGGAAAGAGGGCTTTGACCTATGGGTGTAACCACACCCAGATCTACCTCAGCGCCTGTTCCCTTGAAAGAGTGGTTCTCACTGTTTACTATTTATCAGAATTGTCTGGGATGCTCATGAAGTATGCAGATTCCTGGGCCTTTCCCTCAGCAGAGAGTGAGATGTGGAGCAGCAGACAGCAATGTGCTGCTCAATAAGTCCCTCAGCTAGATCGGGATGCAAGTGGCCCAAGGACCACACTTTAGGAAGCACTGTCCTCCAAGGTCTTCTGTCTGTTACATAACGATGACCGATGACTCAGGGCTTTATGTGTTGATTTGTGGTAAAGAATTTTTGCTTCTGTAGGACAAAGTAGCAGGCTGTGTACTGGATTTCCCTGGGGGAATGATGTGTATTGTCACACATATTTCAGTGACTCAAAGTTCTGCTTCTCTTGGTGATCTCCCCTCTGGGGGTGTTTCTCTTCATTTTCTCCCTGCTTCTTTCTGAACAGGGTGGATTGCACACGGTGGCTGTGATGAACGTGGGGGCCCCAGCTGCAGGCATGAATGCTGCAGTCCGCTCTACTGTGAGGATTGGCCTTATCCAGGGCAACCGTGTGCTGGTTGTACATGATGGCTTTGAGGGTCTGGCCAAAGGTCAGGTACGAAAACACAAAGGAAGAAGGACACACACACGCATATGAGCCCAGGGAAGATCAGTCCATGCCTCTGCTTCCTTGCTGCCCTAATGTCTCTCTAGGGAGCATAGTTAATTTTAGGGTAATAAGAGACAAACCTTTCCAAACATCACATCTTAGAATTTATTCCTCTGTCCCAGAGCTCAGCACAGTGTCTACCATCATAGGTGTGTATTATTCCCAGATGAGTCAGAAGGGTGGAAGTTCAGTGTGGGGAAAAGCCAGTAGCTGTGTCAGCTTCCAACCACGGGGAACTTTGTAGGGTCAGAGCTCAGGAAGTGGCCTCGGTCACACATGGGTTTCCTGGCACTGGCCATGATACAGAGCTGTGTGGACTTTCCCTGCAGATTGAAGAAGCTGGCTGGAGCTATGTTGGAGGCTGGACTGGTCAAGGTGGTTCCAAACTTGGTACTAAAAGGTAATTGGTATTTTGGGGGCACCCTCTCCCAGTTACCCTTTCAAGATGTTTTTGAATATGGCCATCAATCCATTAGGTTAGGGCCTACATCTACTGCTCCGAAAGCTCACTGAGTGTCTTCAGTGAGGGCAGACAGGCCCAGACACACATCATGTAGCAGATCTGACCACTAGAGAACCACTGTGTACTCTAGGGTGGTGAGAGTATGGGGAAGAGTGGGGCCACAGATCCAGACACTAAAGAAAGCACTTTCAAATTCCTTTTTGTTTGTTTTGGTTTTTTTGGTAAAGTGTTTCTCTGTGTAGCCTGCCTGTCCTGGAACTCACTAGACTAGGCTGGCCTCAAACTCACAGACCTGCCTCCCCCTGCCTCCCAAGTACTCGGATTAAAGGCATGTGCCACCACACCTGGCTCACTTTCTAATTCTTAACTTTTCTCTCCTTCTACCTTGCTATCTCACCCCTAATTTCCTACTCCCTGCTCTTTGCCACTGTTCAACTAGGACTCTGCCCAAGAAGAACCTGGAACAGATCAGTGCCAACATAACTAAGTTTAACATTCAGGGTCTGGTCATCATTGGGGGCTTTGAGGTGAGTGTCCCTCTATCCCCTCTCCCCCCCCTTCCCTTTCCTTCTCATGCCTGCATCTGCTGCTCTTTTTAGGCTTACACAGGAGGCTTGGAACTGATGGAGGGCAGGAAGCAGTTTGATGAGCTCTGCATCCCCTTTGTGGTCATTCCTGCCACGGTTTCCAATAATGTTCCTGGGTCAGACTTCAGCATTGGTGCTGACACAGCACTAAACACCATCTGCACGGTGAGCACCTCTCATCTCACTTAGCATGATTATTGTTCTGGGTCTTGGAAAGTGAGGTTTTTTTTTTTTTTTTTTTTTTTTTTTAAATAAATAGCAGTGTTTGGGAAATTCTCTGTGCAACCAGGCATCTGTGCTGGTATTCATTCTCCTCACCTAGAAACATATCATTGTTACCAAAGGGCCTGTTTTGTTATGTCCTCTGATGTTATACAGTTTAATATCCCTAATCCGAACAACATTAAAGACAGGTACAGCTTTCTTCCCAGGAGAGAAGTTTTCCAATGCAGTGCCCTCTTTGAATGCGGGACATTGATGAGGTTCAGGGGTCTCACTGGCCTAGAAGGACATAGCTCTGGAGTTGAATCAATGAAAGCTGAAGAAGAATAAAGATCTGCTTCTGATCCTATCTTTCTGTGGCCTGTTGTCTTTACAGACTTGTGACCGGATTAAGCAGTCCGCAGCGGGCACCAAGCGTCGGGTATTTATCATCGAGACTATGGGTGGCTACTGTGGCTATCTGGCCACCATGGCAGGACTAGCAGCTGGGGCGGATGCTGCCTACATCTTTGAGGAGCCCTTCACCATTCGAGATCTACAGGTACATAGCCACCAGACCCCTATTTCAGTCTATCTTCCTGATTGTTCCTAGAGTAACCAGAACTATGGGAGTTCTAGGGAAGGATGGAGCTGATGGGCTCAGCCTCATGAAGACTAGAAGGGCTCCTTGCAAGTTCTCCAGTATTGTCTCACATACATGACCATAGCTTCTATTTTGGGATTGCATTTTGTCAGGTAGCATGCTGCTATGCCCTTTGGAATTGTTTGTATTTTATGTTTACAACAGGCATGTAAATCTATTGCTTCCATATTATAGGGGGAGAAAGATTTAGAGGGTTTCAAAACTTCAAACTCTTAAGAGAGCAGGTCGTTTAAATGCTTAAGAAATGCATGATCTCTTCTCCTCAGATTTCTCTTGCCATTCCAGTTCTGAGGGAATTATCTCTTCACCTCTGGCCATGACCCATCTCATATTTCACAGAGGGATCAAATTATCATTATTCATCTAGTTTTAGGTTCAGTGAGAGAGAAGAAAACTACAAAGTGGAGATTTAAAAGCAGGTTAGGGGAACTCCCAGCTCAGGATCCCAGCCAATCCCTGCCAAGAGCAGAGAGTGGAAGTCTTGTTTTCATGCTCATCTCAAAGCTCAAATGAGGGTACACATTCCCAACAGCTGAACCACTGGCTTTACATATATGCAACATGTGTCAAAAGTGTAAAGACATAGGCTCTGAGCAGTCACTTCTCTGAGGGAAGGGGAGCCAGAAGCCCCTGGACAGAGGTGGGAGAGGGTGAATCATGGGAGCTTCTCTAATGCCCCCTTTCTCAGAGCTGCCTGTCTTGGTTTGGGTCTTTCTAAGCTCCACAGGCATTAAACTTCTTAAAGGACATAGAACCAGTGCAAGCCCAGGCTTGTGAACAACTTATGTCCATGCACTCTCCCCTCTCAGGAAGGCTTGATATGTAAGAGGGACAAGGGTGTTTGTCCACCCTGACCAATCCCAGCTAAGCTTAGGATTCACTGTTTCATTTTTAGGCGAATGTTGAACATCTGGTGCAAAAGATGAAAACAACTGTGAAAAGAGGCTTGGTGTTAAGGTACCTATTGACAGTTTGTTCCTAAATGTGGCACTAATCCATTGATGGCTCTAGGTTGGGACACCTGAGGAATCTGATATAGAAGAGCATGGGGGTGGAGGAGCCTTGGGAGGAGACAGAAGAGCCTAGGAAAGCAAAAGGCAGGGATGAAGGATGGACTCAGGCTTCTGGTTTCCCTGACAGGAATGAGAAGTGCAATGAGAACTACACCACTGACTTCATTTTCAACCTGTACTCTGAGGAGGGGAAAGGCATCTTCGACAGCAGGAAAAATGTGCTTGGCCACATGCAGCAGGTAGTGAGACGCCCCAGTCATGCCTTCAGTAGTTACCCAGAGCCCCCAACAGCCATACAAGCTCCCGCCAGCTTTCTCCAGTCATCTGGGGCCTCGCTGTCACCATGGAACAAGATTGGGTTAAAGCATCTTTATCTTAGAAGAAGCATGTCTTAGTCAATGTTCTATTGTGAAGAGACACCACGCCCGAGGCAACTCTTATGAAAGAAAGCATTTAATTAGGGGCTTTGCTTGCAGTTTCTGAGGCTTAGTCCATTATTATCATGGCAGCACACATGGCAGCAGGCATGCACATGCTAGAGCAATAGCTGAGAGATGCATCCTAGTCTGCAGGCAAAGAGGAAAGGGAGAGGAAGAGAGGTGTTGGGGAGGGGAAGAGGGGAAGGGGATGGGGGGGAGAGAGAGAAGAAAGTGAGGGGAGGAAGAGGACTGACTAAGCCTGGCTTTGGGTTTTGAAACCTCAAAGCCCACCTCCAGTGACAAACTCCCTCCAACAAGGCTATGCCTTTTAATTCTTCTAATTTCAAATAGTAGCACTCCCTGGTGATAGCACATTTAAACGTATGAGCCTATGGGGGGGGGCATTCTTATTCAAACCACCACACAACCCCAGAGATGCGATCCATCCTCTTCCCTTAGGATATAGTTCCTCAACCGTGGTATCATTGCCATTGGGGGATGATTAGTTCTTTGCAGTGGGTGGCTGTTCTGTGCATTGTAGGAGTTTAGCAGCACTTCTGACCTCTACCTACTATAAGCCAGTCATACCTCCTCTTCACCCTCAATTTAAACAAAGACTACCCCCAAACATGGCCAGATGGATCTCGAGTTGAGAACCAGTGGTTCTGATGAGAAGAATGGGGTCTAGAGAGAAAAACATTTTCAGGGCCACTTACAAACGTGAGTGAATTAGTGCTGCATCAGCCTAGCTGATTTTCCCACACCTTGGCCTTTCTTGAGCCTGATGAATGAATGTAGGCTTCCCTCTCCACTGACTGGGCTTTAGGAGAAAGGCCTCACGTGTCTATTACTACTAGTTCCAAATGGCCCCACTGATGCCTCTTAAGCACCACTGTTTCTCTACCCACAGAGAATTCCCAGTATCTCAGGTTGAGGAAGGTGCAGCCTCTGCAGGAATGGAGTGTTCGTCCTGTGTCCCTTTTTTCTCCCTTCCATTTTTCTACTTGCTTTCTCTTAGTTCGTAGAAAAACCAATACAGTACTCTGAGGTCCTCCCTGGGACAGCTAGGTTGGACTACAGAGGACAATGACACCTCCGTAACAGTGATTATGGTGGCTGCCAAGCTAAACAGTAGACAGTGACACTGAAATGGGATCTGACAACTGTGGAGTGGAGGGAGCCATGTGATTATCATGTCCTTTAACTGACTGCCTGTGCTGATAACAGACCAGCTCACCTTGGGTCCCTGCAGTCTCAAACTGTCCTTTTCTGTTAATTCAGGAGCCATTCTTTCTGTACATTTAGATCCCTGACTTCTATGTTTTCTGATTTTTTTTCCCTCAGGGTGGAAGCCCGACTCCCTTTGATAGGAATTTTGCCACTAAGATGGGTGCTAAGGCTATGAACTGGATGTCTGGGAAAATCAAAGAGAGCTACCGTAATGGTATGTGAGGCGGGAGGGTGAGCCCCTTCCCACAACTTCACTCCACAGCTGAGAGACTAACCGACCATCCTTCATTCCAGGACGGATCTTTGCCAATACTCCAGATTCGGGTTGTGTTCTGGGAATGCGTAAGAGGGCCCTGGTCTTTCAGCCAGTGACCGAGCTGAAGGACCAGACAGATTTTGAGTAAGTCATTACATTCTAGAATGCCGTCTCCCTGCCATTAACTACCAAGCCCTACTTTCCACAGCCTGTTATTTGTCTCCAGTGCTTTTCCTTTGCGGTAACTCACACCTGTAGGTGCTTGTGCCCTAAATCAGCCTCTTTTGCCCAGCTTCTTCCCATAAGCTTTTGGTAGAAGTTTAGTGGCATATGATAAGATCACATAACCATTATTTCAAGCCTTTGGTAGAAGTTTGCTGGCGTATGATAAGATCACACCACCATTATTTCATCTCTCTGTAGGCACCGAATCCCCAAAGAACAGTGGTGGCTGAAGCTGAGGCCAATCCTCAAAATCCTAGCCAAGTATGAGATTGATTTGGACACTTCTGACCACGCCCATCTGGAGCACATTTCTAGGAAGCGGTCTGGAGAAGCTGCGGTCTAGACCTCTTTGGAGGGAGAGAGTCTGATCATGGTCAGCCCTGGTAGATCTAAGTCCATGATTGCTCAGTGTGTTAGCCCTAGCTCTCTACCCTGTTAGGTTTCCTTGTACCCGCAACCTTGATCAGCTGTGGCCAGGAGTTGGGGGAGGGCAGTGAATGAATCTCCTAGATAGCTGTCATTGCTTCTCCCCACACATAGGCTGGATTTCTCTAGTGTTGCTGCTAGATTTCAGTTACCCAGAGTTTTCCTAAAAATAAGCTTTATTTATTTCTTTGTGATAACAAAGAGTCTTAGATCCCTTTACTTTTACCACAGTGATGGAGTATAACTACACTAATAAATGCCAGCTGGCCACTGTGCTTGGTGCTCTCATTATTACCTTCACAAGGGGAGTGTATTGATACCAGCCCCATGTCTCAAGCCTACCCAGACAGAACTCTCGGGAGAATAATACATGTGATGTCCTGTGCAACTCTGCTTGTTGGAGCTTTTTTTAATTTTTTCCAGCATCTCTTGGTGTATAGTGTCCCAAACACTCGGCACAGCCCATCTCCCACAAGTCCCTCTATCATCTTCTACAGTCAAGATGATGTGCCTGTCTCTATGCATGAAGTTATGGTTTAGCACTTGGTTATTTATCCATTACCCAGGCTCACTTTTTTCTTCCCATCCCACAATCTCTGCTCCTCAACTCAATACTTTTCCTTTTTTGGGGGGGGGCTGGGGGTTCACGACAGGATTTCTCTGTGTAACAGCCCTACTGTGCTGGAACTCACTCTGTAGAGCAGGCTGGCTTTGAACTCACAGAAATCCATCTGCCTCTGCCTCCAAGCGCTGGGATTAAAGGTGTGCACCACCAACCGCCCAGCACATTCCTCCTTTTCAGCCCTGTCTTGAATGAAAGCCCTACACTCTCTGACAGACGTGCACGTTTTGGAACCCTGAACAATAGACGCCTGGTCTGGGCCTGCATTGGTAGGTCAGTTGGAACACACATTTTTTTAGAGAGGAATCCTACTCAGCTGCAGTTTGTCTTCTGTCCACAGCAGATGCCGTGTCATTGAAGTGTCCACTACATTTGGGCCTTAGGATTGGGACTATAAACTGTCCCCAGCTTGACAAGAGGGTGTCCTCTTTTGAATGTGCAGTTAAGATTAGCCCTCATATACCAGACTGTAGCTCTCCTTACATATGTACCTATTCTTCCCAATCCATACAGCTTTCTTCCTTGCCTGTTTGAGTAGGAAAGACATTCACAATATTGTAATAGGTGTCTGGATGTCTGAAGTACTACTTTACATCTCTGTGATAGTTCTAAACAGGTATCGCCAGAGTGTGAAGTAGAAGCAGCTCAATGCTCTTTGGCATTCCTTTAAGGGCAGAGAAATAACATTAAACACCAAGTGTTGTGTTAGGCATCCTTCATGTTACCACTGAATCCCCAAAATAGCATTATAAGGGGAGTGCTGACAATCCTTTCCAGAGATAAGGACTGTCTCAGAGAGATTAAGTAATGTCTCCTAGGCTTAGAGTCTAACAAAATTAGGAGTCAAACTGATCTTTTAAAAAAAAAAAAATGTATACATACATACATACATACATACATACATATTAGCTGGGTATGGCGATGCATGCCTTTAATTCCTGTGCTCAGGAGGCAGAGACAGGTAGATCTTTGAGTTTGTGGCCAGTCTGGTCTACTTAGTGAGTTCCAGGACAGCCAGAGCTACATAGTTAGACTCTGATTCAAAACAAAATAAATTAGTTTAGATTTATTTTACTTTGTAATGTGTATGAGTGTGTTGCTTGTATGTGCACCATATACATGTCTGAAGCCCACAGAGGTCAGAAGAGGGCATCAGACCCCCTGCAACTGGAATTACAGTTGGTTCTGAACCACCATGTGGGTGATGGGAATTGAACCCAAGTCATCTGCAAAAGCAGCCAGTGCTCTTAACGGCTGCACCATCTCTCTAGCCCCAGTCAAACTGACTTGAAAGCCTATCTGCATTATGCTACTCAAATTCAAACAACCATACAGACCAAACAGAAAGTAGACAGAGAGCACCAGCAAACGCTGGGACATAAGTGCCAACTGCCCATAATTTATAGGCTCCCTTCCTATTGTTAATCCTAGGGCAGGTGGAAGATTAATTACACAAGAAAAATGGCACTTCACAGAGTAGTATTTTAGGATCACAATAAGAAAGCAAATACAGTAAACAAAGACCACTTAGAAAGAAAAACAGTATCTTCTACCTTCTCAAAGTTAAAAAGATAGGTGAAACTGTGTTTAATGGAATGAATGCATTACCAGTCACCAACTGTAGCTATGAAGTGACTGAGAAACAGGTAACCCACTTGGACAAAATGTTTTCACTGATGAGAAAGGGAATGGCATCTAGATCATGGTTCACACACCTAACTGAACAGCATAAGCCTGGCTGCCTTTAAGAATGCTGGTGCCTAGTTCTATTCTGAACTAATTGAGTCTTGGTGGGTGGAGTCTGGACTTTAGCATTTCATTTCCCTGTATGGCCTGTTATAACTATTGGGTTTGAGACCTACTACCTACAGTAGTGGATCTCATTCCTGGCTACACCTTAAAACCCTCTAAGAACCCAACCTTTTCTCAGAAATCCTAAGCAGTATGGGGTAAAATCTTGGCCTTAGCATTTTTAAAGCTTTCTTGGAACCTTAATGTGTAGCATTTTTCTTTTTATAAAATTTATTTTTATTAATGTGTTTGCCTACATGAGTGTGCCATTTGCATGTAGGATCCTACAGAGATCAGATTCCCCCCTGGAACTGGAGTTTCAGATGGTTGTGAGCCACCATGGGAGCTGAACCCCAGTCTTCTACAGCTGAGCCACCTTGCTAGTCCCTTTTTGTAGTGGTGCTAGTCACTGAACCTATGGCCTGGAGCATGATGGTCACATACCACTATCACTGAGTTACACCCACAGCTGAGGTTAAGAATACAAGCAGAAATTTCAACCCTGGGGTAAGGGGATGCATGACAAAAACAGAAGCTTTTAAACACTGTGCCCAACTTTCCTATTCACCCAAGCCCAGAATCACTTGCTGAGAGGAGATGGAAAGGTCTGCCAAAGAGCCAAGCAATTTTTTATAAATAAACAGAAGAGGAAGTAGAGAAAAGCAGAGACAGTGGAAGTTGCCAAGTTTGCTTCTAGAATTATTTATTTATTCTTTTTCAAATGTGCAGCCCC
Organism: Cricetiscus sungorus; assembly: GCA_030556225.1. NCBI lineage: Eukaryota > Metazoa > Chordata > Mammalia > Rodentia > Cricetidae > Cricetiscus > Cricetiscus sungorus. Next base: position 5,271,056 of record JANBXA010000031.1, on the reverse strand, counting down.
CAGCAACAGAGAAGGACAAAAGCAGGCATACTGTTTCAAGTTAGCTGCGCCAAACTGCCCTATTCATTTGGGGTAACTTCAGCCAGCTTTTTTAAAAAGTGCTTTCCAAACTTGCATACAGATAACTTAAGGTCAGTATCAACTTCATCTAGCTTAAGAACATGAAAAGGAAGGATATTGTTCACTGAAACAGGTCCTTTTGGGGTAGGCAGGCCAATTCCAAAGAAGCCCCTTTTATATTCTGTTCCCAGCTCCTCTTTCCCTACCATTTTCTATAGCTCAATGAAAAGCAAAAGTTCCAAGAGGGTGGAAGAAAGGAAAAAACAAAACAACAACAAAAAACCCCAAAACCAACAACGAAGCTCCATAGATAAGGCAGTGGCCCCCACCCTGTTTTGCTAGAGAAACACATTCATCTAAGTGCAGGGAACTCATGCTCAACCCACCAGTGCAGAGGAGTCTCAGGGAAAAAGAGCCCCATTGGAAGCAGGGTCTGGCAATCCTGGGACTGCTGAGACTCTGTATCTCTTCTTGTGGGGAGCAGCAAAGTATTCCTGTGAAATCATACTGCTGGATGACTAGCACTCAGGCATAACTATAGAAAAAGGCAAAGAATTATTTCTTTTGGTGAGGAGAAAAAAGCCAGTTCTTTCCGAAGGCCCAATTCTGAGTTTACATCCAACTGAAGTTTGAGCATTCATCCCTGGAACAATTCTCGTCCATTGGAATTGTGATTTTTCTTAAACTTCAAATTAACTAAAATGCTAAACCATGGCCCCAAAGGAAAACCATACTCTGAGTTCTTTACATCTTCCTAGGCAATTTAGTTAGTGTTGACTCTCAGGGTCCTACAGTGGGCAGGGAAGACCTCTTTTGCAGGGTTCACTATCAGGAGGCAACTAAACAATAAAACAGCAAACAGAAGTGCAGGAAGTTTGTTATTTTGGGTTTGTTTGCTTGGTATGGAGAGGGGAGATGGTGCACACATTACTGCTGTGATGTGCTGCCTCATAAACCTATAAACCACATGACAGGAACAGGTTCTTTTCTGTGTTCCATGACAAAGAGACAGTATTGCAAAGAAAACCTCACCCAGAGTTGTCTGCATGATGGCGGACATTTCTCCTCCAGGCTATTCTAAGAGTAACAGGTATTCCTTCAAAGAAGCTGGCAGTGGAAGACCCTTCACCGCATCGGGAAGGTACAGGGAACCCAGGCTGTGGCGTACAGCATAGCGGGCGAGTGTCTTAAGAGTTCCTGGTGCTGAGCACAACATAGTCAGTTTTTCACATAGCTGCTGATCTTTGGTCACTTCTCTTGGCATGGTGCCATTTTTCCTTAATTCAAAGTGTCCAACAGCTCTATGGAGGAGCTCAAAGCAGGAGTCTTCTTTCTCTGTTCCAAGTCCTCTAACTAGCAGAGCCACCAGACGGGAGATGGGTGTTTGACCTTTCAAGTTGATGACTTTGACCTCAGCACCATAATCAAGAAGGATGCTGACACTCTCAAGATTTCCCTTCATGGCAGCCCAGCTGAGTGGTGTATCATTGTTGTAATCCAGGGCATTGACAGAGGCCCCACTCTCTAGGAGAGTGCGTACACATTCAGCATTGTTCTTAAAGGCTGCCCAGTGAAGCGGGGTGTCTCTGTTGCCATCCAGCGCATTGGGGTTTGCACCATATTCCAACAGGACCTCCACACAAGCCTCATCTTTCTCTGCGGCATAGTGGAGGGCTGTTCTGTTGTAACCATCCAGGGCATTGACCTACAGAAAGGAAGGAACTGTTTTACAGTGGGTAGGGTAGTGGGAAGAAGAAAGAGGAGGGCAAAGAATACTGTGAATTTGCCATGCAAAGCTCTCAACAGTAAGGTAATATGCAATTCTCCTGAAGTCTTGGTGATAGAGATGACATATATGAGGAATAAATAAGAACTGTCTGAGTACAGTCAGCTATCATCCTAACGTACTGGGAGGACTGTAGTGCCCACTTCTCTACTCAAGAGTCTCTGTCATACAGCAGGGAATGAAGAGGGAAAAGACGAAGCCCATCTTTAATGATGCTCTGAAAGAAATTCTGGATTATCTAACCCGACACTTTCTATATCCTGTGATTAATGGAAGCCAGAAAGAGAAAGAATGAAGTCAAAACTCTGTCTTTCAGCTTTGTCGTGTCATCCTTTTAACCCTACAGAGATCTCAAATGAACTTGTTGGTGGGAAGAGCACAAACTTCCAGTGCTGAAATGGCAGTTGCCTCACTGAGTCAATCATTACTTCATACTCCTAATCTATATATGGCTTAAGACCTCCTCCATACACATGGTGCACTAAAGCCAAAGCAAACCATTGGAGCTGACCGTTGTATTTTGTTACCCTCCACTTTCCCTTTGTTCACTGGTATTAATCACTCAGGGCATAACCGGTTTTTCACATTACACAAAGGTTTAACCACAAGATTACAGGCTGGCTGGTGCTGCAGAGAACTACATGGCCCTACGGCGCCGCAGCGGGACTTGCCACTTCTGCTTACTGTCCATCGCGATTGCTACTGCACTCGCTTGATGCCTTGTCTGCTTCAAATTAGCACTCAGCATATACCTCCTTCAAGACAGCTCACCAACCATTTGTCATGTACTTACTTAGTGACTGTTACAGGCCAGAAATCCAAACACTTTACCACCTTACAATATACCCTCTTCATAGATGGGGAAACTGAGGCAAACGAAGGTTACAGTTACCTATTTAGAGTCCCACAACTGGAAGCACTTGTGCTAGAAGTGGGATCTGTGAAATTGGTTCCAAAGTCTTTGAGGGAGCAGAGTTCTATTATATAGCCAAGCTGGCCTCCAACTCACAGTCCATCTGACTCATCCCTCTCAGTGCTAGGATTACAGGTGAACATATACCATCATGCCTGGCTCAGAATCTATTCTTTTCATCATTCTTTATATTATGTAGCTGCATGCCAATACCAATCTTTTATTTTTATCTTAAGATACAAAGAAAATAAAGTCTCCAGAATTTCACACATCTAAGAGTATCATGAATAGAATTAACCAGAGCTGAGAAGTCTCTGTACTTATGGTAACTGTATAGTCCACAGGTGAGGAATCAATGGAAATATGAACAACCCCCAGGAGGAAGGCAGAGAAGGAAAGAGAAATAAAACTCCCTCTTGGAGCCATGCACAGCTTAAGTGAAGGGGAAAAAAAGGTCAAGGGATAAAATCCTTAGAATCATCTTATGGATTTATGATTATACCTTGCTTTAGTAACAGATATGCCAATGTCACTATGACTTAAGCTGGAGGGTTCAAAGGGAAATTCTAAGAATTGTGAATGTCACGTTTCTATGGCTCATTAATGTGAAAGCGTCGGAAGCATCACTCACCTCCGCTCCCTTTTCCAGGAGTAACTCCACACAGTCAGCATCTGACACCATGCAGGCGCAGTGCAGAGGCTTCAGCGTGCCGTGGGTGCAGTTCACGTCTGCTCCCTATGGGAAGGAATGCAGAAGCCGCAGAAGGGACTTGATGGGGAAGGGACTCCTAAGCCTGAAAATACTTTAACTACAATTACTTATTATTTCCAGTAATTTATTCCAGTACTCAAACCAAGGGAGCATTGAAAAGGAAAAAAAGGAAGCCATTTTCCCAGATAAAGTTACTAAGTTTCTCCACAACACAGCCTGCCACTGAGGACATGGCTTTATATATAAAAGCTGCAGAAAAGCTGGCCCAGCTACCCACTTTCTATGGACACTTTGCTCTGCAAGTTATGAAAATATGTCTTAGACTGAAGCCAAAACTATTAGGCTCTTTTTGCAATTCAACAAAAGACCCTCACTAAACTATAAGGCGGTCTTAATGTAGTGTTTATAAACTCTTCAAAGGTGGCTGAGAACAAGCTATGGCACGCCTTCCTTCTGCAGGTGTGCAACTCTGGCCCAGAGAGACCATCCTAAAGTTGTTTTGAATGGTGGAGTGCAGAGTAACTACATGGTTATGTTTTCCGAAACATTATACTGTAACTTCTCTTCAAAGGGTGAAAGGTACCAAAACTTTCTAGGGTACTAATCACAAGACAGAAATACTGACTGCAGTGCTTAGAGATCAGAGAAAGTGTTTCCTTTTTTTTTTAAAGAAGCAAGACTTGTTTTTAAGGACATGTGTGTCCTTGTGTGAGTTCTATACATGAATGCATGAGTTCACAGAGGTCAGAAGAGGGCATCAGAACCCTTGGCGCTACAGTTTTAGGTGGTTGTGAGCTGCCTTATATGGGTGCACACTCTCCATCACCCAGTTAGCTCTCCAGCCCTTATTGTCTTAATCTGTAGCTACTACACACTTTAGGGGACAGTGTGTACTACAGCACTAAAACTTGTAGCTGCTGTAACCAAGCAGGAAATGGAAATCTCTCCCTGTAATCGCCATCACCCAGGTTTGAAGGAAACCTCCAAGGACTTAAAACCTGACCTCCACTTTGCTTGCCTTCTAAGACCCTCCCTAAAGCACAGACTGAAGACTCTAAGCTGAATGGCTTTCACACATGTGCACACCGTATCCCAGCAGGTTTAAAAAGAGTAGGGCTATCTAAAACCATATTTTATGGAGAAAAACATCAGGGACATAAAGGCAGATGAAGCAAGAGTTAGGGAGAACATATATTATTGATCACACTAAACACTGATTAACATGGAATACATGCTCTAATCAAGGCTGCAACTCCAAAACCTATGGGGATTTAGCAGGGACTCTGACACTTCCCCTTCCAAAGGTCTGCTCTATCAAGAACGGCCCACTCACCCCTCTGATGAGGTCCTCTACGTTGTCATGTGGGAAGGAGCGGATGGCAGCGATTGTTCGGATCAGGCGTTCTGAGAGGGAGTATTTGCTCTGAATGCTCTGCATAATGTACCACATACTGGAACTCATCAAGGCTCAGAGTATGTCCACATGCTCCAAACTGCCTGAAATAAGAGAAGTTTTAGGCATATGCAACATTGCTGAGTGACTATGCCTGTTCTCTGGGTTAAGCATTTTCTGAGGGCTTCCCACTGTAAAAACAGATGCCAAGGAGCTCAGTGGCTAATCAGTGCCACCTCCTGTAATAGTAAGGCAGATTATAATAGTTGCTAGGTGTTAAGTAAACCTGGATAATCTCCAATGCCTAGGAGATCTCCCTAAGAGGCCCAGTAGTAAGATCCCCATGGAGCACCACGTGGTCTTCACGGCTAGCAAGGCGTAAGATGGGTTCTTGAAGCCTGAAGATAGCAGGAAACACCTTTCAGCCTCTGAGTTTTTGTTATTTATTATCAGCATTACTTTAAGATGCTTAACATATTTGCCTCACAATATAGCTATGCACACATTATTGTTTTTCCATCTGAATTAAATTCAGCTGGACAGATAGGGCTTTGTCTTCAGCTCAGTAAAGCCAACTACCACATCCCATAAGATGTAGACATTTAACACATATTGTTTACTTGATGGACTAGGAAGATGCCCAACACTTGGGAGGCAAAGGCATACAGATCTCTGTGAGTTTGAGGCTAGCCTGGTCTACAGAGGGAATTCCAGGACAGTCATAGCTACACAGAGAAATCTTGTCTCAAAAAATGAAACAAAACAAAACAAAAAAAAAACTGGAGAAAAAATATAACTATAATAATAATGTAATATATAAAGTATAATAATAAGCAGCCCTGACTCCTCAGTGTTTTACTTAGGAATCTCTGTTTTTATTAAATATCAACTCCTCAAAAGTTAATGGGAGGCTTTTAAACTAGTGCCTGGAACACAAAGGTCCTCAATATACATTTGGGGCTTTTTGTTTGTTTTGTTTTTCCAGGCAGGGTTTCTCTGTGTAGCTTTGGAGCTTGTCCTGGAATTCAGACTGTAGACCAGGTTGGCCTTGAACTCACAGAGATCTGCCTGCCTCTGCCTCCCCAGTGCTGTGATTAACGGCGTGTGCTCTCAATAGACATTTGTTAATCCTATATTTGACTTGACTTCACACCATCCAGCATTCAGGATCCACCCACCAAAACTCTGGGTCAGGAAAGCTGCTATCAAGGTGTGAACCAGAAGCAAAAGCTTTTACTTTGGAGCTTAATAATCTTCATAATAACACATGCAATGACTAATAGCACGATTATGAAAAAATACTTTCAGGAATTCTGTAACATAGATTTGCTTTTGTGGGGGTATCCCTTTATACATTATATACTATAGAATAAATTCTATTGGTTTCTTTCTGCTAATCAGTGGCCATTTATATGTTTCAAGGTATACAAGGCTATGGGCATTGCTTGGCAGTAGAGTGGCTGCTCCTTAGAATTTAGTAAATTCTTTTTTCAATTCCTAGCACTCAAACACTCACCCCCCCAAAAAAAAAGCATGGGGGGGACAAAAGTAGGTATGAGTCTGGGTTCCCAAGAATGGTGTGGACGGAGGGGACAAAACCCAGGCTATGTAAAGCAGATGCCTTGGGCTGAAGTGGCTTGTAAAGTTTCTGGTACACGGTTAAGTAGATGACAATGAACCCTGCACTCATTTGACAGATGTTCCTGGATTCCAGGGTAAGAACTCTAATCTAGAGCATGGCAGGGGTGCCACTCCTGGTACCATGAAGCTCCAGGTGAAACAGTGTGACTTCAAATAAGGTCAACATTCGCACTCAGGACGGGTCAAAATAATCTACCCTGCAGTTGGACCCCTTGAGGGTCCTTTTCTTAGCTGTGGCTCACCCGCACCCATGCCCTGTTTTCTTTCCCTAAGGAATACAGAGAAAACACCCGTGGGGGATAAAGAGCAGGAAAGTCACTCAACAGACCCAACAGCTCCTGCTCTGGGCACGCTTGAGCCTCGCCGCCCTGGGGACTGTCAGCCTGGATGGGGGGCACCCAAGCCCAGGACACCTGCTGGGTGGAGGCTCGCGGCCGCCGGGCCTGGCCGAGCTCAAGAGCCTGGACAAGGGCACGAAATGCCAGGACTGCGGCGTCACTTGCAGCGGGGACCCCTGGAGCTCGCAGCAATCCCGGTGATCCCCGGGAGCCTCAGGCTGCACCCCGGGGCGCGGACGCTAAACTGTCCCTGCCCCCACCACCCGCAAAGGCAGGGACCGGCGGCGCCGTCCGGAGGCTCGCAGCTCCGAGGCTCGTAGCCCGGGCTGGGCAGGCGGCCAGGGACGTTAGTGGCTGCGGAGCTCCCGGGTGGGGACCTGGCTTCACACCGTCCCCACACCCACGGCCGCACTCACCGAACCGTGGGGGACAGCTCGGTCCGGGAAGCCGCTGTCAAGCCGTGACCCGGAAGCAGAAGCGGCCCGCGGCTGGCAGCCCTAGAGTTGCGCAAGACGACCGAGTCGCGTAGGCGCCTGCGCGCTTGCGCAGACTTTCCAAGCTGTAGGTACTTAGATATTTTTTCACCAAGGGAGTCGGTTGCTTTTCTCCTGTCGTTGATGCATAAAAGCAATGGGGCGCAATCTCTAGCTCACTCCCAGCCTCCGGCCTCGCGTTCTGGTCCAATGGTGGAGAAGAAATTCACAATTCCCGGCTTTCAAACCTGTCCTATAAGGCTGCGTCTGTGTGGACCAGATCAATAATGTAGGACCATCCCCCTAGTCAGCCTTCCTGTGTCTAGATCCGAAAAGGATCCTGGGCACCTCATCCCCACAGTTTAAGCACCTGTGTGGACCAGACCAATGTAGGATCATCCCACTAGTCGGCCTCCCTGTGTCTAGATCCGAAAAGGATCCTGGACACCTCATCCCCACAATTTTAGCACCATCTATTTGAAAGCTTCACATAACCTAGCGAGGGGCTGGTGACTGCCTCTCTACTCGATCTGATTAAGCCATCTTATTTGAACCACAGTGCTCCCTAAGAATTCACTACACAACAAAAGCAGGTTTCCACCTGTACCCAGCAGAGAGGGGCAAAGGATCCAGCAAGACAAGGCACTAGAACCTGGAAGGTGAGCCTCTCTTAGGGCCTTGGCAGTTCTGGTCCACCAAGCAGCACTGTGGAAGACTACAAGGCTAGGGTATTGGTTCCGAGAATTATTTATTATTTCACTCAGTTTTTCTGAATATTAACTTTCTCTATGTTGACTATAATGATACTTACAAATCTTTCTATTTCTAGGAATTTCATTATTACGTAATTCCAAAGCAAAAGGTCTTGCTTCCAAAATGCTTACTCGGTTGCCTAAATTCGAACAGCTCTTATGGCTATCTTGATGCTAATGAGCTACAACAAAATGGAACCCATGAGCATTTCATTACAAAGTTGCAAAGTCTACAGTATCTGTTCCATTTTTGCTTCCGCTGGTGCCTTCTTTCTAAAGGAAGGTAAGGACAATGACGATTCTCAATTTCAAATTTTAATAATACTTTTGTTATAAAATAATCAAACATACAGGAAAAACTAGAAAGAATAGTAACATGAAACCTTTATAACCACCACCCATTTGTAAATCATTGATAGTTTGTCACATTTGAAATCTAATTTTATTTTCCTCTTGTTCTTTTTTCAAGATTTAGGTTGTTATTGGTTTTCTTCTTCTCTCCCCCCTCCCCCCAAATAAACTACTCAAAAATGTCTAATAACTGCTGCTTTGAAGAACTTTTTTTTCCCCCTGAGAAGACTGGATTATTTATCTTTATGGTGTATTCTCTTTCCCAGACTCATTCCCCAAATTTATTGACTGGTAAATACTAAAGACTATAAATTACAAGGAAAAAATCAATATTTTATAAATGTACGACTGATTTCATTTTGCCAGTAGGTGATAAAGTTATTTTGAAGTGTCTTGGAGACTGGTATCACAACAAAAGTAAGTTTTAGATTTGCCCACTCACAGAACATATACTGAGCTCTCTGTATAGATTCTGCTTTGCAGGGGGCAGAGAAGTGTGGTTCCTTTTGATTAAGGATTGGAAGACAAACAGATTGCAGTTAGAGATCATCACGTCAACAAGGTCAATGTTGAGGAATTGCTCTGACCACATCCAGAGTCAATGTTGAAGACTCGTTCTACTCTGAAATGAAACTAGGAGAGCATAGGAAGGAGAGGGACCTGTGAGGAGTTTTATAGGGAAATTTTTGTGTTGTCAAGTCCCCTCTGCCCACCACCCAAATAGTTTTTTCTTTCTCCTCAAGCATAAAATGAACTTCTCTGGCACTGGCAAGCTCAGAAAATGTTCCCTGCTGTTAGGATTCAAGAACTACATTGACATTTTTGCCTATAAGTGAAAGAAGGCTGCACCTGCAGAAAATGAGTTTATCAGTATGTCCTTGCACCAAATGTGGGCCACATAGAAGATAAACAATACAGAGTTACCCAGAACCTAAAGGGTGATCTAGAGGCATGGGATAAGCAGATGGCTTAAAGTCAGAGACAGACCAAAGGGATCCTAAAATCCATAGTTTGTTGTAGGTCACCACTTCCATGTCTCCCTACACCAAATACATTTACTTAAGAGGCCTCTAATAATGGGAATCTCCAAAGAAGGCTTAAAGGCTTCCTTTATGGAAAAAAATCAGCTTCTACCATCTGTTAGATACAGTGCTGACCTTCCAAAGAACTGTCCTGGACTCAGGACACAAGCAGATAGAATAGCAGTGGGGTAAGGGGGAGGAGAGCTTTGGTGATGTGTGAGGAGAAGGCTGGAGTCTAGGAGCAACCAGCCGTGGGCCCTACCTGTGTGGAAGGAGAAAACAGTCTTGGACTGACAATGCCTTAGGATGAAGGTCTGAGAATATGACTACCATTTTGGACTGGAAACATTCTAATTACTAAGTAAACTCATCTAGACCATCTTTTTTCATTCCAGGGACTGTTCTGTAAAAGACTATCAATTAGCAAAGAATGAGCCAAAAAGTGAAGTTTTTATTTAGGAACCAAGGAAGATAACAACATAACCCCTAGGTAAAACATTTGAAAAGAGCCTAAAAACAAAGTTGTGATTTGATTGCACCTCATGACTTGTGCTTTCCTCATCTGACTTCCATCCTAGGTACTTACTATATGTAGTTATTTCTGTCCTTTGTAGCTTGAATAGAAGTGATTCATGGGTTTTTGGTTTGGGATTTGTGTGTGTATGCTGTGCTTTCCATAAGACCTTAGGGCATTTTTCCATCTTGTTCCTTCTAATTCTGCTTTCAGGAAGGGCCCAGGAGGTGGTGTTAATTGGCAGACAGTGTAACTAGCATTTCTATTTTCAGAGCTGCGAGTAAACTTGAGCTGGAAACTTGATAACACTGTTATAGTTGTACCCACTGCTGCTAGCAGTGATCAACATGGATTAGTATCCAGACCAAGTAGAGGCCATGGGGATGAAACAGGTTACAGATGATGCCCTGCCTTTTAAGCCATGTGAATAATTACCTTTAGGAATACAACTGTCTTTCTTCTCTTATTGGCTCCAAATATTTTCCTGATTTTAAGGAGACCCTTTGGAGTGACAGGAAGCTGAAGCAGAGGAATTCTGCCTTGATAGTGTCTACATGGTAACAGAAAGCCTTCCATCACAGCTTTCTGGGCTCTGGCCAAACTCATCAAGTATGTTCCTGCCTCAGACCTCCTCCTTCAGGACCACATATCTAATGTTGATGCATGTCCTTCCTAGAGAAAGGCGTCTTAAACATAAGGGACTTTCCCAATACTCTTATCACCAAAAGAATAAAAGCCAAAGGAACATTTGAGATACTCTTACACTTGAAGGAGAGAAGGCACGGGTCAAAAGTATAGGATAAAGGGAGAAAATAAGATCTACAATGTAGTCCACTATCTAGATTGTTGGGAAAAAATAACCTCCCCCACTGACACAAAAGTATATTTTACCTTTCTCTGAATGTAGATAGTGTTTAGGGTTGTCATTTAATGTAATTTGTATAATACCATGTAAGCACAGTAGGAACCAACATTCCTCAACTTTTTTTTTTTTCAAGACAGGGTTTCTCTGTGGCTTTGGAAGCTGTCCTGGAACTAGCTCTTGTAGACCAGGCTGACCTCGAACTCACATATCTGCCTGCCTCTGTCTCCCCGGTGTTGGGATTAAAGGCGTGCACCACCACTGCCAGGCCCCAACATTCCAATTCTGAGCAAGTAGCATTCCCTCTGTCAGCCTCGGTTTACTGACCTGTACAATGAGACTACAGAATACCTAACCCAAGGATTCAGTTCACAAAACCTAGGTCATATTTGTGAAGAGCAGTTTTATATGCTACATAAAGCATCATGGACTAGTATCAATGGCATCTTGATATTAGCTTGCATTTGTTTAGAGAGATTGCCAAATGTTTTGTCCTTTTGGTCCCATTAGGGATGAGACAGATTTCCTATGTTTATTCCTTCTGCATAACAAAGTCCCACAACATAGCTGGCTAGTGTTTATGGTAACTTGATATAAGGTAGAGTCATCTGAAAGGAAGGAACCTCAACTGAGAAAATGCCACTATAAAATCAGGCTGTAGACAAGCCTGTAGGGCATCTCCTAATTAGTGATTGAGGCGTGGTGCTGCCCCTAGGCTGGTGGTCCTGGGTGTTATAAGAAAGCAAACCTCCAAATAGAACCTCCCATGCTGGGAATGGGTTACATCTAGTTGAGTTGTTGGCCAGTGGGGCTTCATGGAAAACCCCAAACAATCCAGTCTATAGCCAAGTCGATTGGTTGTTTGTTCTCTACAAACTGATGGCAACTTTGTATCGTTAAAGACAATACCTATCTAACTCAATGAACATGGGGAAGTCAAGCTGGTGCCTACCTAGAGCCTTCATCCCTGCTGACTAGTGTTCATGGTACTGGAAGCTACTCTGCATGCAGCCAGAGGAGAAAGGTAAACACCAAACCAGCTACAAACACTGTGATCTACAATGGTGGCCTGCCTGCAAGTCATGCTGGTCCAATAGCAGCACAAAAGCTGTAGGAGTGACCAGCCACTATCTAATTGGATTTAAGGCCTACTCTATAAGATGAAACCTATGCCCGATACTTCCCATATGGCCAAGAACCTGAGACTAGATACACCATGAACCTAGGGAAAAACCAAATACTATTTTTCTGCTAAAGGAACATAGCAATAAAATGACTCCTGAAGACATTCTGCCATACAAAAATCAGTGTCTCTCTGAGCTGTTATCAGAGAATCTTCCTCCTATGGTAGATGGGAACAAACGCAGAGACTCACACAGCTGGACAGTGTGTAGAAGGTGAGAGACCTTGTGACACTCAGTCCTAATTGGGATGGCTCCATCAAATCCCTCCCCTCAGGGCTCAGGAAACTCTGTGAAAGAAAAGGCAGAAAGATTGTAAGAGCCAAGAGGGATAGGAAGACATCAAGGAAACAAGACTTTAGACACAATATAAACTCACAGAGATTGGCAGTATGCACAAATCCTACACCACTCTAAGCCAGATGGGGTCCCAGTGTTGAGAGGAGAAGTAGACACAGGCCCCCCATATCCCTAATCCAGAAGCTCTCTCTAACTGATAACCACTCTATAACAGTCTCACCAGGTATACAAATAACACTTAAGGGCAGGCCCCAGGCCCAGCAGCAGATAGCCAACACAAACTCAATGGCATTTTTTTTTTTGTATTTTTGTTTTGCCTAGGCTTTTAGTTTTTTTAGTCTTATGGATTTTTTTATTACATATTATAGTTTCTATTTTTTTTTTTTTTGAAACAGGGTTTCTCTGTGTAACTTTGTAGACCAGGCTGGCCTCGAACTCACAGAGATCTGCCTACCTCTGCCTCCTGAGTGCAGGGATTAAAGGTGTGCACCATCACTGTCTAGCAACAGTTTTGTTTTTATGAATTTTCTGTGTGTGTGTGTGTGTGTGTGTGTGTGTGTGTGTGTGTGTGTGTGTGTGAGCATCTGTGTTTCTTATGCCTTTTCTTTGGCACTTTTTTTTTGTTTTGTCGTATCAGTTTAGTTTGTTTTTTATATTATTTATTATATATCTCAATTTGAATTCTCAGAGAGAGGAAAGGCTGTGGATTTGGGGGTGGATCTGGGAGGAGTTGGGGGAGGAGAAACCATAATCAGAATGCAAGGTATGAAAAAAAAATCTATTTTCAAGAAAAAAATTCAACATGTGCTTACCATATAGCCATACACACACAAAAATGAAACAAAACAACAATAACAAAAACCAGACTGAGGAAGCCATGAGGTATGGTAAGCCAGTATGCAGCAGTGCTCCATGGCCTCTGCATCAGCTCCAGCTTCAGGTTCCTGCCTGGTTTAGTTCCTGTCTTGGCTTCCCTCCCTGGATCATGGCTCAGGATCTGTAAGCCAAACACACCCTTTGCTTTCCCAAGTTGCTTTCTGGTTATGATGTTTTCATCACAGCAAGCGTAGCCACAACCAAGGAAGTACGTGCATGTCAAAGGCAAGGTAAAGTGAACTACTATTGAACAGTGACCTCCAAAGACAGGGACAATAGGATGTCTGTCTTCTCTGGCCTGAGAATAAAGAGAAAGGATGTCGGAAGACACAGAAGGCAAACTTAGGGAGAGTTACTCCACAGGAGCAGAGCAGCATTTGTGTGGGGACCAGAGCTCCCAGGACACCTTAGGATTAAACAAGGGCATCTTTCAGAAACAGCCCGAGGCAGGCACCCTCTCAACATTCAGAGGCTCCCCCTACTTTTTGCTTTTCATTTTCTTCAGGGCTCAGGGAAACAAATGAATCATGTTGTTTTTGAAGTGAAAATTGCCTTACATCTCTATTTTTGTGGGTTTTTTTTTGTTTTTGTTTTTTTTTTTTTGTCCTATAGAATCTCAATATTTTTCACTACCAAAAATAATTTATGTTCAGATCATTATAGAGACAGAATGCTTCAGGGATTTTGAAAAAGAATTACAGTAAAACACAATGTTAATAATATTAAATAAATTATACATGTTATTTTCCAAGAACATAAACAATGCAGTTTGTCTGGCAAATACTTAATGGATGAATTTCTTGCAGGAAAGGTTCTTGGGGGGGGTGTTAATTGCTTATGGGAGGGAAACAGCAGAGTTTTGAAATGCCTGATACCACTGACTGGTCTAGACCAGTGATTCCCAACCTTCCTAGTGCTGGGACACCATTTAATACAGTTCTCCCAACCTTAAAGCTATTTTAAAGCAATTTTTGTTGCTACTTCATAACCGCATTTTTGCTACCATTATGAATTGTAATGTAAATATCTGTGTTTTCCGGTGGTCTTAGTTGGCCCCTGTGAAGGGGTGGTGGCTGTCATGTTAAGAACCTCTGGCATGGAGTGTCTTAGTAAGAAGTAACCAGATTTCTGGAACCAGTTCTAGGGGCCTGAGAAGTAAATTAGGTTCCATCTCAGTTTTCTGTTCTGGGTGGTTCTTGCCAATTCTAATAGGAGTAAGCCGCCCCCTGGAGGGCAAAGAGAGCATTGTTCTTTTAGGCAGCTTCCCCAAAGTTTAGTGCATTCCTCGACTTGTTGACTGTTTGGTTTTTTGATAGATTCATTTCGTTTATCCTTCTATTTAACAGATACCAATTAAACACTATTACTTTGGCTGTTAACTATGAGAGATGCTGAAGGTACCACCACGAATAAGATAAACATGACTCCCCCCCCACTCCAGGGAAATTACAGTTCCAAGTGAAAAATAAATATTACAAAAATCATTTGAATGCCTGAAGAGTCACAATCATGATATGCCCCATAGAGAAAAGCGTGGTGAAATAGTGTGATTTATTAAAACTTTTCTGAAGACTCATAAAGCAAAGTAAGCCATAGCCATGGAAACCAGGCACACACCTTTAATCCCAGCAGCCAGAAGCTAGGAGGTGGTGGTACACACCTTCAATGCCAGGACTCAGGAGAGGTATGTAAGTCAGTAGTATCAGGATTCAGTAGAGACTTTCATTCTCCAGCCACGATGAGGAAAGGTTACAGTCTGAGGCTTGGTGAGAGCTCGTGGAGATAGGATCAGCACATTCAGCCTGAGGTAAAGGTAAGAAGCTAGTGGCAGGCTGCTTTGCTTTTCTGATCTTCAGCTTGAAGTTTGAAGCCCAATATCAGCCTCTGGGTCTTTTATTATTTGTGTTACAGAAAAGGTGCAGTGAAATAAATGCACTAGATGTACTATAATATGTCTTTCCAAAATGCACATACTGAAATCTTAGCCCCTAGGATGGGGCATTAGGAGATGAGAGGGCTGGAGAGTGATTTCTCATGAATGTGGCTAATGTCCTTGTAAAAGAGACCCCAGAGAGATCCTTCTTTCTTCTGTAAGATTAAAGTAAAAGAATGATGATGTATGAGAAAATGGCCTTCACAACACATGAATCAGCATCTTGACCTTCGAGTGCCCATGACTGTGATGAATACATTATTTATAAATGATCCAGCACATTCTATTTTGTTGCAGTGCACAGTAGAATACGACAGAAAACTGAGGAGTAATAGGACTGACTATTCAACGAAGGTCACCATTCAGGGTGGGAGGTCAAGACAGTTTCCCAGTGTGGATCTGGAAGATGGGTGGGAAAAACAGGTTAAAGGTGAGAAGGTTCAAGGAGAGATGCAGAAGGAAATGAAGCACCGTAAGAGCGCCAACGCTTGGAGAGGCAAAGAGCACAGGAAGCTAGAAGGAGAGGAGACCAGAATGGAAAGTAGACCACACAAACTGAGGCTAAGAACAATGGGGAGACCCCAGAAACACATGGAGCCTTGGGGGACATGTTGGGGCTTCCAAACTGCGTCTCCAAAAACTGAGAGCCCTGTACCAACCGGCTCCCAAATCATGACACCGGCGACTTACTACTTTGGAATGCTCAGCCTTAGCTTTGGCTTGTTTCTGGCTAGCTCTTTTAACGTAACCTGTTTCTCTTTCTCTACCTTTTGCCTCAGGGCCTTTTACCTTTCTCCTTTC
Organism: Cricetiscus sungorus; assembly: GCA_030556225.1. Taxonomy (NCBI): domain Eukaryota; kingdom Metazoa; phylum Chordata; class Mammalia; order Rodentia; family Cricetidae; genus Cricetiscus; species Cricetiscus sungorus. Next base: position 5,255,148 of record JANBXA010000031.1, on the reverse strand, counting down.
TGTGTATCTTACTGCTTCCTGTGTCTGTCTGGCAGCTGCCTGGCTGGCCCCTGAAGTGTCCCTCTCTTTCTCCTCGTTCTCTTTCTCCTCCTTATCCTTTCTCTGCCTAGCTATCAGCTGTTCTGCTTTTTATTAGAGTAACCAAGCAAGATGAAACAGCAGCACATCTTTTCATAATTAAACAAATGTGGCACAAACAAGTGTAACACATCCTGACATCATCAAACAAATACAGCATAAACAAATGTAACACACCTTTACACAGTGAAAGTAATATTCCGAAGCATAAACAAATATGACACATCTTTGCCCAGTTAAAATAATATTCCACAGCAGAGTCCACTATCAGGTTATGCAAGTAAATCACCATGCCTGCATTTTTAAAGGGTCATACTGGCTTCCTGAAGATCTTTATACAGGGGCTGGGCAAATCAAAGAATTGAAAATAGTAGTCTAAGTGATCTAGGCAAAAGTGATGGGAGCTGAAGGTGGCTGCCGCAGAGATGTGGAGATGTGGGAGAATTTGATATATTTTAATGTCAGGATTAGTAGGGGTTGGTACTGATTATAAGCTTAAATTGGATGATAGCCAAAAATGGCTCCTTCCCCACACCCCCAGTCCCTTGGGTGCTCATGAATGAATTAATGAGCCACTTACAAAGCAATGACAGGAAGAAGATGAACGGAGGCCATCTTAATAGGTTGGAACAATCTGTTTCAAGGTAGACTTTTCACCTATTCACTGAGGCTCCTACTACATGTCCAGCACAATGCTTGGCACTATACACTGGCGATTGACAAGGGAAGGTGGTCTAATATCAATTGCTGGAACTAAAGGCATGTGCCACTATGCCCAGCTGAGTTCTGTAACCTTAATGATGCTGAGTTCTGTCACTGCGTAGTAAACTTGCTTTTAAAAAAATCTTCCTAAAAGTAACCAAAGTGGTTGAAAATGAAACTTTAAAACCTTTAATCCCAAACCCATTTCAAAGCAAAGAAAAGGAAAACTTCAACATTTCCAATTAAATATCAATACTACATTGCCACTAAAATACAAGATAATACAAGGGGGAAAACTACAGAGAAAGCAAAAAAGCTAAATATTAGGAGATGAAACCAAAGCACAAAATGTCATAATTGTTTCAAGAATACAAAGATAGATCAATGTTAGGAAATCCATTAATATAACTAAGAGTTGTAAGAAGAAAAGCCTTGTTAATATCTACAAATGGCAAAAAAAAAAGCATTTAAAGACTTCAAAATGAGTTCCTACTACAATAATCTCTAAAAGAAAAATAAAGGCATACATTCATAACATCACAATTCGTCTTGTTTACTGTAATGATGCAGAAATACAGGAGGCAGTTCTAATGTCTAAAAGAACAGGAAGATACCAGTCACCAGTGCGACGCTACATAATTTTGGAGGCACTTGCCCTGTGGTTGTGTTTACTTTTTGGAGACATGGTCTTGCTATACACTTCCAGCTGACACAGCAAATGCTGCATACACCAGGCTGGCCTCAAACTCTCATCAGCCCACTCGGATTACAGGTGTGACCACCACACTTGCTTGCCAATGTGTATTTACAGAAGAAATCAGCTGGGCCTGTGAGGATTTGGTTAGATAGTACATCTAGAAAACTACACACACACACACACACACACACACACACACACACACACACACACACAGTGAGAATGTACTGCAAAAGACAAGATGGTTCAGTGCAAAAGTAGTTATGAAGGCCATAGAGGGGCCAACAGGCTTCTTGTACAAGAAAGATCTAGTAAGAAGAGAACATGGGCGTCAAGATGGGTCTTGCGGGCAGCTCTCCTGGAGTCACCCATGGAAGTTCGGCCAGGGCTCTCACTCTGCCACTTCTGCTCTAAACGCCACGGTCTGATCCGGAAATATGGGCTGAACATGTGTGGTCAGTGTTTCCGTTAGTACGCAAAGGACATAGATGTCATTAAGTTGGACTAAGCAGTCTTGAATGGATTATTCGAGACTGTCTCAGTGAAACAGATCATGCTAGTCTTTGTACATAAAGAATAAAAAAAATGAAGACTTAAAAAAAAAAAGAGGATGTGGAAGTGGGCATCAAAATGCAATTTTCCAAAGAAGCTACAATTACAAAATCCTAGATATAATGTTAAAAAGAAATGTGTAAAATTTGTGAAGAAATATTTTTAATATTATCTGAAGATATAAGGGTGGACATAAATAAATGAAATACAATGTGAATAAAAATAAATTCTAATTCCAATAAGATTTCTGGCAAGTGTATTTGATTTTCATCTTGATATTTTAGGTACACAAATAGACTCTTAAGTTCACATAAAAAAATAACTAAGCAAGACTATCCAGGATAGCACAGGAAAAAAAAAACCAAACAAACAAACAAAAAAAGCAATAAGAAGGGTCCTGTCTTGACAAAAATATATTAAACCATCATAAGTAGGTATAGAGTTGGTTCATATGGATAGATTCATTGGCAGAATAAAAGAAAAATTTTAGATATTAATCTAAAATATGTTCAAATTCACTATTCAATAAAATAAAAAAACATGAAAAGCTTCTAAAATAAATTATTTTGGGATGTCTGAGTTTATCTGTATGTGTGTGGGGTCCCTACAAATATCAGGGCCATCAGAGTAAAGATCCGTGACCTGCGAGAGGCAAGAAAGAAATTCAGTTTAGCACATTTCAGTAGCTACTGTTGGTTCAAACTTCTAGTCTGATCCAAGCAGTTTATTGTAAACATATTTAAGTACAGTACAATTTGGGGAAAGTTTCCTGGTGTAACTCAATCCCCTGTGCACAGGAGGCATAATTACACTGGAACTCTTCTCAGAGTATGTGTCACTTCTTGCATGAAGATGGGATCTAGAGACAGGCTGCGAGTGTTATCTTAAGGGCCCGAGGGAGGATCTGGTGTGTGTCATCATACTGGTAGTGCAGAGGTCACCTAGGCTATTAGCTACCTCTGGTTCTGGTTGGGAGAGTTTGGAAGAGCCCCCGGCAAAACAGATGGCACAAAGGTCCTCTAGACTATTAGGCACCTCCAAGTCCTGGTTGTGGGAGCTTGGGGGAGTGAGTCCCTGGCCATACAGATAATGCAAAGGTCACCCAGACTATTAGGTAACTCTGGTCCTGACTGGGAGCATGAGGGTGCCCCTGGCCATACAGATAATGCAAATGTCACCTTTGTCCTGTTTGTGGGGGCTTGATATGGCCTGGTTCTACAGATAGCCCAGATCACCAGGCTCTTAGGCACCTCCGTTCCCAGCCTTCTGAGTGGAAAACAGGTTAGACATCTTTTTCTTTGAAAAGACAACTCTGCATGTTTCCATTCCTGGTTTCCCCAGTACAAAGGTCCTTGTGCTCACAACAATGTCGGGAAAAGAAGGTAAAGTAGAATCCATAGTTATAACAAACCCCCAGATAAAAGGTCAGTTAAACAGTGTAGCCAGAAAGAAAGCCCTTCATTCTTAAAAGAAAATGAGGGTAAGTATGTGGGATGGAGCCACAGGGGTAGTGGGTAAAGCATTTCTAAAGTCCAAATCAATAGAAGGCTGCTAAGTTCTCTGATGTAATTTTAAAATTTGTATGACCTGAGTACTATTAGAAAAACCAAAGGGAAAGTGGTCCATTGACCATAGTATTTGCTCAAGGCACCACAGGGAAAATGTAAATTTTCTAATGTCCGAGGAGCTCCTGGAAACAAAGAGACACAAACATAGTTGAAAACTTAGACACAAATAATTTTAAAAGCCAGTAAAGCTTGGCATTGGTGGCATTTGGGAGGCAGAGGCAGGCGTGTCTCTGTGAGTTCGAGGCCAGCCTGGTCTACAGAGCTAGTTCCAGAACAGCTCTGTTATACAGAGAAACTCTGACTTGAAAAAGAAACAAACCAAAGTAATGAAACTGACCATTAAAATAGTTTAAAATTCGTGCACTCTGATTTTAAAATATTAAAGCATACTCAATCCATTAAGAAAACAGAAATTATATTGCTTTGGTATAGCGATTCTTTTGGTGTTGCCAAAACTATGGACATACATTGACAACTGTGTACTGGTGGAGTAAGAAGAGATGGCAGTATCCAAGCAGGGGCTTGTGGTACTATTACACAGAATTACAATTTGTGGGCCCATCCCTAAACCCAGCAATTGCACATTCTGGAGATCTCTGCTGAAAGTCCATACCTGTGAAAATGTGAAAACCATGCACGTAGCCAGTTCTCGTGGCATTTTTAGTGACAAAGGCTATAAACAACTCAAATATCTGTTAACCAGGGAGGAGCTGAGTAGTCAAATAAAGCCTGGCGTATGCTGGGATACTCTGGAGCTACAGATTCAATGAGGATGTTTGCTTACATTGCGAGGAGGATGATTGCCAGGAGACTGTGTGAGTCCTAGTGCATGAGAGAGGATGTGCAGAAGGTACTTGTGTACAGAGTGAAACACTTGAAAGGATATTCCAGAAACTAACAAACATATTAAATAACAACTGGCAGAGGGATACCTCTGAACAGACATCCCAGTATATTTTTGAATCTACAATCATTTTATATATCCAGGAAGTAAATTAAACAAACCCCAAAGATTAATCAGAAACTAAAAGTCAGTGAGATAAATAAACCTAAACATATATGAAATTGGTAGCATAACCAAACAGATTTCAAGTGACTTTTGAACATAGCACTATGCCTTTCTTTGCTGAGAGCACAAAGGTCTTTACCCTCATAGATAAGCACCAAGGAGACCAGGACTGTCTCTTCAACAAGAAAGATGTATAACCTGTATTTCCACCCAGAAGGTTGGGAATGGAATATCCTGATCTCTCTGTAGGGCCAGGCCATATTCAGCTCCCATAAACAGGATGGGAGATACCTAATAGTCTAGATGACTAATACTAATAATTTAGAGAAACTTTGTGCTATAGGTTTGGCCCAGGGCTCCCCCAAACTCCCCCAACCAGAACCAGAGGCGGCTAATAGCCTAGGTGACCTCTGCACTACCAGTATGATGACACACACCAGATCCTCCCTCGGGCCCTTAAGATAACACTCGCAGCCTGTCTCTAGATCCCATCTTCATGCAAGAAGTGACACACACTCTGAGAAGAGTTCCAGTGTAATTATGCCTCCTTGTGCACAGGGGATTGAGTTACACCAGGAAACTTTCCCCAAATTGTACTGTCTTAAATATGCTTACAATAAACTGCTTGGATCAGACTAGAAGTTTGAACCAACACTGGCTGCTGAGACATGCTGAACCAGATTTCCTTCTTGGCCTCACATCAGAGACCAGCACATTTCTTTAGTGGGAAGTATTCTAAGGACAAAATAAGCTGCAAAGCTTCTGAAACTATTTTGCTACTTTGTTGCTGGTACTAAAGACTGGTATTGTGAAACCTGTTTAGAATTTTACATCAGAAAGCAGGTAAGTTTAATGCGTGCTGTAATACATATGTACAATCAAATAAATATAAAGGTCTAATGTTTAAACTAAATCTTTAAGTTGCCAGAGCCCTGAAGATGCCATCTTAAAATGAATAAAAATTAAATGTTTCATAGGAAGAATTGAGAGCAAAATATAGATGACAGAAAACAAAATCAGGGAACCTAAAGACAGAAAGACTAAGAAGAAAGGGACTAGAACAAAAGTAACTTTGTATTTAATAGTTCAATGTACATGTAATTGAAGTTTCAGAAGAATTATGGGCTGAAAAAATATCCAAAGAAACAACTATAAATTCCCCAAATTTGAAGTTCAGTTAAATGCAGGTAGAATAAAGAGAACCTTGTCAAAGCACATTATAATCAAATGAATAAAAAACCAAAGTAAAGAAAAATGCAGAAACAGGCAGATAAGGACACACATTACAGGGCTAGAGAAACACTGACCAGCTGAGGTCTATGGGTCAAATCTGCCCATTCTCTTAATGGGCCCAGTCTCTCATTCTCTTAATGAGGCCTTATTGAGACATAGCCACACACATCTATTTATGTATTTGCTAAGCTGTGACAAAATGACCAAGCTGAGTAGTTGCCCCAAAGACTAAAGTCTTGATGTAGAAGAAAGAAAATAATACTGGCACATTACTTGCAGAATTTATGCAAGGCAAAAGAAAAGGCCAGCCCGGATGTTTGTTGTTGTTTTTCTTTCCCTAGCAAACAATATCCATCCATCCATCCATCCATCCATCCATCCATCCATCCATCCATCCATCCTTTCTTCCCTTCCTACTTCCTTCTCTCCCTCATATTCCTTTTTCTTTTCTTCTTTTTTTTTTTTTTTTGTATTGTTGTTTTCAAGAGAGGGTTTTTCTGTGTAGCACTAGCATCCTGGAACTCACTCCACATACCAAGCTGGCCTCAAACTCAAGAGATCTGCCTGCCTCTGCCTCTGAGTGCTGGAACTAAATGTGTGTGTCACTACCTCCCAGAGCAAATGATAATCTTTCAAATGAAGATGAGATACTGTGAGACAAAAAAGGAGACATGCTGGGGTTCTTTAGGCAGGAGAAATATAAAAATGGGTAGGAATTTGAATCAATAAAAAGGCATAAAGGTGATACTATAAAAATATTTTTCTTACTTTTCAATCTATTGAAAAGATAATAACTATTTTAAAAATAGAATTAAGGGGCTGGAGAAATGGCTCAGAGGTCCTGAGTTCAATTCCCAGCAACCACATGGTAGTTCACAACCATCTATAATGATACCTGGTGTGCTCTTCTGGCCTGCAGGCAGGTATGAAGGCAGAACACTGTATACATAATAAAACTTAAAAATAAAATAGAAATAAGATGAGCATGGTAGTACATGCCTATAATCCCAACACTCTAGAGGCAGAATCAGGTAGATCTCAGAATTTGAAACCAGCCTGGTCTATATAGTGAGTCTATATATTGTGGTCTGGAAATGCCAGAGCTACATAGTGAGACTTTTTGTGGAAGAAATATAGAAATAATAAAGCCCTTGGTATGTTATGACATGTAAATGAAATACATGTGATAACAAATCCTCAAAGGCTATGAGAGGCATTGAAAACACACTGCCAAGGGATTCTTACACCATTAGGAAGTGGACAAAATAAGCTGAAGGTTTAGTTGTAAGATGTGTAGCTGTACCATCCACTCTGCTAGGTATGGCTTCCTAATTTAAGGACCTAGTGCTTTTATTGAAAGTGCATTTGCAAACTCATAGCCATATAACACTTCAAGTTAAACAGTAAACAGTGACTTAAATGAATGGAACTAGACTGTCATCATCCACTCCTAGTCTAACTGAAGCTCAGTTGCACTGTATGAGCTCCTGATGGCTGGCTGTCAATCATCTGGCTTATGAATTTTCTGTACTTAGGGCCCACACATGGCTGCTTGTTATTTAGAACAAGACTAATTCATGCTGTGAGATATTTGATTACACTGTGAAGATGTATCTTTGCTTTACCTCACCTGCCTAAGTCACCTTTTGGTTGGTTTAATAAAGAGCTGAAAGGCCGGGCACAGGGCAGTGGTGGCACACACCTTTAATCCTAGCACTTGGGAGGCAGAGGCAGGTGAATCTCTATGAGTTAAAGGCCAGCGTGGTCTACAGAGCAAGTTCCAGGGCTGCCAGGATTATATAAAGAAACCCTGTCTCGAAAATCAAATCAAACCAAACCAAAAAAAAAAAAAAAAAAAAAACCCAAAAAAGGGTGAGGGAGAGATGTTCCTGAAGGGCCAATAGCTAGGCAGGAGAGGATAGGTGGAACTTCCAGGCAGAGATAGGAATTTTGGGAAGAATCTGAGGAGGGGCTTCGCCAGCGAGACACAGAGAAAGTCAGATGTACAGTAGATTTATGTAAATGGGCTAGTTTAAATTATAAAAGCTAGTTGGGAACAAACCTAAACTAAGGCAGAGCTTTCATACTTAATAATAAATCTCCATGTCGTTATTCAGGAGCTGGCAGTCCGGAGAAAGACCTGCTACAAACTCAAGGCAAAGAAAACCAAATATTCAGTTCCTTGATCATAACCATCACATTTCAGTCACCCAATAGCCATACCTGGCTTGTGGCTACCACAGTGGACAGATGCAAATAAAAAAGTTCATCGTCATAGGAGATTCTGTGAGACAGGACCACTCAAGAATAACCATGACAGAGCAAACAAGAAAGAAAAGGAGAGCTAATTAACCAACAGAGGAGGGAGAAAGGAATCATTTAAAAATGCATTTAATCTAAACATAGAGACAAGTATAAGTAAAAGACAACAACAACAACAAAAACAGATATGACAAATGGAAAAAGGAGAGATATCCCATGAAAACAATAAATATTAAAAAGTACTAAAATGGCTTTATTAATATCACACTAATAAATATTAGAGTGAAGACTATCATTAGGATTGCTTTTCTTTTAAATCTATAGTCCTTTTTTTTTTTTTTTTTAAATTTTGTTTTGGTTTTTTTTGAGACAGAATTTCTTTGTGTAGCTTTGGAGCCCGTCCTGGAACTTGCTCTGTAGACCAGATTGGCCTCTAACTCATAGAGATCTGCCTGCCTTTGCTTCCCAAATGTTGGGATTAAAGGCGTGTGCCGATTTAGCTTTATTTATTATATTTTATGTATTTGAGTGTTTTGCCTGCATGCATGTGTGTGAATCATTGTGTAACTGGTGTTCGCAGAGTTCAGAAGAGGCCATCAGATCCTCTAAAAATAGACTTAAGAATGGTTGTGAACCACCACATGGGTGCTGGGAACTGGGTCTGTAGCCTCTGGAAGAGCAACAAGTGTTCATAACCACCGAGCCATCGATCCACCGCTTGTTTCCTATTGATAAAGAGATGGATTCGGCCAAAGAATACACTAGATCTACATTGTTAAGTACCTGGTAAAAGAAGGCTGAAGTATAGTGGGGAAAGTCAAAGGGGTTGAGTAGACTAATCCACAAAACAGCTTAAATCCAGTAATTAATTATGTTAATATTAAGGACAAATAAACTAATCTTGACAAAAAACAAGGCATGTCAAAGTGAATAAAGAGAGAGAAAAAAAGAGAAAACAGGACTATGAAAATCATCTATGGGGACTTCTACACTGAAACCCTAAGTACTGAAAACATAAAGGAACAGGTTTACAAGGAAGTTAGTACAATTGTATTAATATCTGTCAACATTTGACTTTAAAGCAGTCAGTATTACTAGTGAACACAAAACCACTTCACCATAAAGACATTCAATCAGAAAACATGACAATTAAAACTTCTTAACCATAGGCTCAAGCACTTGTTCTTTCAGAGGACCCAGGTTTGACTCCCAACACCCACATGGTAGCTCACAACCATCCTAACTCCAGGACCAGGGGATCTGATGGCCTCTTCTGACCCCTGAGCATGCCGGATACACTCAGAGTACATATACATGAAAGAAAACAATTCATACATGTAAGACTAAATAAATTTTTATTAAATATTAATCATGTGTGCATCACTCCAAAGCATGCAAGACCAAGCTCACAAACTTAATGGGGGTAAGATGATAACAACTCTTTCTTGCCATGTAAGTAAAGAAAGTAACTCAGGACAGGATATTTTATAAATAATGTGTACATTTGTTAAAAACTTGCCCAAATAGGCATATATCATCAGAGCACATGTTTTTAACATTATGTGTGCATGAGTTATAAGTAGCAACAGCTTTAATTCAGCTGTCAACAAATTTCAAAAGGCTAAAATTACATAAGAAGAATTCTTTAGCTACAATGGAATTAAGCTCTTCTATCAGTAACAAAAAAGACAAAACAGACAATTCTTATGCTTTAAAATTAAGAAACACTGACTTACTCAATATTTAATGTATACCCACTATGCTACAAGTATTGTTCTGAGAAAATGGAATTCTGTAGAAAGCAAACCATTAACTAAAAGTCTGGCAATACAAAGTGTTGGAGAGAATGTGGGTGTACTGGTTAATTTCTTGTCCAACTTGACATGAACTTAGTTGTCAAAGAGAAGGGAGCCTCAGTTGAGAAAAACCCTCCATAAGATCAGGTTGTAGGCAAGCCTGTAGGGCATTTTATTAATTAGTGATCGATGGTGCCATCCCTGGGTTGGTGGTTCTAGGTTCTATAAGAAAGCAGACTGAGCAAGCTATGGGGTGAAAGCCAGTAAGCAGCACTCTGCCATAGCCGCTCCTGCCTCCAAGTTCCAATCCTGCTTGTGTTCTGGTCCTGACGTCCTTTAATGATGAACAGTGACATGGATGCATAAGGTGAATACACTCTTTTCTCTTCAACCTGCTTTGGTCATGGTGTTTCATTGTAGTAACAGTAACCCTGACTAAGACTGGGCTGTGAGAATTTTCACCTTGTTGGTTGACTGTAAGATAATTTGCTACAGTAGAACTGAAGTCTGTGATTCTGCAAATCCACCCATGCACGAAGTTTAGAGAAACCTGTGCTATAAACACAAGAAGCATGTGCCAGAATATTCACAGCATGATTGCCAGTGACTGCCTGACTTGAACAGTAGGAGAAACTCCCTGACAGCATCAGAACACCACAGCAGAATTCGGATAAAATGCAATGTGGGGAAAAGCTCACCAGGTCCCAACCCTACACAAAGAACTCTAGGCATCTAAGGAATAGTTTGCCTCTCCCAAGGAGGAACATACCAATTGGTTACCCAACACCAAATGGTCATATGAGTAACATCATACAGACTGAGCAGGTTTTCCATTTGTATTCAGGAACACACACACACACACACACACACACACACACACACACACACACACACACACACTCAACAATTAAAGAAGAAAAGAGGCTATGAACTTGAAAGAGAGCAAGGAGTATATGGGAGGGTTTGGAGGGAGGAAAGGGCAGAGGGAAAAATATAATTAGAACATCAAAAATACAAGAAAAAAATATTTAAAAACACAATATGGCACATTCATGTAACAGAATACAACAGAACAATGAGACAAACAAATCTTGGGCTGGGTGATACTGATGACCTTTTACAAATATGCTGTACAAAGGCAACAGGATCTAAAAGCCACCAGAATTCCACTGTGGGACTGAAAATAAAGGCGGAAAGCAGTGCTGGTGGCTGTGGGAGGTCTTCAGAACTTTTAACTGTGTGGAGAAGCTCAGTTGGCATTTCTAGAAGACCTTTGTTATTGCTGAAAGGAGAGTAATGGAGAGGGTGGGGTGGGGTGGGGTGGGGGTGGGGGAAGGCATGGCACGAAAGGGAAAGTGCCTGGCCAGAAATGTGGAATGTGGAATTGTTTGTGGACCTAGGAAGGAATGGTGTTAGGTCGCATTTGAGACTGTAGCTGTAGCCATATTGTTCTGGAGAATGTATCATGGCTTCAGGACTCCCAGCTCGGGGTTTGTGGTTATTCTGCAGCCAGCCAGGTTGTGGCTGTATCACAGAGCAGAGCACTTAGCTACAAAACTGTCTCCAGGCTCAAGGCCCCCTGGATGGAGGTTTCTTGCTCCTTCCTTTCATTCCTCCATCACAATTGTAACATTCTTTAAAATCTTGCCTAAAATCTGGGTGCTGGTGGAACATACCTTTTATCCCAGCATGGGGAGAAGGTGGCAGGGGTTGGGGAGAGACATAGCTGCAGGTGGATCTTTGTGAGTTCAAGGACAGCCTGGATTACATAGTGAGTTCCAGGACAGCCAGCACTATATAGAGAAACACTGTCTCAAAACAAACAAATCTTGCCTGGGCTTCCATCTTTCCAGGGGATAAGAGAATAAAAAGAATAGTTTGCTTCCCAGAGTTCAAAATCTACTAAGATGTTTTTCTCTCTCAAATCTCTATTATTTCCTGTCTTCCTTAGCTTAGGCCTCAAATTATAACTTTAGGTTCCAATTGACTTCATCTCCAATCGCCATCGCCATTTCTTGGGACCCTTTCCCACAATATTTTTCTGTGAAAGAGAATGTCCCCCAAACACTAATAAAAGTCACAATCATGAAAGAGAGAGAGGTGTTATGACCCACATACCTTGTTGAAACTTTAACACCAGAAATTTCAGTGTGAATTATGTGAAATTGTGGACAGTTTCATGGTTAATGGCCTACTGCAAAGCAGTGCCATTAATGCCTCTGGTGAGGAAGAATGGATCTCAATAACACAAGCAACTGGAGGTGGGTGTGCAAATAATAGTGATGGATGGGCCGGATGGATCCTTGGGATGACCCTCTGAGGACAATCTGGTCCCAGTTTAATTCACTTGATCCAGACAGTCACCAGCAAATTTTATTTGAAGTTTGCTTTTGCTTCCTGGAGACCTGGGTAGGCTGTGTAAAGCAAGGATAGGCCACCTTGGGCTATTTCGAGACTAACCTCCATCCCCAGGAAGTCACTTTCCTGCTCCATGTTTAGTTCTTGATTAGATTCAGTTTTGCAGCCCTGAGCTTTTTATATCCTCTGTTATATATTGCAGAGTGTTCTTGTGTGGTTTCATTTTAGAACAGACAGGAAAAGAGATGAGCAGGGAACATAAAGGCGTCTGTTTTATCACAGTCAAAAATCCACCACTGGGACACTGGTGGGAAGGCTCATGTATAAAGGCTCTTGCTGCCAAGCCTGAAGATCTGAAGTTAAAGGGGAGAACAAACTCCTGCAAATTCTTTTGATCTCCAACAGATGGCTGAACTTGTGTACAACACTCTAATAAAATTAATTAATAAGTAAGTAAATAAGGCATTGCAATCCTAGCACCTCCAAGTCTGAGGCAAGAAGATAAAGAGTTCATGGCTATCCTAGACTACACAGTGAACCTGTTTTAAAAAAACAAAAAAACAAAAACCAAATGTGTCCACCAGAATACAAAGATGTCCTCAGAATATAACAAACTAGAAAGGGAAATTTTAGTACACATACCATGTTACATAGGCACAGGTATAATTGATTCCTTTCCTATTTGACTGAAACTGTGAGAAGTAATTTGTCAAGAAAAGGTGTCCCAGATGTACTAGGGGTCCTTCTGTGTGATGATCCTGAAAAAATAGGCCCCAGAAAAATTCCCCTCTGTGGTACTGGTCTCTTAACCACAGCTGATTCTTGAGGCCCAGTCAATCATCTATGATTGTCCTAGTAAAGCAAAGCTCTCACTTCCACAGACTATTAACCCAAAATATCATACAAACATTCCCGATAGTCTTTGCTTCCCTCTGAAACTTCACAAGCCATATTCAGTTCTCTTGAAAGTGTCTTCCAAGTTTCTACAGACCAGCTCACTAAGAATCAAGCACTTACAAACTTTTTCAGCCTACAATTCCAAATGCTTCTACAATAGTCTCGAAAATGTGCGGCCAGGTCCATCACAGCACTACCCCACTCCTGGTAAAACTTCTTTGCTAGTTTGCTTCCCTATTGCTGTGATATAATGTTGTCCAAAGCCAACCTGGGAGGAAAAGGTTTATTTGGCTTATAGGTTACAGTCCATTGTTGCAGGAAATCAAGGCAGGGGCCCAAGACAGGAACTTGGAGGCAGTAACTGAAGCAGGGACTGTGGAGCAATGCTGCCACGTTCACATTCAGCAACTTTTCTTATACAACCCAGAGTCATGTGGCAGGGATGGCACCACCCACAGTGAGGTAGGCCTTCCTCTATCAATTAGATCCCCTTCTTCTAGGAGTCTTTAATATAAGTTTAAAAAAGAAAGTGGTGCAGGGATCATATTGAGATGAGCCCTAGGTTACAGAGCTTCTTAAGTTATATTTGGATTTTAGACTAATGTGTAGCAACTAGACTTTCAATTGCCCGTGATTTAGTGGTTTTTTGTTTTTGGTTTTTTTTTTTTCTTTTTTTTCTTTTTTTTTTTTTTTTTGAGAGGGGTTTCTCTGTATAACAGTCCTTGCTGTAGACCATGCTTGCAGACTCACAGAGATCCACCTGCCTTTGCCTCCCAATTGCTGGGATTAAAGGCACGTGCCCCCACCACCCTGCTAGTGTATTCTTCTAGACCTGAATCCAGAAGCATCTTTATCAGATTTATTATGCAAAGGCAGTCCAGCTATATAAGATGGGGATAAACAGCCGACACCAGAGAGGGAAACAGCAGGGTCTACTCAGAACTGCAGTTTTCATAAAAATGTGACACTAAGGACTGGGTACACAAAGTAGAGACTTCCTTTCCAGCATGAAGTCTCCTCTCCCTACAGGCTAATGAGAGTGAGATGATAGAACATAGCTCCTACAGTGATACCCAGAGACTAAGGCAGGGAGCTGAAGGCTGTGAAGGCTTTTCTTTTTCCTTTATGGGCAGTTCCTCTGGCTGGTTTAGTAATATGCCTGGGGTACTCATCTACAAGGCCTAGCATCCCAATGGCTCAGCTTTATAACCTAACCAGCTAATGAAGAGTGCGCTTCATTCCCTGTATACGTTACCCTTTATTTCCTGAGACTAGACACATCTACTCTTTATCATCTACTTTTCATGCAGAATTTATGAAGTGATCAGTTTTTAAATAAAACACAACCAATGTTTCCTCCCTATATTTTCAAGTCCCACTCCCCAAGTTCCCACCTACCCTCTCAAATGTCTGACCTGGAACTGGCCTGGATCAGCCACACCCCTGGGCCTCCGCACCTGCTTCCCATGATCTTTGGTGCTTCTTCAGTAACTTCCCCTCCCTCTTGGCCCAGGCCCCTTGTGCTGTCTGTGTACTACATGGTCAGGGCCTCTAAGCAACATGACATTCTGATGCTGAAAGCCTTGACATACACAGTACCCTCAACAATAGTGGCAAAAGGTCTTGTGTGATGGCATAAGCCAGCTCCCACTGTGCAGGGTTGTGTTTGGTTTGATGTAGGCTTATTTGGCAGCAAAGATGGGAAGCATTTCACCAGGTACAGGTCTTCACAAGTCGAAGGTGGGACACACTAGGAGAGAAACTGTGAAATAGAATCTTTCATGTGACATGGCATTGAAGAGATGGGAAGTAGTGAACCATGGCAGTTCATGCAGACTGCAGAACATGCCAGTCTTTTCTTGCTGTAGCAAGGCTCTCCTATCAACAGCAGGATGGATCCTGCAAAGCCCTGAGAACCTTTGCTATAATGTGATCGGAAGTCATTCTGGGTAAGCTCAGTGTTGTCCTGCTCTGTTTCTAGATGTTCTATAGTTCAGAAACCAAAAACAAACGACGAGCATTTGCATACAAGCACACACATGTCATGCTGGGGGACAAATGGTAACTGGTAGACATTGGTTTTCTTCTTCCACCTCTGATTTCAGAGGTCAAACTCAGGTTGTGGGCTTTGCCTTCTATGTTTTTTTTTTTTTAAAGTTTTTTGTTGTTGTTGTTGTTGTTTTGTTTTGTTTTTGGTTTGTGTTTAGGGATACCAAGGAAAGACTTTCTGGTCTTTTTTGTTTGTTTTGTTTTTCAAGACAGGGCTTATCTATGTAACAGCCCTGGCTGTCATGGAACTCTCTCTGAAGACCAGGCTGACCTCAAACTCACAGAGCTCTCCCTGCCTCTGCCTCCTGAGTGCTGGGACTAAAGGTGTTCGCCACCACAACCCTATGCTTTCTACTTTTTTATGAGCCAGGAATTTAGGGTTCATGTAAAGTTCATTAACCACGAATGACACAATGGCAGAAGCAAGAGAAATAACAAAGGAGAGTGCCATGAATTTGTTGAAATAGCAAACAAATAAGATTGACCATTCTTTTTAAAAAACACAGTATTGTGGTGTGTGTGTGTGTGTGTGTGTGTGTGTGTGTGTGTGTGTGTGTGTCTGTGTCTGTGTGTATGTTATTGCATATTTGTTTTGGGAAATTAAATCCCTCACATCTGCCCAAAATATATGCCTTAGGTTATATATTTAAACTTGCTGATGCTGGACCGTTTAAGATATTTTAAATTACTTTTATTTTAACAGCACTAAGATAGGCAAAGACCAAACAGTTCTTTGGTGCCACAAATATTTCCTTGGCTAGACCTTCATCACTAACACACACAGCCAGGGAAACTCAAGAACACATTTGCTTTTGCGGAATTACTAGTGTCCAATACCCTTAATTTTTTCTGTATTTAGGTGACGCTGTTCATTTATTTCTCCTTCCTAGATTCTTGTAAACTTGGGGTTGTAATCATTTGTCTTTCTCATTTACTGAAGTTATACTAGTGTGCTTTGCCTACAAGATGACAACCCTCCCAGTCAGTCTATGTAATCTCTAAATATTTTATAACCCATTTTTCTTCCTTCTCCTCCTCTCCTTTAAGTAGGGTGAGGAGTTTCCACAAAGGCATTTAGTGGATATCTAAACATGGGTACTGGAGCAATGGCCCCATGGTCATCGATGATTGACTCAATTGCGTGAAGGTACAGTGTTTAGTCAGATCTAGAAACACTATAGTCCAGTGCCCCAACATATCAACAAAACAAAAAAGCAAAACGATTCAGCTGAGGTCTCTGAATCAATAAGGGCAGAAACGAAATTGTATTTAGGTCTCTTTAAGTTCTTTCTGTGTGGGGTGGAGAATCCTGGGGAAGGGAATAATACTTGGTGGCTTTTATTTAAGAATCAATTCTACAGACACATCAAGCATTTGCTTTCTGCGTCTCAGATGCTATTTTAAGCGCCGGGGATTCCGTGATGGAGGGTGCAGGAGAGGGGAATCTGTTGTTATGGAGTTTTCACTCTCATAATTTAAGTACTTAGTTAGCTTCACCATTCTCATAAACTCACAGCAACCTGGGTAGAAACAGTTGGGTCCCAAAAGCGAAAGAATCTCACCCTGAGCTCTCTGGAGCGAGAGAACTGGTTTATGCAGCAGAAGGGTGAGGAAGAAATCGGTCGTGCCCACCGCCTTCCTCCGAACCGCCAGGCCTGGCACAGACAGCTCGCCTGGGATCATTAACAACCGTCTCTCTACCCAGTCCCACCGACCGCTGGAGGACAATCACAGGATCTGACTCTGGTGTCATTCTCCAAGGAAGGAGTGCAGAGAGCTGGTGAAAAGCCCTCCCAGGCAGACCGACTCTCTCAGGCTTGGGGGTGGGGGTGGGGGCGTGCAGCAAACTGCTCTCTCATGCTGTCCTATTAAACATTGCAGCCACAATCTCTTTGCAGTTTCTCCGAGGCCACTGCAGCGTCCCCGCCCCGTCCGCCCGTCAGCCCATACAAGCGAGCTCCACTGCAGCTTCGGGAACCGTGTTCCCTTTCTTCTCCACTTCCTCGTTGCCATGGAGACACACGTCATTTACGTGCCGTGCGTCGCCTTGGAAACGGGGGAGCATCCGCGGCGCGGCCGGGAGACCCGCCCCTGCCGCTCCAGCCGCACTCGCGGGCTCTGCTGGTGGATAGCCCGGGTGCGGGGGGGAGTCCCGAGAACGACGCGCTGCAGGTTCTCGTCTTGACCCCGACCTCTCTGCGAGCGCCTCTGTGACCCGGAGAGCCTGCGGGCACTCTGCCGGTGGTTACCAGGAGGGCGGCTGGGACACAGGCACCAACCCCGGAGGCGAGCTGGCAGTGCACTTTTGCCCCTGGGCAAGCCCAAAGACGCTGGCTCCAGGACCCTAGACGGGTCTTCGTTCCGTGGACTCTTGTTTGTCTTCCTTGATCCTGCCGGCGCCCTCTGCCTGGGACCACTCTTTTCACGTCGGCTAACCTCTAGGGAGCCTAGGTGTCCCTGGGCACCATCCCGTCCCTCTCGGCACCTCTTCCCCTCCACACCCTTCCCCCACCCTGGAGGCCCGGCTGGACGCGACCCAGAGCTGCCACATCCCGCTTCTGACACTCAATGGAGGACGGTCTGCTGGAGATCATGACCAAGGACGGCGGAGACATGCCGGCACCTCTGGAGGTGTCCACAGTGCCAGCCGTGGGGGACGTGATCTCTGGGGAGTATAACGGTGGCATGAAGGAACTGATGGAGCACCTCAAGGCCCAGCTGCAGGCCCTATTTGAGGACGTGAGGGCCATGCGAGGGGCGCTGGACGAGCAGGCCTCGCACATCCAGGTTCTGTCGGACGACGTGTGCGCCAACCAGCGAGCCATAGTCTCCATGTGCCAGATTATGACCACCGCGCCCCGCCAGGGAGGCTTGGGCGTGGCTGGCGGCAAGGGGAGCTTCCCGAGTGTTCCCCTCGAGCCCGAGACACCTTCGCTTGGGATCGGGGACAGCGGCTTGCTGGGTCGCGATCCAGAGGAGGAGGAGGATGAAGAGGAAGAGAAAGGGATGCCCAGCCCCGCCACACCCACCAGTCACTGTGAGCGCTCTGAGAGCCCCTGTGCTGGTCTCCTTGGGGAGGATGGGCCACTTGTGGAGCCCCTCGACCTGCCTGACATTACCCTGCTGCAGCTGGAGGGCAAGGTCTCTCTGTAAGGGGAAACCCCGTCCGGGCACCAACTACCTGAGCTTTGGGTTTCCAAGCGCTTAATGTGAGGGAACTTTACAGTGCAGTGCAGTGTGCTTCGCTCCAAACGTGGTTCTTATAGGTCAGGGAGAGAGACTCCCTCACATAAGGATGAAGGACTTTGGAAGCATCGTGAATTCCACCCAATCAAGCATCATACCTAAACTGCAGAAAGGTGAGGTTCCTGGAGAGGATGTGCCCATCTCTGGGACTTTCATCCAACCCCCTTACCTTGTCCTTTCCCCTCTTCCCAGGAAACAGGAGGACCATTCAATTATGTAAATAAAATTCTGCTTTTTCTATTCTGAACAAGGACTCATCTAGGACTTTGGCAAATAATCTCTATTTACCTAGAAATTAAGGAATTGGGGTATATTCTGTTCTGGTAACAGGAAATTCACCCCTTTGCTGAAATCCAAGACATACAGTACTGTGCAGAAGCCTCTCCCCTCACAGATCTCTGCGGCTGTTGATTGGTAAAGGAAGCTTGAGGAGGGAACTGCAGCCTTAGGAATCTGGGTGCATGGGGTTCCAAGGGCCCCTGGGCTGGGAGGAGCTGGCTATGAATGTGCATGAAGACACAATAGCTCAAGCTCTTGGATTTTGCATGCAGAGCAGAACCTGCCCTGTCGCTGGCTTCCTCTGGGATTGCTTTCCACTCACTGGACCTAGAGAACAAAGTACCCAGTTTACAGGCAGAGGCTTGGGGCTGTTCAGCACAGCCCAGATTTAGGGAACGTTCGAGGGACCCTGTGTGTGTGGGTGGTTTTCAGCCAAAAACTGTCTCTTCTGGCTATACTTGCTTAAACTTAAATTTCTTTTACTGTGGATATGTCACCACCCCCTGCTTTTTGGTGTTGCCTCCATAATGTCTTGTGTTTTGTGTCCACTTGTGTAGTAGTGTGTGAGCCCTCAGGGGCAGGGCTTGTGGCTCTAGTGTTAGGTTCAGGGGGTTGCAGACCCTTCTGTGAACCCCTGGCTATCATAGTGCTTTTCCCTCTTTCCCCCTTTACCCCACTCCTCGATCAGGGCATGGAGCATGTGGCTGTCCTGAGGTTCCTTAATTGGTGTGCCTCCCGCCTACCTTCTGAAGTGGTGACTTTGTGTGCCCTTCCCCCTCCTTTGTGTATCCTTTCTCAATGCTTTTCCTTGGTGTCAATCTTAATAAAAAGACGTCATCTCCCCTCTTGCTGACTGGTACTGAGGGGGCTTAAGGGTGGGGCTCCTGGGTCTGCTGTGTGGGCCAGGGCTTAATAGGAAACTTAGGGACCATGCCTTCCCTCCTCTCTTCTTGCCTCCAGTCCTAAACAGTTAACTGACCTTGTCCTGGTTGGGACAAACATTGACAACTCTGCCTGCTTTCCTTTCTGCCCCAGACCTTGATCCAAACTGGACTGGGAATTGTGCAGATTGGCACAGAAATACTCAGAAATACAAGGGCTTCTAGTAGCCAGCATTCCACACCTGCATGAGGCTTCTTTTCCATGAAGCACCCCCCACCCGCCAACCTCCCCCACCAACCCAGACTTCTTTTCCGGGAAGCATCCCCCCTCATCAACCCTGCCGTAGAGTGACTCCTGAATGAGAACCCTGGCACAGCAGGCATGACACCTGTTCTAGGGATGGAGTGGCACTCACTGTTCTGGAGGGGTTGCCCAGGGTTTCTGGAGTGGAGTGATACATCACTGAGGGAACCACAATGACTGCCTCAGGCCTCTAGTGGAAGATGCCTGCAAGGTGTTCCCCCGAGAGTCAACACTGACATCATCTCCAAGCAGCTCCTTTGGGTGATGGAGATGTCCTGAGGCTGCCCCAGAACAAAGGTTGAGAGCAGACTAGTCTGTGTGTGTCTGTGTGTGTTTGAATGTGTGTATGTGTATGTCTGTGTCTTTGTGTATGTGTGTGTGCTTTTGTGTGTGTGTGTGTGTGTCTATGTATGAGTGTATGTGTCTATGTATGAGTGTGTCTGTGTGTGTCTCTGTGTCTTTGTGTGAGTATGTGTGTGTCTTTTTGTGTGTGTGTATGTGTGAGTGTATGTGTCCGTGTGTCTCTGTGCCTGTGTCTTTGTGTGTGTGTCTATGTGTGAGTGTGTCTCTGTGTGTATGTCTTTATGTGTATGTATGTTTGTGTGTCTGTGTGTGTCTGTGTCTTTGTATGTGTCTGTCTGAGTTTGTGTATCTCTGTGAATGTGTGTGTCTATGTGTGAGTGTGTCTCTCTGTGTGTGTCTGTGCATGTATATTTGTGTGTCTTGTGTGAGTATATGTGTGTCTGTGTCTTTGTGTGAATGTGTCTGTGTGAGTTTGTGTATCTCTGTCTCTGTCTCTCTTTCTCTTTGTCTCTCTCTCTCTCTCTCTCTCTCTCTCTCTCTCTCTCTCTCTCTCTCTCTCTCTCTCTCTCTCTGTGTGTGTGTGTGTATATAGCATGTAAAACTGGTTCTGTTACAGAGAGGTCCAAAGAGGGATAGAGGCTCAGATAAGGGTTTGAATCTTTAAATTCCAACACTGAATTTACTGCCTGAGACTTGGTTTGCAGAATGCATATGACAGGAAGACAAACTTGTTGGCAAGAAAAAAAAATATGACTCCTAGGAGGTCTTGAGTAAATGTGAGTTTTTTATAGTTCTCCTGGGGACACAGGGTGGTGACTGACTCAACCAGGAAGTCACAGGGAAGGTCCCAGGGACTCTGTGTGTGTGTGTGTGTGTGTGTGTGTGTGTGTGTGTACACACATGCATATGGTGCCCACAGAAGCCAGGAGAGAGAGTGTCAGATTCCCAAGCACTGGAGTCTAGATAGGTGTTAGCCGAGAGACTTGAGTGCTGGGAAACATTCAAGTCCTCTGGTGCTCATATTAGCTAAAACATTTCTCTAGCCCTTATTTTTCAGGTCAAATCTGTACCTGCCCCTTTCTTTTCCTTCCTAGCTCTCCTTTCCCCCCTTTTTCCCTACCCTCCTCTTCTTTTTGAGACAGGGTCTCATTACATAGCCCTGGATGGCCTGGGCTCACTATGTAGAACAGGCTGGGCTTAGACTCAAGAGATTTACCTGCTTCTGCCTCTTGAGGAAGCTCTCATTTTAATAATAATCTTTTCCCATGTAAAGAACCCTTACCCTTGAGGACAGACTTAAGGAAAAGGGCATGGTTAGCTTCTCAAGATAGCACGTGCCTTTTTATTTTGAGCAAACATAGGAATGAGCTAGAGGACTAGCCCTGTATTCAGAAAAAGCCAGAGAAAGCCTTGAGGTATACAGTCCTGGGTAATGGGTGCTGGGACCCTCAGGATAACAGATAGAGTAGGACGGCAACAAAGGTTTCTGCTGCTGTTTCCACATTCAGCATCGATTACCTCAGTGACAATCAGTTATTGAGCTCCAATTTTATCTCTCAGCAACTCTATCAGGTAGAACTGTTAGTATTTTTACATAACAGCTCAGACACAAAATTAAGACTTCAAGGTCACAGACTGAAATAGACAGAGCCAGAACCTAACCCCAAGACAACACGATTTAAAAGAACCCTAGATAGAAACCATCTTTCTAATTGCTCTTTTATTTGGATCTTCAAAGATCCCGAGAGAATCCCGAAAAAGAAACCAAGCTTATGTAGTCAGTTTCCACCTTCTCAGTTTGAAGGGATCACAGTTCAGGTTTTGGTTCATGACCACTCTCAGCATCGAGTGGATGATAACCTACTAACTGCATGGGGTGGATGGCTGTCTGGATCTGCTGTTGGAGGGAAAGGTTCAAGGCTTGCAGGCATTCCTTCCTCAGGTGAGCTCCCATTCTGTTCCTGCTGGCTCAGCTCCTCCATCATTTGACCTGAGTCCCAAAGGCAGCATAACTCATGCAGACTCCATAGGAAGTTCTGGTGGAGTCCTTTAGCCACCAACTTCAGTTTTATTTTGATGCGTGTGTGCCCCCAGCCCCATAGTTATCACCTGCAAGTCCAGATAGAGAAAATCTTCCTACAGAAAGAAATGATTTGGCCTTTTATCTACACCAGCATCTCACAGAGATTCTGCACAGGCTGCCCTGCACCACCCCTCCCCTCATTTCTGCCTTCCCTATTTCCCACTGGCTTCTGGGGTTTCTTCTTCAGACTGTTGGTGAGTTTCAGTCAGTTTCCCACCCAGGGTTTACGGCAGGCCTCATTGTTGAATTTCAGGAAGCCACAGGCATTGGAAATTCAACCCCCAAATCCTGCAGATATATATTCTCTCTAGAGAGAAATGGCTATTGTCTCTACTTAATCCTTAAAGAGTAAGAATCAGGCTTTTATAAAAATGGTAAGGGCCATTGAGTAATGAGACTTTTCAATTCAAAAAATATCCATGAAGACCTGTGTGAGTCTGGGATGCCCAGCATCCATACCTCCTGGAGCCTCCAGCAGATTTCCAGCCAGGAAGCGAGATAGCTGTCTCTGTCTCATTATTCTCCACTTACACGATGAATTTTAATTACACTGACACCTCTCAGGAGGTGCAATCCTGCCAACACTTTCAAACCCACAATAGTAGAAATCTGTCAAAGTGCTGCTGGTGCCCCAGAGCCTAAGGCATATCTGTGGTCTCCTGAGATTTGATTCCTCTATTCACCAAAGACAAATGGAGGGGACAATTCCAACCGAGTCTACATTGGTGAACCAGTGAGTTGATTGGGTGGTTTAACAGGGGGCAAGGGGGAGATATAACTTACTGCGTCAGGAGACAGCCCACTCCAGCATGGGTGGCTACCCCCAAAAGCTGCATCCCTGGTGCTTGCTCCCTGCCCCACTTGCAGACAGCTCCAGCCAAGAGTCTTACAAGCCAGTCTCACACGGGTCTTGTGATGTCTTAACTTTCTGGGCTCTGAGTTCCCAAAGCCTTCACCCTCTCTTCAGGAAGAGCCTCCTCTCCCGGCAGGGTTTCTCTGTGTAGCCCTGGCTGTCCTGGAATTCACTCTGTAGACCAGGCTGGCCTCAGACTCACAGAGATCCATCTACCTCTGCCTCCGAATACCGGGATCAAAGGTCTGCGCCTTTGTGTGTGTGTGTGTGTGTGTGTGTGTGTGTGTGTGTGTGTGTGTGTGTGTGTGTATGTGTGTGTGATTTTAAAAGGAAACAACGCCACATCAGTCTCCATCCATGCCTTCAAGGTAAATTTTTCTGTTTGGCACCAACACGACCCCACATACAACTCATTGCACGTCTCATTTCTGAGAACTCCCATCTCTAACTGGTCCAAGGAGCCTCTTTTAAAGATTAGCTCTTAATCTCAACGACAAAGCACATCTTGTTGCATAGAAATAAATTACAACTTTATCCTGGCGCCGATAAATCTGCTCTTAGAGAAACTGTTGCTTCCCTGTGACTCAAACTGGCCTTCAACATGGCATGCAGATCTATGGACTCTCACTGGTGTTGCAAATTATAGTTTCTGTTTGACATCTATAAAAGGAAGTTCCCCTAGAACAAAGCTACACCACCCCACAAACACATTTAAGTCTATACTTGCCGAAAGACATAAAACTTCTTGTTTTGAAAGGCAGCTTTTCATAAACATCTTCTCTTATTTAAATGCCAAGAAATAGAGCTTCATTCAGGATAGCTATTATAGTTGGAATATTGGAACACAGAAGGAGTGTTCACCAATCTTATTCTAGCTCTCATTCCCTCTGAAAGGTGAATTCCCTCTGAAAAAGAGCTTTTCTGCTTGGAAGCACTGTGTTTAGAGAAAGAACCCAGCTTTATAAATAACGCTGTAATGGTGCCACCTGTCGCGGAATAGAGGCATTGCAGGAGGGACCTCCAAGTGATTGTCTTTCATTCCATGCCTTCTAAAAACCATGTGGTGGTGGTGAGGAGAGACAGGAAGCTGAATAAGGCTTTGAAGAATATAAAAATAAACTAACTGCCCCCTCTGCCTCTCATATACTGACACTCCAAAAATTAATCTTCCTAAACTCTTCTCCTTGACAATCTGTAACTTCTCCCTGGTGTTTCTTATATTAAATATAAAATGTGTGTGTGTGTGTGTGTGTGTGTGTGTGTGTGTGTGTGTGGGTGGTGGTGGTGGTGGTGGTGGTGGTGGTGGTGGTGGTTTCATTCCCTAGTTACCTTTTAAAGACTGTTTTACCTGGTCAGAAACCCAAATCATCCAGCTCAGTGCTGGAGTTGATTCCCAAGTGTATCCTGCTCCATCAGTCCCTAGATAAGCAGTCTGGATGGGTCTCCATTTCTTCCCAGAGAGGTCAGGTACAAATCATAGCCACTGGAAAACTAGATGTTTTCCTCTTATACTGCCTGAAAGTGAGAAATCCACACAGATACTATGCAACCCTATTTTGATTATGAATTTGTCCTTTTATTTCTAAGAGCAAGGTTCACAATTTTCATCAGGTTCTTTAATGGGTAAAATCAAAAGGAATGATGAACTCTGTGACCAAAATGTACTATTTTGTATTCCCTGGAGACACTTCCCTTTCCAAGCATTTGGTAAAAAAATCTTACTTTTCTACTTTGTCCTGTCCCTGTCCTCCAGTTCAAATCCTCTCCATTCTTCAGTGCTTCCCTTACCAGAATGTGGCCTCACCTTCCTCTAAGTGGCCACATCTTTTTGTTTGTACCTGTTTGGGGAAAATAACCTTATTTCTATTGTGTGCTTTTATTCAACTCTGAGCACACTGTCCATCTATTTCTATATTTATGGGTACCTTGAGAGCTGCAATGGCATCTCTTCATGCATATAGTCTCTGAAGTGTCTACCAGTGACTCGAAGGTGCCACCAAATTGAGTGGTACCTCATTTTAGGGACCTTGATGAAAGGAAAAACTGCTGTCAACAATGACCCTGTTTTCTTATCACTTGGGTCTTAAGGTTTCATCCTTATTTAAATAACATTTATTCTTAATTTAAAACAACTTTAAAACATCACTGAAGTCTACACAATTATAACTGAAAGTCATTACCACATTTATAATTACTTCAACTTGAGCCTTGGCATTTCTGAATCACTTTTGATCCAAAGCTGTCTGGATTTTTCCATGCATTTCTATCAGGGGCCACATTGAGTTTTAGCAATGCCAAGTTTCTCATGAAGAAAATGTTGCCTCCAGGAGCTTTCTTTTGGCCCCAGCACCCAGTCTTCCATGCTGCCACTTCCTTTAACCTTGCCAGAGAGAACTTAAGTTGAACAACACCCAGGACTAATATTTCTTCAGCGGGCCCTTAGAGGGTTAATGAAATGAAACATTAAGGAATTGAAGGGTTCCAGTCATGTCACTTTGCATGATAGCTAGGGACAGACTGGTGTAGATAGGTATGGTGTCATGACTTCTGGGAGCTGGTAGGGATTGTGGGCTATCATCAGGTATATGAGACATTCCATTTCAAAGATGTTTAAATGTGGGAGAAAAAATAGTTTCAGGAATTGGTGAGATTTACATATTATTATTGCATTTTTGGTTTGTTTTTTTGAGAAAAGAACTCACTATGTAGATCAGGCTGGCCTCAAACTCACCTGTCTTTGTTTCTAGAGTGCTGGGATTAAATGTTTGCACTACCACACCAAGCAAAATTTGCATTATTATAAAGGACCATCTTGATCATAAGCTGAGAAAGTGTTTAGTTAAATAGTAGTGAAAATGAACAACTGAAACAAGCTGTCATCCCTCAGAATCTTTCAGTTTCTTCTTCAGAAAGAAACCTCGGTGATGATGTTTATACAGCTATTTTATATATAATTTAGATACTCAAAGGGACTTCCCAGGTCGATTAGAGATCTGACTAAATTTGACACAAATTCCAGTTCCCAAGCAGGGAAGTCTGCGGAATCCAAATGTCTGGATCCAAGTGTCTGCAGTGTCTGGTGGTTTATTTCCCTTTGCACTTACTCCCTGACCCCTTGTAGGCAGCCTCAGCATAATCACTGAGTAACTCCAAGTTACACAAAGTAGCCCTTTTACTGACTCCATCAGGAAACAGTTCTACTAGACATTCTAAGCCTTTCCTTGCAGGCGACTAGAAAAGTGGAATGGATGGAGAGAGAAGGAAGAACAGTCATGG
This sequence comes from Cricetiscus sungorus, assembly GCA_030556225.1. Classification (NCBI taxonomy): domain Eukaryota; kingdom Metazoa; phylum Chordata; class Mammalia; order Rodentia; family Cricetidae; genus Cricetiscus; species Cricetiscus sungorus. Next base: position 5,228,722 of record JANBXA010000031.1, on the reverse strand, counting down.
AAAGTCCACTGCGGAACTTGTGCGTTTCACACACTCCTTTCCTCCCCCCACCCCCCAAGCCCTTAAGGAGCTCACAATCTACTGATAGGAGAAAGCTATGTTCTTGAGTAAGGGCAATGTGCTTCTCAGAAGATGGAGTGGGAGACCTCTTTTCTGTGAGTATTGCTGACTGAATTGGGACCATTTCAATGTAAAAAAAATGTCAGAGTGTGTTGGGAAAGATGTGTATGCAGGTAGGGCAAGGTAAAATAGGAGTGAAGTTAAAAATGTCGCACAGAAAATTTATAACACGTTACACCACAAAGGACATGTAATAGAACTTTGGAAGACAGTAGCAGAGACAGCATCCCACACTGGAGTGATGTTGGTCAAACCACCTTCAAACCTTCCCTAAAGAAACCTACATATGACATCTGCGCCATTGTACCAAGTACAGGTAGTAACAAAATCCTTGCATTTTTACACCATAAGAAAAAATAAAACATCACAAATAAAAGAGAAACACAGTTGGATGGGGCTCCTGCCTAAAACATGGTGTGAAAAAGGGTTGGACCCTTGGTCCAGAGAAACGGAGCTAGGTCCTGAGTGGAAGGGCTTGCTTCCGTAGGACACAGTCCATGTTTTCACAAGTAATACACTCCCACCGCGAAGATAACATCCACCTCAGTAAAGAAAACCAGAGGAAAGACTCTTTGGGGCCTGGGGAGGTGGCTCAGAGGTTAAGAGCACTGCCTGCCAGAGGTCCTGAGTTCAATTCCCAGCAAACAAACACGTGGTGGTTCACAACCATCTATACTGAGGTCTGGTGCCCTCTTCTGGCCTGCAGGCATACCTGCGTGCAGAACACTGTATATGCGATGTAATACACACACACACACACACACACACACACACACACACACACACACACACCTGTAAAAATGTAATGGAGGCTAGGAAAACAAAACAAAGCAAAAAACACAAACAAAAACAGAAACAAAACAGGAAACTGGCAGGATTACAGATCTCAAGACCATCAGAAAGAAGGGCGAAACACTTTCATAAAAATGTTAGCCCTTAGAACAGAGGTTCTCAACCTGTGGGTCGCCACTCTCAGAGACCATTGGAAACCTCATAACAGAAGTGAAATTATGAAAATATCAATGAAAATGTTACATTCAGGGTCAGCACAACATGAGGAACTGTATTGAAGGGTGGCAGCATCAGGAAGGTTTAGAACACTGGTTTGGAAGGAGCTAACAGCAATAGTTGTTGCTACTCTGGCTCTAATTGTGCCCCAGAGGAAAGTCTTGAAAATAACAAAAAATAAATTAGTAAACAAACCTGACTTTAAATACTTAGATGATATAATTTTTGTAGTTGGAAAATTCCATGGAAATGAAAGTTTAAAGATGCTTAGTCAATATAATTTCTTTGGAGGAGTGTACGTCATGACTAGTGGGAGCTCACCAAAAGAATTCAGATATATATCTATGTGTAGAAAACCAACATAATAGAGAGTGGTACCCATACATCATCAGTGCTTTTGAAAGCACCACAAAGACTCTGATTACAAAATTTTTAAATTTCTGGATGTATATAAAAGTTAACTGGGGCAGAAAAGACTTAGTGGGAAAGAGTGCTTCCTGCTCTACCAGAGGGGCTAAGCTCAGTTCCCACAACCTGCTTTGATAGGCTTACAACCTCCTGTACATCTAGCTCCTGGTATCTGATGCCCTCTTCTGGCCTTAGAGGGCACTGCACACACACGCACTCTCTCTCTCTCTCTCTCTCTCTCTCTCTCTCTCTCTCTCTCTCTCTCTCTCTCTCTCTCTCTCTCTCTCCTCTCCCCCCCCCTCTCTCTCTCTCTCTCTCTCTCACACACACACACACCATGCGTATAAATTCATAAAACAACTGTCTTTTAAAAGTTAACATTGAGCCAGGCATGATGGCCAATCCCAGCACTCACCACTCAGACAGCACTCACCACTCAGAATATTCTCAGATCTCTGAAAATTCTAGGTTAACCTGTCTCAAAACAAACAAAAAGTTAACTATTTAACATGCTAATGTTATAGAGATAGAAATGTTTGAAACTCAGTTTTGACTGTAACCGTAACAAATATTTCATTTTCTGTGGGTTGATGACAGAATAGAATATTTTCTTTGTCTAAAACTAGCAAGAATGAGATATCATTCTAGAATATACAAATAACACCTGAAAAGAAACAGGAACAAGATAGCAGACTACTGGCATGAAGGAACAAAGGACACAGACTTACTATGGAGATTTAATAAAAATGGTTATTAGTATAACACAAGTTAAACCAAGAATATGGTATCCTTTGGTATCTACCAAATCAACAAAAACAGGAGTTGGCAAAATTGCAAGTGTTGTCAGATGCTGGAACTACAATCTTGTACCCATTTCACCAGCTTTGCAGAGCCACTCAGGATTTCTTAGACACTCATAAAGCAGTGACTGGAGCCGGAGGTGACACTGGAGTCTGTCACAGCAAGAGTGGGTCCAAAGAGGCATTGATATGAAGCAGAGTAAAAATGCCAGCATTTGGCAAAGTGCATGGGGCTGGAAACCACACTCGGTCAAACAAAACACAGGACAGGGTGTATATCTCATCAGCTTTGGAGGACTTGAAAAATGTGTGTCTAGGAACAGGGATATGGCTCCATATTAGGCATCTACTGAGTATGGGCAAAGTCCTAGGCTCCGCCCCCAGTACAGGAGAGAAAAAAATTCCACAAAACAGCTAAATGCAAGCATACACAGTAGAACATTATTACCTACTATGAAAGGGGAAACACAAGAGCAGAGACAAAAGATATGGACGAAACAAGAGAGTTTTTACTTGTAGACATCAATAATGGTGCATGCCATGAACCAGAGTAATAAAGTTTGTCCCTTGTGGAGCAAACAAAACATAACCAAAATATATCAGAACAATATTTGGAAGATGAAGGGTTGGGATGAGAAAAATCCGACAGCAAAATGAACTCATTATTGCAAGTAGGTATAAAGAAACGATGTGTAGTGCTCGGGACACACAGGATATTGTTAATACTTGTTATGGGTGCATGGTCATATTTCTGGAGTTTACTACAAGGGTATAAAGCTACTACACAGAAAAGAAGCAGAAGTGTAAGGCTGACACAAAGCCATTATCTTAGGCTCTTTCTCCAGAGACATTGTCTTTTATTTCCGTTTTCCTCTGACTTCAACGAATTGCCTCTTCACACCAACTTTCTTCTGTTTCTGTGGCTATATGGCAGAAGTTAGGTGCTCCATAGCTTGAGGCTCTTTGTTCATTCCCACCCGAAATAGTCTTATCTACTACATAGCAATACACATTCTGGGGGGAAATGTTACTTATTGATCTATCATGGCAGGGTCAGCCGTGGTGATGGTGGGTGGATGTGAGATCTCAGAATTTTCTTGGTGACAATGGTCCACTCCGTTCTTGTAACAATGGCTGTACAGTGTAATAGACATATTCCAAAATATCTACAACAGACCCATAGGTTCATCAAATGAACTAACGAACCACACAATACTATACTCAGGTTTGCCTCTCTCCAGAGTTCCTGAAGCCACTTTCGAATGTTCCTAATTGAGGTGATTGTTTCTGCTACCCAATAAAGGAGGAGGAGGGTCTTGTATTAGGGAGGACACTTTGGTTATAATTTAACAAAGGGCTATTTACAAAGGCCCAGGTGAGGGTGTGGGAAAATCACAAGACATCTAGAAGCAGAGTGAGTTCTGTTCCAGATCGTGGAGACATAGCTAGGTGGAGAGTGGGGCTCAATAGCAGAAATCATAGGTAAAGGGGCTCCCTAAAGAGAAAGCCAGGGGACTACATACTCAACCTAGTCCTTGCTGGGCCTTTGCCTTTCATGGATGGAAGCCAGTGGAAAGCAGAGATGACAGGAACAGTTTACACAGGACAGTCTTCCATGCCCTGAGGTAGATGTCAAGGATGAGGAATTGAAGGGCGAGACAGAAGGCATATAGGTCTTTAGATTTAGTGTTGCAAATTTTAGGTTTAATGTCAATAAATTCTTTGTTGCGTTTAATTTTCATGACCCTGATTAACCATATTTCTATGTGCTAAACTATTTCAGAGGAGGTGACTGGGGGTGGGAGGTGGGGGATTGGGTGGAGTAAGGCCTCTGGATATTTTCTCTTCTTTCCTGTCAGAAAAGCTTTGCTTCTGTTTGGTTAACGTACCAGGATTCTGCTTGATCTTGTGGTGTACCGTCACAACACCCCCTTACGGTCACAACGTGTCCTTACTGTCAAAGCACTTGTGCCAAGGCTTGAAAACTTAATCACGTACGAGATGGATAGAGAGAAAAGTGAATGAATTATAAAACGAAGGGAGTACATTGACAAGACACAAATTATGGGAACTCAGCGAGTCCACTGACTATGTCAAGAGGTTTTCCTCGAACGGTTAACTGAAAGGGGGCCATAAGTCGGCTGAGGACATTGCAGTTGTTTACCGGCGGTAAAGTGCAGTCCAGCATTACACAATTCGCTAAAAATGGAGCTATCGCTTGGAAAGATTTAGGCTCCGCATCCTCGGACTGGACTGGTAGCTACTGAGGATTAATGTGATTGGTTGAGGTCTCCGGCTGTGTTCCGCCCACACCCCAGGGGAGGGGTACTTGGTCGGGTGGGTATCTCAAGCCCCGGGTTGCGGATCCAGGCCTCTGCAGACACTTCCTGAAATAGACCTTGTTTCTGAGGTTGACAAATCTGCATTCGGCGCAGGCGGAGCGGTCACGGGGACGGCGCTTATTGGCTGCACAGCGGCGCGCAGAGAGGCTGATTGGTCGCAGGCTCGGCGGTTCTAATCAGGTCACTGTCAGCGTCCCAGGGTGCTGCCGCCAGGTGGAGCTGGGCAGGGAGATTTGGCTTCCTCTGGGAAGGAGCTGAAGAGTCAGAGAGAACATCTAGGTTCTCTTCGCATCCCTTGCTTCCTAGGGCGGGGCTGAGTTTAGAGCTTAATTATGGGCTGGGACCAGGAGCGCACTTTCAGGAGGGCAGCTTCTTCTAGTAGTTGTATAGCTTTTTATGGACCCTGGGGCTCTTCCTTACCAAGGGACAGTCCAAGGCTGCAGGTGGGGAGAGCTGGCACAGGCAGTAGCTTGGCTTGTGAACCCCCCCTTCCAACTGGGAGGCCTTGAAAGGACAATTCGAGGTCACCCTGGGTCTGATTTCTCAGCATTCCTGACCCCAACTCACCTTCTGAAATCTTGCTGACCGCACACCTACTAGGAATGGATTCTATTTTTGTTTGTTTGTTTGAAATTTTTGTCCTAACAGCGAGCGCCCCTTACCATTTTGACCCTACAGCTCCTCCGTATTCTTCATGGTTTAGCTAACATCACTTCCTTGGTATTCTTCTGGACCTCTGAGGTGAGCTGAGGACAGTAACAAAATTCCATTCCAATGCAGCTGGTGAACCAATGAGTTTAACTGAGGTCACTGACAACTTAGGGGCAGGTGTGCTACTAAAGAAAAGGTTTCTGTCTTTGCAACCTTTAACTCTGGATATCCTGAGACCTGCCCCCTCTAACTATTAACTACCCAGGTGTCTTTAGGGGGGAGGGGGCCTCAAAAGCCCCAGCCCCCAGCGATGCAGTCAATGGTGTATTTAGGTAACCTAAAGATAATCAGAGGACACCAGCAGTGTCATGCCAGAAGAGCAGGGATAGGTTCTGGGGCCAGGACACCTGAGTGAGAATGGCAGACAAGCCCTTTAAATAATGTGTGATCCATCACTGGGAACTACCGGCTTTGATATCAAACAGGGTGGTAGTATCTAATAAAGATCCTACCATTATGGGGATCAACTGCAAAGGTCTTAGGGCCTAATAAACATTGCTGCTGTTATCTGTGCTCCAACAGTGCTTTGCATGGGCTGTGTAGTAATGCTTGATCTTTTGCTGAACTGCCAGCTCGTAATCTCGTTGTGTGTCAGTGCCAGGTAACTGTAAGGCCATGGTTCTCAACCTGTGGATTGCAATCTTTGGTGCGAGGGTCTAATGACCCTTTCACAGGGGTCATCTAAGACCACTGGAAAACACGGATATTTGCATTATGATTCATAACAGTAGCGAAATTACAGTTGTGAAGTAGCAATGAAAATAATCCTATGGTTGGGGGTCACCACAGCATGAGGAACTGTATTAAAGGGTTGCAGCATTAGGAAGGCTGAGAACCCCTGGTGTAAGGCTGGGAAGTTATTTCTCAAAGCTTCTCAAAGCACGCTTTCTTCTTTCTCTGCTGTTCCATGGCCATTTTTCTTTTCCTCTTCAAAGGATTTTTGCAGATTGGAATTTCACACTTAGAGAAGCCAGGCCTCCAGGGGAAAAAACAAGGCCTTCTCTTTCTCCACGGTGACCTGGAAGGCCTATACTTCTCCTCAGTCTGATAAGTTTAGAAAGGGTTCTTCTTGGCTGTAAGTCTCTAATCTTCCTTTTCTCACAGATTCAAAACACTTGTGATTGCTCTTTTTCTCTGCTCCTTTGAGATATATATAAATCTTGGAAACTTACTGCCTGTTTCATGACCAAGGGAAGGTCTTTCCAGGACCCGAGCTACTAAAGGTCTATTCTTAAGGAAGGTGATACCCTGTCTCTCAGTCTAGGGAGTGGGGTAGGAACCTGACTCCAAAAAGTTAAATTAATGTAATTCTGTTTCAGTTAAAAATATATTTTAAAAAACCAGACTAATATGGCAAACTAAAAGGTTAAAAAAATCATTTATTCCTACATGTACGTGCAAAAATTATCCTGGAGGTGGCCTGCAAAAAATTATACAAACAAGATAGAGTTAAATGCACTTATTCACTGAATCCTGAGGAACACAGAGGAAAAATTCAGGAAAGCCTCACATTTTCTTAAGGAAAGTTCATGGAAAAACAACCCTGGAAATTAAGTCAGAAATGAGCCTTAGACATCGAGAGGGACTTCCAGGTCTGAGTCTAGTGCCAAGGAAGCTGCAAACAGTCTTTTCTAGTGCCTTTCCAGAACTGTAAAGCAAGGGCTGGGAAAAGTAACCCGTTGTGTGATATTTTGTTCATGTCCTGACTAATAAAGCTTGCCAAGAGATCAGAGAGCAGAGTTAGCCACTAGTTAACCATAGAGATCTGGAGGTCTGTACAGAGAGGAGACAGGAAGTGACAACATGGAGTGAGGCAGGAAGTGACAAAGCAGGGTATAGACATGATCTTGACCCTTTCAGGCTGAGGATTCAGAGAGGTGAGAAGTGACTATGGCTGATCCTTTGCTTCTCTGATTTTTCAGCTTTTACGTTGATATCTGACTCTGGGTTCTTATTGATAAGACTGATTCAGATTATGCTCCAGTAACCTTCCACCCCCATTGAAGGAAACTTCTTCAGAAGGTTTCCTTCTAAGCAGGTTCAGCCTAAGCCAGGTTGCCTCTCCCAAGGGCCCTCCCCATGGCCCCCTTCATTTCCTTGTTGCGGAAACTGTAGATGATGGGGTTGCACATGGGGATGATGATGGTGTAGAGGAGGGAGAAAGGCTTGTCTTTGTCAGGCCCATGTGTACTGCGGGGATTCATGTAAGAGAACATGGCTGAGGTGTATAAAAAGATGACCACAGTCAGGTGGGAGGCGCAAGTAGAAAAGGTCTTCCTATGAACTGAGGAGGAGGCTCTGCTAAGGATGGAGGCCAGGATGCGGAAATAAGAGGTAACAATGAGCACCATGGGGCTGAAAAGCACCACAAAGGCATCAATGAAGATCAACTTCGTGCTGAACTGGGGGTCCCCACAGGAGAGGGCAATCACTATGGGGGCCTCACAGAAGAAGTTTTCTATGTGGTTGCCTTTGCAGAAGGGATTTCGGAATGATATATACTCAAGAAAGATGCCATTGACCATCCCAAAGATCCATGAAGAACACACCAGCCTGACACACACCTGATGGCTCATGATCTGGACATAGATTAGTGGGTGGCAGATTGCAACATAACGATCATAGGCCATGAAAGCTAAGAGGATGCACTCAGCCACACCCACTAGAAAGACCAAGTACATCTGGGCCATACAAGAGGCAAAGGAGACAGTGTGGTTCTTGGTCACCAGATGGATCAACATCTGTGGGATGGTGGTGGTGATGAAGCAGATGTCCAGGAAGGACAGGTGTCCAAGGAAGAAGTACATGGGGCTGTTGAGTCTGGGGTCAGTCCAGGTGATGAAGATGATGAGGCCATTCATGGCCATGGCGAGGCTGTAGAGAGCCAAGAAGAGGGTGAAGAGCAATGCCCGTGTGGAGGGGGAGCTCTGCTCAAAGCCCACGAGGACGAACTCTGTCACTGTGCTGCTGTTCCTCGGGTCTGCTGTCTGGGGCCTGTTTGAGGAGGGGGGCAGGAAAAGCATAAAGGACACAGATGTATGGAAGGTGAGATGTTCCCCTGGACCCAGAAACCCTGTGAAATGGTGCAAGTGTTCCAGGTCCTTCAACATCAAAGGGCTGCTTATGGCTGGATGCATTCAGCGGGAATATAATAAAATACCTATGTCTGGGACTCATGCCAGATGAGGAAAGTTAAGAAACTGAGGGTTGGAGTGTATGATGGTGTTGCTTAAAGAGGGCCAGATAATTGGCTTAAAGGAGGTTCTTTGTAGGACCCACCTGAGATATATTTGAAGGTGTATTTTATAATGATTTTTTTAAATTTCAATTCATTTCCTTCTTTTCTCTCTTTCCCTCCACCCCCCTCTCTCTTTCTACCTTCCACTCTTTCTTTTTTGAGACCAAGTCTCATGTAGCCCCAGCTGGTCTTGAATTCACTATATTGCCAAGGATGGCATTGAACTCCTGCCTCTAATTTACCAAGTACTGAAATCACAGGCAGATGCCATTATGGCCAACATGAAGGTGGTATTTTCTAGAAGTGGACAATGTTCAGTCTTTTCATACCTACTTTGAGATACTGAATGGGTTGATGTTTTGGGGGAAATTACGGATGGCTGTCTCTGGAGTGGGGAGGAATGACTAACAGGTTTCTGGATGCAGTCATGCACCTTTCCCCAGACTCACTCTCTGGTAGTTGTTGCTGCCACACCGGCTCTGCAGTGTAAGCTGGAGAAGAGGTTTGATTACGATTGCTTGCCTTTTTTTTTTTTTTTTTTTTTTCTTTTTACATCAGGGAACACCTTTCCCCCAGCAGTTGGAATTTACCCACTATTTGGCAGAAATAATTCAACCATCTTTGTAAGAAAGAATCTATGTGCAAGCCACACACAGTCCAATCCTTTTGTCTCTGTGAGTAAATTGTGTTCACGGTACATCTCCAGAAACTTAGCTCTCACCGTTACTGTAGCTTTTGGGAAGTCACTGCATTCACATGAAATCTGTTGTACTTTTTGTCTTGTCTGGAGTTAAGATGTGTCATATGCTTCTAAAGGGACAGAGTTTCCCTGCTTAACTTCTGCCTTCCCACCAGTTTTTCTTCTATTTCGTTTTTTGTACATCCTCACTCAGCCTTCTCTGTGAGCCCACTGTTCCCTTTGCCCCCTCGTCCCATGTCTCATGCTGCGAAGCACTAGATTCCCTCTAAGTGAGGTTTCCTGACTGATCAAGGAGTCGGCTCTGCCTATTCCTGTCACCTTCACTTTGGAAAGTTCTGGTACCTTCACTACTCTGGCGATGTGCAAAGGGAAGGGAAGTTAGAGGACATAGTTTAACATGGGCTCACAATCCTGCACTCAACAGGTTATGTTGAGACTAAAGCTAATGGCTGGACAATGTAAGTCATCAGTGAGATACAATCCATGGAATTCTTGGACTCGGCCAAGAAGAAGTTGGAATTTAACTGGAGGACTCACCAAGTCCCACGAAAGGACAAATGCTTGCCTGTAGTTCACTGAGAAGAAATAATATTCTGTGCTGGCCGGCATCCAGTGCCTTGGTGGGCACCATCAGCAGTTGGCCAGCCAGGCATCCGTGTAAAGACACGGGCTTTTAGAAAGCAAACCATGCCTACCTCATTCCGTGGCTCTGCTGCTCATGCGTTGTCACCGAATCACTGTCCCCAGTAACAGAGATGGCATGGTGTTTGAGGAAGAGCTGCTCCAGGGAGGATGGTCTGAGCTGGTGGGCCAGTCTGCAAGACAGTGGTATGTGGTGACCTTTTTCAGTTCTGTGACATCAGTGCTATTACAAATGTCTTCTTAAGCAATTGTACCACATTGCATGTGCAGTTTATTATAGAGCAGGCGAGGGCTCTATATTGCCATTTGGTAATGCACACTCATCTGCTAGCTTTTCTGATTGTATATTTTGACATTCTTGCCCCTTTAAAGTTTTTGTGTGTATGCTTGCCTTGAAAATCCTATGCTCTTGTGTTGATTTAAAAAATACAAGAAGAAAAATGTTAACTCTCTGGTTTTAGATAAGCATATAGTATTCTGGTGTAAAAGCAAAATGAATAAAACTATTCTCATTCTCAAAAAATATTATTCTGATGAAGAATGTCTTAAAATGACATGTAGAAGGGGCTGGAGAGACAGTTTGGTGGTTAAGAGCACTTGCTGTTCAGAGGACCCAAGTTTGGTTCCCATCACTCACATCTGGTGTTTCACAACTATCTGTAACTCCAGCTCCAAGAGGTCTGATGCCTGTGGCCTCTGTGGGCTTTTGACCTCATATGAACACACTCACATGGAGACACACACCTACACATAATTAAAAATAATAAAATAGGGATTGGAGAGATGGCTCAGCAGTTAAGAGCACTGGCTGCGCTTCCAGAGGTCCTGGGTTCAATTCCTAACATCCACATGGCAGCTCTCAACTGTTTGTAACTCCAGCTTCATGAGATCTGACACCCTCACACAGACACACAAGCAGGTAAAACACCAATGCATATGAAATAAAAATAAATAAATAGTTTAAATAAATATTTAAAAAATAAAAAATTTAAATTTAAAAATGATTGTATTTTATTATTTTTATGTGTATGGATGTTTGCATACATGTATGTCTGTGTACCCTTTTCATACATGCTCCCTGCAAAGGTCAGAAGAGGATGCCAGATTCCCTGGAACTGGAATTATAGATGGTTATGAGCCACCATATGGTTGCTGGGAATTGAACCCGGGTCTGCTGGAGAAGCAGGCAGTGCTCCTACCCACTGAGCCATCTCTCCAGGCCTAAAATAAATCTTAGAAAATTAAAAACTAACTGTTAGAAATTGTTGTTATACCCTCTGTAGCTAATCTGAAGCTCTAAAATGATTTACAATGGTTTTAATTAATGGAAATGGTGGTATCCACACCATATCTTTCCAAATGATGTATACACACACACACACACACACACACACACACACACACACACACACCATACACGTGGGCTTTCTTTGCTAACCCAAAAGAATGTTCCAATTATCCTCCATTATTGTCCTCTGCAGGCTACACATGGAAAAAGTATCATTTGCCATTATATTGATTCCCTATTCAAAGACTGGAGGATCTGTGATCTCTTAAATTAGCAGCAATTTTCCAAGTAGTTCATATGCACCATATTGTCTGAGCCTGTATTTTGTTAATATTCCTTAATGAGGCAATTTAATCTCTTTGAAGACTTGCTGATAAGTGATATTGGACAATGAAACTGCACATGGCTTGGCAGAAGAACAGAACACAGAAGGAACTCTCTGTGGGTCTAGTATTATCACAGTTGGTGTAACTGACCCATTGTTCTGATCATTTCAGAACCATCTGCAAGTAGAATACGGACTTCCAAAATGTCCAAGAGCATCTCAGAAGAGCAGCGGTTTGTACTGGGGGATCAGTTACGTGAGGGTGGAAGTTGGTCAGCCATAGAAGAACAAGGCAGATGAATAAAAGCATAGACACTGTTAGGCAGGGCTAGGGGAGGGGAGGAAGGGAGGCACCTCTCTTACATTTTTTTTTTTTTACTATTTCCTTCCACGTGACAGGGACCATCTCACTTCCTTTATTCTACCACAGATGATAGGAAGTGGCCACCTGAATAGTTGCTTTTTGTCCTTTTAAAATGGGGAACCTGTTTCTTGTGCTCTTTAGGGTGGGTGCTACCCCTGTTTAGGAGGCTCTGGTACCGTCTGGTGCTGCCAGTGGCTGTGGAATGAGCCCACCTAAGTTCAGGCACACAGAAGTCCAGGTAGGTTTGTTGTTGTTGTTGCTAAAGATAATATATCGACACCCTCTCTGTTGATTCTCCCACTCCATTTTTCTTCAGTTTATTCAGTAGAAGGTGGAAGAGAAGTAAGTACTTACTTGACACCTCAAACTCCCAAGTAGTTATCATTAACATTAATGTTATCCCATATATAAAAATACACTATAAACAATACGAAAGGCAGCACTAAGCTAGTCACAGTATGTGGCATCTAAAACTCCATGTCAAAGGCACAGAGAGCAGAGAGACATTCCTCAGAGGCAGGGCAGAGGCAGGGCAGAGGCAGGGCAGAGGCAGGGCAGAGGCAGGGCAGAGGCAGGGCAGAGGCAGGGCAGAGGCAGGGATTGTCTAAACACATAAAACTTGAGAATTGTCATGAGAAATAAATTCATGAAATCTATTGTACAACATGGTGACTACATTTAATAATTATGTATTTTATACTTGAAAATTGCTGAGTAAATGATTTTTAAGCATCCTCACCTCAGATGGATACTTTCATGAGGTGATCAATATATCAATTGGCTTAATTTAATTTTTTTACAATACTTTTTACTAGGGGCAAAGCTCTGATTTCAATCTTAAGAACTTCAGAAAACAGACAAAAAAAAGTGAAAGAAACCATTTGTTTGTTTGAGGCAATCTCTTACTAGTAGATACAACTGTCTTAGAGCTCATGTGTAGACCACGCTGGCCAAGAACTTGGAAAGCCCCACCTGCCTCTGCCTCCCTGGTATGGGATTAAAGGTGTGTGACACCACACCTGGCCAAGAAACGCCATGTTTCACAACACAAAGGTATATGAGATTTATTTGTAAATGAAAAATTATTCTTATTTTAAGTCAAATTTGAATCACAAAGTGAAGTGACATTGCTGCTTCATGTCTTAGGAGTAATTAATTTCTGTAAATATATGATTTTTCCACCATATGTAATCATTTAAAAATGACCTACTTCAAGCTAATGCCTTAGGGGAGTTAATTTCCATGAATAAATGATCTTTCCACCATATGTGATCATTTAGAAATGACTTATAAAGCTCATGTTTACACTGACAAATAAAACACATTAATTTTCACATATTAAAAACTACACACCCCACTTTTAACTCCATTTCCAGTAGAGGCAGAGGGACTTTGGTTTGGGTTAGGCATGTCTAAAATTCAACTCTAGGGGTGCGTTGCAAGGCTGTCTCAGGTTTTACTCCTAGGAAATAAGGATTAACTAAAACAATATAATTAGTTTCGATTCAGTTTCCTTTTGTCTTCCTATGGCTTCACTTCACACATCAGAGGCCTGCTTCAAAGACTGCCTGGCCTCCCACTCACAAGCCTAGCTGGGGTAGACATCCAGAGAAGGGAGGACCTCACCACCTTTTCCACTCTCCCCTAATACTTTCTGCTTCTTAGTGTCAGGTAGTTTTGTACACTTCACTTGTTTGTTTTCTGTTTTAACTAGTCTTTCCTCTTATCTGGCTCTGATAGACATTGCAAACACCAGCCCCCACCATAGAAAAATCCCCAGTAAAATGTGGAAGGCATTCCCTTTATCACAATCTCTTTATCTCTGAAAGAGAAACCCCCTTGAGACACTTACCAGCCTCCCTTTCTACAGGGAAGGAGGAAAAAGTATCAATGAAACAGAAATTACTAAGATGCACAAACGTAGAGACTTAGGAAAAGCAAAAACAGGAGAACATAATCAGAGAGAGGGAAGGTTCTCACCAAACAGTATAGAAGGAAAGGTGTGGAAAGCCAAGAAATTCAATTGGCTAGAATATAATGAGCTATGAAAACCGTGGAAATGAACAGGTCAGGACAGAGAAGCACAGTAGGAGAGATTCTAGGAGCTGCCAACTATGGATGAGATGAAAATGAGACAAAGTCCCAACATGGAGAGTCAGGAGAGCTGGCAGAAGGCTTCTCATGCTTGGGTGCTGATACAGAACTGGGACTAGGGAGCCAGTTCTAGCAAGAAAGATTGAACTGGGTTTTCTACCTTCTCAGCTTCCAAACTTGGACTCGGCAAGACAGGGGAGCCCTCCCTGTGCTCTAAGTGATGCAGTCAGTTGTCTGAGCCAGTCACTGGTACAGATGAGCAGACTGAGATCCTGATGAACATATGTAGGGAGGACACAGAGAAGTGTGTAATAAAGGACAACAGAGACTCGGGTGGACTCTAGAGAGGGAGAAACTGAGCAAGACAGAGGTTAACGAGTCAAATATCTCTCTCATGGCCATCGTGTACACAGCCCTGTGTGATGTGAATGCCGAGAAACCCAGAGAATGCTTGACTCCGGTGACAAGGTCAGAGACAAGGTCAGCTTCATAGCAGAAGAGAGTTCATTCACTGACCTTGACCCCGGGGTTTGGGACACACTGATAAGGACATTGTCTGTGCTGGTCTTGGATGCAGAAGAGGAATCCAGAGGTTCAGAGTGGGGGTGCAGAGCATTTGCTGTAGACTAGCTGTGCATTTATAGGGCTGGGCACTTGCCCTCCCTTCCTTCCTGTCTCTCAAGTGTGCTAGCCTGAGCATATGAACCCCCTCCCTCCTCCTCATCCAGACACAAGGAGCTTCTAGCTGGTTACTATGGCAGCCACCTGTAAGAAAGCCAACTATTCATTCTTGAGGCCTGACCATTCCAAGTGTGTCCCTGGAGATGGTTTTACTTGGTCCTTTTTAAGGCTCCCTTGAGGGGCCACACTCATTGCTAGTGGCCTAGAGGGCCAAACACACTCCTAGGTTTTCTCAAGACATTTGTGTTCATCTGTAGATAAGAGACCTGGCAACTATGATCCTTGTACCTCCACCTTCAAGTCAGGAAGCCCTCTAACTCTTTAAAAAATATTTTTGAGATTATAATTACATCATTTCTCCTTTCCTGTTCCTCCCTCTAAACCTTTCCATATATCCCTCCCTGCTCTCTTCCAAATTCATACCTCCTTTCATCAATTTTTATTATGTGAATATATATTTATTTATATATATATTCCCAAATATATTGTTGCATCCATATTTCTTGTGTGTATGTTTTCAGGGGCTGACCATACGGCACTGGACTGCCAAGTTGTGTGCTCTTCTCTGAGGGCCACCTGTCCCGCTCACAGCTTTCCTCAGTTGCCTATAGTTCTTTGTGTAGGGTTGAGGCCTCCTGGGCTTTCCCCCATCCACTTTGGGCATGCTCATTAGCAGTAGCCTTGCTTGGGAATGTTCGGTCAGTCATGCTGGCCAGACTTTACTGGTATAATTTCTGATGTTGCTAGAAGGCACAATCTCACAGAAGAGTCCCTGATCTGTTGTGGAATAGAACATTCTTTTAGCTAGGCAAAGATGTGTTACACTTGTTTATGCTGCAGTTGTTTAACTATGTAAAGATGTGTTACATTTGTTTCTTTTATTTTAAATTTTTTATTCATTTTACATACCAATCACAGTTCCTCCTCCTACTTCTCCCACACTCACCCTCACCTCCTCCCCACAACTCCCCATCCACTTCTCAGAAAGGGTAAGGCCTCTTATGGGTAGTCAACAAAGCCTGGCACATTAAGTTGAGGCAGGACCCCCCCCCCCAACACACACACATATCAAGGCTGAGCAAGGCTTTCCACCATAGGGAATTGGGTCCAAAGAGCCAACTCATGCACCAGGAATAGATCTTGATTCACGGCCAGGGGCCTCTCAAACGGACCAAGCTACACTTGCTACTGTTGCCCACATGCAGAGGGCCTAGTTTGCTCTCATGCAGGCTCCCCGGCCATTAGTGTAGAGTCCATGAGCTCCCATGAGCTCTGGTCAGCTGTTTCTGTGGATTTCCTCATCACTTATTATTAAAATAAGTAATATACGAGCGAATGGGGCAAGCCTAAACTAAAGTCAAGTTTTCATAACTAATAATAAATCTCTGTGTCATGATTTAGGGGCTGGTGATCCAAGAAAGCCCACTACACTGATCCTCTGAGGGCTCTTGAAATCTTTCTGCCCTCTGCTGCAATGTCCTGAGCCTTGGTTATGGGAGTGTTCTATAGATGTACCCGCTGAGACTGGGCACCACCACTCTGCTGATTGATTGGTTGTGGTTTTATGTGGTGGTCTTTGTCTGTTTCAAAGGGAAGTTCCTTGATGAGAGGTGAAGACCAAACTTATCTGTGGTTATATGGGAAAATATACAGATTGTTGTTAGGGATTATGGTGTTTTGGTAATTTAGTGGTTGTAGATCCAATAGCCATGAATCCACTAGCACTGTGTAGTTAGCTATGTTTCCAGTACTAGGCATGCTCTCCTTCTTGTTGAAGGGGTGTTAAGTACAATTAGAGAGCAGTTGCTATCACCAAGGTATGTATGCCACTACAGCACCCTGAGGGTTATGGTGCCATGCTAGGTATTGATGTGGTTCATAAAGGTCATATCTGGGTGGGATTTTTGGTGGCCTCTCTCCTTTGGAAGCTTGCCTGGCATCTTCTGGTACCATGAAAATTAGCCCTCAAGGAGAAAGCATTCAGTCAGATCCAGTCCAGGGACTTCTGGGCCTTATTTCTGAAGTGCATGGTGCCTTCAGCAATAGGGACTAACCTCCCACTTCTAGGGGTGGCAGTGGTAACCAAGGGCAGTAGCAATGGGCTGTATGTTTTGGAGAGTCTCTTAAACATCCCTGGCTAGCAACTTAAAATCTCATGTCTGATACTGGGGTTTTGTTAGGTGGTCTTTGGCTCTTGAAGGGAGTGTCATCAGTGCAGATGAGAAAAGTTCATTAAGACTGTATGTGTATATTTATACACCAGATTACATAAATTGTATTTTTTTTTAAAGGCAAATAGTTAATAGTATGATTTCTTGTGGCTTTTCAGACATCTATATTACCTTTTCACTTCCCTCCCTCCTCCTTTTGCATTGGCCTCCCTCCTCCGTTCCCTTTCCCTCCCCTTCCCATTTCCCCATCAGATCAATTGTATCCTATTCCCTTTTACCCTCTTCCTACCTTCTCCTTCTCCCTTACCCCACTTCCTTGATCTTGTACCTGAATTATCTTCTCTGTTGTCCCCCCCCCCCAATTCTGGCAATCCCATTTAGCTCTCCTGGTTTCTTGGTTACTGCAGGTTATGTATTCACATCTGAAGATTTGGAGCTAGGAGCTCCAAGAGAGAACAAGTGTGGCATTTGTCTTTCTGGCCCTGAGTTTCCTCACTCAGTGTGATCTTTTCTAGTTCCATCCATTAACCTGCAAGGTCCATCGTTTCGTTTTTCTTTACAGCTGACTAGTATTCCATAGTGCCTATGTACCACACTTTCATTGTACTCATTGGTCATAGGACATTTAGGTCATTTCTATTTCCTATCTATTGTGAGTAAAGTGGCAAGGAATGTGGCCAAGCTAGTGTCTGAGTAGCAGAATATCCAGTCCTTTGGGCATATGTCAAGGAGCACTTGGTAGATTTGTGTTTAGATTTTTGAGAATTCTCCATTATGATTTGCAGAGTAGCAGCACCATTTTGCAATCCCACCAACAATGAATGAGGGCTCCCTTCCCCCTCATTCTCCCCAGTATTTATTGTCATTATTTCATTGACTTTTGCCATTCTGACCGGGGTAAGATAAAATCCAAAAATTGTTTTGATTTTCATTTCCCTAATTGCTGGGGATGCTGATTTTTTTTTTTTTTTTTGAGATCTTTCTTAGCCGTTGTTTCCCCTTCTTTTAAGAACTCTCTATTCAGGTCTCAGGCCCATTTTTTGAATGAATCATTGTTTTCTTTTTGGTACTTTGTTTTTTGAGTCCTTTGTATATTCTAGATATTAATCCTCTGTCAGATGTACAACTGGAAGATTTTCTCCTTTTCTGTGGGTTTCCTCTTCATCTGGACAGTTGTTTCCTTTGCAATGCAGAAGCTTGTTAGTTTTATGGTGTTCCACTTGTCAATTGTTGGCTTCAGTTCTTGGGCAGTTGAGTCCTAATCAGGAAATCCTTACACCATGTAGGGCACGGCCCGTGTTTTCTTCTAGCAGTTTTAACGTCTCAGGTTTCAGTTTTTAGGTGTTTGTTCCATGTGGTGTTACTTTTTGTGCAAGGTGATGAATAAAGGTCTAATTTCATTCTTCTGCATGTGGCATTCAGTTTTACCAGCACCATTTGTTGAAGATAGTTTTTTTTTTTTTTCCAGTGTATGTTTTTGGGGTCTTTGTCAAGCTATTAAGTGACTGAAGTTACATGTGCTCATGTTTGGGGCTTTAATTTTGCTTCATTGGTCTAAGTATCTGGGTTTTTTGAAAATAGCATATTGTTTTTATTACTATGGCTCCGTAGTAATCTTAAGATCTGGAATAGCAATACATCCAGAATGGTTTTATTTTTGCTGAGGTTTGTTTTAACCATCTGGGCTTTTTTGTGGGTTCATATGAATTTTAAGATAGTTTTTTTCCCCCTCTCTATTTCTGCAAAGATAAGATGGCGGGGGTTATTGGCATTGAATTAAATCTGTAAATAGCTTTAGGCAGAATAGTAATTTTCACAATATTAATTCTATTAATCCACAGTATAGGATACCTTTCCATTTTCTATTGACTCTATTTCTTTTGTCAGAGGTTTAAAGTTTTTATTGGAGAGGTTCTTCACTTCCTTGATTAGGTTTATTATATATCGACAACAAACATACAGAGAAGGTGGTCATGGACACACCCCCATTCACTAAAGCCCTCAAATAAAATAAAATATCCTTGTTCTATTTTGCTTTTTAGTCATGATGTGTTTTACCTCACCTCATGCTTGGGCAATAGCACACTGCCTTGCCATAGGCCTGAACAAATTAATACAGTCAATCAAAGTTATCAACCCAAATAAATCTTCCTTTCACATACATTCCTTATCGTAAGTATTTTGTGATAATGGAAAAAATAAAAACCAAAATAAACAAAAACTAATACAAATGTATTAGAAAAAGGGAAACATCTCAGTTTTTAAATGATGTTAACATAACTTCAATACCAAAATATCACAAAACAAAATAAATAAATTTTCTTAGAATTATAGTTACAGAATTTTTATACAAATTATTAGAAAACTGCACATTCTTTTGGTTTTTTGAGGCATGTTTCTCTGTAGCTTTGAAGCCTATCCTGGAACTTGCTCTACAGACCAGGCTGGCCTGGAACTAACAGAGATCTGTCTGTCTCTGCCTCTCAATTGCTGGGAATAAAGGCATGCAACACCACTGTCCTGCAGCAAATTGCATCTTACAATGTATTAAAAATTAACACTTTATATTATAAATGGAGTTTATCATGATGATTCAAAGTTGATTGAATATTAGAAAGTAAATTAATATAAATCACCATATTAACAGATAAATGCAGTCAAATGCTCTACCTCTGAGCTATATCCCCATTAACAGATAAATGAAGGAAATGATACTTGATCCCAATCTATATATTTGATTGAAAATTCACACCAATATTTAATTTTTAAAAAATCTTTCAGCTAACCAGGAATGTGGAAGAACTTTTTAAGCTGTTAAGATTATAGACTAACAATTATATTTCACACTGCCAGAAGGTACTGTGAATGCTGCTAGAGAAAAGTAATCACCAGCCGTACCGAGCTGTGTACCTTTGAGTTGTAGCAGCAGCCAGCCTGACATGACATGACCACTGTGCTCTATAGTGGCACAAATGTCATGGGAGTAACCAACCACTTTCTGATTGGATTTAAGGCCCACCCCATAAGATAAAACCCACACCTAGCACCATTATTAGAACTAAGAACCTGTGACTAGACAGCAGGTTCTCACACTACTATTATACTAAATGGACATAGTATTGCATGGACTTCTAATGACTTACCATCATAACCATAGATTAATGTGGCCTTCATCAGAGGAGCTTCTGTTTGCAGCCGATGGCAGATAATACAGAGACATGGAATTGGTCATGGTGCAGAGAATAGGAGACTGCAGAATGCTTAACCCTATAGAAACATCTGTATCACACATCCTCCTTTCAAGGCTTAAGTACTATTGCAGAAGAGGGAGTGTAAAGACTGTAAGATCCAGAAGGGGTATGTGACTACAAGTAAATAGTATCTTCCAGAAACAAGAGGGTAACTGGACATATAAGCTCAAAGAAGTTGTGACAGCATACATAAGATAAGCTCAAGCCAGATGAAATGCCAGCATGGAAGGGGAGATGGTTATAAACTCCCACCCCAGCTGAGGAGTTATTGACAATTTGTGGATGCTAGGAGACAGACAAAACATCAATGCTCTTTAAGGATGTGGCCCATGGTAGGTTGACCATATTACAGTGTATGGCTACACACCCAAGAGTATATGGTGACACAGATTGGGCTTGAGTTTCTTTTTAAGAGGATACAAAGTTGGGTGGGTAGGGAAACTAGATCTTGAAATAGTTGAGAAGGAGAAATAAATATGATCAAAATACATTGTATGAGATTCTCAAAGAGCTAATAAAAACTAAAAATATTTAAAAGATTAATTCAGAACCTTATAGCAAACACCATCTGTAATAGTTATCATTTAAAAAAGCATCATCTTAAAATGCAAATAAACCTATGAAAGCTATTATCTCTACTTTTATTCAATATTGCACTGATAGGTTCCATGCTGAACAATAGGGCAGGAAATGAAATTAATTGTGTAAAAATACAGAAATTAATAATGAAATTCTCTTCCAGTACAGGTAATTTGATCATATTCATAGAGACACTAAAAGAACGCATGGGTAATTTGCTGAAATTAATAGATTCAACCAAGTTACTCAGTACACAATCAATGTGCAAAAGCTTAAAACTGCATGTCTATCACAGGTGTTGCATAGCTAGTATTCTTTCTAAAATGAAGCATTCATTTCTGGAGGGAATAAAATGGTTTGCAGGGCTCAGGGACCTCATAAGTTTTGAAAGGTTCAAGCAATGTAGGAAGTCACATATTTTGCCAGACTCCTCCCCAAGTTTTGAAAAACAGTAAACTTTTGCTATGGGGAGGTATTGGCAGTGATGGGGTGGGAAGTGGGATGTCTTTGGTGGAGCTGACTGCAAGCTATGAAGAGAGCTCCAGGAATACAGTTTTTATGAGGCATCATCCATACTGGAGGGGGCTTTACTGTGATGTCTGTCCTTTGAGTCACCCAGGTCCCTATAATTGGGTCTGTCATTGGCTCTCTATATGGGATAAAGGTCAAGTTTGCTCACATGTACCCCAAAATGCCATTCAGCAGTCAAAGTATGAATGACAATGGCCCCCCCATAGGCTCATATATTTGAATACTTGGCCTTATAGTGACTTTCTGGGAATGATTAAAAGGAGGTGTGGTCTTGCTAGAGAAAATAAAAAACAGTGACATTTTGAGTTAGCGTTCTCTGCCTGCTGCTTGAAGATCAAGGCATGAGTTCTCAGCTTTATTTGCCACAGTGTCTGCCCCACCAGCATGGACTCTAACCCTCTGAAACTCTAAGCCCAATTAAACATTTTCTTTTATAAATTGCTTTGTTCAAGGTGTTTTGTCACAGAATTTGAAAAATAATTAAGACCCAGTCCAAGAGAAATAGAAAATATAACGCTTATGATGGAATTTAGTTATTTTAATTAATTTTTTAAAATTTATTTTTAATTGGATTAAAGTTATGAGTATTTATTGGGTATGGTCCTCGTTCCTTTTCTGTTGCTGTGATAAAACAGCCTGGTCAAAAGCAACTTAGGGGAGGGAAGGATTTATTTGGCTTAGTTTCAGGTCACAGTTCATTTCTGGAAAGAAATTGAGGAGAAACTAAGGAATCTAATCAGCTAACCAGATCACAACTGCAGTCAAGAGCAAAGAGGAACTAATGCACCCATGCTGCCTACTTGCTTGGCACTTGGTTAGCCCTCTCTACTGTTGTATAGTCTAATGTCCCAAACCACAGAGCAGTATTGCCTATTATGGATTGTTCAATTAGCAATACCCACAGACCAACTTTGCAGTCAGACTTTCTTTTTGGCTACCAGCCTTAAATAATGACATGGATACTCATTATTAGTTATAGAAGTTTAGCCTTAACTTAGGTTTTTCCTAACTAGCTCTTTTAACTTAAATTAATCTGTTTTTATTAGTCTACATTCTGTCATAAGGCTCGGTTACCTCCTCTGTTCTGTATGTCTGACTTGGTTTGAGTCTCACTGGCATCTCCCCACCTCTCTTCTTCACCGAGTTGTCTCTCTCCCTGGAAATTCCATCCATTCTTTCCTGCCTAGCTATTGGCCATTGAGCTCTTTATTAAACCAATCACAGTAACACATCTTCACATAATGTAAACAACTACTCCACAACACAACCTGATTTATGTAATTCCTCATTGAGATTCTCTTTCCAGGTAATTCTAGACTGTTTTAACAGTTAAAGCTAACTATGAGGTAATTTGATAAAATCAGGCTAATAGCATATCACAGTGTGTGTGTGTGTGTGTGTGTGTGTGTGTGTGTGTGTGTGTGTGTGTTTGTATGTAACTATGGTTTGAGCATTTATAAACTTCAAACAATTTTGGAACATAAATGCATTATTGTTAGCCGTACCTACTGTACTGCTCAATAGAACCCCAGCATTTATTCCTCCTATCTACTTGAAACTTCGTACCCATGGATTGACCTCTGCCCATTCTTCCCTCTCTAGGATCTGGTAACCACTATTCTAATTCAACATATGCTTTTTCTAATTCAACATATGCATGACATAGAGCATATTAGTCAGTGTTCTTTAGAGTCACAGAACTTATGGAATAAATCTCTCTCTCAATATGTATAAAGGGAATCTATTGGAATGATTTACAGGCTGTAATGTCCTTTCACAACAATGGCTAGTTGTGAAAGGAAAGTCCAAGAATCTAGTTGCTCAGTCCCACAAGGCTGGGTGTCCTAGATGGTCTTCTGTATATGTTGGAATCCTGAAGAAGTAGACTCCAATGCCAGGAATGGATGTGCTGACAAGGTCAGGGCAAGCATGGGAAAACAAGTACTTCCTTCTTCCAGCAGAAGGTGTGGCCCAGATTAGAGGTGTGCCTTCCCACCTCAAGATCTGGATGAAAGGCATGTGAGCTTCCTGTCTCAAGATCCTGATCACAAGTGCCCTCCATTTCTGGATTGTAGTTCATTCCAGATATAGTCAAATTGACAACCAAGAATAGCCATCACTGACAGTAATTAGATGGTATCCAAGATACACAGTACATAGGAATAAATCTCATGAAAAAGTGCATGAGTTAAAATCTAAGTAAATGAGAAAATACAGAAACTTAATTTATAGAAAACATGTGAAGTTAGTTTTCTCACTCTCATGGATCCTAGAATTATATCGTATTTCAGACTACTCTTGTTTTAATATTTTTCACTAAAATATTACATTAAATAGATAAACCATAAGATGTGATATTTTAACATGATAATCTTAGACAAAATAAATATTAATTTACTTTATTCAATGCCACTGGGAACAGATGGTGTAAATATCATGCCTGGGTGAAATGCTATCAAGACAATACTTCTGCAGTTACAGGTGTGAACACAATGAACTTTTTAGCATATCAATAAACTGACCTTTCAGGGAAAGAATTCACAGAAATTTGAATAGTTGGCTTTCTTTAAGAGCTTTTGAATATTCACGTGAAGGAGCATCAGAAATCCTATACTCCAAAAGTCTATGCCTGGCTTTTGTACCTTATTATGCACAAATGGTTATTTTATCAAAATGTCCTAAATACATTTGATTTAGTAAGACCCACACTGGGAGATGATGGTAGAAGATTGAATAAGGATGGAAGAATCCCTCTACACTTAGACTAAGTCAGGACATAAACATCATAAATTTCAATTTTATAGCAGTCCAAGGTTTACAGGAGTAGAAGAGCCACTGAGAATCAAGGGAATTCCTGAAGTTTTGGGGGTTATGCAGAATTGTCTCAGCAGGCTTCAAGGTTTTAGAAATATGATGCATATTGGGGTGGAGGGTCATGCTTCATCAAAGAAGAGGTGATATGGAAGATGTGGAAAGGATGATGGGGCACACTTGCTTTATCAGAGAGACCTTCCATCTTTGCTTAATCACCTGATTAGAGCGCTTATTATGGTCCTAACACAGTGCTGGTGCCCAGTTGATGTTGTTAGGTTGGATATGAGAAAATGTTTGGTGGAGTCATAAAAAATGTGAACTGAGTCAGCTGAAACCCTCATAAGAAAATTGATCCAAAGTTAAGAGTTAACCTTCCCTCCTCAGAGCTGGAAGGTCTCAACAAATTAAGAAAAATGAAATACCTTTTTGTATTCTATGTGATCACCATGAACTAAAGCTGGAAATCTAGAGCAAAAGAAACAATGTGTGAGGTGGCACATGCCTTTAATCCCAGCACGTAGGAGGCGAGACAGCATCTTTGTACATTCTAGGTCAGCTTGGTCTACAGAGTTCCTCAAGACAGTCAGCACTACAAAATGAGATCCAGTCTTAAGACAACAGACAAACTTATAGAGATTAAACAACATACTGTTAGATGCTGAATGGGTCATTGAAGAAATTAAAAATGAAATAAAGAACCTATGAGACAGTGAAGGCAGTCCCTAAAAGGGAAATTTTTAGCCTAGGAGCCTACATTACAAAAACAGAAAGGGAGCTGGAGAGATGGCTCAGTAGTTAAGAGCATGTACTGTTGTTGCAGAAGACTCCAATGTAGAAATGCCATTACCATCCCCCACATGGATTTTCTCAAAATTGCCCGTAACTCCAGCTCCATGAGGATCTGTCTGATGGGGGATGTCCTTCTGTATATATGTTTCTCTTATTGGTTGATGAATAAAACACTGTTTGGTCAATAGAGGCAGGAAGATAGGTGGGACTAGGAGATGAGGAGAATTCTAGGAAAGGTAGGCAGAGAGAGATCACGAGAGATACCATGTAGAGACAGGGAGGGTAGAATATGCCAGGCATTCTTTGGTAAGATAAAGCTATGTAGAGATACATAGACTAGTAGTTATGGGTTAATAATTAAGACAGAGCTAGCCAATAAGAAGCCCTAGCTATTGGCTAACAGTTTTATAATTAGTATGGCATCTGTGTATTTATTTGGGGCTGAGAAGGGTAGCGGGACCTGGCAGGACAAGAAACTCCAGCAACATCTGTCACCTTTAGACCCCCATATATACTACATTCATGTGTACATACTTACATACTGGCATATCACATAATTAAAAATAACAAAAATAAATCTTTTAAAAATTAGAGAGAAATAAAGTAAAAACTTAATGATGATGCATTTTAAGGTTTTCAGAAAAACAAATAAACACAAACCAAAAGGAGTAGATGAGAAGAAATTATTAAGGACAAGTAAGAAATTAACAAAATAGAAGTGAAAACACACATACACACACACACACACACACACATATTCATGCATGCACACACACACACATACACACTAGAGTCAATAAAATAAAGGAGTTGTTCTTTGAAAACATAGAGAAGATTGACAAAGCCCTTAGAAGATTGAAAGGGAAAACCAAAATTAATATAACTAGAGAAAAAGGGCCAACAAATTCAGAAATCATTAAGGATACACTTTTAAAATCAATCCTTCTAAGGTGGAAAATGAAAGAAATTGATGAATTTCTAGATGTGTCACGATGAGTTCAACCATCTTGAGATCATTAACTTAAACATCTGTAACAAGCAATGAGATAGAAAGGAGTAATTAAGAAATTCACAAGTTAAAAAATAATTCTCAAATTATTCCATAAAAATGAAAAGGGATGCCTCCAAACTCTTTGGATGAAACCAGTATTGCTTTGATTCCCAAACCAGACAAATGCACGATCAAAAAGAGAAGTCTATAGATCAATCTGCTCAATGAACATGGATGCAGGTATTCTCATTAAAATACTTATCAATTGAATACACCAGAAAGACCATTCTCTGGGGACATTTTATTCATTAGCAGTTGATGTGAAAGGGCCCAGATGTGCTGTGGGCAGCACATCCCCAGAACAGGTGGTCCTGGGCTGCATAACAAAGCAAGCTGAATGAACCACAGACAGTAAGCCAGTAAGAAGCTCTCTTCCATGACTATTCATTCTTTCAGTTCTTGACTACAAGTTCCTGCCTTGAGTTCCTGTCCCAACTTCCTTCAGCAATGGGTGTGTAAACCAAATAAACCCTCTCCTCCTTTTTCTTGTGACCTTTATCACAGCAACAGAAAACAATCCAGAACAAGAGTCCTTGGGAACAAAAGGCAGGTATTGGTAAAAGCAAGATTGCAAAAGAATGAGAAAAAATGTTGAATTTCTAGGAAGTATTCCTACAGGGAGGCAATTTACAGATTGTAGCATTTTTTGAGTTCATACATTATAGCGTTTTTTTGAGTTCTCAGGGCAGAAGAGCAAAGGGGACAAGGGTGAGAATGAACTAGACTGGAATGTGAAGATGGTAGAGTCAAAGGAAGGGTGGCTTCTGGATGGATGAAACATGGTCTGAAATCACAGGGGGAATGTACAGGAATCAAATAGGAAACTGGCGACCAGCAGACAGGGGTTATAACAGGACAGGGAAGGCCTTATGAGACTTGGAGGGTAGGGGTAGGCAGATGGAGACAAACAGACATTTCGAAGCAGGTTTTGTTAGAAGTGTATATACAGAGCATTGCTATTGAGAATCCTGCCCACTAGGGGAGAGGGCCTAGTCCCTACTCCAAATGACTTGACAGATTTTGTTGATCCCTCCTGGAAGGCATCACCCTCCCTGTGGAGTGGGGGGGGTGTGTGACGGGATGGGAGGGTGGTCAGGGGACATGAGAGGAAGGAATGGAGGGAGGGAGAGGGAACTGGGCTTGATATGTAAAATAAGAAAAAAATTATCAATATGCCAGAAATGTCCAAACACATTAGTTATTAGATCAATATACTTGTGATTTTATTTATTTACTTATTTATTTTAAAAAGGAAATCCTGCCCCCACACAGCTAAAGATTTTCAGACAGAATTCAGTACTTTAATTCTCTTTCTTGTTCTCACGTGTTTCTTTTCTTCCCACATCACCATCTCTAATTAGCTTCCTTTTACTGCCCTTGTGGTCAACATTCTTCAACTTCTCTTCACTGTTGAGCTCTTAGGACATTGAGTTTTGATGTGGAAGTTGTCTCAGCACCTGTTCTGGCTAGTGACCTGTAGATGCCAGTAGCAACTCTTCCCAACACTGTAAAATTGTCATTGGTTGAGAGCCACTGATCTAGACCATAGAAAAAGGGATAGAGGTTGGGTAAAGCAAGGGAAAGAATGGGGCAGACTCACCAATAGTGTTACGGGAGATGTCATTCTGTAAATATGTTTCTCATATTGGTTAATGAATAGATCACTGTTGGCCAATAGGAAAGCAAGATAGGTGGGACTAGGAGACAAGGAGAATTTGGGAAGAGGTAGGAGAAGATTCAAAATGTAGGACCAAGAGGGCAGAACTCTGGACCCTCTCTCTGGTAAGCCAAGACCATATGGAAATACTTAGATTGATAGAAATGGGTTAATATTTAAGACAGACTAGCCAATAAGTAATGCTACTAACAGGCCAACAGTTTTATATCTAATACAGCATCTCTGTGTGTTATTTGGGGCTGGTATAGCTCTGGGGGGGGGGACAGCTCATAACAATAGTGAGTGAATTTTGAAAACAGCAGAAGATAAGAAGGAATCTTCAAATACTATAAAGTTAAATTATGCAATGTATATCCAGGCTAATGATGACAGGTGGAACCAAGTACTTGAGAGACTGGGCTGAGAGGATCAAGACTTGTAGACTCTACTTCAAAAGAAAAAAGTTTAAAAAATTGAAAATAAATATGAACATACGTCAGAATGTACTAATCCTATCTGTGCATACACATTTGCACCTGCACACATAAGTAATGTGCAAACACACACACACACACACACACACACACACACACACACACACAGAGAGAGAGAGAGAGAGAGAGAGAGAGACAGACAGACAGAGAGAGAGAGAGAGAGAGAGAGAGAGAGAGAGAGAGCTGCTCCTCAAACACAACCTGATTATCTTCTGCAATTGCTTTTCCTTGAAAATCATGCCTGTCTCTCAGTTTATGAAATGATTTTCTTTGCATTGCACATTTGCCTCCAAGAATGAAAGTGTGTTACTAAGGCATTGGGGGTGCAGAGGTTTTTGTATTCACAGACATGAATCAAGGGAGCCTGGAATGTTAAGCACCCAGGGTTGTTCTTTCAAGGAAAGGAACAGTAAACTTGTTTTCTGTCCAGAAGGCTGGAATGAACTTGCTCTCTAGCCGGGTGACCTTTGTACAATACGTGTTACTGAGAACTTTCAGGGACTGGAGCCTCCTCCACACCCTGCTAGTAAACTCCTTTTTCTCAGTCACTCTATAGAACCTATCTTTTTGGAAGGTGCCACATGTGTTTTTACGAAGAGTTTTGACGTATCCACATCTGATCTGCATTTAGCTTACTTGTTCCTTGGAGACCTAGGTATGTTTAGTTGTGTATGCAAGGTTCAGTTAATCACCACAAGAATAGTTTTCACCAGATTGTGCTGTGTTTAAATATGCCTAAAATAAACAACTTGGGGTCAGACTCTGGATATTTGAATCAACCTTGATTACTGATATATGTGCTGAACTGCCTTCTTGCCTCCCCCAGCTTGTTTCCTGTTGCCCATTCAAGTCACAGAGATACTCCCTCCCCCTTACTTAGGAAGCCGGAGAAGATCCATCCATGCTGAAAGCCAACTAGAGGTATGAGATATGGACACAGAAACAATTTCGTCTTGAGTCTAGTGCTAAGGAGGTCATGCGTGCTCATTCCTGGAGTCTGGCAGAGGTGGTGAGACCCAGGAAACTTCTCTGGGGATCTTCCTCCTAGGCAGACTCTGCCTGAGCCAGGTTGCCTCTCCCAAGGGCCCTCCCCATGGCCCCCTTCATTTCCTTGTTGCGGAAACTGTAGATGATGGGGTTGCACATGGGGGTGATGATGGTGTAGAGGAGGGAGAAAGGCTTGTCTTTGTCAGGCCCATGTGTACTGCGGGGATTCATGTAAGAGAACATGGCTGAGGTGTAGAAAAAGATGACCACAGTCAGGTGGGAGGCACAAGTGGAGAATGTCTTCCCCCTACCTGAGGAGGAGGCTCTGCTAAGGATGGAGGCCAGGATGCGGGCATAGGAGGTGACAATGAGCACCATGGGGCTGAGCAGCACGACAATGGCATCAAGAAAGATTAACTTCATGCTGAACTGGGGGTCCCCACAGGAGAGGGCAATCACTATGGGGGCCTCACAGAAGAAGTTTTCTATGTGGTTGTCTTTGCAGAAGGGATTTCGGAATGACATATACTCAAGAAAGATGCCATTGACCATCCCAAAGATCCACGAAGAACACACCAGCCTGACACACACCTGATGGCTCATGATCTGGGCATAGTTCAGTGGGTGGCAGATTGCAACATAACGATCATAGGCCATGAAAGCTAAGAGGATGCACTCAGCCACACCCACAAAGAAGACCAAGTACATCTGGGTCATACAAGAGGCAAAGGAGACAGTGTGGTTCTTGGTCACCAGATGGATCAACATCTGTGGGATGGTGGTGGTGATGAAGCAGATGTCCAGGAAGGACAGGTGTCCAAGGAAGAAGTACATGGGGCTGTTGAGTCTGGGGTCAGTCCAGGTGATGAAGATGATGAGGCCATTCATGGCCATGGCGAGGCTGTAGAGAGCCAAGAAGAGGGTGAAGAGCAATGCCCGTGTGGAAGGGGAGCTCTGCTCAAAGCCCACGAGGACGAACTCTGTCACTGTGCTGCTGTTCCTCAGGTCTGCTGTCTGGGGCCTGTTTGAGGAGGGGGACAGGAAAAGCATAAAGGACACAGATGTATGGAAGGTGAGATGTTCCCCTGGACCCAGAAACCCTGTGAAATGGTGCAAGTGTTCCAGGTCCTTCAACATCAAAGGGCTGCTTAAACATTAAATGCTGGATGCATTCAGAGGGAATAAAATGAATTCCTGTGACCCATGACAGATGAGAAAAGTTAAGAAACTGAGGGATGGTAGTGCAAGAATGGGTTTTGTGAGCCCATCCCCTATGGAGGGATACTCCCTCAGCCTAGATACATAGGGGGGACCTAGGTCCTACTCCAAAGATGTGACAGATTTTGATGATCCCCTATGGAAGGCCTCACCTTCCCTGAGGAGTGGATGGGGAGTTGGTGGGGGGGATGGGAGGATGGGAGGGAGAGGGAACTGGGATTGGTATGTAAAATAAGATAGTTTTTAAAGGTCATTGGTATGAAATACATGAGAAAGTGTTCTCTAGAAGAACACTATACCCTGTCTTTACATACTTAATTTAAGGGGAAGAAAGGCTTGGGGTTTTAAAGTGTAGGAGTCAAGTCACTCAGATGACAGTGAGTAGCTGTCATTTATCATTCCAGTGATCTATGCTTTCCCAGACTCTCCTGGAGTTGATCCATCATACTGTGCACAGGGAAAAGGGGCCTAGCTGGAGAAGGAGCATCCTTAATAGGTGTCACTTTTCCTTTACAGTCAGATGTGCATACCACTAAGCAGAAAGAATCCAACCACCTTTCAAAGAGGGGAATGAATGAGCAGTGCTCATAGATGCTAATCTTTCTGGAACCGGAACTGTAGAGAACTTTGATCACCCTTACTTCTGAGAGTACATAGTGTTTATCTTATATCTTTCGAGAGTTAGGGTTCACAATTTGTATACTCATTTTCTCATTACTGTAACATTTAGGAAATCATGATGTTCAGATTAGATCTCTTGTTAAGATGTATCAGATTCTGTTGGGCAGTGGTGGCACAGCCTTTCAACCCAGCACTCTGGAGGCAGAGGGAGGCAGATCTCTGAGTTCAAGGCCAGCCTGGTCTACAGAGTGAGTTCCTCAATAGCTGAGGCTATGCAGAGAAACCCTGTGTCAAACAACAAACAAACAAACGATGTATCAGATTCCTTCTACCTGCACATGTTTCAGAGGGCCATTGCATGCCTGCTGAACTCTATGTTCTTCATTACTTGCCTTCAGTTCTTCCTCTTCTATTCTCTCTTTGGTATACCGCCATTTTGTCTTCTATATGATTCCCCTTTTTCATGCTTCCAACTTCTACTAATTCTTACTCCTTTCTCTCCCCCCCCCCCGCCATTTTTACTAATTACCTATCATTCAGCTATATAAGTCCAATTGAGCTCTCTTAACTTTGAAGTTCTCAAATATTCTTCCTGCCTTATGGAGGCTCCATTCCCTGTTGTGGCTACTCCTTGAAGGGCCAGACTTTTCCTTTGTCATGGCTACTCTTTGAAGGGCTAGATTCCCTCTAAGTGAAGTGAGGTTTCATTTTGATGGGATTAAAGGCATGCACCACCACCACCTGGCCATAAGTGAGGTTTCTTGTATCAGTTGGGACTATTCCTACCATCTTCTCTTTGGAAAGTTCTGGTGCCTAGGGCTACTCTGATGGTCTGGAAAGGGAAGGGAAGTTAGAGACTAAAGCTAATGGCTGGACAACATAAGTCATCAGTGAGATACAATCCATGGAATTCTTGGACTCGGCCAAGAAGAAGTTGGAATTTAACTGGAGGACTCACCAAGTCCCACGAAAGGACAAATGCTTGCTTGTAGTTCACTGAGAAGAAATAATATTCTGTGCTGGCCGGCATCCAGTGCCTTGGTGGGCACCATCAGCAGTTGGCCAGCCAGGCATCCGTGTAAAGACACGGGCTTTTAGAAAGCAAACCATGCCTACCTCATTCCGTGGCTCTGCTGCCCATGCGTTGTCACCGAATCACTGTCCCCAGTAACAGAGATGGCATGGTGTTTGAGGAAGAGCTGCTCCAGGGAGGATGGTCTGAGCTGGTGGGCCAGTCTGCAAGACAGTGGTATGTGGTGACCTTTTCAGTTCTGTGACATCAGTTCTATTACAAATGTCTTCTTAAGCAATTTTACCACATTGCATGTGGAGCTCATTATAGAGCAGGTGAGGGCTCTCTGCCCCATATTGCCATTTGGTAATGCACACTTTTATCTGCTTGCTTTTCAAATTGTATATATTTTTTGTTTTTGTTTTTCAGTACAGGGGTTCTTCATGTAATAGTCCTGGCTGTCCTGAAACTTTCTTTGTAGATCCTGCCTCTGCCTCTCAAATGCTGGGATTAAAGACCTCACCCCCGCTCCAGATTATAAATTTTGACCTTCTTGCCTTTAAAATTTTTTGTGTCCATGAATATGATTTCTCTGGTAAGCTAAAGAGCATCATAATGGTCTTTTGCAGACTATACAGAGAAAAAACACCATCCTCAACTCTACCGGTTCTTAAAGACCAAAGGGTCTTTGATCTCAGTAAATTAGCAACAATTTAAAAAATAGTTTATGAATATCATGACATTTGAGGCTCTATTTTATTACTGTTATGAGGTAATTTAATCTGAGTGAAAAGTCATGGGTAATTTAGTTTGTACAATGAAGTTTCTAGCAGAAAGGAATAAAGAAAGAATTTTCTGTAAATCTTGTGTTGTCATAGTTGATTTAACTGACCCACTGTTCTGACCCTTTCAGAACCATCTACAAGCAAAATAGAAACTTCTCAAAGGTCTGAGAGCCTCTGAAAAGAGCAGTTGTTTGTACTAGGCGATCAGCCATGTTGGTGGAGCATAGCCATCTTTTGTTATTGCCCCTTTGGTTTACCATAAACTTAATGGGTAGGGAAATAAAATCTATACACTGCTAGGAGTTGCATTAGTTAGGGTTCTCCAGAGAAACAGAACTGATAGAATGATCTATACATACACAAAGAGAAATTATTAGAGTGATCCAGCTAGTCCACCAATAGCTGTTTCCTGACAGAAAGTCCAAGAATTCAGTAGTTGTTCAGTCAATGAGGCTGCATGTCTCAGTGAGGCTGGTTTTCTGTATATGACAGAATCCTGAAGAAGTAGGCTCCAATGCCAGTGAAGGAATGCCTCAGCAGCAAGATATGTGAACTTGACAGTAAGAACGGGAGCAGGAGGAAGTCAAAACCTCCTTTCTTCCACAAGAGGGTGTGGCCCAGATTAAATGTGGATTGTCCGGGGTCTTCATAACTCAGATGATCTGGATTAAGGAAAATCCTTCACAAGTGTGCCTGGCAGCTTGGGTTTTTAGTTAATTCTAGATATAATCAAGCTGACAAACAATGACAGCCATTGCAGATGTCCTGATACTGTTTTCCATATGAAGGTAATTGTCATAACATAACAGTCCTAATCTGGGTCTGTTCTTCAATCACACCACCAGGGGGATAGGATATACCTCCCTAACTTGTTTTTGTAGAAAAACACTTGCTGTTCATCTGATTGTTCTGGTTCTCCTGACAGTGGCTTTCTCTAGGACAGTGGCTCTCAATCTGTGGATTGTGATTCCTATGGGGGGGGGCGTCAAATGACCCTTTCATGGGGGTCACCTAAGACCATCAGGAAACACAGATATTTATACATTACAATTCATAACAGTAGCAAAATTACAATCATGAAGTAGCAATTTGCGAGGTTTTGTTGCCATCTAGAGCTACCAATGGCTAGAGAACAAGGCTGCCTAACTCCAGGTTTCTGTGCAGAGACACTCAGAGGATCTGTGATCACAGTTAAATTAGCAACAATTTGAAGGCAGGGTTTAAATGAGCCCACAAGACCCAAGATAAATGATAAGCAGATATTGATTAGGAAAGCTCTTACACAAATAATAGTAAATAACCACCATGGTCTTTCTGCTCCTGCAGATGCAGTCTCTACCTGTATGATGCTGTCACCACAACCTAGAGTTGCCAGCTCCTCCTTTTCCTTATAAGGGGTCACATCTGCACCTGATGCGATGCCCCTAAGATGTGGCCACCCCTGCAAGTTCACTGACTAAAGCAAGGTGCTGCTACATTTCCCATTTTTGTCTAAATAAGAGGGTTTTATACTGATATAAAAACATATACAATGATATCAAATATCAAGTATAGTCCAGGAGAAAGAAAGGTTAAAAACATACACAAATTTATACCTACAACCAGTAAGAGACACATTAAGCAAGAAACACATACTAAATGTCTAGTTTCAGGGTAATGGCATATAACAGAGATTGCTCTGATAGCTGTCCTATTCTGGAAAGTGTAAGTCTTGTACCTAATATGCTCTAGCTAAGATAAGAGAGGATACTAGCTGTGACTAGTCTTCAATCTCATCAAAGACCTGAGAAGGAAAATAACCTTACTTGGGTAAGTAGGAAGTGCAAGTGGGTGACTTTCTAAAGGTGCAAGAAATGACAGAAACAGCAGGCTACCTGGACAGTCACCTAAGGTCTCACAGTTACATCGGGGCAACCAACTTTGGCTAAGGCCTAGAGTATCTGACAGATCATCTCAGAAGCAGGAAAATTTGAAAAACTGTCCTACTCTTTCTTTATGGAAGAGGTCACATGTAATTTGTAAAGAGTTTCAATGTAATCATATTTTTAGCTTTGTTGAATACACAGTATTGAGTTAATTATCACCAGGAAACTTCTTACAAAATTGTGCTGTGTTTAAATATGCCTAAAATAAGCTGCCCATTGTGAGACTCCAGAACCAACACCACCTACTGACTCATGTTGAACAGAATTTCTTTCTTGTTTTACATGGATTATACTCTTCTGGCCCTGGTGGTCACAGAGATACTCACAGGAGTGAACGTCTAATCCCACCACCAGATCTTTCTTGAGAAAGACTTCTCAGGAGAAGTCTCGGGAAATCGCTTATTTGGCTCCCAGCTCTTATGGGGGAGAAGGCCTAGATCTCATGAGTGGGGTGATTGCATGATGAGCTATTTCTCCTGGGGCTCTTAATGGCCTAATGCTAAAAGTAGCCAGAACACTCTAGGCTGCTTCCTCAACAGGCCTGTGATCCAATTTTGCCCTCACAGTTAAAAGAAGAAATGACCTAAGGACATCAGTAAGCAAATGGGAATGGAGTGAAAAAAATTCAGTAGCAGGCTTATAACCCAGGAAATGACACTGGGTCTTATTCACCATAAAGGTGACCTTTCAGGCCTTAAGTGTAATAAAAACTCAAACAGAGAGAGTCCTTGACTAAATATAGATGATCTTTAGATGTGCAATGTTATACGCTCAAGCAATTTAGATGTTCAAAGCAACTCCTTAGTAAGAAAGATAATAAATTTGAAAATGGGCAAATGATAGACATTTCTCAAAATAAGATAGACAAATAGCCAATAGGAATATAAAGAGAGCTAACAGCTCTCAACAGCTAACAGCTAACAATCAGGGAAATGCAAAGCCATAGGAGATATGAACTCATACTTGTTAGAATAGCTGCCATCAAAAAGATGAAAGTTAAGTGTTGGCAAGGATGTGGAGAAAAAGTATCATTCTTGCACACTGTTGGTGGGGATATGAGTCCTGCCACACTGTTGGTGGGGATGTGAGTCCTGCCATTATATTAAACATGGCATTTTCCAAACAAGTTTGAAATATGTATATCATCTGATATAGCAGTACCCTGTTTGAAGGAAACTATATTAGCATAAATAGGATGCTGAAGAGCATCTTCCATGTCCACTGCCACTGTTTATGTTTGTGAAATCAAAGGTCTTATTACTGGAAATTTTGGGGGACCTGCCATGGTCACCAAATGTTACCCAGGAAATCATGGGAACTTCTTGGGGTTCTTAGTTTTGTTAATAAAAGAACTTAAGAACAGACTGAAGAAAGGTCAAGGACACATTTATTAGCATTTAAAAGAAAAATCCCAGGGCAGGCACGATGTAAACCTTGGCAGCTGCCCAGAGGAGGGAAATGAAGAGAAAAAGAGAAAGTTATAAGCAGACACATGATGGGGAGGAGGGCTTTGGAGAAAGAAAGGCCCAAAGTCCCAGAGGAAGCATCTTCCACTTTGGCCAGTGACCAAAAAAGAATGTTATGTTCTTCTGAGAGAGGATTCAGAAGGATGGGCAGACCTGACAGAGCCTCATGGTGACACCAGGCAGTGGGAAAGAACCTAAAATATTAAAGGGCTGTGAATGAAAACTCCTGGAGAGAAGCTGTGTTTGCAGAGACTGGCTTACTGCATAGAGCTGCCGGACTATGGAGAGATTGAAATGGTACCGGACCAGAGGCTAACTTCTATTGGTCTAGCTTTAGCTCCTGGAATTATCATTCCTTGTCCATCTCTGTCAGAACTAACATCCCTCAATTAATAGATAAAAAACCTTTTGGAATCTGTTAACTTAGTAACCACTAGCTTCCACCAACCCACAATCTAAAAATGTCATCAGATAGCATCTTGGGCATTGTGGTAGTATGAAAAGAAAATGCCACTCAAAGGTAATGGCACTCTTAGGAGGTGTGACCTTATTGGAGTGGGTGTGATCTTGTTGGAGGAAGTGTGTTACTGTGGAGGCGGGCTTTGAGGTCTCACTCAAGATACCTCCCAGTGTCTCAGACCACTTCCTGTTGCCCGTGAGATCAAGGTGTAGTTCCTTCTCTAATCTTCGCTCCTTCTCCAGCACCATGTCTGCCCGCACGCTGCCTTGCTTCCCACCCTGATGATAATGAACTAAACCTCCGAGCTGACCCCTATTAACTGTTTTTCTTTGTCAGAATGGCCAAGGTCATGATGTCTCTTCACAGCAATAGAAACCCTAAAACAGGCCTATATAAAAGGTTCCCTCATCTTTCTGTAACCACCTCTGTTGTATATTACCATTTCACTTTAAGCTGGCCTTGTTGCTGTTATGAAACACCATGACCAAAACAACTTGGAGAGGAAAGGGCTGATTTGGCTTCTGCTTCTACTTAACAGTTCATCACTGAAGGGAGTCAGGACAGGACAGCAGGGTGGGAACCTGGATGCAGGAGCTGATGTAGAGGCATGGAGGGCAGCTGCTTACTGGCCTGCTCAGTACTTGCCTACAGCCTCATCTCATGGAGGTATTTCCTCCGTTGAGGCTCCCTGCCTGACTCCATTTTGAAGGCAGGAGCCATTTTGTTGTATTGTTAAAAGCGAGTTTCCATTTATGGTAAGAATTGAATTTCTACTTTAAGTTTCTTGTTTCCTGGAACCTGGCCTGCCCCAACCCATGACCTTGACTTGTTTTTGAGAACACCCTGACCCTTCCTAATTGGTGACCACATGATGATGATTTTTTTGGTGGTGATATTGTTTTTTTGTTTCTTTAGATTTTTCTATACTTCCTAACTGCTCCATCATCTTGCTTCTGTAAACCTGCTTTGCAACTACTCATGGTTCTACTCCTTAAAAGGGTCCTGAGAAATGAACTTGGTGCTGCTCTCTCTAACCCGACATGGGAGGTGGTTGCTGCCAGCTCTCTGGTGCTCCTGAATAAAATAAAGCCTGTTTCAAATTTGGCCCAAAAATTGTGGTAGTAGGATTAACACTCTCTTTTATTTGATGACTACAGCTTGTGTCAAATGGACATAAAATTAGCCAGCACACCTTGATCTGTGACCTTCTTTGTTCTGTAAACTGTACAACTTCATGAAACTTCTTTCATGTTGGAACATGGAATTTGAGGTAACATAAGTCTGTGCCCCAGGCCATGGTCACTCAAAATGGCCCCAGAATAAATTATTTCTAATTCCCTTTAAAATGAGAGGTTTTTTGTTTTTTGTTTTTTTGCTTTTTTTTTTTTTTTTCTCATAGACAGGGCTAATTATTCCTCCCATTTCTTTAGCTTGACTTAAGGAGGGGAGATTTACTATCCTGGGGAGCAGTCCAAACTTACTGAGAAATGGTCTCATTTCCTGAGGAAGTAATCACCATTAGTCAAATGACTGATCTGCCCTACTGGAATGTTAAGTGTCCACCTGTGTCAGACATTCCATCCTCTTGACCGGAGGAAATAGTTTTCTTTTATCAGATCATTATTGTTTCTGTAACAATATACATCAGCACATGGACAGACTTCAGAAATATGGTATTTTTTGAAATACCATTTAGCCTTTAAAAGGCAGGCAATCTTACTCTTTGGGATAATGCAGAACTTGAAAAATATCATGTTAAATAAGTACAGTGACATATACTATATAATTCCATTAAATGTGGGACCTGTAAAGTCCATACCAAG
This sequence comes from Cricetiscus sungorus, assembly GCA_030556225.1. Classification (NCBI taxonomy): domain Eukaryota; kingdom Metazoa; phylum Chordata; class Mammalia; order Rodentia; family Cricetidae; genus Cricetiscus; species Cricetiscus sungorus. Next base: position 5,190,367 of record JANBXA010000031.1, on the reverse strand, counting down.
GACACAAAGAGCAGGAAGGTGGTTCCTAGAGACTGGGGTACAGGTGGGATAGGGAAGATGATGTTTTGTCTAAGAGCACAAAGTTTGAGCTATTATACAACATGGTAACTTATGCATTATATGCTTGGAAAATGCTGAGGTATTGGATTTTGTGCATTCTTACCAAAAAAGGATTAATAGTTATGTGAGGTAATATGTGATAGGCAAGACAGTGCAGTGGTTCCTCCATCTTGTATTATTTCAGAGGCCATTTAGGTTTGGCTGAAATTTAAGGTCTTTAATGGAGAAGCCTATGGAAAATTACCAAGCTCTATTCTAGGAACCTGGAGTTATGGCCCAGCTAAACTTATCTTGGATTCTATTAAACTGACTCTTTGTATGAGCCTCCCTCTCCAGCTAACTTCTTATCTTAGCTTCTGTTAGACACTTGCTTACACCCCTCCCCTAGCTCCCAGCAAGATAACAACATGTGGGGTTGGGGTAGAGGGTGTTTTCCTTTAAAAGCCCCTTGCTATAAATACTTGGGGCAACACTTGGATCCTGAATACCTGAGTGTAGTCCCAGCTGGCTGGAGTAGACTTTCAATTTCCTATAGACTGTGTCTTGAGTGGTCATTTCTGGTGGGCTCCCCATAACAAATAGATATGATAGCTAAATTGATTTAACTGTTTCATAGTGTATGCACATATATGGAAACATCATGTTAGACTGGGGTCTAACTCCGTGGTATAACTTGGTGGTAGTGTGCTTGCCTAGCATGTGTAAGACACTAGCTTTTATCTCCAGTACTTGAAAAAACAAACAAGCAATGAAATAGCACATTTTACATACATACATACATACACACACACACACACACACACACACACAAAGAGTTCAGTCTTGCTTTGAATCAGAGTCAGAACACAAAATTAAATCATAACTAGTCTGGCAGAGATGACACAATTTTGAAGGGTCACTGTGTTGTTATCTTGGCTATTGAACAATAGGCCTTAAGAAACTGGAATTTCCCCAGGAATCCCATGCTGACAGAAGAGAAAGCCTAAAGTCTGGGTCAATCAGAATGGAAAGAGATTAGATATTATTAGATCACCTTAACAAAGAGATGTGATGGGTGGGACCACACCTTGACTTAGGACTACTTAGGGTGTATTTCTGGCCATCTATTAAAACCTTAATTTCATTTCAGGACCCAAGGATGAACTCAGGATGCCTGGACCTATTTGTTCCTTTCCCTAATGTGGCCACATTGAATACTTTTCCTTTGTCTGCTTTTCATTATCAATTTGGCTCCTTTTCTCTTTTGAAAAGGTTTTTTATTGTTATTTCATGTGTATTTGTGTGTGTGTGTATCTGTGTGAGTGAGTGACACTTATATATGGGTGACCACAGAGGCCGGAAGAGAGTGTTGGATCCCTAGGAGCTCGAGTCATACATGCTTGTGAGCCATTTGATAGGGAAGCTGGGAATCTGTAAGAGCAGCAAGTACTCTTAACAATGGAATGTTTCCAGCCCAAGGCTGTTTTAATTGCCTTATCAAGGATGGCTGGTCAAACTTGACTTCTTGGGGCACAAACTGAGACCTTAAATTTTGTAACAAAAGCCTTTGTTATCCCTAACTAGGTGGCTTGCTATATAGCTATTCTTGAATACATAACCCATTTTCTTCAGACATAATCTTCAAAACTGACACATAAATTTTACACATAAAAATATGTAAATGCTCACACACCCCTTTCCAAAATCATACACCTTCTTCGGAAACAGTGAGGTCCAATACATATACGCAGAGGGACTTTGGTTTGGGGCAGGCATATCTGAAATTCAACTCTAGATAAGTGTGGGCTAGTTGAGTCTCAGGTTTTTCCTCTTACTAAATGAGAATTAGCTCAAATAATTAGTGGCCTTCCGGCACAGATTAGACACTATACATTAGTTTTGATTTTGTTTTCCCCTTATCTCTCTGTGGTCTCTTTTCATATGGAAGGAATGCTACAAACACTTGTCTAGCCTCCCACTCATAGCCCAGCTGCTCCTTATCAGTGGAGAGAGAAGAGAATGCCCTTCTAATGCTCCCCAATATTCCCTGCCTTTCACTCTCAAGGAGAGTGTTCTCCTCTACTCTTTGATCATCAGTCCTCAGCTTCTTAGAGGCTCACCTAGAGACTTCTCAACTCACACAATTAGAGCCTAATTCCTAACGACTCATGCACCTCACTCCAAATGGGCAGGCATAGGAAGGCTACAGTGGCACTATAAAATTCACTAACAAGAACATGATCATCCACCTCCTCTACTCTGATATGACTCCATGCAAACAGCCCGGGGGACCAGGTAGACAAGTTCTCTTAGCATCTATAGAAGGACCCCAGTTTCCCTTAGCAAATTCCAGCAGATGACCTGATAATTCAGAAAAGATCAACTTAACCCAATTTAAAAACCTGCCAGATAACTATGAAGCACTCAACGCAAAGGTCTTCTATTGGGCACCAGATAACAGAAGGACAGTGCTGGACTCGCCTACAAACTCCAGAACTCTCTGTAAAACGTTGCCAAAATTTAAATCCCAACATTCCAAATGCTGGCTTACAAACAGAAGCAGTCTTCTGGTAGCAAGACACAGGCTTTTGGATATGCAGTAGTCATATGCTTTGGGCCCCTTCTGAGTCATTCCATCCCATCCCCCAAACCTGAGATCATTGCTCTCCCTTAGGGCTCTCCAACTGGGGGCAGATAGGAAACTTAATATTTAGACAGATTTGGCCTATGTGTTCCATATGAGCCACACCCATCCAGCCTTCTAGAAAAATCTCCTCACTGTTCACAGTCTTCCTATTAAACATGTCCCTGAGACTCATAGTCATTTCACCCTGTAACACATCAACCATGTCACTGTTCCTTCTCATCTCTGAAGCAGTGCCAGAAGAGAAGAGAACTGTCCCTTGTAGTGACTTGTTCTTGGTGGTTTGTCAAGGGATAAATACAAAGACGAGAAAGCCAAAAGCATAGAGGAAAAAAAAAAAAACAACAACAAAAAAAACCAACCAACCAAACAAAAAAAAACCTTCTCTCACTAGCATTCCATCCCTAGCAGCTTGGAGTGTGATCCAGAGAATTGGGATGCCCTACAATTAGAACCTGTGACCACTGGTCTCTCACCCCAATGACCAGTTCAAGGAAGGACAAATCATGATGTAAAATGTACTTGCTAACAAGCTGGTGAGCTGCCCACCTCTTCTCTGTCCAAGTATAACTCGGCACAAATAGATCAAGAAACCAGATACCTTTTCTTAAGTGCTAAGAAAGGACCTCATTTCTCCTCAGAAGAGTGATTTCCTCCCCATATCTCCCTTCAATCCCACCTCTATCTACATCCTCCTCTCTCTGCCCTCTCCATGCTTCTCTCTGAGAATTTTCTCACTGTTTCTATCTACACTGTCTATTCTTTATTAAAAATTTTCATATAAAATTTTTGTCTGGCAAAATCTTGGGCTTGTCATTCCAGATATAACACACCCAACTTGTCCATTTGCTGATATATTTAAGTATCCTTTGCTTTTACTTGCCTCCTAGTAATAATCTCCCTCCACTTCCCCAAGACACACACATGACAACGACATAGTATGGAAATGGAACACATGCTCTTTACCACAGTCTCAAGGAGAGGGTTGTTCATGAGTTACTTCTCAGCCTCCTTTTCCCAAGGGAAAAGAAAGAAAAGTGCCAAATGGAAAACAGAGACACAAAATATGAAAACGAGACAAAGTTATCAGAGAGAGGGAGAGTGCTCACTAAACCAGACATTCTCAACCTGTGCACTGCAACCATTGGAAAATATAGGTTTGAAGGTCTTAAGAACTGAGACGCCACTCAGCAGCAAAATTAAAGTTATGAAGTGGCAGCAAAAGTAAGTTCCTCCTAAGACAATCAGAAATAAGTATTTTCCAATGGTTGTGGCCCACAGGTTGGGAACCACTGCACTAAACAATATAGAAAGACAAGGGGAAGAACAAAGAATTCAACAATGAAACATAGTGAGGAATGAAACCAAGCATATATTGAACCTGGAATTGTCATTCTTATTGTCTAGCTTTCCTAGTTCTGGGAGGCACTGTGTATATGCCACAGGGCAGAAAAGTTACTGTCAGCTGTACCCAATTGTGAATGCTGAGAGCCACAATAGTGACTGACCTGACAGCCCATGCCCACTGGTATAATAGTGGCATTAATTTCGTGAGAGCAACCAACCACTTTCTGGTTGGAAAAAGCCTGCTTCACAAATTGGCACTGTTACTGAGGCCAAGAACTGTGGCTAGACAGGTCACAAAGCCCAAAGAAGAAGCCCTTACTACTCTGTAAAAGGGACACAAAATTAAACAGACTTATTGTTAATACCCATAGACATCATATATCTAAACCTCATCAGAGAAGTTTCTTTTTACAGGAAATGACAAATAACACAGAAATGGACACTGAACAATGCTTAATCCTAAATCAATATTTTAATCAAGTCCTTTCCTTCTAAAGTTCATGGATCCTTGTGAAGAGGGAACTAAAAGATCCTAAGAGTCAGAGGCGGTGGATGTCTGCAAGGAAGCTGTGTTTCCGGGCATACCAGGGCAGTTGTACATAGGAACTCACAGCGAGGGGACAGCATACATCTGCAGGAACTCAAGCCAGATAAAATCCCAGCATGGAGAGGGAAGGTGGGAGGAAGCAACTGACAGCTGCCAGGAGAAGGAAAGTCACTTTTCTTTAAGGGTGTGACCCCTGGTAGGTTGTTCCTGTTCTAGTGGAAAACCATACACTCGGGTAGAGAGCACAAGTTATACTTGATGAGTTAAAAAAAAAAAAGAGTGCATTGAGTTGGATGCATAGAGAAGGGGAGGAGGGTCTGAGAGGAGTTGAGATGAAGGGGAGAATGTGACCAGAACACACAAATTTCTCAATGAGCTAAATATGAATGTGAAAGAAGAGAAGTGTGAAAATGAAGGAAAGGTTAATACAGAGATGCACACCAGGCAACAAGACAAGAAACCCATCATGGAAGGAGCCAGGGAGGCTGGACATACTTGTCCCATGACATGGAAGCAAAACTAAGGAGTTGGGTTCTCTCCAAGCTCTAGGAAGATGGGATTAAACTTAGATGTCTCTTTCTTCCTGCCCTTGGAAACTGGACCCTGTATGTCAGTCACATCCAAACTATTGACCTTCTGCCTCAGCCAGGAGGGCAGGCAGGCAGGTGGCAATTCTGATGGACATATGTAGGGGGGACACAGAGGAAGAAGTGACTAGCAAAAGATCAAGGACAACAGAGATGCTGGTGGATTCTAGAGAGAGAAACTGAGCAAGAAAAGGTTAACGAGTCAAATCTGGGACCTCTCTCATAGCCCTCGTGTACAGAGTCCTGTGTGATATCAATACTGAGAAATCCAGAGAATGCTTGGCTCTGGTGACAAGGTAAGAGACAAGGTAAGCTTCATAGCAGAAGAGAGATCATTCACTGACCTTGACCCTGGGGTTTGGGGCACGCTGATGAGGACATTGTCTGTACTGGTCTTGGATGAAGAGGAAGAATCCAGAGGTTCAGAGTGAGGGTGCAGGGCATTGCTATAGACTAGCTGTGCATTTATAGGGCTGGGCACTTGGGCTCCTCCCTCCCCCTGCCCTCCATCCTATGTTTCAGGTGCTTTTGCCTAAGCACATGAACCCTCTCCCTCCCCCTTCCTCCAAGCAGACAGGAATTGGTTACTATGGCAGCCAACTGTAATAAGGCCAACTGTTCATTCTTGAGGCCTGACCATTCCAAGTGTGTCCCTGGGGGTTAGTTTTACTTGGTCCTTTTAAAAGCTCCCTTATGAGGCCATGCTCATGGCTTTCTTGAGAAATTTGTGTTTACTATAGATAGAGACTTAGCAAGTATGATCATTGTACCTGCAGTTTCATGTCAGGGTGTGATGATGCATGCATGCCCTTAATCCCAGTACTTGGAAGGCAGAGTCAAGCAATTCTCTAAGTTCAAGGCCAGTCTGGTCTACAGATCCAGTCCCAGGACAGCCAAGCTTAGGTGGTGAAGGAAACCATGGAAGCAGAAATCTGGTGAAGATGTAATTGGACAAGGGAGCTATGTTCCAGCCCCAGCAAGCAGCAGCACTTGGCAGCTCTGGCCACGTGGTTCTGGTTTTAGAATCAAGGATAGAAGGAAGGGGTATGGAATCTTCCACTGTGACTAAGGAATAGCTGCCAAGGCCAAGTGTGTGGCAGAGGTGTCCCTGAATGGAGGCCCAGAGAAGCCATTGTGTGAAGCTGTGAAGATGAAGTCTGGATTTCCTTGGAGGCCCAAAGATGTTAGAGAGGCCACAGCTGTGGGATACCTGTCAAGGAAGTGGAAGTAACCCAAGAGAAAGTGTGTTGTAGTCAACAAAGCTGAAAGGAGTTGGAGATCTGACGAGTGCTTTGACATCAGACATGGAAATACAGAGTTTGAAGTTTGCCCCACCGGCTTTCAGTCTTGCTTTGGCCAAGTATTTTCTCACTGTACTCCATTTTCTCCCTTTTGGAACAGTGATGTATATCCTGTGCCATTATATGTTGGAAGTATGTGATCTGCTTTTTCATTTTGATTTTACAGGGGATTACAGTTAAGAGTACATTAATCTCAGAAGAAACTTTGATCTTTAGACTTTTAAGTAAGTTGGAGACTGTTATAGACTATGGGGACTTTGGAATTTGGACTGAATGCATTTTTGCCTTATGATATGGCTATAAGCCTTTGGGGACCAGGAGGTGAGATGTGGTGATTTGAAGAAAAATGGCTCTGCACTATTAGGAGGTCTGACTTTGTTGGAGGAAGTGTGTCACTGTGGGGGGCGGGCTTTGAGGTCTCCTATGCTCAAGTGACACTCAGTGACACAGTTAACTTCTTGTTGACTGCACAAGATGTAGACCTCTCAGCTCCTTCCCTAGCACCATGCCTGCTTGCATGTTGTCAAGTCCTGCCATGATAATGGACTAAGTCTCTGAAACTGAAGCCACTCCAAATTAAACATTTTCCTTTATAAAAGTTGCTATGGTCATGGTGTCTCTTCACATCAACTGAAACCCTAGGACACCAGTCTAATATAGGAAAATGACACTTCAACCATACTATAACACATTCCCCCTGTACATTGCAAACATCTCCATTGAAAGATAACTTAATAAAAAACACCCACAATTGCTGTGGAATAAGCTTCTTATATGCTGCTATAAAGGTTTGTCATTTGAGATGGTTTAACAAAACACTGATTAGCCAGTAGCCAGGCAGGAAATATGGGTGGGGCAACCAAACTAAGGATGCTGGGAAGAAGAAGAAGGGTGGAGTCTAGAGTCACCAGCCAGACACACCATACTGAGAAAAGGCAGAGTGCAAATAAGAAATATAGGTTAAATGTAAGTGTTAGCTAGTAACAAACCTGAGTTATTGACTGAGCATTCATAATTCATATTCAGCCTCTGAGTCAGTTATTTGGGACCAGGCAGTCAGGACAAGAAATGTCAGTTTACACACAACCATAAATCTAACAGCAGATGCAAAGGCTCTGGTGCATAAACAAGATACCCTTAAAACCAGGACAAGATACCCTTAAAACCAGGACAACATATCTCCTTGAAATATCAATCCTGTAAGTATGGCCTCCAATGAGAGGGACTTAAACAAAAAATTCAAATAAATGATTATATATATATGTTCAAAGATCCCAAAGAGGAAATGAATATATTCCAAGAGAGATTTCAAATTCTGAAAGCCACAGTTGCACATGTAAGCCATGATACCCGGAATGACCTGCCACAGTTGAAGGTGAAGCAAAAACTTTACAGGACAAAATCAGGCTAAACAGATTCATGCCCACCAAGCCAGCTCTGCAAACAATGTAAGGAACACTTCAGACTGCAGAGAAGAGAAAAAACATTTAAGGATGTGTTTTCATCTCAAGATGCTACAGGGAAAATGACTAAACAATGCCAGGGCAGTTTAGACAAATGAAAACAAAGAAAACACTACAAAATCAACATGACAGGAATTAATATGGACCTTTTAATAACAACTGTATATATTTTTGTTTTTGTTTTTTCTTTTTAAAATTTAAATTAGAAATAATCTTATTTTACATATAAATTCCAGTTCCCTCTTTTCCCATCCTCTCATGTCCCCAACCCCACCCGCCATGGAGGGCGAGGCCTTCCATGGGGGATCATCAAAGTCTGTCACATCATTTGGGGCAGGGCCTAGGCCCTCCCCAGTGTATTTAGGCTGAGAGAGTATCCCTCCATGGGGGAATAGGCCCCTAAAGTCCACTCAACAGCTGGGGAACTACCATAGGACAGAACCAGGCCTCTTGAACGTGGATGACAAACAATTGGATTTAATGGTATAATTCTCTTTAAAAAAATGAACAAGCTAGCATACTGGATTAGAAATGAAGTTCTCTCCTTTTAATGACTCCAAAAAACACAGCATATTAGTAAAGACAGACATCACTTTAGGGCAAAAGGCTAGAAAAAGATATTCTAAGCTAGTGGAACCAGGAAACAGTCAGGAATCACTTTTCTAATGCCTGCAAAAAGAAACAGACTTTAAACAGAAACTACTCAGAAGAGATGAACAGAGTCAATTATCACTAAACAATGGAACAATTCGTCAAGAGGATGGTACATTTCTAAATGTAGGGCTCCCCAAACAAAAATGTGTTTCATAAAAACATATACTGTTAGACATGAAATCACAGTTTAATCCTAGCACAGTTTAATTGTGTGATAGATGTTATGACTGCACCTTGGTACTAGTCTTCCTGAAGGAGTAAAATCAGGCCCCAGACAGGTCAAGTAGCAGGACCCTCTACAGAGCGATTGGTATGGATGGTCCCAATAAGGGAGCAGCCTAGGTCTGCACTGTGGACTTTAAAGAAGTTTTATGAATATTTATGAGGTGTTTATTAGAACCTCCAGACCTTTTAATCCCTGTGCTGGCTAGTTTGTATATCAATTTGATATAAGTTAAAATCATCTAAGAGATGAAGACCTCAATTAAGAAATATTTCCCTCTCATACATAAAATATAAATAAATAAAGTTTAAAAGAGCTGGAGAGGTGGCTCAGAGGTTAAGAGCACTGGCTTCTCTTCCAGAGGTCCTGAGTTCACTTCCCAGTAACCATATGGTGGCTCACAACCATCTGTAACAGGATCTGATGCCCTCTTCTGGCATGCAAAACATTTGTGCATAAAATATAAGTAAATAAAATTTAATAAAAAAAAGAAGTTACATCCAGGCTGGAGGCAAATTGGGTGTTTTCTTAATTAATGATTGGTGGGTGAGGGCTCAGCCAATTGTGGGTGGTGCCATACCTTCCTTGGCTGGTAATCCTGGGTTCTGTAAGAAAACAGGCTGAGTAAGCCATGGGGATCAAAGCCAGTAAGCAGCTCCCCTCCATGGCCTCTTCAACAGCTCCTGTCTCCAGATTCCTGCCCTGCTTGAATTCCTGTCCTGACTTCCTTCAATAATGAACAATGATGTAGAAGTATAAGCTGAATAAACCCTTTCCTCCCCAAGTTGCTTTGATCATTCATTACAGTAAGAGTAACCTTAACTAAGACTGCCCCTAAGCAGAAAATGTAGGTAAACTGCAGCCTGTCTATGTCACTATCATCAGGAAAGAGAAAGTTCAGCCTTCTACTGTCCTGAGTCTGAGATAACTTGAATTATAGTTACATATTAATCAGCCTATATTTAGTCATTCTAATATCTGTCTACCTATCTATCTATATCCTAGTATCCAACTGTTGAGGCTATCTCATACTCAGCTTTTATCCACATTCCTCAGTGTTTTATCTTTTATTTTGTTCTAATCTTAGCATTCCTTTTAATGGTAACATGTTTTTACCATATCAATAGGTGATTTACATATCCTACCCTCATTTATAGATAAATCATCTGGGCAAAAAATAAACAAACGATGGAGGCAATGTTATAAATTAAATAGACCAAATATAAATTAAATATACCAATAGGCATAAATAGAATAGTCTGCCTAAAGACTACAGAACATACATTACTCTCAGAAGTTCATGGAACATTCTTTAAAGTAGGACACCTATGAGAACATAAAGCAAATATCAACAAATGGGAAAATTGAAATAAGTTTCTACATCCTATCTGACCACACAACTGAATGCCACCAGCAAGAGAATACAGAATATTCAAAAAGTAATAGAGATTACAGAATACACTATTGGAAGATGAATGAATCATCAAAGAAATCAAGAAAGAAAATTTAAAAATATCCTAGAAATGTATGAAAGTGAAATTACAGTGTATCAAAACCTAAGGAATATAGAAGGCAGTCCTCAGAGGGACATTTATAGCTATATTTACACAGTATAACCTACATTTTTTAAAAAAGGCAACAACAGAAAGATTAAGTAATAGGAATGGACCCTAAGGCTTTTGAAAAAACAAGAACAGATCAGACCCAAAAGCAGTAGATAGGAAGACATTAAAATCATAACAGAAATTAATGAAATGAGACAACAACAAACTACAAAGAATCAGGGCTGGCAAGATGATTTGGTGGTTATACAATCCTGACAACCTGAGGTTGATCTCAAACTCACAAAAAGCTGTATGTGATCATATCTGTAGTTCCAGTACTTCTATGGCTAGATGGTCTAGACAGAGGCAAGACAATGACCTGGAAACTTATGGGACAGGTAATCAAGAATCCAGAGAATGGTTAGAAACAAGAAAACAAAAAAATACCCTGTTTTAGTGAAGTGGAGGAAGAGGACCAACTCCTGAAAGTTGTCTTTTGACTCCCACATGTGTACTATGGCACACACTCCCACATTTACATACACAATGTACACTAAAATTAATCATGATCCAAAGAGTTGGTTCTTTGAAAAGATTTATAACACTTGAGAAAATTAATCAAAAAAGTCACAAATTATACACGTTAATACGATGAGAGATCAAAGGAGGGATATTACAACAAATACCAGTGAAATTCAGAGAAAACCTTTAAGAACTTACATTCCACTAAACTGGAAAATATAAAAGAACTAGATGAATTACTCAGATGCACACAACCTACCCAAACTATACCAAGATGAAGTAAATTTTAAAAGATCTACAACAAGCACTGAGATTGAAGTAGTAATAAAAAAAAAATCTCTGCACTAAAAGAGCCCATTTCTCTATACATTTCTGCAGAATTCACAAGGCCTTCAAAGAAGCAATAACACTATGGCTCAAGTTATTACATATTATAAAAAGGAAGAAATGCTTCTGACCCCCCCCCCCGTATGTGTGTGTGTGTTTAGGTATCTGAAGGGGCCCAAAGAGTCAGATCCACCTGGACCTGGAGCTGCAGGCAGTTGTGAGCCACCTGATGTGGCTGCTGAGAACTGGACAAGGGTCCTCTACAACAATAGTACATGCTCACTCTCTGAGCCATCTTTCCCATCCCAACTCTTTATGAAGCCAGAATTGTGCTGATATCTAAGTAGATAAACTCACATCAACAACAAAGAAAACTAAGATCAATCTTGCTAATGGATGCAAAAATTCTCAGTGAAATACTTGCAAGTCAATTTAAGATCACATTATTCATTAGAGTCAAGGTGGCTTCTTTCTAGAGATTCAGGGATAAATCAACACAAATGAATCAATACATGCCATTCACAGAGATAGACTCAAAGACAAAAATCACATGATCATATTTGTAGTCACAGAAAAGGCCTTTAACAAAATCTTATATCCTTTCATGGCAAAAGTCCTGAAAAGAATAGGTATGGAGGGAGCATATCTTAACATACCAAAGGCTCTAATAAAATCCTACAGTCTATGGCTGTTTTCTGTACTAGAAAAAAATGGCTTCCTTCTATCAGCACCCACTAACTGTTTCTGGCTAGGAGTAGAGCCCCTCCTCCACCCATGCTGGAATGTTTACAGGCTCAGGTAAACAGAGTCAGTGTCAGTTGATGACTTCAACAGCTATGTCATATCCAGATGACAGCATTTCTTAGCATTTCTCTGTAGCACGAATAATAAAAATCTCAGTAACAGATATTGGGGTTAAAGCTAAATATCAAAGAAGCAAACTGGCCAGCCACCAGAGAGCTCTCATCTCTACCAATGCTCAGACTGAAGGGGCAATCCTGTCCTCAGATTGAATCTCCAGACTGCACTGCTCTCCACCAAACCTTAGACTGCAATGCACTCCTGTCTCTTTCCACCTTGTATTCCACTCTAGTGCTGGGATTAAAGGTGTGGGATCCCAAGTACTGAGATCACCTTCATGTGAGCTGTTTCTCGTTTACACTGAATCAATTTTCTGTAGCTCAGGGGTGGCCTTGAACTAACAGAGCTCCATCTGCATCTGTCTCCTAAGTGCTGGGATTAAAGGTGTGTGCCACCACTGTGGGGCCTCTATGTATAGCTAGTGTGGCTAGCTTTGTACTCTGAGCTTCAGGGAAGCTTTATTTATTATATCATAAACAAATAAATATCACACTCTTCATTCTTTGATGATTAAGTTTTTCCCCTTCCTGTGATGCTCCTAGAGTTAAACTTATTTGGTCTTCAAGATGATTTTGAGGATTTCTATTAGAGATGATGTTTGCCAGCTGGTTTTCATGTAGTTACCTCTTTAACTCTTCTTGAGGGGGTTTAGTTTTCAAAACAGGGTTTCTCTGTGCTGCCATGGCTGTACTGGAATTTGCTTTGTAGACCAAGCTGGCCTTGAATTCACAAAGATATTTCTGCCTCCTGAGTGCTGGGATTAAAGGTGCGTACCACCATCCCTGTCTCAAGAATATTTTTAATACTTTAATGAACATTTCCCCTATCCCTCAAAGTGCCTTCCTTGAAAATTATAAGTATGCATTTTCAGCAGAATGGATTGTTTCCCTGAAGCTATAGCAGAGTTGATTGTGTGGTTTTTTTGTTTTTTTTTTTTCATTTTTCTGGAAATGTGATTTATAGTAACTATTGTTCTAATGTTCATTCAATGTTGAAGCTCTTGGATGAACTGCATTTAGGCTATAATGTAAGTCTCAATTCGTATAGCTATTTCTTTTGGACTCCTGAAGGGGTGAGGGGTGGGGCAGATCATAAGACTGAAAAGCCTGGGAAACTCACAAGGCTCAGGAAGTTCATGGAATCTAGCAGATTCACAAGGCCCCTCCCCAAGGTTGCATAAGCATGTGCTAAAGGAGAGGAGACTCTCCACCTGGGAGTTGGGCCAAGAGTTCATGGGAGGCAGCAGCTTTTGTGAGTTGTCACCTGTCCTAGGGGTGACATTTTTGGTGATCTGCCTGCCTTTGAGTCACATGTGCTCCTGTCAGTAACCCCAATAAATTCATTGGTTCACTACCCTAGATTTGGATGGAATAATTTCTTTGGTCTGTTCTGCCCTCTCTAAGATGAATAGATGTTTGTTCACTTTTTCCTAGGAAGTCATAAAACATCTGTTAATACAGTATAGGATAGAATTCATTGAATTTTTTCCCCTAGGAACTTTGCAACTATGTTCACAAAGAGATTATTTTTGTTTTGTCAAGTTTGGTCTCAATGTTAGGTAAACATCATTTCCAAAGTTCAGTTGGTCCCTTTCTACTGTATTTGTGTGAGTTAGTTTCCCATCACTATAACAAGATACCCAAGATAATTCATATTTACAGAGAAAGTCTGTTTCAGTTAGTTAAAGGTTTTGGTTGATGGTTGAATGCTGTGGTGAGGCAGCAGACTATTGGCAGAATGTGTGGCAGAAGTCTTCTTATTTTATCACCAGGAAGCAAAAGAGGGTAAGAAAGAAATCAAGACCTCACAATTCCATTGAAAGGCAAGACCCCAATAACTTAAAGAGCTCCCATTGGCCCGATCTCTTGGTCATCTTTCTATGGCAGCACCGTAGGAACTAAACCTGCTTTAGTTTTATTGAGTCCCTGTGATCAAACACCTGCCATCATCGGCTTAAGGCATAATTTATTTCACTCATGGTTTCAGAGAGATTCTAGTTCATCAAGGTGGAAGAAATTATGGAGACAGGAGTAACGCCATCCGTGGCATTGGTGGCAAGAGACAGCAGCTACCCACATGGTACAGACCAGGAGGCAGAGCTCAAGACCCAAACCAGGGCTGAGTATGGCTTCTACAAGCACATGCTTGGCACCTACTTCACTGTCTAAAAGTACCAGAGCCTTTTAAATAATGCACAAGCTGGGGACCAAATGTTCAAACAGGAGCCTGTGGGGAAGCAACCTAGACGGAAACTACAATGAAGCCTTTAACTTATGGGCCTTATGGACATCTAAGATCCTAACTATAACAATGTTCAAAATCAGACTCTTTTTTCTTGACTGTTTGGTAATGTTACAATTGCACGTCTGCCTTTACGTCTATAGAAATACTTAAACAACAGGTTTAAAGCTGTGCTTGTAAATTAGTCGTGTTTCCTATTTCCTCTTCAATCATGCACCTCCTTAAGAGGAGAGGGAAGGGAACAGAGATATCAGTGGCTTTGGGATCATGGTTGCAGAACCTGGGTAATCAAAGGAGCCAGGAAATTAAATGTACCTACACACTGTCTCTCCACCCTGCCAACAACTCTCCTTAGGCAAGGAAGATGTCATGTAAGGAAGGCAAGGAAGCTCATGGAGGTGGTTAATAAAGGCCCAGCTACCAGGACCCAGCTTAAGAGGAGAAGAAGGGTATTAAATGGTACAACATATGACCAGGGTGGTGCTAGAAGCTTCAGATAGAGTCAGGCATGGTAGCCAATGCATGTATTTTCACTAGTTAGGAAGCAGGGGCAAGAAGATAAAAACAACAACAAATGTGCAAACGTGTCAAAATAGCCCTATTCTATTGTTGAATGATTTTAAGTTCCTCAAAGACTCCTTGACCCTGGGACCATTTGTGATACAGATGGAGCTCCCAGGTTATGGTCACAAACTGGACCAGCTGGTGCTTTCAGGCTTGACTCCTAGTCCTAATTCCCTTTTAAACATTAATCGAGAATTTCATGCCTCCTCTTGCTGGTTTGGCAAGCAATAAAACTACACTAATGCCCCTTTCTCCCTATAAACTTGAAGAATTTATAGACCGCCACACAGGAATAGGCCTCTGCGTACCTCACACAATATTTCTCCAGCCCACTGCCTCCACACTTGGACTTTCAAACAATTCTCTTCTCTAAGCAAAAGCTCTCCAAGTAATTTTGTTTTTTTTTTTACACTAATTGTTTTATCTTGAGAAGGATGCCTGCCTCTTCTCAGTTAGTAATCTAGCTCCTATTGCATTGCATTAGTTCCTCCAATCACACAAAAACACATTACCAAGAGATATCAAAGGGGCTCTTTGCTGGAAGTCAACTCAAGGCCTGAGCCTTAGACATCAGGAGAAATGACTTCAAGGTCTAAGTCTGGTGCTGAGGAAGACATGAGTGTCCTTTTGTGGAGCCCTTCAGTGCTGGGGAGTAAGACTGGAAAAGGGATGGACTTCTATTTACAGTAGGTTGAACCCCTCCAGGGAATTTCAGGCTAGACAGACTCTGCCTGAGCCAGGTTACCTCTCCCAAGGCCCCTCCCCATGGCCCCCTTCATTTCCTTGTTGCGGAAACTGTAGATGATGGGGTTGCACATGGGGGTGATGATGGTGTAGAGGAGGGAGAAAGGCTTGTCTTTGTCAGGTCCATGTGTACTGCGGGGATTCATGTAAGAGAACATGGCTGAGGTGTAGAAAAAGATGACCACAGTCAGGTGGGAGGCGCAAGTGGAGAATGTCTTCCCCCTACCTGAAGAGGAGGTTCTGCTAAGGATGGAGGCCAGGATGCGGGCATAGGAGGTGACAATGAGCACCATGGGGCTGAGCAGCACGACAATGGCATCAAGAAAGATCACCTTCAGGCTGAACTGGGGGTCCCCACAGGAGAGGGCAATCACTATGGGGGCCTCACAGAAGAAGTTTTCTATGTGGTTTTCTCTGCAGAAAGGACCTTGAAATGTCATGTAATCGAGAAGAATGCCATTGACCATCCCAAAGATCCAGGAAGTCAGCACCAGTCTGACACACATCTGCCGACTTACGATCTGGGCATAGTTCAGTGGGTGGCAGATTGCAACATAACGATCATAGGCCATAAAAGCCAAGAGGATGCACTCAGCCACACCCACACCAAAGACCAGATACATCTGAGTCAAACAGGAGGCAAAGGAGACAGTGTGGTTCTTGGTCACCAGATGGATCAACATCTGTGGGATGGTGGTGGTGATGAAGCAGATGTCCAGGAAGGACAGGTGTCCAAGGAAGAAGTACATGGGGCTGTTGAGTCTGGGGTCAGTCCAGGTGATGAAGATGATGAGGCCATTCATGGCCATGGCGAGGCTGTAGAGAGCCAAGAAGAGGGTGAAGAGCAATGCCCGTGTGGAAGGGGAGCTCTGCTCAAAGCCCACGAGGACGAACTCTGTCACTGTGCTGCTGTTCTGTTGGTCCACCCTTTGGAGTCTGCTTTGAGAGGAAAGGAAGGACATGTGAGTGAACAGTGTATAGGAATGATCTACTTTGATTTTCTGTTGCTGTGAAAAAAAAAAAAAAACACTGACTAAAAAGCAACCTGGTGCTGTGAAATAATCCTGTACATTGTGTCTATGTATCACTTTCATTGTTAATAAAAAGATGATTGGCCAGTAGCTAGGCAGGAAGTATACAACCAAACTAAGAATGTAGTAAGAGGAAGAGTGGAGACCAAGGAGTCGCCAACCAGTCACAGAACACTCAAAGTGGGACAGAGGTAAAAGCCACAAGCCTCTGGGCAGCACGTACATTAATAGAAATGTGTTCAGTTGTAAGAGCTAGTTAATAACAAGCATGAACTATTGGCCGAGCATTTTCAACTAATATTAAATCTTTGTGTTGGTTATTTAGTGGCTGCCAGGATGGGAAAACTCCCACCTACAACCTGGGGAGGCAAAGGCTTATTTTGGCTATAGGTTATATATCATTAAGGGAAATCAAGGCAGGAACTCAAGGCAGGAACCCACAGGCAAAACTGAAGAAGGAACCCTGAAAGAATGTTGCCTACTACTTTCCCTCATTGGCTTTGTTCAGCTACCTTTTTTACACAGGCCAAGCACACACTCCCAACCATAGCACTGTCCGTAGGTTTGGCCCTCCTGCATCAAACGACAATGAGGACAATGCCCCACAGGTGTGTCCCCGGGCAATCTGATGGAAGCAGTTCCTCTCCTTCCCTGCTATGTTAAGGTTTGCATCAGCTTGACAAAGACTACCCAGCATAAGAAGCTATTTGGATAACATACTTGTATAAGTATAGTTTAGGGATAAATGAACAAAAAAGACAGCAAGTTATAATTACACTAAATTTATTAAAGGCACAGAAAATGTCAGGGCTATTGTAGGATGCAGTAGTGTAATAATCAACCAAGGATTGCTTGTAGGATTTTTGTGTCTACTGGTTTGGTCCTGAAATACCATCTTCAGTTTCTCCTACCCCTCCCCAGTTATATAGAGAGATAAATTTAAGATTCATAGCAAAATTGAAGAGAGATTAATGATTACCTTTAGCCTCCATATCAATATATGCACATACCCCCAACTATCAACATCTCATAGCACAGTGGAGTATCTGATGATTGTTGAGTCAATACTGACACACCATAGGCACCAACATTAATAGCTTACCTTCCAGTTCACTCTGGTTCACATTGGTTCTATATATTCTGGGCATTGGAGAATTAGTGACAAGTTGGCCACTAGAGTATCCAGTCTAGTTTTACTCATCTACTAATCCCCCCTGCCCAGCTAACTCCTCGACTAATCATTTCACAGTGTTTATGGACTGCTGAAGTGGTCTTAAATTGGTGGGATTATGTTTAGAGACAAACAGGATCTATAACTGCATAACAAAGCATTTAAGGGAACTTCGAAGTGAAGACATAGGCAGAATCTGAGAGCTCTCTTTAAGTGTGACTAGGTTTCCCATCAAGAAGAGAGAATTTACTTTTCCTGTGAAACCTCAATAAATACACCAGACTCCAACACAGCAAAACAATCATGCAACAGTGTTTTTGCAAAATTCTGGAATCAGTTTAAAAGAAGAGAGGAAATGGGCATTTTTATGGATTAACATAAATCACTAAAATTCACTGAAAGAAAGATGGAATTAGACTAATATCCTAAGTGAAATTTCTTATTGCTGAATGTTGTAAGTAGTCTTGAATGCTGGTTACATGTTATGATTTCCTGGAGAATTTAAAAACATCTCTATGCCCAGGCTGTTTACCAGACAATTAAAAAAGTAGGTATTGGGAGGTATTCATGCATCAGCACATTAAAATTTAAATACACAATAATAATTATAGATAGATAGGTAGATGGATAGATAGGTAGATGGATGGAGAGAGACCTATAGATAGATATAGATGAAGATATATATATGTATATGTATATATATTGATTGAAAGGTGATAGATAGGTGGTCAGAGAGCTATAAGTAGATAGATAGCGATAGACAGTGAGATAGATGGATAGAGAGATGGATGAATGAAGACAGCAATAGGTGGATAGATGATGGATGGAGGATAGATAGATATAGATGATAGATGATAGATGTGTGTGTGAAGTACAAAATGATGTTTTGACATATGTTTGTATTATGGGATAAATCAAAATAATAACATATCCATCACCCCCACATGATAATTTTAAAAGTTATGCAGGTGATTCTAATGTGCAATCAAGCCTTACCTGAGAATCATGAAAATAGGTAAAGGTGACAAAAACTAAGGTCCTAATAGTCCTAGCTTCTGGTAACTCCATAGGTTAAGTCCTTTCTATCCTATTGCAAGTTTCATGTTTTCCAAGGCTAGTGAAATTTGTGAAAATATAAATTAGAAGATCCTTAACATCTTCATAAAGCAATGAAGCTACTAAGAACAAAACGTTCAAGACTACATAAAAGATAATTATAACCAAGAGAATGTACTAATGATGGTAAAATGGCCAAACAATTGTTACTGAATAGAATTCAGTACTGCATTTAAGGGAATCATACCATGGCCCAGTGGTGTTCATTGCTGGGATCTGAGTGTATTCTAGTAGGAATGCCACTACATGGCTCATTGTATTAATATATGAAAAGTTAATTCCTCTAATTACATCGGTGTTTAGGGCCATTTGATAAAATTAGACATTAATACCCACTTTAAACAATTCATAGTAAAGTAAGACTAGAAAGGTGTTTCCGCCACATTATTTGACTCTACATTAAAATAATTGTAAAACAAATGTTGCTGCATATTCCACGCACATCATAATTCCTTTAAGCTTTACCATTATCCTATGTGCTTGGTAGTTTAATTTTCACCCTTGCTTTATAGGAAGGATCAATGCCTTTCCCAAGGTCAGACAGTAAGTGGTGAAGCTCAAATTCAAACCTGAAGACCCTGACTCTGGACATTTCCTTGCCAATGATATCCTCACATTACTTACAGGCTTCAGATACCCTATCAGTACTAGAAAAAAACAAAACAAAACAAAACAAAAACCCAAGACAGCTTAATTAAAGCAGTGTTGTAGTGGCATAGTCTTAACAAAGGGCTTTAGGTAGGGGCACCTTCTTTATAATATGAATTTTTATGGTACAAACACTCCCAGCATGATATACCCCAACCTACTAATGTAACACTGCTACATGTGAAGAGATACAATCAGGTCACTACTAAGTGTGACCCACCACATAAAGGTACAAACACTGAGAGGGCAGGGCTCAGGAGGTGGCTCAGTGGGGAGAGTGTTTCCTGCTGATCAAGGGTGAGGAAGGACCTGGGTTTCAGTCTCTAGAAACCATGTGCAGCTGGGTGTGCCTGTAATCCAGGGCTCATATAGTTCCTTATGAGATAGAGACAGGTGAATTCTTGGTATGCTGTGCATCTGCAGACAGCCCCAAGAGATCCACCACAAGGTGGAAGATGAGAGCCAACACCTGAGGTTGTCCTTTCACTTCTGGGAATGTACCATGACATGCACAGGCCTCCTTGCATATACCTGTTTAAGCACACATATAAACACACATCAAACACACACACAGGCACACAGGCACACACATTGTACATACAAACAAAAAGCATAGGTAACAGTACAATGTTGTAACCAAATTAGGAAGTGATGCTTTTTTGACTATTTACTATGTTTGTATTTAAGTATAATTTATTTAGTTGTAAGTCAGATTATTTGTTACTAATGACTATATTTGGTGGCTTGACCTTAGAATTCTTGAAAATCTAATACTTAACTCTTTAGAGTTGGCATGTCTGGCTCCAGAACATCACCTCAATGAAAATGATCGAGAGCCATTCTGCAAGTGCTTTCCTATGAGGAGAATTAATTTCTTCCCTGATTTTGTGGGTATGCCTCCCACCTATACCAGAGATGCCAGAACTTCTATATACAATTCACCCAGAACAGGCAACAAGTCTGATTCACTATTCAGGACACTGGTGCCCTATCCTCTGGCACATTCAAAATGGGACTCCCGGAAGGACTCATTCCTTACCTCATTGTGTTTCTGTGACTAAAATGGTCAGTCACAAAGTCACTGCAGCAGGTAAGAGAGAGGACTCCATGATGCCTGAAGCTGAGCTACCCAGGGAGAACATCTGGTGTTGGATCTACTCTGGAAAAAATGGCTTGTTAATACAGTCCAATCTGGTGGGACATTTTCTTAATGGAGACTCCTTCTTCCAGAATGACTCTTGCTGGTATAAAGTTGACATAAAACTAGCCAGCACAACCTACTATTATTTTGTTAAGTGGACATAGTATGAAATTCATCTCTTTCCTCATAGATTAGTGTAGCTCTCAGACCTCATCAGAGAAATTTCTTTGCATAGAGGGTGGTTAACACAGAAACTTCACAACTGATCAAAATGCAGAGAATAAGTATCCACGGGAGCTCAGACACAAATAGACATCTATATTTTATTTATCCTCAAGGCTCATGGGTCATTTTGGAAGAGGGAGCTAGGGGTCTGGGGAGACTGGAGACAAATGGTGTCACCTGGACATAGCAGGATTGCTGCGCTCATGGCCTCACACAGCCGCTGTGATTGTCGGCACTTAACCTGGGTGATACCAGGTCTATCAACATTCAATGTCAGCATGGAGGGGGAGAGTAACAAGTCCCTAACTGAGGCTTATTGGCACTTGATGGCTTCGGGGACCGTGGGGGGTGAAGGTGGGGGAAAGAGGAAGAGGGGAAAAAAGGGGAGAGAGAGAGAGAGAGAGAGAGAGAGAGAGAGAGAGAGAGAGAGAGAGAGAGAGAGAGAGAGAGAGAGAGAGAGAGAGAGTTTTCCTTAAGGGTGTGGTTCGTGGGAGGGCAACCCCACTTCAGAGTCTGGCCTCACACTAGTAAGCACATGGATATCACTAATTCAAGCTGATGTATTATTAAAATTTTAAAAGAGGACAGAAAGCACAGGAAGTCGGGGGGTTGGAAAGTGGGGCAGCTCTTGGAGGATGAAAGGGGAGCTGGAGGAGAACATGGTCAAATACATGGTATGAGATTCTCAAAGAATTAATAAAAATATATTCATTCCTGTGATGTACAGACCATTTGTCATTTGGGAAGTTCAAGGGCTTAGAATTAAACCCTGGCTCCCCCACTTTCCCAACTGTGTAATATAAGTAACTTAAGTTACCAGGTTTTAGTTTCCTCATCTCCAAAAGAATAATAATGGCTTCAATACTACTGGGTTAACCTGAGGACAAAATGAACAATTCTTATGAAATTTTTTGAGACAGTGCTTAGCACATAATGATATTGCAGGAACTTACTAAACAAGTAGATGGATCCATATCAGCTCTAAATAGGACATCTATATAACACCCCTTCATCCCAAGACTCCGGAATCATAGTGACAGCTGGCAGAAATTGTTAAAGCCAGATGTAGTGGACATCCGCAACGAAACAGTATTTTCAGGACAGGACAGCAGTGTCACATATGTGACCTGACAGGGGCTATGATGGCACACAGAAGACCAAGCCAGCCAAAACTGTCTATAAATAAAAACAATCGAACAAACCTGATCATAATGTCCTTCTGAGAATTATCCCTTTTTAAATAATGTGAAACAAAAGACAACACAAAGAGAACCTCTCTTTCCTAAAGCATACTCAAACTCTCAAAAGCCTAAGAGGCTCAGAGAAACGAAAGGAAAGCTTGTCAGTTAATATGCACATAGAATTTAGCCTCTAGATATAAAGGGTTTGGTTATTTGTACAGAACAGGTTTGGAAGAAATCATAAAGGCTTTTGACGCTGATAATAGCAAGAGCAAACATTAGTCATTCTTTCCTGTGATCTCAGCACAACCATAGTTCGTGCCAACTTGAAAATATATACTGATTGTAGAGATAACCGACGTAAGATGAGAATTTCAAGTTATCATATCTGAAAGGCTTTGAAAGAACTAAGAAGTTTCCTGCTCAATGACATGGACAGAATTAGAAGTAAAAGATACATTGTTTGAGACTCAATATCTATATGTGACAACCATGAACAGATATTGAAGATATGTGCCCAGAGCTCAGGGTTTGAACTTAGATAAACCAAGTTAAGTATCTCTTACCTGGACTGTTCGACAGCAGAAGCGTTTTTGGAATTTCACATTGTTTTTCATATCTGTATAAAAAGAAATAGCTTGAGGATGACCCCCCAAGTGCAAAAACAAAATTCACTTATATTTCATATATCCCTTATGCACATAGACTGAAAGTGATTTAATATAGTGTCTTAATAATTTTGTGCACTTTGAGCCACCATAAAGCAAAGGGCTAACTATCTCAGTCACTCATGACCATGTCTCTCAGAAGGTGCAGCCAGGCTGAAGGGACTGAAGGGTCATCTCTCCCTTTGAATAAAGTATGATCTGTCCCTGAGTTTTGAGACAACTGGTTACATGAAGTCAAGTGATTGATACTGACACTCAACAAGTTTGGACTTTTAGCATTTTGTGTCTTGTGTGTTCAGACCACACTTACATCTCAGTTTTGCCACTTGGTAAGAGCACCCTGCTAAGACCTTTTCCTGTGTGGGGTGGTGTAAGAGGAACGGATGACAGAAATACTAAAATCGTTGTGAGTAATGAACAGTGGTTATCCTTCTCCTCACCATTTCCTGTTCTTTTTTGAACCATATATGTTAGAAGAGAGCTTTTAAGATTTTTGATCTCAATAGTTTGTTTAAAGAGAGGTTTTCTAGGTCAGAAAGTTCTTGAATAGCTGTTATGTTGCTTGTAGTTCTTTGTACAAAGAGAACATCAGTTTGAGAGTGGGTAAAGTGGGGGGGGCGCAGGAGGTGTTGGAGGAAGGAAAAGGATGGGAGAAGTGATAAAATTATATTTTAACTAAGGAAAATTTAATAAAAAAGAAAAAACTTTGTCATGTCCCTAATTCCTGTTCTGTTTCTTTTAACTCCATCTATTCTATAGATCTTAGGGAAAACGAAAAGTCTGGATCTTTGTATTACATATCTCATTGTAATATATTCATAAACCTCTGTGAGACACTCTTAATTTTTCTCAAATGAGCAAGAATGGAAAATACAGAGACAGCCAGAAAGTCTCTTCACTTAGGGACATGGATTGAGAGGAAAGGATTAATGGGAACAGAAGGAGAGGAATGAGTTATGAGGCAGATGAAAGGGGGGAGAGGCAGATGAGTGAAACCAAATGATGAAATCAAATACAGAAATGAGTGAGAATGTTAGGAAAAGGGGAAACAAGAATAGATTGCAAAAAGAAAAGAAAAGAAACCATTGCAATGATAGTTTCTGCAAGATCTCACAGTTTGTATTCATTTCTGCACATGTTCTTCATAAACAAAGCATGAGGAGTGGTTTTAAAAAGTTTCTTGCATGTGACTTATGGATGGGGAGTGGAGCCTGGAAAAAGTTAATGCACTGACTTTTCAAGTAGCTTCAAGGTAGAAGAGGCAAAACTAACTTTTGAGTATCCTCAAATAGCTCTCACACTGAGATATTTAATTTAATAATAAATTATTTAAAACGATAGTGGTAAGACAATGCTCTTTCTGCTACTGCTGTGAAAAGCTGATGGGCACATGATGGAACATCAAAATGATGAGGGACATAGAAGGCAGAAGGAGCTAAAATAATAGAAATAAAGGATCTAGAAAAAAATGAGTAGTCAAATAGGATCCAGACTAAGATGTCTGCATAAATTTAATGGGACGTGTGGATGGTTTGATGCATAGTCAACTTCCTGAACCAGATGTTTGGAATGACCCACCTCAGCCCTCTGGCTCTGAGAATGCAGGTCTTTCCATGTTCTTTCCACGTAGATGAGTTTATTCAGAAGGAGATTCATCTGGACAGTGACAATAGTCTGTCATTCTCTCACCAGAGCCAGGGCAGGTGTGTAGATAGAGATCCAGATGGCAGCACAATGGGGAGACCCAGAGGAGGAAGGGTCTAAGCAGACAATTGGGATAGCAGAGACAGAACGGGACGTCTACAGAGAAACAGCAAGTTCAGGGATCTCAGAGTCAAGCTCTGTAACTTCTCCTCTGTGGACACTATGTGCAGAGTGCAGGTATGATATGAATAAGGGGTTAGTAAGTGCTCATTTCTAGGATACGCAGAGAGGCAGGGGCAGATTTCACATGGAATGAAACACTTACTAACCTTTTCCATGAGCCGAGACGCATACTGAAGAAGTCATTGGTTGTGCTGATCCTACATGCAGAGCAAAGGTGCACTGAGTTCTGTTGCAAACCCACTGGATATTTATAGGATTGGGGGCTGCAGTAATCTCATACGCACATGCACACAGGAAGGCAGAAGGGTAGCCAATGGGCTTTCAGCATCAAGGAGCTGTTTTTCACTGCTCACCAATGGAACTTGACTGTAAGCAGTGTGTCTTAATTGGCTGGCATTCAAGAGCCCAGATATACTACTGTACTCCTAAAATCCCCAGGGGGGGGGAGTTGATCACTGACAAAATATGTAGAAATTTCTGCTTGAGAGTTCTTTTTCTTTCTTGTGTCATTTTTTTATTCTTTGATAATTACATACATGTATATAATGATATATTATCCTCCCCCATTTCTTCATCTCCCCTCTAACATGTCCTTTTTCAACTTCATGCCTTTTGTTTTGGTGACCCACTAAGTTCAACTAGTGCTGTCCATATGTGCATTCATGGGGTCATCCCTACCAGTGGCCACACCTTCCCAGAAAAAGAATTCTCTCTGCCCCTGCAACAATCAGCTGCCAGTAGATGCTTGGCGTGGAAAGGACTGGAGAACACCTTCTATATCTCTTATGTTGCACAGATGACCGTATCTCCCGTGCATTACAGTAGCTGCTTTGAGTGTAAGAACCATACTATGTCCGGAAGACAGCATTCCCCTCCATCCTTCAGCTCTTACATTCTTTCTACTCCCTCTTCCTCAGTGTTGGATGGCTGATAAAGATGGTCCATTTAGGGATGAGCATTCACAGTCTTAGCACCTTGACCTGTTATTTGTATCTGTGATGGCTGCTGCCCACTGCAATAAACAAGTTTCTCTGGTAAAGGCTGAGGTCAGCCATGGTCTTTGGATATAAACCACAAATATATAGATGGCAATTTGAGAACATAGCCATTTGGCAAAGTAACCATAGCATTTTTTACCCTATGGTCTATGAGCTCCCCAAAGCCAGGAACTTTTGATCAAGGTTACAGCACTATATATGAAATTCTCTCTTTTAGAGTAGTCCTCAAATGCATGTTGAAATCAGTTAGTTAGCCCATAACAGCCATGCCACTATTGTATCAGTGGCCATGTCTTGCTTGGCAGGTCAGTATTGTTGCATGCAGGGTGAACCTGGGGGTAAAACTACTTATATCTTGTGTCTTCCAACTGCCAACCTAGCTCCTTCTGGCAGTATGAGATCCATCTCTCTGTTTCCTCAGTGTGAGCACAGCATAGCCACTGCCTCACCTTCCCTGCCATGATGAATTGTATCCCTTAAATCACTTGTATCAGGTATTTAAACATAGATAGCTTTTTACTGGGTATTTAATGAGAAAAACACCTTACAAACCATTGTTAATCAGTCTGTCCACTTGAAAGAGAGAGATTTGAGATTAACTTTGGGCTATTACAAGCTGTGGTTTTCTGTAAAATATTTCAGCTATTTCCTTCACCAGTGCATGTTTTTGATAGAAAATAAAACAGTATCCAAATTCATTTTGTGGTTTAGCCCTTTTCTTAGGAAACCCTTACCATTTCATTGTGTGGGAGTTTTAGAATTATTGCTTCAGCATAACAGGGACAAACTTCTTATTGGGGACTGGGAGGATGGCTCAGTTTATGTGGTGGTTTTAATGAGAATGGCCAGCCCCATAGGCTCCTGTGTTTTCATACTTGATTCCAAGCTGGTGCAACTGTTTCTGAAGGATTAGGAAGTGTGGCCTTGTTGGAGAAGGTGTGTCACTGGGGCAGGCTTTGAGGTTTCACAGATCAAAACGTGAGCTCTTAGCTATTCCTGTCTCCTTTGCTATGCTATCATGGACTCTAACCCTTTGGAACTGTAAGCCCTATTAAATGTGTTTTTTGATAAGTTGGTCTTGGTGTTTTGTCACAGCAATAGGAAATTAACTGAGACAGTCAGTAAAGTACTTGCCACACAAGCATGATGACCTGAGTTCTGATCCATAACACCCACTTTAGAAGCTGGCTATGGTGGTGCAGGTCTATAATAATCTAGGTGCTGGGGTGATAGAAACAAGAGCATCACAAACTAATCAAATCAGCGAGCTCTGGGTTCAATGAGAAACCTTGCCTCAAAAAAGCAGGTAGAAAGAAACTGAGGAAAATACCCAACATGGATTTCAGGCTTTCATATACACATGCACACAAGTGTGTGTGCATGCACAAACAATAACCTCACACACTCAACAGACTTCTGGTTGTAATCAGTAAGAATTCCAATATAGTAAGAGGCATGATGTCACAGAGGGAGAGAGGGAGTCAATGATAGCACATAAGACCTTACTGCATCCCAGGTCCTATGACATGTGCTAACTCAATCCTTAGAATAACCCGTGGTGGTGGTGGGAGTTCACTTGTGCTTTCCATTTTGTACCTAAATTCTCAGAGAATTTAGTTACTTGCCACACAACTATTAAGAGTTGAGAGGGCGATGGCTTTTGCTCAGTGGCATTGTTTGTCTAACATGGATAAGGTCCTAGATTCAGTCCCTCATACTACAACAAAAAAAATGGGGGGAGAGTTATTTAGTGGAGCTGGAGAGATGGCTCAGCAGTTAAGAGTATTTGTTTTTGCAGAGGACCTGGACTCAATTCCCATCATTGATACAGTGACTCACAATCATTTATAACTCCAGTTCTAGGGCATCTGACCCCTCTCATTTCCAAGAGCATCAGGCACACATAGGGCAAAAACACTCACGCACATAAAATACCTTTAAAAACTTCTTAAAGAAAGTTAGTGTTTTTAAAGAAACATTGAGTTTATTATTTACAATAATTCACTCAGGTTCAAAGACAAGAGTAGGTTATTTAGAGGAATGTAAGGCAGCAGTAAGATGGTGAGAGAGATGACAACACACAATGAGAATAAGTCAGCCTGCTGAGAGGTTTGTAAAACATATCTTGCTAAGATGATACTGATGATCAATGAACATCTACCCCAGCCTTTCATTTGGTGCTTCTCTTGGTAACCCACAGGCCCAGCTATGGATGCCAGCCCCACCCCACCCCAAGGATTTATCTAATCCATGAACTCAAGCATAAAGAATTAGTGTGTTTTGTTCTTCTTCTACCTGTCAAGACACCTCCTTTTGCCTGTATCTGGATTATGGCATATACCTCCATGAAGATGATCTCTGTGTGACCAGAGAAAATGGAAGAAGGAGCTAGAGAAGGAAGGGCCAGAGCAAATACTGAATATTCTACGGGAATATGGCAACAGACCCTCCCTTTTCATTTTAGAAAATCGGCATTGAGTTTATTATTTAATGCAGATAGATTTAATCCTAGTGGTAGTTTATGTATAATATTAAAGTGTGACACCATTCCAAAATTTCTTAGGGGTCAGGGAGAAGACAAGAAAAGAATGACTATATGTTGAGTGGCCATGGAATCATGTGTTTCCCTAAAGACAGAGACTTGTGGGGGAGGTTTCCTGACTCAGCATAAGAGGCAAAACAAACAAACAGAGACTTGTGGGGGAGGTTTCCTGACTCAGCATAAGAGGCAAAACAAACAAACAAACAAACAAAAACCACAAAAAACAAACAAAACAAAACAAAAAACAAAAAACAAAACAGTGCTTTTAAAAACAGGACCCAGCAATCCCCCTCTTAGGCATATACCCAAATGATCCATATCCATGCAACAAAGACATGTGCTCAACTATGTTCATAGCAGCATTGTTTGTAATAGCAAGAACCTGGAAGCAACCTAGATGCCCCTAAACTGAAGAATGGATAAAGAAGATATGGCACATTTACACAATGGAATACTACTCTGTGGAAAACACACATACACACACACACACACACACACACTGGAATTTTGAAATTCCAAATGGATGGAACTTGAAGAAATCATTCTGAGTGAGGTAACCCAGTCACAAAAAGAGGAACAGGGTATGTACTCACTCATATATAGATTTTAGACATAGAGCAAAGGATCACCAGCTTATAATTCACACCACCAGAGAAACTAGGATACAAGGAGGAATCTAAGAGATTCGTATAAGGTCCCTCACAGAAGATGTAAGGGACAAGGTCTTCTGAGTATATGGGGAGTGGGGGGGGGTTAGTGAGTGGAGCCGGAACTAGGAGAAAGAGAAGAGGAGGAGAGGAAAGCACGTGGGACAAGTAAGATTGAGTTGGGGAGGAATAGAGAGAGAAGAGAGAAGAGAGAGAGAGAGAGAGAGAGAGAGAGAGAGAGAGAGAGAGAGAGAGACCATAAAAGAGGGAGCCATTATAGGTTTGAAGAGAAAACTGAATCACTGAATCTAGAGAAATGTCCAGAGACCTACAAGACTTACCCCAACTAACAATTTGAGCAACAGTGGAAATGCCCTTCACTGATAATGAGATTGATAACTAACTTATCCACCATCATAGAGACCTCATCTAGTAGCTGATGGAAACAGAAGCAGACACCCACAACCAAACACTGAGCCAAACTGGAATCCAGATACAGAGAGGGAGGACAAGACCAGGCTACAGAAACCCACAGAGACAGCTGACCTGAACAAGAAGGAGCTAATGGGCCCCCAGACTGATAGCTAGGAATCCAGCATTGGACTGACTCAGACCCCCTGAACATGGGTCTCAGTTAGATGGCCTGGGCAGTCTAAGGACCCCTGACAGTGGAACTAGGATGTATCCCTAGTACACAAAAGGACTTTGGGAGCCCATTCCCCATGGAGGGATACTCCCTTAACCTAGAGACAGGAGAGAATTCCTAGTCCCTACTTCAAATGACTTGACAGATTTAGATGACCCCCTCCCAGAAGGCATCACCCTACATGTGGAGTGGGTGGGAGGGAGGGTGGGAGAGAGGGAAATAGGGAAGGAGAGAGGAGAAGAGGGAGGGAGAGGGAACTGGGGTCGATAGGTAAAATAAAATAAAAAAAAAAAAACCACTGCTAACAATTCAATGGTGTGCATGAACAGCTGGAGAGAGTAGCTGGGCACAGGCCTTTAATTCCAGCACTAGGAAGGCAGAAGCAAACAGATCTCTGTAATTTTAAAGTAAACCTGGTATATGGAATAAATTCCAGGGCAGCCAAATTTACACAGAGAAACCCTGTCTCAAAACATGAAAAAATAGAAGTAAAAGAAATAAAAAATAAAAAAGCCACATGAAGATGGAAATCACACCAAGGGTCTGGCTACTGTATGCTATGGTATTGTCTGTAAATTGCTCAATTGCTAAGGAAGAAATAATTACAATACACTTGATTATCAATGCTGCTAAATTAATCTAATTAATTTATGTATGTTAAAAATACTTTGGCTCCAAAATTTAAGTCTAAGGACAGGTTACTGGGGTAAAGAATTTCTATTTTTGTTTCCACAGAAAATGAAAAGCTGTGGATTTCTTCCAAACTAACATGGTTTGATCAAGCAAGACCCCCTGCAGCAGTGTCCCAGGTGATCCAACATTCAAAACAGCTGGGACAAGGCAACCTTGCAAACCACTACAGCCAGGATTTCTGCATCTTCTTAGGATCCCCATGACAGCGCCCCCTACCAGCAGGAAGCAGTTTGGAAAGATCATCGCCCAAATTCCCAAATATTGTCTATAAATGTTTTCATTTAAATGGTGTTGGTTATAAATGGTTAATGACCATAACCAATCTCTTTAAAGGTAAAAAGGGGATTATGGTATAGACATGAATGCTTTGTTTTAGAAAGGATTTTCATTTATTGATACAATTTAAGGTCAATTTTGTGATATGTATATTTCTCCTTTTGTTTAGGTATTGTGTTTATATAGCTCATTTAAAAATGTATAATTTAGTACACATTTTTAGATAGTTACCTATAATAGTCAAAACTTATAGTTAAGTTAGTTATGATTTCTAGATATACAGAGATGTATTTGAGATAAATAGGATTCTTTAACCCTCTCAAAGACCTACAGAATATGAAATTTAAAATGGTTTAGGGTTTTTCTTGACAATGAGGCACAACTGCTCCTGGAAAGACCACCTTCATCAGAAAGGAAGATGGACATTAAAGAAACTCTATGGAGTTTGCTTTCAATATGACAAGACTAGCCATTTAGGCAAGATACTGATCTTGTCTGAACTGTTAGACTTTATGCTGTATAAACTGGACATACAGGACCCACAGGAAAGTGGCTGCTGATACAAGATGGACATTGCTACAGGGTTCCTGCTTCATGGAAGAGTCTGCCAGACAGTCTACAGCACACAGAGAAAATTGACTGACAAACTGCCAATTCAGGTGGACAGTTTAAAGTTTCTTGCTTTGCTGAGGAGTCTGCCAGACACATCATGGCCTATAGGCTGAAGATAGACCATTACAGAAGAACTTCAGGTTACTGATCAGGTAGCAAGATATCTCTGTTACTTCTAGAGTTTATATATTATCCTTCTGTGGTCTTTGATGGAGTTGAAGACAGGTAGCTGTGGTTATAGTTTTCCTTAGTTAGGATTAACGATAAGTTACATATAGGACTTTAGACGCACAAAGATAGGATAGATGATGGAATATTTTCTTTAAATATTGCTAAATGTTAATAGACTAAATGTTGTTAACTGTGGTTCTGTTGTTATATATTTTACTATGTTAAAACCCTTCTTTTTATTTAGACAGAAAAGAGGAGGTGATGGGAGATGTCATTCTGTAAATATGTTTCTCTTATTGGTTAATGAATAAAGCACTGTTGGCCAATAGGAAAGCAAGATAGGCAGGACCAGCAGAGAAGGAGGATTCAGGAAGAGGTAGGAGGAGATTCAAAATGTAGGACTCAGAGAGAAGAATTCTGGACCCTCTCTCTGGTAAGATAAGATCATGTGGAAATACTTAGATTAATAGAAATGGGTTAATATTTAAGACAGAGCTAGCCAATAAGAAACACTAGTAACAAGCTGACAGCTTTATATCAAATACAGTGTCTCTGTGTGTTATTTGTGGCTGGCATGGCTGAGGGACCAGGCTTGTGGGGGGAAAATATGCTCATAACAATCATAAGTTATGGGAAAAGCTTAAGGTGAGCTGTGAGGAAGGCACATTGGGCTTAGTCAGCTGTTGGCTGTCTGGTGGATTTTCCCCCAATTAAAAACTATGAATATTACTTCTTCCTTTCCAATTTTTATCCCCTTGATATCCTTTTGTTGTCTTATTGCTCTAGCTAGAACTTTAGGTACTATATTGAAGAGATATGGAGAGAGTGGACAGCCTTGTCTTGTTCCTGATTTTAGAGGAATCACATTAAGCTTCTCTCCATTTAGTTTGATGTTGGCTGTTGGTTTACTGCATATTGCTTTTACTATGTTTAGGTATGGTCCTGTTATTTCTGATCTTTCCAAGAACTTTATCATGAAAGGCATTTTTCAGCATCTAGTGAGATGATCATATGATTTTTTTTTTTCAGTTTGTTTTTATGGTGGATTACATGAAGCCAACTTGATCATGGTGGATGCTTTCTCTGAAGTGGTCTTGGATTAGATTTCCCAGTATTTTATTGAATATTTTTGCATCAATGTTCATGAGGGATATTGGTCTGTAATTCTTTCTTAGTTGTGTTTTTGTGTGACTTGGGTACCAAGGTAATTGTAGCCTCGTAAGAAGAGTTTGGTAATGAACCTACTGCTTCTATTGTGTGGGACAATTTGAGGAGTATTGGTATTAGCTCTTCTTTGAATTTCTGGTAGAATTTTGCACTGAAGCCATCTGTCCCTGGGCTTTTTTTGGTTGGGAGACTTTTGATGACTGCTTCTATTTCATTAGGGGTTACATGTCTATTTATATAACTTATTTGTTCTTGATTTAATTTGGTAAGTGATAGCCATCCAGAAATTTGTTAATTTCCTTTAAATTTTCAACTTTTGTGGAGTACAGGTTTTCAAAGTATGACCTGAAGAGTTTCTGGATTTCCTCAGTGTCCGTTGTTATGTCACCCTTTTCATTTCTGACTTTAATGATTTGCATGTTCTTTCTCTGCATTTTGGCCTACAGCCCAATCTTATAGAGGCATTTTCTTAATTAAGGCTCCCTCCTCTCAGATACACAGCTATTGTCAAGTTGACATATTACTATGCAACACAACCTCCTAAGAGATTAGCCATTCCTTTTCCCTGTGATATACATGATAAACACACTGAGATTCTGTGTTACTGGGCAGTTGGTGCAGCTCCATCAGAGAGTGTGTGGCCCACATGAGCATCTGGGAGGAGGAGGCTGCGGTTAGAAGGTTGAGCACACATTGGTTAATGTTCATAAGCTTGTCCTTGCACACACTGTTAACATTTGCACTCATTTTGCCATTTCTGAGCCTGACCCGTGTGAGCCTGACCATGGTCTTTGACATAGACATATTCATTCAGGACTTCACTTATTTTCTACACTGGGGAGGGAAAAATTATTTTCAAATACTTTTTGTTTTAAACCACTTTCTTGTGATAAAAAATTGTTAGTGTTTGGCGATTAATGTGTTTCTATGAAATGCCCCGACCCACGGGGCCTAGTTATTCGTGGGTCGAGGTGGGCTAGAACCTGAAAATAATGGGAGAGAAAGAAGAAAGGAGACCAAGCAGTGCATTTGTCAAGGTCTAACTTTATTGATGTAAAAAGGAGTTTTTAAAGCAAATTGGGAGGACATGGGGAGGGGTAGCAGGCAGGGAAGAAATGGGGAGGGGTAACTTCTGCTAACTCCGGGGTCCTGGTAATTATCCCAGACAATAAACATCTGCTTATCTTAGTTCCTGGGCCAGGCCCATCTCAGTTCCAGGCACTCCGTTTATCTCAGTACCTGGAATAAGTGGAAGAGACTACCTGTCGAGCAGGTTCCTGTATACCAAGATAAGGCTCAATTAGAGTTCTAAGGTGTAAGCAAATCTGCAAGAGGATGTAACTCACGGCCGGCTCCCAACAATGAAACTATCAACACAATTGATGTCAAAAACACATCTCTCTGCTGTTTCTTACTAACTTATATTTTCGTGTTCTGTTTGTGTTTCTTTGTTTTCTACTTGAGGAAATTGCTGCTATTTTCTGTCTAGCACATTTTCTGAGACTATTGCTGTTCATGGCTCTAGAGGGTTAGTGTCTGAGATCATTGCAGGGTGGGAATTTGGCAGTAGGCAAACAGGCATAGCACAATAGTAGCTGGGAGAAAGCTCATTCTGATCCACAGGCAAGGCAGAGAGAGCTAACTGGGAATAGCATGGGCTTTTGAAAACCCAAAGTCTATCTCCAGTGATTCACCTACTCCAACAAGGCCAAACAGTTCCATCAACTGGGGACCAAGTGTGCTGGGTAGTTTTATGTCAACTTGACACAAGCTAAAGTCATCTAAGAGGAGGAATCCCCAATTAGGAGAATGCCTCCATAAGATTGGGCTGTAGGCAAACCTGTAGGGCATTTTTATTACCTACTTATTGATGGGGGAGAGCCCATCCCATTGTGGGTGGTTTCATTCCTGGATTGGTGGTCCTGGTTCTATATGAAAGCAAGCTAAGAAAGGCACATAGATCAAGCCAGTAAGTGGCACTCCTCCATGACCTCTGCATCAGCTCCTGCCTCCAGGTTCCTGCCCTGACTGCTCAGAGAACTGTTACCTGGAAGTGTAAGCTGAAATAAACCCTTTCCTCACCAAGTTGTTTTGGTCATGGTATTTCATTGCAGCAATAGAAATGCTAAGACATCCAAGCATTACAATATGTGAGACAATGGGGGGGGGTCATTCTCATTCAAACTACCACATTCCATTCACTTGTCCCAAAGGCTCATGGTCATATCATAATGCAAAATGCATTTGGTCTAACTACAAAAGTTCCCATAAATTGTTACAGTCTAAACACAGTTTAAAAGTCCAAAGTCTCAGCAGGGCAGTGGTGGTGCATGCCTTCAATCCCAGCACTTGGGAGGCAGAGGCAGGTGGATCTCTGTGAGTTCAAGGCCAGCTTGGTCTACAAAGCTACACAGAGAAACCCTGTCTTGAAAAAAATAATGGCAATTTCTTAACTGTAACCCCCCATAAAATTAAAAGCATATTAGATAGTTCCAACATATAACATAGCATATAAATTCCCATCCCAAAAGGAATTGGGGCATAGTACGGAAATATTGTACCAAAGCAAAACCAAAACTCAGCAGGGCAAACTCCAAATCCTCTAGCTATGTGTTCAGGCTCTAAGGGTTTAGATGGTGGCATGTAGAAGAATCCAAATAGATGCATATTATCACTCTGCACACAACTCAAGTTCAAATGGATCAAAGGCCTCAAATAAAACAAAATACACTGAACCTGACAGAAGAAAAAGTGGGGAACAGAGCACCAATAGCACAAGCACTGTGATCAACAATAAATGGGACCTCCTGAAACTGAGAAGCTTCTGCAAAGCAAAGGATACCATCATTCAGACAAAGTGGCTGCCTACAGTTGGGAAAATATTTTTACCAATCACATATCTGTTAGAAGGTTAATATACAAAATATATAAAGAACTCAAGAAATAAATATCAAGAAATTAGGTAACCCAATTAAAAATGGGGAGCAGGGGCTGGAGAGATGGCTCAGAGGTTAAGAGCACTGGCTGCTCTTCCAGAGGTCCTGAGTTCAATTCCAGAACCAGCCAACCAGAACCACAGACTCTTAATTCAAAATAACCAATGGCCATGATAGAGTCTTGAATCTTCCCCTTGAAACTTCACAAGACAGGCCTCCATCTTCTGCCCTGCTCTCCACATTCTTATCTTCCAAGCCCCTACAGAACAGCTCACCAAGCACTGAACAAATGCTAAAGGGCTTTTCTTGCACAAAGTTCCAAGGCTCTCACTTGTCTTAGTTAGGGTTTTTATCGCTACAACAAGACACCATGACCAAAAAGCAAGTTGGGGAGGAAAGGGTTTATTTGGCTTACACTTCCATATAACCTTTTATCATCAAAGTCAGGACATGAACTCAACCAGGACAGGAACCTGGAGGCAGGAGTTGATGCAGAGACCAGGGAGGAGTGCTGCTTACTGACTTGCTTCCTACATCTTTTGCAGAGCCTGCTTTTTTATAGAATCCAAGACCACCAGCTCAGGGATGGCACCACCCACAATGGGCTAGACCCTTCCCAATTGATCATTAATTAAGAAAATGCCCTACAGGCTTGTCTGTAGCTTGTTCTTATCGAGACATTTTTTAATGGATATTTTTCCCTCTTAGATGATTTTAGCTTGTGTCATCTTGACATAAAAATATCTGTCACACCATCTACGATTCAGGGAGCATTATCAAAGAGCATGTGGGGAAATGTAAAAAATGTAAAAAAAAGAGTAGGAAGAATGGCAGTAAAATTCACCTACATGGTTGTGTTTGTATTGTTGGTGATTGTATTCTCCGGCTGCTAGCTGTATGGGTTGCCTCCACTTATATGAACAATCTTCCATATGCTTTTGTGAACAAGTCTCTCTATATATTTTTAGATATTAAAAGAGGAATTAATTTATGGATCAAGAGTGGGTGTATGTTTCATTTTCATAGGAAAGTGTCGAAAGAGTTTTTCGATGTATCAAATCAGATATGAAGAAGTAGTAACTCATCACGTTTTAATTGGCATTATTCGGAGGACTGATACTGAATAACATTTTTATGCTTAACATCGCTATATTTTACAGTGTCTCTTCAGGACTCTGCTCAATTTTTAAAGCTGTGCTGCATTTTAAGAACTTCTGTGGCTATTCTGTTTACAATTGATCTATTTAATCAGAGACACAAGTATAGTCAGTCAACAGGCCCCCAATTTTCTACTTTAAAATGTATCTTTAAAGAGTAGGTTTTAGTTCTGAAGACATCTGATTTATAAATTTTGAATTCCTAGTTGTAATTTTGGTGTTGTAAGAAATATTTGCTTCCCTCAAAGCTTCCAAACATTCTCATGTTTCTGCTTAATTTAAAAACTATTTTAGGCATGGTGGTGGTGGCCCACATCTTTAATCCCAAACTCGGGTGGCTAAGGCAGATGGATCTCTCCAAGTTCAAGGCCAGCCTGCTCTACAAAGCAAGTTCTAGGACAGCCAGGATTACACAGAGAAACCCTGTCTCAAAAAAAGCAGCCAGGTGTTAGTGGCACACACCTTTAGTCCCAGCACTTGGGAGCCAGAGGCAGCACTTGGGAGCCAGAATCTTTACAAGTTCGAGGCCATCCTGGTCTACAGAGTGAGTTCCAGGACAGGCTCCAAAGATATATAGGGAAACCCTATCTTGAAAAAACAAAAAACCCAAACAAAAACTAAAAACTATTTTAGATTTATTCATAGTTCCATGAGTCATCTTGAGTTAAATTTAATTTTTTTCCTTCCTTCCTTCCTTTTTTTCTCTTCCTTTTCTTTTCTTCTTTCTCTCTCTCTTTCTTTCTTTCTCTCTTTCTTTCTTTCTTTCTTTCTTTCTTTCTTTCTTTCTTTCTTTCTTTCTTTCTTTCTTTTCTTTCTTTTTTTTTTGGAGACAGGTCTGTCTATGTAGTCTTGGCCGTCCTGGTGATTGCTATGTAAACCATGATAGTCTTGAACTTGCAATGATTGGTCTGCCTTTGCCTCCTAGTGATGGAATTAAAGGTGTGTCTCACACAACTGACCTTAATTTTTAATTTTGATAAGAGGTTAACATTGGCCCCAAGTTAGTTTTTTTTCCATAATTTATCACAAGTTTATTTCAAATAGAAAATTTTTTCTTTCCCCAACGAAATGGCTTGATCTTTTGTTGAAAGTAAGTTAATCTGAAAGACCTTCAAAGCGAGGACCTTCACACTCTGACTCAGGAAAGGCGACACCCCAAATCACTCACGAGAAGCAGTCTTGATGCAAACAGCAAGAGGACTTTTTATTCCAAGTGCGCTGGGGTCCACAGTCATACGCCATACAGGGGTAGAGGACTGAGGACCTGAGTGCAGAATCGAGACAGCTTTTATAGGGTTTACAACAAAGCCCTCACATCATAAACCAAACCAATTATCCCATAGCATCAAGAGCCCACGTGGTGCGGGCCAATCAATTTAAACCATTTTATAGTTTTTAGGCTGATCATTTAAAATCATCTAAGCCCGTGCTTTATAGACCAATTAGTTTTCTATAGCCCTAGAGGTTTGCTTTTGCTCGGGCTTCCTGGTGGGGTGACAAATGGCAGCTAGGATAGGTCACTGGGGCCGGGGTTTCACAAGCAGTTTACCGAAGTCAGAGAAGCGGTTTAGTCAGCTCATTTCCCGGTATCTTATTAGGCCAGGATCACATACTCAAGGGCCTGTTGTAAGCAGCAAGAAGTATGACCTTTCACCTATTTACTTGTAGAGGACTGGGTCTGGAATTTGAGGCATTTAGGGCTTCTCAGATAGTTTTTCTAAACTTCTAGCTTCCTGGGGTCATTGAAGAGTTAGGCTGTATTTTCCATCCTTTCAAATCATCTACAGAAGACTCTCTTCCTGAATTCTTTGTTCTGTCCCCTTGACACCAGAACCCAGCTTCTTCAAGCTTCTTTTGGCCTTTCAACATGGCCTTTCAACCAGCAGCTCCCCAAGAATCCTCCAGCTCTTCAGTGCCAGACCGGGACTGCGGAGCCCTCCTGCCTGGTGTTCAAGCAGCAATGCGCCTCTCCAGTGTGCAGACAGCCACTGGATTACCCATCCCTGCGATGCAGACCAGTCTAACAATACACATTTCAATATACGTTCATTCTGATGCTTCTGTTCCTATGGCGAATCCTCACAGCCAGTAAAGGTTTTTAAATGCCTTGCTTCCTTACTGTGGGGAGCAGAGCAAGCCATGAGTAGATGAGGTCTTGAGTCAATGTGTATTGTTTGTCATAGGTATAGTCATGTCAAGGATCCCAATCTCTCAAACCCACGGGAGAGGCTAAGTCTCCTCCCTGCCCCTCCCCAGCTCCCTGGAGTCAGGCTCAGAGTGACAGCAAAGCCTCCCTCTGGTCCAAGTGGGAATGATGGCAGTGGGTGCAAAATGCAATAAAAGCTCCGAGGTTACTGGTTCTTCATTTTGCTAATGCCTAATGCCGGTCCATCAGAGCAAGCACAAATCACCACCCTCATGTCAACTTTCTGTACCTGTGTCTGTATGTCTGTCCCTTCCTCATTCCCCAGTCAGGGTTTCAGGACCAAGCTGAGAAGGTCATAGTGCATTAATTCATTAATTTTTACCGTTAACTTTATTTCTTAAGTTCATTTCCTTCTGTTTATTGCTCAAGTCTCTTGAATTCAGTCGATGTATTTGTTTATTCTTTCATTTTATTAAACATTTAAGACATAAAATTCCTCTACTGCTTTAGATGAATTTCACAAATTCTCTATTTTTTAATTATTTATTTTGGTTATATAACTCTTGTTATCTTGGAGCAACTTTAAAAGAGCAGAAGTATTCCCTAGAGGGGAGAGTTGTTTAAAAATGTTATATCTTTCTTTCTTTCTTTTTATTAGAATCTTTTTGTATGATTCTGTCCTTTTAAAAATATATATTTACTATTTTTTCTTATTTTACATATTGATCCCAGTTCCCTCTCCCTTCCTCCCATGCCCCCCCCACCTCCCCTCCCACCCCCCACCTGCACAGGAGGGTGATGCCTTCCAGGAGGGATCATCAAAATCTGTCAAGTCATTTGGAGTAGGGACTAGGCCCTCCCTGCTGCCTCTAAGCTAAGGGAGTATCCCTCCATGGGGAATGTGCTTCCAAAGTCCTTTTGTGCACCCGGGATACATCCTGGTCCCACTGTTAGAGGTCCCTTAGACTGCCCAGGCCTTCTAACTGAGATCCACGTTCAGGGGGTCTGAGTCAGACCAATGCTGGTTTCCCAGCTATCAGTCTGGTGGTCCATTAGCTCCCCCTTGTTCAGGTCAGCTGTCTCTGGGTTTCTGTTGCCTGGTCTTGACACCATTTTCTTGTCACTCCTTCTCTGCAACTGGATTCTAGGAGTTCAGCTCAGTGTTTAGCTGTGGGTGTCTGTTTCTGTTTCCATCAGCTACTAGATGAGGGCTCTATGATGGCATATAAATTAGTTATCAATCTCATTATCAGGGAAGGGCATTTAAGGTAGCCTCTCCACTGTTGCTCAGATTGTTAGTTTTGGTCATCCTAGTAGATCTCTGGGCATTTCTCTAGAGTCAGTTTTCTCTTCTAACCTCTAATAGCTCCCTCTATTATGCTCCCTCTCTCTGTCACTGTCTCTCTCTGTGTCTCTGTCTCTCTCTGTCTTCCTCATCTATTCTTCCAGACTCAATCTTCCTAGTCCCACATGTTCTCCTCTTCTCCCCCTCTTTCTCATACCTCCCTCTCCACTCACTGCCCCCCCCCACTCCCA
The DNA here is from genome assembly GCA_030556225.1 of Cricetiscus sungorus. Lineage (NCBI taxonomy): Eukaryota > Metazoa > Chordata > Mammalia > Rodentia > Cricetidae > Cricetiscus > Cricetiscus sungorus. The sequence goes on along the minus strand of JANBXA010000031.1, from coordinate 5,150,224 downwards.
ATATGCTCAGGAGATCTTGTTTCTTTCCCCTTCTATGAGGGACCTTGTATGAATCTCTTAGGTTCCTCCTTGTATCCTAGTTTCTCTGGCAGGTGAATTATAGGTTGGTGATCCATTACTCTATGTCTAAAAATCCATATATGAGTGATATATGTTCCTCTTTTTATGACTGGGATACCTCATTCAGGATGGTTTCTTCAAGTTCCATCTGTTTGCCTGGGAATTTCAAGATTCCTTTTTTTTTTTCTTCTGCTGAGTAGTGTTCCATTGTGTAAATGTGCCAGATTACTCTATCCATTCTTCAATTGAGGGGCATCTAGGTTGCTTCCAGGTTCTTGCTATTACAAATAGTACTGTCATGAACATAGTTGAACAGATGTCTTTGTTGAATGGATGTGGATCATTTAGGTACTTGCCTAAGAGTGGGATTGTTGGGTCCTGTGGTAGACTGATTTCCATTTTCCTGAGGAACTGCCATACTGATCCCAAAATGGCTGTACAATTTTGCACTTCCACCAGAAGTGGAGGAGTGTTCCCCTTTCTCCACATCCTCTCCAGCATAAGCTGTCATTGGTGTTTCTAATTTTAGCCATTCTGACAGGTGTAAGGAGGTATCACAGAGTTGTTTCGATTTGCATTTCTCTGAGAGCTAAGGATATTGAGCACTTTCTTAAGTGTCTTTCAGCCATTTTGGATTCCTTTGGATTCTCTATTCAGTTCTGTACCCCACATTTTAATAGGGGTATTTGGTATTTTGGTGACTAGTTTCTTGAGTTCTTTGTATATTTTGGAGATCAGCCCTCTGTCAGACATAGGATTGGTAAAGAACTGCTGTTTGGTCTTGTCAACTGTGTCCTTTGCCTTACAGAAGCGTCTCAGTTTGAGGAGGTCACATTTATTGTCAATCTCAGTGTCTGTGCTACTGGTGTTATGTTCAGGAAGCAGTCTCCTGTACCAATTTGTTCAAGGGTACCTCCCACTTTCTCTTCTAAGAGGTTCAGTGTGGCTGGATTTATGTTGAGGTCTTTGATCCATTTGGACTTAAGTTTTGTACCTAGTGATAGACATGAGTTTATCTGCAGTCTTCTACAAACCAGCATCCAGTTATGCCCGCACCATTTATTGAAGATGCTTTCCTTCTTCCATTGTGTACTTTTGGCTGTTTTGTCAAAAAATCAGGTGTTTGTAGGTGTGTGGGTTAATATCAGAATTTTCTATTCGATTCCATTGGTCTACCTGTCTATTTTTGTGCCAATACCAAGCTGTTTTCAGGATTATAGCTCTATAGTAGAGCTTGAAGTCAGGGATGGTGATGCCTCCTGAAGTTCCTTTTTTGTACAGGGTTGTTTTAGCTATCCTGGGTCTTTTGTTTTTCTATATAAAGTTAAGTATTATCCTTTCAAGGTCTGTGAAGAATTGTGCTGGGATTTTGATGGGGATTCCATTAAATATGTAGATTGTTTTTTGGCAAGATTGCTATTTTTACTATGTTGATTCTACCTATCCAAGAGCATGGGTGATCCTTCCATTTTCTGGTATCTTCCTTAATTTCTTTCTTTAAAGACACAAAGTTCTTGCTATATAGGTCTTTCACTTGTTTGGTAAGCATTGCCTCAAGATACTATATGTTGTTTGTGGTTATTGTAAAAGTTCATGTTTCTCTGATTTCTTTCTCAGCCCCTTTATCATCAGGTTATAGTAGGGCTACTGATTTTTTTTTTTTTGAGTTAATCATGTATCCTGCTAATTTACTGAAGGCGTTTATCAGCTGTAGGGGTTTTCTGGTAGAGTATTTGGGTCACTTATGTAAACTATCATATTATCTGCAAATAATGACGGTTTGACTTCTTCCTTTCCAATTTGTATCCCCTTGATATCCTTTTGTTGTCTTAATTGTTTTAGATGTAACTTCAAGTACAATATTGAAGAGATATGGAGAGAGTGGGCAGCCTTATCTTGTTCCTGATTTTAGAGGAATTGCCTTAAGCTTCTCTCCCTTCAGTTTGATGTTGGCTGTTGGTTTACTATATATTGCTTTTATTGTGTTTAAGTATGGTCCTGTTATCCCTGATCTCTCCAAGACCTTTAACATGAAAGGGTGTTGGATTTTGTCAAAGTTTTTTTCAGCATCTAGTGAGGTGATCATATGGTTTTCCTTTTTCAGTTTGTTTATATGGTGGATCACATTGATAGATTTTCATATGTTGAACCATCCCTGCAACCCAGGAATGAAGCCTACTTGGTCATGGTGGATGATTGTTCTGATGTTTTCTTGGATTTGATTTGCCAATATTTTATTGAGTATTTTTGCATCAATGTTCATGAGGGATATTGGTCTGTAATTCTCTTTCTTAGTTATGTCTTTGTGTGGCTTGGGTACCAAGGTAATTGTAGCCTCATAAAAAGAGTTTGGTAATGAACTTTGTGCTTCTATTGTGTGGAACAATTTGAGGAGTATTGGTATTAGCTCTTCTTTAAATTTTCTAGTAAAATTCTGAAGTGAAGACATCTGGCCCTGGGCTTTTTTTTTGGATGGGAGGGGTCTGATGACTGCTTCTATTTCATTAGGGGTTATAGGTGTATTTAAGTTGCTTATCTGTTCTTGTTTTAATTTTGGTAAGTTATAGCTATCCAGAAATTTGTTCATTTCCTTTAAATTTTCAAATTTTGTTGAGTACAGGTTTTCTCTGTTTTTTTGGTTAGTTTGGATAAAGTTTTGTCTATCTTGTTGATTTTCTCAAAGAACCAACTCTTTGTTACATTGATCCTTTGTATTGTTTTCCTAGTTTCTACTTCATTGATTTCAGCCCTCAAATTGATTATTTCCTGGCATCTACTTCTCCAGGGTGAGTTTGCTTCTTTTTGTTCTAAGGCTTTCTGTTGTGCTGTTAAATTCTGTAATGTGACTATCCTCCTTTTTCTTCATATGGGCACTTAGTGCAATGAACTTTCCTCGTAGCATTGCTTTCAAAGTGTCCCATAAGTTCGGGTATGTTGTGTCTTCATTGTCATTGAATTCTAGGAAGTTTTTAATTTCTTTCTATATTTCTTGCTTGACCCAAGAATGGTGCAATTGTGCATTGTTCAGTTTCCATGAGTTTGTAAGGTTTCTGAAATTTGCATTGTTGTTAAATTCCAACTTTAAAGCATGGTGGTCTGATAAGATACAGGGGACTATTCCTTTTTTTTTTTTTTTTTGTATTTGTTGAAGTTATGTTGTCTAGTATGTGGTCAACTTTAGAGAAGGTTCCATGTGGAGTGGAGAAGAAGGCATATTCTTTTGTGTTTGGATGGAATGTTCTATAGATGTCTATTAAACCCAGTTTGGACATAACTTTCTTTATTAAGTTTCTGTCTGGTGGTCATGTCTAGTGGTGAGAGTGGGGTGTTGAAGTCTCCCACTATGAGTGTGAGCTTTGGGTTTTAGCTGTTTCTTTTACAAATGTGGATGCCTTTGTATTTGGGGCATAGATGTTCAGAATTGAGACTTTGTACTAATGGACTTCACCTGTGATGAATACGTAATGACCTTCTTCATCTATTTTTATTGATTTTGGCTTGAAGTCTAACTTGTTAGGTATTAGGATAGCTACACCTGCTGCTTCTTGGGTCCATTTGATTGGAAGATCTTTTCCCAACCCTTTACCCTGAGTTAATGTCTGTCTTTGAAGCTTACATGTGTTTCTTGTATGCAGCAGATGGATGGATTCTGTTTCCTAATCCATTCTGTTAGCCTGTGTCTTTTATAGTCGAGTTAAGACCATTAATGTTGAGGGAAAGTAAGGACCATTGATTGTTAATTCTTGTTTATTTTAGATCTGTTGTCAATGGTGGTATTGTGAGTATATTTGTCCCCCCTTTTTCTTTTGGTTTCTGGTGAAGTGGGATTATCTATTGCCTATATCTTGGTGAGTGTAGTTAACTTCCTTGGGTTGGAGTTTTCTGTAGGGCTGGATTTGTGGATATGTATTGTGAAATTCTGGCTTTGTCATTGAATATCTTGTTTTCTCAGTCTATAGTGAATGAGAGTTTAGCTGGGTATAGTAGCTTGGGCTCACATGTGTGGGCTCCTAGTATTTTTGGAACATCTATCCAGGACCTTCTGGTCTTGAGAGTTTCCATGGAGAAGTCAGGTGTAATTTTGATAGGTCTGCCTTTTTTTGTTACCTGTCCCTTTTCCTTTGCTGCCCTTAATATTCTTTCTTTATTCTGTATGTGTTGCGGGGACTATTTATTTATTTATTTATTTATTTATTTATTTATTTATTTATTTATGTTCCAGTCTATTTGGTGTTCAGTATGCTTCTTGTACTTTCATAGGCATGTCCTTCTTCAGACTGGGAAAGTTTTCTTCAATGATTTTGTTGAATATATTTTTTTACACCTTTGAGCTGGGCTTCTTTGCCTTCTTCTATGCCTATTATTCTTAGGTTTGGCCTTTTATGGTGTCCCACATTTCCCACATTTCCTGGATGTTTTGTGTTAAGGGTTTGTTAGATTTAAGAATTTCTTTGGTCAATGAATCTATTTCCCCTAGTTTATCTTCAGCACCTGAGATTCTCTCTTCGATGTCTTATATTCTGTTGTTTATGCTTGCATCTGTAGTTCCTGATTGCTTACTCAATTTTTGTATTTCCAGCATTTCCCCAGTTTGTGTTTTCTTCATTGTCTCTATTTCAGTTTCCAGGTCTTGAACTGTTTGAATTGTTTCCTTCATCTGTTTGTTTTTTCATGGCTTTCCTTGCTTTAAGAGATTTGTTCATTTCTTGCATTTTTGGCTTGGTCTTTTTATCTATTTCTTCCAAGTTTTTCTTTGTTTTTTTTTTCTTCCATTTCTTTAAGAGATTTTTCTCATATCATCTTTGAGGGTCTCTTATCATTTTTATGACACTATTTTTTTTTTAAGTCATTCTCTTCTGCTTCCTCTGCTTTGGTGTGTTCAGGTCTAGTTGGTATAGAGTCCCTAGATCCTGGTGGTGTCATACTGGTCTTTCTATTGTTGGGTGTTTTCTTGTATTGCTGCCTTCCCATTGATTCTGGCAGAGCGTCTGAGGGGATGAGATCCAAAGATCAGGTGAGTGCTGCCTCAAGGTGGTCCCGTGTGGATAGGCAGGTCCAGTGTGCTCAGAACAGACCCAGGATGTTCCATGAAGGAGGAGGGGATGTTGGACCCCCTCTCTGGTTCAATGTTCACCCAGAGCAGCCAGTCAGCAGAACAAAGGGTATGTGTGTGTGTGGGGGGGCTAAAAATGTTATTTCTAATTGGGCTCTCTCTCTCTGTTTGTGTGTGTGTGTGTGTATGTGTGTGTGTGTGTGTGTGTGTGTGTGTATGTATGTATATGTATGTAAACTATAAATCAGCATGTAATATTTGTCTGAGACCATTTTTTTCTACAAATGAGAGGATTTTGGTCTGTCAATCACACTGAATGAGAATAAAGACCATTGCCCAAATTTTTGGTCAAATTAAGCAAGTTTTATTTTCTGTAAGACAGGGATATTTCCCTAAAGCAGGCTTTGAGAAAATTAAACATAGGAGAAAGTGGGGTTTGTATAGCTCCCAAACTGTAAGGCTAAGGTGTTTACAAATTTTTTTGATACACAGGAACTTGACAGAACATCTCAAAATTATTTGCCAGAACACCTTTATCAGGGTGGAGGTCAGGGTATGGTCAGATTATAGGGTGTGGAAAACAGAAGACAGTAATGGACATATTTTGACCTTGTAATAAGATGGCTTTTAATATGAAGATAGAGTCACCTTGGTCCATCAGTTCTTTGTGACTTTTAAAATCTCTATGTGTGCATATATTACAATTTCTTCATTGTTGAAGGTCATCTGGGCTGATTCCACACTTGGTTAACTTGAGTACACATCCAAGCATCTCTATGACATTTTGCTTCAGTCCTTCAGGTACACACACTCAGGAGTGGTACAGATGTATCTTTTGGTATGTTGAAGAATCTCCACACTGCACTCCCAGTGGCAGGACTGATCATTATTGTAGATGGACGATTCTGTGTGTTTAAAACCTTTTTAAAGCTTTTGTCAGGTTTTACATGGAAATTTTTGCCCCATGTTAGGTGCCAAGTGGAGTTCTTAATTGGTCTAAGTAATAAAAACCCAGAGTCAGATATAGAGGAAAAAACTGAGAGATCAGAGAGAAGGACCAAACCATGGCCACACCTTACCTCCTTAGCATCTCAGCAAACAAGAGAGCGAGTTCCTGTTTCTCCCTGTTTATATCCTGTTTCTGGCCAGCTTTCTCACTTCCTGTCTGTCTGTACAGACCTCCAGACCTCTGTGGTCGGTTAGGGGCAAGCTCCAATCTCTGACCTTCAGACGTGTTTATTTGTACAATTGAGATATCACCACACATTTTCATTCCTAGCAGCATATGAGGGTTCCCTTTCCTCGTGTCCTCTTGGCATTTGGCTATCCTTTTCTTCTTATTTGAGCCATTCTTACTGGGGTGATATAGGACCTCAATGTTGTTTAATTTCCTTTTCCCTAATGGCTGTTGAGCGTTTTTCATGTTTATTAGCCAGTTGTACATTATCTCCTGAGACTCTAACTGTATGTGTGTTGAGTTCTTCCATCTTTCCTCTGGCTAATTAATCCCTTATACTCACAGTTTTTTCTGCTTTATTTCTACTTTGTTGGCTGTTTTCTTATTTCCATTGCATTTTATTTAGCTCTATTAAACACAAAGCAACTTATAATTCTATCTTTATATCTGAGATCATATTTGCCTTCTTTGTTATACTCCTTGGTTTAGGTTAATTGACTTCATTTCCCCCTATTTTTCTGCAGTTTTAGAAGTTCTGATTCAAGCTGGATTTCTATCTGTGTGTATGTGTGTATACAGGCATGCATGCATATGTCTGCATGTGTATGTGTGTAGAGTACAGTGACCAGTGCAGATGTATTTCTTAATTGCTCTCCACCGTAATTTTTTTTATTTTTACTTTTATTCATCCTCTGAAAATTCCATACCTGTATATAATATATATCCATCATATTTACCACTCACTTCCTACCCCTACTCTTCCTATGACTCACCATCATATCCCCTTCCTAACTTTACATCCTCCTTTTATAGTTTTTAATTAATTTTTATACAATATATTTTGAACATTTTCCTCCTCCCCCAGGTCTTCCCCACTTTCCTACCAACCCCACTTTATGTTCCTTCTATCTCTGTTTTTATTATCTCTTAGAAAAGCCCAAACCCCAAACAAAAAAGACCAATAAGTCAAAAAAGGGCCAAAACTAAACTAAACAAAAAGCTCCTCTCCCCCCCCAAAAAAAGGAAAAAAACCATACGGTTAATTTTGTGTTCTCCAACTACTCCTAGACATGGAGCCTGTCCTGCTGTCCTGGAGTGTGATTGGTATACCCAGTGACACTCCACTGGAGAAAACAAATTTCCCCTTTGCCAATGGCTATCAACTGCAGATAGCTCCTTGGTTAGGGGTGGGACCCTGTGCCCACTCCCTCCTCTCAGTATTGGGACCAGTCTGACTTGAGCCTGTGAGGTCCTACTAGTGCTGCCATCATCTTTGTGAGTTCATATGTTCATCAGTCCTGCTGTGTCTGGAAGCCACTGCTTTCTAGAATTCATTTCACCACCTTTCTGCCTCCTCTTCCAGATAGACTCCTGAGCCTTGAGAGGAAAGGTTTAATGAAGACCTCTCAGGACTGAGTATTCCAAAGTTTTAAGATCTTTATTTTTATTTGTGTATGTGTTTAACAATATCTCAAAGTCTTGATTACTGTGCTCTTATATTTAAGTATTGAACACAAGCAGGAAACACTGATAACTGCTGAGTCATCTCTCTTGCCTTGATAGTGAATACTGAACCCGGGGTCTACGCACATGCTTTTCCAAAGAGCTACAATTCCCAGACCATTATAAAATAGGCCTTTTCTAATTCTTCTTTGTAAGCTGGTTCACTTCCATCCTTCACATAACTCATTTTAGTCTATCATCACTCCGAATTATATGCAAGGGCCCTTTCTGGGTTGGTCACTCTCAAACATCCTCACTTGGCCTTAGCCCTGGCAATTTGTAGGTTTGGGAGGAAAATGTTGATTGAATGGATAAATAAGGCAACACAATTCTGATCCAGGACAGTGAGCAGGAAAGAATATGGAAACTTTTAAGACTCTGGTGGTCCATCCTGTCTCCAGTCAGAAAGTGAGCATAGTCCCAACTGATGAATATCTCCCCATTTCTGCTTATCTGTGTTCCCTTTGTGGGCTTAATATACCTTCCATCTTATTATGATTGTCTTGAATGAATCTTTGATCCTGTTAGAGTTTTATCTATCTGAAGGCAAAGGCTGTCATTATTCATCTCTTTCCCACAATAGACACCAGCACAATGCTCCTGGTACACAACAGAATGAAGATGTTTTGAATGAGGGGGTGGGTGATGTGAAGACTTTGCAGGTATAGGGTACAGGTAAGGGATCTTCATGAATTGGATCCCTGTATACTTTCTCCACTAGTCAGCCTCTTGGAGAGGGTCCCACCTGCTTTACAGAGTCTTCCAGTCTCACTGCAAAGGTTCTTTGCCCAGATGAACAGTATGAGTTTTCTTTCTGAGGTAGACAGATGATTCAATCTTTTCCCATATTTAACCATCTCAAGCAAGAGCTTTAACCACACAGAGTGTTGCCTGGCACCTGCTAGTTAGGTCGACTTTGTATCTCTGAACTTTTCTCCCAAGGGAAGCCAGGTAGCAGTGCTTGAGGTAGTCATCTGAGAAGGCCCTTGAGTCCTAGTCACTCTCTGCCCAGTCAGGGCTCCTTCTCCTCCACACTTCTCTGAGGAAATAGGTCTACTGGGGAGGGACAGAAGGCTCTCAGGGCCTCATTAGCAGTTGCTACCTAGACATTCCCAGAAGTTGCAAATGTGGAAACCTCCATGGGAAACTTTCTTTCAGCTCAATTAAGAACAGCCTGAATTCTGTCTTGACGCTAAACAAATCTCAGTAGATTAGTTATGGAGATGCCTACAGCTACTCACTTAAGTGACAGACCCAAAGGGTTAGGAGCTGCTGGGTTTTATTAAACCAGTGAGTGAAGGGCCAATGCCAGCAGGTAATGTTCCAAACATTCCCTAGACAACCAAGCCACACCAGCCTCCAGCTCATGCACAATAACTGTATATTTTCAGAGCTATCTATTGCCATGTCAATGGCCACAGGATTGGTTCTCCAGCAGCGGCGGATGCTAGGATGGTAATAAAACATTGCTTTGCTCTCAAGAAAATTGTTCTAAAGAGTGATGGTTATTGTGCTGTGTGCTCTGTGTATACAATGCAAGGCATGCTGCAGAGGAGAGAAGGGAGTCATGACAAGCCCTAAATGGCAGGTGCAGGCTGCCAAGATGGCTTAGCCAGTAAAGGAGCCTGCTGTTGAACTTGACCATCGGAGTTTGATCCTCAGGACCCACATGGAAAGAGAGCTGTTCTCTGACCTCCACATCCATACCACACAGCACATACCTTCCCACACCACACATAAAACACACAAATAAGTAAGTGTAAAATAATTTAAGAGGTAATTATATGCTAATTCCTGATGTAGTTTAGATTTGCAACAAAAACATCATTTTTCCCCCTTTACCACCCATTATCTGTCTGCAAAACTAAAATTCAGATGGGTTACATAGATAAACTTTAAAACATTAAAATGTGAGATGATTTACCAATGACCTAAGGTAGAGAATCAAATTGTGAAGCTAAGTAGCCATCATATGAGAAGATTTTTTAAAAACTGACAACATAGAATAAGAAACTTACCAACGACAGAAAATACCATAAACAGGATCCAGCGATCACAAGAACAAAGAGTCCATGATTGGATATCGGAACTGTCATCTATGTGGTTGAGAATACCACGGAGCAAAAACCTAATGAACAAAACAGCAACAAGCCCTGACATTAGCTGGGCTAATGTCAAAAAAATTTGATCATTTTTTTGTGGATTGTCCAGTGTTCCTGCCTGTCTGTGTTTAGACATGCTCACAGAGTATCTGTAATATAGATTTGAAATGATCCAAACATGATGGTTTTGGGGGGAGGGTGTTTCCTCTTTCCTGTCAAAAACGTGATGTCAGATTCCACATTCTAGAACTAAGAATGATTTTTCCCTTCCTCTAAGTGATAGGACATCAAATGTTATCAGAACACTCACACATGGGTTACTGTCCTCAACTACTATACTTCAGAACTCAATTTTGACCATCGCTTGAGAAGTGAGCGCTATGGGATATTTGATCACACTGTGTGAAGATGTGTCTCTGTCTCTCCCTGCCTGCCTAAGGCACCTTCTGATTGGTCTAATGAAAAGATGAACAGCCAATAGCTAGGCAGAAGAGGATAGGTGGGATTTCTGGGCAGAGATAGGAACTCTGGGAAGGAATCTGAGGTGGATTTGCCAGCAAGACTGTAAAACAGTCAGATGTGCAGTATTGAGGAGAGGTAATGAGCCACATGGCAGAACATAGATTAATAGAAATGGCTTAATTTAAGTTTAAGAGCTAGTTGGGAACAAGTCTAAACTAAGGCCAACTTTTAAGAAGCGATGAAACATCTCTATGTCATTATTCAGGAGCCGGAAGTACAAAGAAAGACGTGTTACACATGAGTGTGTTGCTTACTGCCACCCACCAGCACCTTCTTCAGAAACTAGAACTCAGCATGCAACAGTGTCACGCTCTGCCAGTGCCTGGGAATTTTAGCATTTTGCTGATAACACCAGTACCATTCACCAGTATCAAAGAACCTCATATTGCCCTGAATCTCAGCCTGGTGGCTTCTCCAGCCAGGGTCACATGATAAATTCTACCTCAATACTTCCACAGGAGCTTGATTCTATCCCAACTGAGTGATGTGACTAATAATTTTGCAACTCCTCTGCTCCGCATGTACTGAACCTTGTCTATGGAGCAGATTCACTGTGAAATTTGTTCCCATTATTCTCAGACTCTTTAAGCTTTGTTACCCTACAGGGGATGAGGGAATCGTTTTATGGAAATTCATGAAATGACACACTGATGTCTCCTAATTTCTACCATGCACTACAGTGTTCACGTTTTTGTATTGTTCCACTACAATAACACATCAATCTTGTCTAAAGTTGGTGTTTTCTAAAACTGGCTATATGAGCCATAGAGGAATTGTATCTAAGCACTAGTCACAAGCACATCCTAACAAATAACCATTTTTTCTTTCCCATCAAATGTGTAGTTATTATGAGAAAATGGCCTGGTAAAGAACCAGAGAAGGGTGTGAATAACAATTGTATTGTTCGATTTATGTCACTATAATGGAACAAATATTCAGTAAGTCTTGGTGACTCCAAAAAAGAGGTTCATTCAGCCAACAAACCTGAGGTTAAGGGGTGGCAGCAATGCCTGACTTGCTTAACCATGTTAGTGAGGACATTCCATCTGTCTGATGGAATTTCGATCATCCCGGCCTTTTGAAGGCAACCTGACTGGTTTATATTCTTCAGCCAGAGATTTCTAAACTTCTTCTGAGAGAACTACATGTGTAAGCAAAGAGGGATGAAAGATGTCCACTGCAGTGTGCTTTCAGTAGCAAAAACCAAAAGCCTAAACACCATCAAAGACTATAACTAAATCCTGGATATGGGACAGTGGTTGAAATCTAAGTTTACTTAATAACTTTGTTATTAAATGTAAAAATGCTTAGCAGTCAAATTATGTATCTATGTAAGAGTACATCAGAAACTGCTTATACTATTTCATAAGGAAATGGCATTTATAAGTGCATGTAGTTGGTATTCCAAGCTTTTATTTCCAGTTTTAAAAAATTAAATTAGAAACAATCTTATTTTATATATCAATCCCAGTTCCCTCTCCCTCCCATTCTCCCATGCCCCCACCCACTCCCATCCCTCTTCTGCTCCATAGAAAGAGTGAGGCCTTCTATTGGGGGATCATCAAAGTCTGTTATGTCATTTGGGGGCAGGTCCTAGGCCCTCCCTATGTGTCTAGGCTGAGAGAGTATTCTTCTATGAGGAGTGGACTTCCAGTGTTCATTCATACACTAGGTATAAATACTGTTCCATTACCAGGGGCTCCATAGACTGCCCAGGCCTCCTAACTGCCACCCACATGCAGGGGGCCTGGTTCCATCCTATGCTGATTTCCAAGCTGTCAGTCTGGAGTCCATGAACTTCCCCTTGTTCAGGTCAGCTGTTTCTGTGGGTGTCCCCAACAGGGTCTTAATCCCTTTGCTAATCACTCCTTTGCTAATCATTCCTGGAATCCATCTCCATAATTGGATTCCAGGAATTTAGTTCAGTGCTTAGCTGTGGGTCTCTGCCTCTGCTTACATCAGCTACTGGATGACGGCTCAATAATAGCATATAAGGTAGCCATCAATCTCATTATAGGGGGGAGGGCACTTAAGATAGCCTCTTCCCTATTGCTTACATTCTTAGTTGGGGTCATCCTAGTTATTTCTGAACATTTCTCTCCTGTCAGATTTATCTCTAAATCAATAATGGCTCCCTCTATTATGGTATCTTTTTTCTTGCTCTCCTCTATTCTTCCCCCGACTCAATCTTCCTGGTCCCTCATGTCTTCCTCTCCCCCTCTTCCTCTCCCTTCTCTTTTTCCGAACTCTCTCCCCTCCTACATGCTCCCAATTTTCTCAGGAGATCTTGTCCCTTTCCACTTCTCCAGGGAACCATGTATGACTCTCTTAGGGTCCTCCTTGTTTCGTAGCTTCTCTGGTGGTTTGAACTGTAGGCTGGTGATCCTTCACTCTATGTCTAATATCCATATATGAGTGAGAACATACCATGTTTGTCTTTTTGTGACTGGGTTACCTCACTGAGGATGGCTTCTTCTAGTTCTATTTGATTGTGAATTTCAGGATTCCATTAGTTATTTCCACTGAGTAATACTCCATGTTGTAAATGTACTACATTTTTGTATCCATTCTTTGGTTGAGGGGCATCTAGGTTATTTCCAGGTTCTGGCTATTACAAATAATGCTGCTATGAACATAGTTGAACAGATGCCCTTGTTGTATGAATGTGCATCCTTTGGTTATATGCCTAAGAGTGGAATTGCTGGATCTTAAGGTAGACTGGTTCCCATTTTCCTAAGGAACTGCAATACTGATTTCTAAAGTGGCTGTGCAAGTTTGCACTCCCACCAGCAATAGAGGAGTGTTTCCCTTTCTCCACATCCTTTCCAGCATAAGCTATCATTGGTGTTTTTAGTTTAGCTATTCTTAAAGGAATAAGCTGGTATCTCAGAGTTGTTTTGATTTGCATTTCCCTGATGGCTAAGGATATTGAGCACTTTCTTAAGTGTCTTTCAGCCATTTTGAATTCTTCTATTGAAAATTTTCCATTTAGTGCTGTACACCACTTTAAAAAAATTATTTATTTTCTTATTTTACATATTGATCCCAGTTCCCTCTCCCTCCCTCCCATGCCCCCCCACCTCCTCTCCCACCCCCACTCCACAGGGAGGGTGAGGCCTCCCAGGAGGGATCATAAAAATCTGTCATTTGGAGTAGGGACTAGGTCCTCCCTCCTGCCTCTAGGTTAAGGGAGTATCCCTCCATGGGGAATGTGCTCCCAAAGTCCTTTTGTGCACCAGGGATACAGCCTGGTTCCACTGTCAGAGGTCCCTTAGACTGCCCAGGCCTTCTACCCATGTTCAAGGTGTACCCCACTTTTTAATTGGATCGTTTGGTTTTTGGTGACTAGCTTCTTGAATTCTTTGTATATTTTAGAAATCAGCCCTCTGTCAGATGTGGGGTTGGTGAAGATCTTTTCCCAGTCTGTGGGCAGCTGTTTTGTTCACTATGTCCTTTGTCTTACAGAAGCTTCTCAGTTTCAGGAGGTCCCATTTATTAATTGTCCATTCCAGTGTCTGTGCTACTGGTGTTATGTTCAGGAAGCTGTCTCCTGTACCAATTTGCTCAAGGGTACCTCCCACTTTCTCTTCTAAGAGGTACAGTGTGGCTGGATTTATGTTGAGGTCTTTGATCCATTTGGACTTGAGTTTTGTGCATGGTGATAGACATGGGTCAATCTGCAGTCTTCTACACACTATCATCCAGTTGTGCCAGCACCATTTATTGAAGATGCTTTCCTTCTTCCATTGTGTACTTTTAGTTTCTTTGTAAAAAAAAATCAGGTGTTCTAGGTGTGTGGGCTAATATCAAGATTTTCAATTCGATTCCATTGGTCTACCTGTCTATTTTTGTGCCAATACCAAGCTGTTTTCAGTACTACAGATCTATAATAGAGCTTGAAGTAAGGGATGGTGAAGACTCCAAAAGTTCCTTTATTGTACAGGATTGTTTTGGCTATCCTGGGTCTTTTGTTTTTCTATATAAAGTTGAGTATTGTTCTTTTAAGGTCAGTGAAGAATTGTGCTGGGATTTTGATGGATATTGCATTGAATCTGTAGATTGTTTTTGGCAAGACTGCCATTTTTACTAGAAACATTGAGCAGGGGGCCAGAAAGATTGAGCAGGGGGACAGACAGATAAGAGTGAAAAAAGGAGATATCATAAAAGAGGGAGCCATTATAGGTTTGAAGAATAAATGGACTCTAGAGAAATGTCTAGAGACCAACAAGCATGACCCCAACTAACAATCTGAGCAACAGAGGAAAGGCTACCTTAAATGCCCTTCCCTGATAATGAGATTGATAACTAATTTAAATGCCATCACAGAGCCCTCATCTAGTAGCTGATGGAAACAGAAGTAGAAACCCTCAGCTAAACACTGAGCTGAACTCCTGGAATCCAGTTTCAGAGAGGGAAGAGTGATAAGAAAAGGGTGAAGATCAGGCTATAGAAACCCATATTTATCTTTCTGTTGTTGAATGTTTTCTTACACTGTCATCTTCCCATCCCTTCTTCCAGCAAGTGTTAGCATAGTCTCTCCTCCTGGTGGGTACAGGTCCAAAATTCTCTTCCAGAAGGTGTAAGCAGATCCAATACTCTGATGGCTCTCCTCTTCCTGTGGATGGAGGCAAGACTGGCACCTTGAAGTCAGCAGACTCTGGATGGCCTGGTCTATCAGGACTGGTTCCCGTGTGCACAGTTCCCAGGCCTCCCTGTTTTGTTCATTTTACTGAGTGTTTTGTTTTTTTTTTTTGTTTTGTTTTGTTTATAACACTTGAAGGAAAATCTGAATGGTGTTTTGCATAGTGCAAATTCAGGGTACTCTTTTCTTGCAATTTCAGTATTTCCATTCTCTCCTTCATAAATATGGAATTCTTTCAAAACTAAGAACATTTTTGTTATATTTTGTTTTGTTGTTTTTGAGGTAGAGTCTCACTGTGTAACCCTGACTGTCCTGGAATATGTTATGTAAACCAAGCTGTCTTCAAACTCACAGAGATCCATCTGCCTTCACACACACACACACACACACACACACACACACACACACACACACACACACACACAGCAGTAGCCTGCATCATGACAGCAGGCACTGATTCAGATTGGCAAAGTTGGCTACAAGGTTGTCATGTGCTTTGGTCCCTCATAGAGGGTTGGACATCATGTGGGTTACCAGATCCTGGTACCTCAGAAAGAGTCTGGGTTTGGGGATTTTTTTTTAAACTATAAGATGTGCTCAGAGACAGCAGGAGAGTATATTTGAGTATATTTGTTATTTTTCTACCTTGACTGATTTAGATCTTTCCCAGATCATCCAATGTGTAAGTTTTTTGTTTTTTTTTGTTTTTTTTTTTGTTTTTTTTTGTTTTTTTTTGTTTTTTTTTTTTTTTTTTGCTGAACTTTGTCTTTCTCTTGAGAGAATGTCCCTGTATGTTTGTGTTCACTGAATGTGTGTGGGGAAGGACATCAGAAGCCATCTACTCCTCCAACATGCTGATGTCTTGGGACTTTTAGAAAGATACTTAATATTTCAGATTTTTGGCTCTCCTTAGACAGAAGATAGTTTTAATAATACCCATGAGACTTTGTTCATGTGACAATTATGATAAATGTCGAAACCCACTTGGAGATTTGTCAGTTCAGAGCAGGAATCATGTCTGACTTGTCAAATGCCTGATTCTCAATCAGAACAGTGCCTGTCACTACACATATGGAACCAAATTAATATCAGCAAATATATAAACACAGAGCCCTTGAGATAAAACATTATCTCTCAAAAGTCAGGCTACCACGCTAGCCATGCAAGAAATGTAAATTAAAACTACATGGAGATTCTGCCTCATTCCAGAGTAGTAGTCATTAAAGACACAAATAATTAGAAATGCCAGCAAAGATTGAACAAAAAGACAAACAAAAAACCCTTATATGCTGTTGACAGATGCTGTGGAAATTAGTTCAGAGATCTGTCACACGATCTCTGAACTAATTAAACTTGTCACACGAATCACCTATGCAAAGATATATATCAGTGTCAACTCACAATAGGTAAGATCTGGAACCAAACTAGATGCCCATCAAAATGGCTAAGAAAAATGTGGTATGTATACACAATGGAATATTTTCAACTACAAAGAAGACAAGGTTATGTTATTTGCAGGAAACTGTATGTATTTGGAAAAGGTTAAAATGAGCAAATTACATCTGTCTCAAAAAAAATATCAAATGTTATGAGATATTTGTACACTGTGTGAAGATGTGTCACTGTGATTGGTTTAATAGAAAGCTAAATGGCCAACAGCTAGACAGGGAGAATAGGTGGGACTTCTGCACAGAGAGAGGAACTGGGGATAAATATAGGCATACAGAGGAGACAGAATAAATAGGAGGGTACAGAATGAAAGGTAAAAAGCCACATGGTAGAACATAAACTTAAAACATATTGACTAAATTAAGATATAAGAACTAGTTAGGAAGAAGCCTAGGATATAGGTCAAGCTTTCATACTTAATAAGAAGTCTCCATGTTATTATTTTGTGGTGAGTAAAGCTTGCCTGAAAATCAGAGTGCAGAGCTAACCACTAGTTAGCCACAGAGGCCGGACAGTTGGTGGCACACACCTTTAATCCCAGCACTAGGGAGATAGAGACAGGAGTGATATGGCTGGGTGTAAGAGGAATATAAGATGGGAGGGAACAGGAGCTCATTGTATTCAGTCTGAGGTTTCACTGAGACAGCATTCAGTCTGAGGATTCATAGGAACAGGATTGCCCCTTTGGTTTGAGGATTCAGTGGAGATAAGAACTGGTGGCTGGGTGTTCTGCTTCTCTCATCTTCAGGCAAGCTTTATTTGTTAAAGCACAAACAAAATATTACCACATTATTTGGGAGCTGACTGGCAGGACAGAGAAAGACTTGTTACAATCGTATGTTTTCTATAAAGTGTGGTTCCCAGATTTTATATAGAAGCAGAGGCCATAGAGGGGAGCTGCTTGCTTTACTGACTTGCTTAACCTGGCTTGCTCAGCCTGCTTTCCTATGGAACCCAAGACCATCAGCCCAGAGATGGCACCACCCACCATGGGTTGGGCCCTCCCCCCTTGATCACTGTAGTAGTTTGGATGTAATTGGCCCTTATAATGCCAGGGAGTGGCATTACTGGGAGATGTGGCTTTGTTGAAGTAGGTAGGGCTTTGAGGTCTCACATATGCTCAAGTCCTGCCCAGTATCTCAGTTCACTTCCTTTTGCCTGCAGGATCAAGAAGTAGTTCCTTCTCCTCTCTGTTCCTTCTCCAGCACCATGTCTTCCTGCATGCTGTCATGTCCCATCATGATAATGACTAAACCTCTTAAACGGTAAGCCACCCAATTAAATATTCTCCTTTATAAGAGTTGCCATGGTCGTCATTTGTTCACAGCACTAAGACAATCACTTAGTGAGAAAATGCCCCACAGCTGGGTTTCATGGGAGGCATTTCAGCTGAGGCTCCTTCCTTTCTGATGACCCTAGCTTGTGTCAAGTTGACATAAAACCAGCCAGTAGAGTAACACACATAAACAGAAAATCTTAGGGGCTATTTTGTCATTGTGAAGCTTCTGGTTTGGTTTTCAGTTGGCATTTAGCTTGAGGTGTTGGGCCATATCCTCTGTGTTAGAGCAGCAGTCTGGATTTAATATGTACATGTCTCCTGACCAAAATCCAAGGTGTTTCTTTCTTAAAACCTATTACATGCATTGTACCCTACATACCAAATTAAGCATATAAAGGTGTAGGATTACAGAAATATTGCAGTTGTGGTAATTAAGAAGTGAAGGGTCAATTGATTTAAAGAACTTGAACAAAAGGACTTTTAGCAAGAACTTGAAAAGCAAAGTTTGTCTAGGCAGGGAAAAAAGTAGAGAGTGGATAGGCAATCCAAGAAAGTGTTTTCTGGGGATTTGAAACCTGGTTAGTTCTGGCCCACCGTTCTACTGGAAGGAGCCCCTCCCTTTCTTTTTACAGACATCCTATTGTTTGCTTGGCGTAGGTTGGGGGCAGCTTCTCTTTCCTTGGGTGGGTGCTAGCACAGCCCCATAAAGATAATGGACTCCAGTAGGAACATGCCCAGAACAAAACCCTACAGGTGAGAGAACCACAGATGGTGAGAATTGGGATGGCACAGAGGGTACAGAGGTCACAGAGGGTCAGTCTGCGTCAGTCTGCGGGTGGGCCCTCCCACTGGGCCCGAGCACGGGGGGCCGGGGCCCCCCTTTGTGACGTGGACACCCCAGAGCCTCACACTTTGTGAGGCCTGAGGTCAGACCAAAGCAGGTGGCCCCGCGAAGGGGAAGCGGGCCCATGGCTGAGGCGGCCCAGCCCAGTGAGGAATCCCAAGGCACAGAAGTTACGATCCAGATCCAGCAGCCTACAGAGAGAGCCCTGAGGACACCAGCCCGGCAGGGCCCGCGCTCCGTGCTCAGAGTGTCCCAGCTGCTGCTCAGGGCCATTGCAGGCCACCGGCGGCTGACTCTGGCAGCGCTCAAGAAGGAGCTGGGAAATGCGGGCTACGAAGTGCGCCGAAAGATCAACCGCAACGTCGGGGAATCCACCAGGCCCGAGAAGGGCACGCTCCTGCGGGTCAGTGGCAGCGATGCCGCCGGCTACTTCAGGGTCTGGAAGGTTCCAAAGCCTAGGAGAAAGATGGGACGGTCCCGGCTGGCGCTGGGCTGCCGCTCTTCAAGGAAGACCCTGCTCAGATCCCCCAGACCTCGCAGGCCCCGTTCACGTCGCAAGGCGGCCAAGAAGGCCAGAGAAGTCTGGAGACGCAAGGCTAGGGCTTTGAAGGCGAAGTCCAGGAGTTCCAGATCAAGAGCCAGGTCAAGAGTCAGGTCAAGGACCAGGTCAAGAACCAGGTCAAGGGCCAGAACTAGAGCCATGGACCAGGTGTGCGCTAGGGCCAAGGAACAGGCTTGTGCCAGAACCAGGGAACAAGCTCGTGCCAGGACAAGGGCACAGGTGTGTGTCAAGGGCAAGGAGCAGGAGTGTGCCAAGGCCAGGGAACAGGCACGTATGGAAGCCAGGGTCAGGGCAATGGATAATAGCAGAGTATGGCCTTCAAAGGAAGACACCAGGCCTAGATCTAAAGATGAGAGGAGGCCAAGCTTGAAATTTAGGGATGAGAAGAGGCAGGAACCCGAGAGGCTGGTCAAACGAACCATCCAGAAGCCAGCCGTGACCAAAGCTGACAGTGTTTCCAGCGGACAAGGAAAGGCACGCATAAAGTCTTCTACCAAATGCGTTGGTCCCGCGTGCACAGGGAATCCCTAATGCCAGAGCCCTTTCTCTGGGCACTGTTTCCTTTCCAGACAGGCTCCAAGGAGAGCAGTTCTCATTCATTGAAGCTATTTACAAGACCTTCCTGTGTCTGTGTTTCCTCTTGCTCGCCACTGGAAGGGTAGGGTGGGTGTTGAGGTGAGACCGGGGGCTTGGATGGGAGCAGGAATTGAGATTTTGCTATTCCCACGGGACCTAGCTTTGTAAAGTTATCTGGGTTGGTATTTGTGGGTTTTTTGTTTGTTTGTTTTCTTTTTGGCACTTGATGTACATTACTTTAGTCTCTCCTGGCTTTTAAAGTTTCCGTTGAGACTAAGCTGACAGCAGATTAAAGGCAGATTTTCCCACTCAAAAGATCTGGGTTAGAAGAGGTTCTTCTTACTTCAGATGATTTAATTAATTTAAAAATGTTAGTGATGTGCACGGCCACTTGGGTTTTACAGTTATTTCTAGATGTAGTCAAGTTGACAACCAAGACAAGCCATCACAATGTAACTTGTGACTTTTCAAGTTTTCAATATCCTCTCTGGGTGTGTATATTTAGTGTCTTAAATGTGCTTTCTCTTCTGGTCTGGTCTGTCTGGTATTCTGGGTGCTCCTTCCACACCACTGTGTTTTTCTACAATCTGCTTATTTGTGTTCTAGTTTCTGTGTGGGTGAAGGCTGCATGTTCAGAACTCACTTCCACATGATATTTCAATGTCAGGGGTCTCGAATCAGATTTCTCCTGTTCTCACCCTTGGGGAACTCCAACATGGCAAACCACTCGCATGAGCTGATTCATTAAAGCCAACAGCTAAGCACCTGGAAACATGGAAACTGGCCTTCAGAGGACTTAATATAGGAGCAACATACAGGATCCAAAGAAGCAAACTAAAACCTGAGGAAGTGTGAACACACATGGACAGAGTAGGCAGTGTGTCAGAATTTCAATTATTAGTTGACTGGCTGCAGACACAGGTGCCTCCAGCCAACCCAGAATCATAATGGCTGCCCTTTTTTCTCAATACCCTAACTTCTATTGATTTGGTTTGTTTCCCCTGTGTGGCGGAAAAGACCAGATTTGTTAAAAGTGTTTCTTAAGTGGTTGAGGGGAAGTGAGAATAAACACAAGGAGACATGGGACGCCTAAAGGCAACCAATTAGGGAGATCCTCAGAGGTAGCCGAGGCTCAGCCCGTGAGCAGGGGTCCTGAGGAGGCTTCTTCCTATAGCATGGAGTCTCTAAGGCCTGGGCTACACTCAGGAGGTAAAGCCATTCTGTCTGCAGGCCCGGGGCTTAGTCAGCCTCTGAGTCCCCTACCCCACCCTGCCCCGCTCAAAGCAACCCGGGAGCCCACTTTCTCCCTGTCCTAACCCCACCTGTGCCTGCTTCACACTTCATTTATCTTCCCCCAAAGTATCTACTTTCTGTAAACTTGCCTAGAAGTCAAGTGGAGGAGGTCATCACCACCTGGGTCTCCACACACTGGACTCCCCAAGGTAGGGTGGGCACTTACAGACCCCCCCTGAGAGGGGTTGAGAGGAGGGTGTGGGGTTCAAGGTCCCCGGGCCCAACCCACTCTGTCCAGTGCTGCAGCGCCCTCTGGAGTTGGCCAATGGTCCAGCAGCACTGGGAGCAGGACAAGGTGTGTGTGATGCAGGGTTGTTTCTGAGGCTTGATTTTTCGGGGGCCACTGGGAGCAGCTGGTTGCGACTGAGACACAGCCTTCCCTTCAACCCTCACTTCACCCCTCAGCAATACTCTGCCATGGCTTTAAAAGAAATCTGGAGAGATATATGGCAAATAGAACCTTACAGCAGGGCACTATATCATCTTCCTATGACCTCTCTGCCTACCCCAAATTGAGATAGTTTGATTCTCAGGAAACAAGGGGCCAATTATCGCCCCCTCCCCACACACAGCAAAGGTGGAAAGTGCATTTGGAAGGGAAGAAAAACTTGCAGAAAGGGACAAAAGAGCTAGATCCTTCGGGTGGAGGCAAGCCGCGGGATGGAGGTGGTGCACTGTGGATGCGGTTTTGAATACAGTAGAGAGAAGAGGGAAGGAGATGGAGAGGGGGGGGGGAAGAAGAGTGGCTGTAGTTGAGCCACAAATTTAGGGGAGGGAATGGAAAGAATGAGTTGATCTCAGCGTAGTAGAGTTAAAGATGACACTGAACAGTAGGCAAAGGGGCTCATGGGGAATTATGATGGAGTGGGATTAGCCCAGAAACTTGAGAGAGAAACTAGGTTCTCAGAGACAGAAACAGGGAAGAATAATTACCTTTTGGACGAGGTGGGATTGCTCAGGCAAACAAAATCCAACCAAACAAAAGTGAGGAGCAAGAAGTGTACCCTTTGTGGGGATGTAAGACCTGCAGAGTGTGGACTTCACGCTCCCACTCAGGAAAGGCGACACCCCAAATCACTCATGAGAAGCGGTCTTGATGCAAATAGCATGAGGAGTTTTTATTCCAAATTCACTGGGGTCCACAGTCATACGCCACACAGAGGTAGAGGACTGAGGACCTCGAGGGCAGAATTGAGATAGCTTTTATAGGATTTACATCAAAGCTAACAAGGGGCCAGTTTTAAAGCTAGGCTGTTATTTCTATTAGGCCTAAAAGCAAGGTCATGGGGCAGTTCAAAACTTGGAATGATTAATAAGGTTTCCTAGGTTACAGAGATTTAGCACATCTGCAAGGTTAGGGGGTTTTTCTTAAGAACCAGCGGGCTCAATGGCCTTGTCCTTGAGCGGCTGGGAGAATGTACTTTCCAGTCCCGGAGTTATCTATATCTTATTGCAGAAGCTCTTGTTTTCTCTGTCTTTCCCTTTTTGTTATGAGTCCTGTCTTTTCTTTGTGGACAGGATGACCCATAACAGTTCCCAGACTTGTGAATAACAACATTCTTCAGAAACTAGGTGGTTATGAATAATAATTTCCAGAAACCAGTCATCGTGACCAAGGTATTTCATGTGTTTTTCTTTTTTCCTGAGCTTTGCATGCAGCTAGGGTGATTTTTAAATACATGCTGATGGACTTTTTCTAAATTTCTAATTTTTAGTGGTCATTAGAGAGTTAGGCTGTATTTTCATCCTTTCAGGGAAACGTGTTGACAAGAAAGAGGAATGGAGCCTGGAGTATGGACTCAAGCATTTTTCATTTTTTCAGTGTGAAACAATGAGGTATTGAAATCCCCAGTCCCAGTCAGTTATGGGAGCTTGGCTTTTCAGGTATTGATGACTAACTCTCATTCTTTGGGATGGAGGAAAGAAATGAAGGGACAGAACCCAGGGCAAGCCTGCTGAGTGTGAAGTTCCACTTAGAGGGCGAAGCATCACTAAGGATGAAGGCTGAATCTCCAGCCAGTTCTTCTCAACTGGCATGCTAAAAAAAAACTGGCCATTGGACTCAAACACCAGAGTTTGAAAGGCACACAAGGAAAGATGAAATTTTGCCAGCTCAGTCTTACCTAACCCCATTCAGTATGATCACCGTAAGAGGGCCAGAAGGGACCTCTAGGTCTGGGGCTGAGCTCCTACTGCCCTTGGTGGAAACAGGAAGCAGTGGTTGGCAAGGGACAGGCTTTGTCCCAAACTATGGTCCCTATACCTCCCCATGAAAGCATAGCATTTCTTTAGCAAGATACAAACACTTCCACTGTGGTTTAAAATGCACAGAGCCTTGAGAAAGCAATATCCCTCAGGCTGCAGTGTGCCGTATAAAAGGAGCAGGTACCCAGAATAATGAGACATATCGTAAATGGGGAAAACAATAGGCTCCTCCAGACAGACTACCCTACTTACAGCTCTCCCAGAGAAGACACTGCTACCTTTTATTTAAAGGGGATAAAGTGGGGGTTGGGAAAGGTGGCTCCACCTTTAAGAGCACTTATTGCTCTGGCAGAGGACTCAGATTCCTTTCCCAGAACCCACATGGTGGTTCACATCCATCCATAACAGTTCCAGGAGATCCATTGCCCACATCTGACCTCCGAGGGCATCAGATACTCATGGTGCACATGTGTCCATTCAGGCAAGACACACACATATAGCTTTAAAAATGTAAGGGGATAGTGTGGTCATGAGGGTCAAGAATTAAGAAGGTAAAACTTTGAGGCTGTGAAAAGTTTCCTGTGGTGGGGAAAAACCAGACTTATTCAGTCATTTGATGGCTGTTGCTTGTTTTATTATTTGTCCAAAGGAGGTGGTATTGGACCGAGGTAGAAAAGATAATGATACATCAGAAATGAGCCAAAGGACTGTCCTTTTGCACAAAGCCCTAACAAGCCATAGCCTTTCAGTGGGTGCTGGGATTGCACCTGCGCACTGGGACCTCCACTTTCTGTCCCTGAAATGACTAAGACAGAAAAGGCTGGAGTTAAATGTGGTTATCAAAGGCGTAATCTGCCATCAGAAGGTGACTTCCACATGTCCTTACAGCTGAGATGTGAGCACACTGGCGTTCCCTAAGAACACAGCACTGCTAAGCAGACCCCAGTCATTACAGACCTGGCTCTGTCCTCATCTCCTGATGCCATGCACTATTTTAGTCCTTAAAATATTTCTTGAATCTTGCCTTGTAATTCTTCTTGTTTTTGTTTTTTTTTTCTGGGACAGGGTTTCTCTATTTCTTTGGAGCCTGTCCTAGAATTAGCTCTGTAGACCAGGCTGGCCTCAAACTCACAGAGATCCACCTGCCTCTGCCTCCTGGAGTGCTGGGACTAAAGGCTTGCGCCACCAACCCCCAGTGCCTTGTAATTCTTGACACAGGATATACAACAACCATGAATCAGACAGAAATGAATTCCTTTTCTTTCCTTTTTTTTTTTCTTTTTCCTTTTCTTTTTCTTTTTCTTTCTTTTTTTTTTTTTTTAAGACAGGATCTCATTACATAGCCTTGGCTGACCCAAGCTCTTCCTAAGCTCTGGGGTCCCAGGTGTGAGCCAGACAATGAGCTTTCCCCCTTACTTTGACTCCATTATGGAGATTCCACGGGCAGAACTGAGTCTACTTAATGCATATGCAAATGTGTACATTGTAAATGTCTACTTTTCTGCAAAGTAAATTCTGGTTTCCATCAAATTCTCAGTGGATCTGTAGTCTGGAACACGTTCTGTTACAGAGGCCCTTGTGCAGAGCTGACTTATCTTAAATATTTGTATTCAAGTGGGAGGTTTTTCTCATTCTGTTAACACTGACTCTAAACTGATCTAGTTCCCGGGGCCTAGGGTAAGGCCTGCTCACAAAAGGCTGTCCATTTTTGCTTGATTTATGAGACTATAAACCAGAGAAACGCCTTCCAGCTCAAGAAGGAAGGCTATTCTCAGCAGCAGAAGGGAGTTAGGGGCCAGGATGTTCAAGTAAATGCCCAGCCAGTAAAATGACTCTTTCAGCTCCTCTCGAGCCCAGAGCCCAAGAGCTCTGTCCGTTTCACCCAGTTCTTCCTGAGCAGAGCCCTCGTTAACTAGATTGCTGCAAATCACTTCCTCCTGCTTCTCTAGCTAATTTCAACTGTGTTGGAGAAATGAGTATCTTAGTAGGGGGAGAGCACAGCATGTAAGCCATGAAGAGAAAAACACCTACTTTTATGTTCTTTGCTCCTTTTCCTCCCTGATCGCAAACTTCTCTTATATAGAAGTTAATCTATATAAGAGAGTTAATAATATAGAAGTACAATGTAGTCGTACATTGTACGATTAGTAAGGTTGTAAGATGAATACAACCTCCAAAAAGAAAATAGTGGCCAACTCGGGAACCAAGATACATGAGAACATTGGCAAGAGCCCTAGTGCAAGTAGCTAACATTAGAGTCCAGGGCCTCGGTGTTGCTCAGAACAGGAGGAGCACTATTAGGAAGCCCATTGCCCTCGTCAGACGTCAAGGTAAACTGCAGCCTTCCCCTCCAAAGTTCTTTTTCCTGGGAGAAGGAGATGCTCAACCACAGTTCTTCCCTTTAATGAAGCTATGAAAGTCAAACAAAAATGGTGGCAGTAACTTCTCATGCTGGGATTCCTGCCCTGATTTTCTAGCATTACTAAAACAAGACACAACTGCACTCAACACGAACCACTGTCACCTCTTGACATCAACAGAAAACAGTTTCTCTTTCTGTCTCTGTGGGAAAAAATAATTTTCATTCCAGAGATTCAGACCTAGAAAAACAAATCCACAACTGTCTACATCCCAGGCACAATAGGGAAAACTTTGTACACAACTTAAGCCATCATTGCACCATTTCACCGAGACTCCCTTTACCACTCAGAATACCTTTAAACAAAACCAAAGACTCATACCATCCCCACTAGTCTTATCCCTAGAACACAATTTCTCAAACACCTAGTTTGTACAGTTTGCACTGAGCATGCTGTCTCCGAAGACT
Source organism: Cricetiscus sungorus (assembly GCA_030556225.1). NCBI lineage: Eukaryota > Metazoa > Chordata > Mammalia > Rodentia > Cricetidae > Cricetiscus > Cricetiscus sungorus. Next base: position 5,124,130 of record JANBXA010000031.1, on the reverse strand, counting down.
CTGCACACAAGTACACGCAGACACCAAAACACAGAAAGAGAAGGTTCTGTGCAAGGGGACACTTTTTCTTCAGTGTGGGCCTGGATTACTTGGGGGTGTAAGTTCCATCCTTTTAACTTTGTAACTGGGTCTCTCAGGTGTGTGTGTATATGTGTGCACTTGCACACAGAATGATAGGTATAGGCATAGGGAGTGAAATGTCACTATTTTTTAGAGGTAGGTGTGAGAGGCACGTAATGATGGGGGAAGGATGGTAGACACACACAACAATGTCGGGCCCCCTTGCTTTCACAGATAAAAATGGGGACTCTGAGTGCCTGGTCATTGTCTCTTTCTTGTCTCCTCATTGCCTTTTAATCCAGCGCTCATACAAGTATGTTTCCCAGAGTCACTAGTTCTGTGGGGATATGAAATAGATACTGAAGCCAAATCGATTTAGGAAACATTGCATTAATAGACACTAAGCAATTGACTGTAGCAGTTCTCAGAGCCCTTGATATATGGGCATGGCCCCTTTCACTTTCCCTCTCTGGAGGGGGAATATATTAGCACACAAGGGTGATGTGTAAATATTTAGGAGCTGATACAACATAGATTCCAACCATTGAGAACGGACCTCACCCATCACTCCTGGTTCGACTGTACCCTTGACAGTGGGTTCAAGCTGAATAATCACGCACACGTACTTTGCACTGTTTCCCAAAATTTTGCCCAAACAGCTCCATTTTCATATGAACCGGTGAGAAATGCTCTGGCCATCAGGGTACAGGAGAGGGCAACTCTGGCAGTGTCTGCTGTAGCACCGGCTGAGAGATTTGACCATGGCTACAGAAGAGACAGATTTCTGTCCCAATTGCTCCCGGAGCTCTGTCCCTGGTGGGTCAGCAGGTGCCTGTCCAGGTGGTGCTTGCGGCCAAAGCTCTTGTCGCATCGAGGGCAATGGAAGGGTTTCTCCCCGGTATGGGTCAGCCAGTGTCTCACGAGGTGGTGCCTCCGGCCAAAACCCTTCCCGCATTCGGAGCACACGTGACTCTTTGGCACCGGCTGGGCGTGATGCTGTTTCTGGGCCCCAGGACTCCCTCCTATCTCTTGGCCTTTGTAGGACTTGTTTTCCGAGTGCACTCTCTGGTGGCTGGCCAGATGGGAGCTACATCGAAAATCCTTGCCACACTCGGAACACCTGCTTGGCTTGTCATGTAGATGGGTTTTCTGGTGCCTGATCAGGTGGTGCCTTCGCCCGAAGCTCTTGTCACACTTGAGGCAGCTGTAGGGCCTCTCCCCAGTGTGTGTTTGCTGATGCCTGGTGAGGTGGGAGCCCCACACAAACTGTTTCCCACACTGAGGGCACGTATGGGGTTTTAAGAGAGAATCCATCTCGGTGCTGCACAGAAGGCTTGAGAAGCTGTCTTCCCGAGGAAAGGGTGGGCTTAGGAGCATTCCTCTGGCACCCCTGGGCATGGACTCCCAGCTCTGATCCTGCCCTGGATTCCAGGGAACAGCATTTTCAGACACACTGGCTAACATTCTGGGTGCTTCTGCCTCTAGCTCGGGAGTCTCACCCTCATGTTCACTTCTATCTCCTATGGGGAAGAAAGAATACAGCTTTTCAAAGGAGAGTCCTAAGGTAGTATCCCAGCACCCAAGTCCCAGGAACATTGTATGGTGCCAGACGCTAGCCCAGAGGGGGAACGCGTGAAATAACAAGAGTCCAATAACTGCGAGGATGTCCAAAAGCCTAGGCTCGATGGGCAAGTGAGCCAAGTTTTCATCCTTACACTTCTAAGTCTTCATTTCACCCATAAAACAGGAACAGTTCTCTCTCTCTCTCTCTCTCTCTCTCTCTCCCCCCCTCTCAGTCCCCTCTTCCTTTCTGTCCTCTCTTCCCCCCTCCCCCAATAAGACTAGAATCCTTCTTTTCCAGAATAACTATGTCCACTTGGTATGCACTCAGCAAGTGATACGTGCTACCATTATTTTTTACCTGCCAACATTATTTTCTCCTGTTCATCACCACCAGCCACCATCTTTACACCTCCACACAGAATGAGAGTGAAGGAACGAGCTGCAGTCATCTCTGGCTAAGTGACCTGCTGTCAGCATCATTAGATACATTTAGAAGACATGTCTACAATGACCTGGATGCTGTCCAACAGCATCAATGACAACTCTTATCCGGTGCCTAGTATGTGCTTTGCTACACTTCCGCTCTCACGTGCTAACATGTTTAACCGTAATAACTTAGGAACGAAGTCACAGGTATGGCCTACAATTCAAGCCCACACACCCTGAGGCAGAGTCTGCCCTCCACGCCTTCTGCACCCCAGTCTTGCTTCTGGGAAACAAACAAACAAAAAAAAGAACTCTGAACATTTTGGTTAGAGGCACGGTAAAGATGACACTGCCAGAGAGTGTGTCTATGCCCTCACCTGCATATGAGACTTTCAGGATATCTCTCCCTTCTAAGTCCTGGGGGTCAGGGACCCATTGTTCTCCTCCTCCATCTAGCTGAGAAAGCATGTCCAGTTTGGGGATCGGAAACCCTGCCCATGAGAAAAGAAAACAGACGCAGGCCATCTTAGCTCAACAATTCTGTATTAGCAAAGCTGCTCCCTAAATTCCTCCTCGGGATGCCAGGACCAGAGTCAGACACAAACCTCCAGTCACTTCTGTTAAGACCCTCTTCCTTTTGCTACAAAACCACACACTTTCCCCCAATGAACCAGTTCTCTCCCACTCAGATTCTCGCAGGCCATGCCCTTTGTGGTCATGACTTTACCTTAGACCCACTCTAAGTCCCACCTGCAGCACCCTGGCCTTTCCAGGGTGATGCTCCAGTTCCCAGGGATCTAGTTCCAGTGTCCCTTTCTCTGTTCTCTAAGAAGCCTCAAACTCCCATCCAAGATGAGCTTCAAGTGTTCACTCCATAATTTAGCATTATGTACAAAAAGATTCTTTGCTTCAACTCTTTGGGCTTAGCTCCAGCATTCTTTCTTTGGTTGAAGCTTACCTAGGCAGAGCCCCTACCAAGGAAAGTGCCCTGGGCAAGCACTATTCAACATCCCCATGGCAGGGGTCCCATCCTCCCAGGGAACAGCCTTTTAGGAAGAGGAAGGAAGGTCCTGCTTACTCAGGGAGACAACAATCCCACAATTTTCCTGCATGACATATTCTCCATAAAAGTCTGTCTGAGAGGGATCCAGGCTCCGCCACTCCTCCTGAGAGAAGCACAAGGACACATCCTTGATGGTTACCAGGCCCTGAAACAAGACAGGGGGTCTTCTGTCAGCAGCTGCTTTGATGGAAAATAAGATCTCACTATGAAAGGCTGAGATAGTCCGAGAAGGAGGGTGAGAGAGAACCCAGGAAAAACACTGCCAACAGGTCACTAGGTGAAGCCCATAGCTTTGGTAAAGAGAAAGGGAGTAAGAAATGAGACCAGGGAGTGAGTGAGGATAATGTCACTAGAGGTTCCCACATGAGGCTGCGAGAAGTCAGAGGCGTGACATACACATCACTCCCTCTTTAACTATAGGTGTCTACTCAGTCTCCTCTTACCTCCTCATCCTTTCTTGCAGACTGTACCACAGCCTCCTTCCTCCACTTGACCTTGCCTTTTCTGTCAATACAACATGATATGAACAAAACACACTTGCTTCCCTGGTATGCTGATGATATCTCTTCAGGTACAGTGGTTGAGGACCTTAAGGACTGTTAGCTCTACCTCTTATTAGCAGTAGTATCCAAACACCTTCATCTCTCTCTGCCCCAATGTTCTCAAATAAAGTGGAGTGATTGTGTTGTTCTCCACTTACTTAGTATACATAAAGAATATAGAAAAGAGTGCACATGACAGTGTTCACCACTCCCGATGCTGCTGCCTTTTCATGGCTATTCTCTAGACTTGTGCTCTCTTTCCAGCTCTTTGCACACTTCTTTCTTCCCTTTTCTTCCCCCAAAGCTCCACTATCTACACACCCCTGTCTGCTACACATTCTTCCAAGCTTCCTTAGGCCCCCTTTTCTTCTTACTTTTTCTGGGATTTTTTTTTCTTTCTTCTATTTTATTTTTTGAGATAAGTTCTCACCATGCTACACAGGCTCACCCAAAATTCTTGGGCTCGGACAACACTTGCATTGTGCCTCAACCTCCCTAGTAACTGGAATTACAGGTGGGAGCCATCATGCCGGATTTCAGATTTTCTTCTAAAAAGAAGTCAATTAGTTATTCTGAACTCCTCACCCCCATCTAACAGATAACATAGCCACCCATTAAAAACCATTATACACCCCTTACAAATAGAAACTATTCCGCCGTAAGCATACCATTAGTGTTCACAGGAACTAACAAGCCAATGGGATGTCGGCAAAGCTATAAGAGTCAAACTGCACCGGCCTTGGGAGAGGACAAGGGGGGCAGAGCTCACCTGGGATCCCGCTGCAAGAAGTGCAGCTGCCATTTCCCAGTCTCCAGTGTTCCCCTCCTGGGGACCTGCAGGAGCCCAGGGAGCAGACTGAGCTGATGAGGGGAGAAAGGCACTGTTAGAGATGAACTATCCATCTTTCCCAGTATGCACTGGGACCCATTTATCTTCAGTCTATGCTCACTGGTAAAAACTCAAGTGCATACATATAGATATAGAGGCCTTCACTCAAAATGTTCTGTAAGGATTTTGTGACATTTAATTAGAATAGTTGTAGTTTGAATGGATACTGCTTGATTCTTACCAAGTAAAGTACATAATGTTGGCCGTGTTCTACAATAGTAATGAGTCTCTAGCACTTCCGGTGCCTCCTACATCCAATACCATTAATTATGCACTTGCATCTAGGAGGAATGGCCATGTGAGAAACAGAAGCCCATTTACACAGTTTGCAAAATGCAGGACCTCACTGTGTACTGGACAGCAGGGCCCAGGGGAGAAAAAGGGGATGGACCTGGTATTGGGTATGCTCTTCAGCTCACGGCCATTAGAGTTACTATTGTTGCCGGAGACAGGGCCATGCTGTATAGCTCAGGCTGGCCTGGAACTCATGAGCTTCCAAGTAATGAGATCACAAATGTGAGCAATCACACCCAGCCAGGCTAGGAGTTATTTTTCTAGATTTATTTATTTATTTATTTATTTATTTATTTATTTATTTATTTATTTTAGTGTTTTGCTTACACATTTCTCTGCAGGCCAGAAGAGGGCACCAGATCTCATTATAGATGGTTGTGAGCCATCATGTGGTTGCTGGGAATTGAACTCAAGGCCTCTGGAAGATCAACTAGTGTTCTTAGTCACTGAGCCATCTCCAGGCTAGGAGTTTTTAATGCCACTTTTTGAGACTAGAAGACATCTACTGCTTCCTAAATGCCCCTTGTGTTCTCACCCTTCTCCTGAAGGGACAGTGGCTCTTCAAGGTCACAGCGAAGGTGCTCCAGGGGCCCCGGTGCTCTTCTCCATGGGCCCTCTTCCTGGCTTCCTCTTCCCATCTGGGGCTCTGCTCCATCCAGCTGTACGTTCATTGACCCCCATCCTGCTCCCAGGGCTGCAGTCTGTTCGGAAAGCATGTCTACAGCAAGCACAGACTGTGACCTGGAACACATCAATAGCAGCTACATAAGGGGGTGACATGCCCAAGGTCATCTCTAAGGGTAATTCCCAAGGGTAAGGATGAAACAGTAAGAAGACTCCCAACAGAATAGCGAAACTTTCCTGGAGAAACCAAGGAATTAACTGACTGGCCCTGCATAGTCAAGGCACTGTCCTCGTGCTATAAGCAGAACATCCCTGATGACTGCAAGAACTTCACTTAAAAATACAATAAGAACAATCCTGAAAACCCAGAGGCTATTCGTTGTATTTCTATTATTCAAAGTGCTGTGGACGTTCGGGAAACACAGGAAGGAATGCATTCAAAAAAGATGGATGTCTTCATACATAGAGAGTCTATGCCACAAATTATAATCTCATCAACTGATTTAGAACCTTCCCCAGCCCCCCACCCCACACCCCACCCCATCCCCGCCCCACCAGAGAGTTTGAGATCCTGTTCTCTCTTTCAGGCTGAACTGGATAACACCTCCTGTAAGAAAATCCCAGGTAAAGGGACGCTCTGTCATATGCTCTGTCACTCTTAGGTGGGAAATGGGAACTGCTGTAAACATAACAGAAAGACCAGTAACCTAGAGAGCCATAAAGGTGAGGGTTAAGTACCCAACACAGCCCTGAGAAATGGCAGGGCAGGGCAGTGAGGAGCTGATGTTTAATTGGAGAATGTGGAAAAAAAACAGAGCTTGGGTAAGAGAAGGAAACCAGGAAAGCAATGTTTTATTAACACAGCCTTTGCGGCAGGGTGGGTTGGGGGTGGGGGTGGGATGTGGATCAGCAGCCCCATGGTCTGAAATGCTAAGATATACTTGTCCGACAAGCACCCATCGCAGTGCATTATATTAAAAAAAAAAAATGTATCCAATTTCAAGAATGGTTCAGAGAAACAGTATTCATTCATTGGAAGAAATGCAAGTCAAGAAAAGAATAGGAAACAGCCATCAGAAAAGCTAAAACCAACGAAAACAGCTTTTGCTTGTCAAGCAACAGAAGGCCCATCAGTCACACCACCTGTAAACATTTCTATGAATCAAACAGAAGAAATGGGTTTTGGTCATAAGAAAGAGATTTAGGTCTTTTTTTTTTTTTTTTTTTTTTTTAAATCAGTCATATAGAGCATATGACCAAATTTGCACTCTGCTTTGAACAATTTTAGAACAAGACAGGTCCCATTTGAGAATGACTGTAGGACAACTTTCTGTTTGACAATCACTTTTTGTGATTCTTATTCAATACTCAAGTAGACAGTCACCAAAAATCCTCCAAGAAGGTGTCAAGATTCCCGTAGATATTTTGGCTCATGTGATCATTCAATAAACCAGAAGGCTGGGAAAGGCTACAACAGACCTCAGGCCACGTACTTTCTTGTCTTTTTCTTTGACAAACGATTTCTAAGCACAATATGGAAAAACAAATTTCTCTTTCATCTTTGAAGTTCAAGCATGGCTTTGGGGCCTCGTGATCGTTTCCTGGACTGATACCCAGTTCAGGCGGGTTCCCTTTCACAGACAAAGTAAAGCAGTGATAAGGAGAAACTTCAATTTTAGCTGTCTCTGAATTTCAGCCCCCATGTTCTTCTCACTTTTAAATGCACGGGGCACTGACCGCCCTTCTTTACCTTAAGCCTTCCTTTTCTCTGCTGCCTGGGCCAGCACTCCAGCAGGTTTCATGTCCGGCCCGGTACCTGGACACTTCTCTCAAACCCATTTTCCTATCATGCCCTGCGCAGAAAAGTCCTCCAACTCCACGGAAGCCTTTCTGAATAGCCCATTGGGCCTGCTAGACGACGACAGAAAAATCTTTGGAAATTCTGGTAAAACCCGAGCAAAGGGAAGTGTGGATACCTGTCACCTGCCTGTATTTTCCTAATTCTGGAGCTTAGGTTCTTAGACTTTCCTTTCTGTCATTTGCTTATGTATCTGGGAGGCAGGGCACCTCAGGAAGTTTTTTGCAGCTAGTTCTGTTGGACAGAGATAGATAGGGCTGTGGTATCGAAGAGTGGCCCAAGGGCACAGGGACAAGAGTGGCCCTGCCGCGGGTGTGGCATGGCTAGGGCTAGAGCTAGAGAGCAAGGTTTCTTCTCTCCGGGTCACAGCACCCTGGGGAGGGTCAGATTTCAGAAGACTCTGAGCCTCACAGAACTGGAGCGGGCAAGCAGGGCCAGAAAACAGGTTCCTGCGAGCCGGGGCTACAGCAAGTGAGAGAAAGGGTGCTGCGGGCGTCCACTCAAGTGACAGCAGCGAGACCAGGCACGCAGCATCGACGCCACTGTCCCCAAGGCCAGGCCGGCTTCCCCCACCCCCTTCGCCTTCACGCTCCCCGGCCACACTCACCCCGCCTCGGCCCCTTGGTGCTGCCTCCCGCCAGGCGCGGCCAAGCCCGCTGCCCGCACAGCCAGCGACAGGCCACCGCGGCCAGCGCGGGGAGGGCACAGGAAATCCCGCCGCTTCCGGGGCTCCGCGGTGCGGGCGGGGATGGGCGCGGTAGAGGGGACAGCTGAACCCATGCTCGGGTCCCCGCAGCCCCGGGGTGCGTTGATCCCGGGGTCCCGCCCACGGTCGACCACCCACAGCGCCCGGTTGGCCAAGTCCAACCGACCTGAGGAAGAGCATGGAGGACAGTGGTCTCCGAAGGACTCCTTCCTTCACATTGGCTCCACCAAGATGGTGCTGTGTGAAGGGGGCTGTGCCTTCAGATCTGAAGAGACATGGGTTGCCAGCATACACGCCACATTTAGAAGATTTATTATTTTTTTTCATGTAATGTTTAAGCTACGTTAGGTTAAGTATATTAACCTCACAGATTACAAATGTGACTTGCACTACATTTCTTTCGGGCATTTCTACCTTAAAGCATTAAGATGGACATGGCTGGAGAAGACCAAAAAGACCTACAAAACAGATAATGGTAGGACCTGATGTGAACGATGCAGTCACAATGTCTTATGGAAATCACTCTGCAAAATCTTATAGCATGCACTTAAAGAATGAATGACTCAAGGCAGAGCATATGTTCTACTAACTCACTGTTAAATGTCATTCATTGTAAATATATGTTAGAAGTCAAAGAAAGAACCCACCTAACTAGAAAAAGAGAAATTTCCAATTCTGAATTCTCACGTACCATTTTGTTAAGACACAAAGTGGGCTCAGTCTTTCTTTCACACCCCACCATACCCCCCTAGAGAGGCATACCGAATATTGGCAGGTTCCAAAGGAGTGATACAAACTTGAAAAAGATGGACTGGCATACAAGTATTCCTTCACTGTTTCAGAAAGAATTTAAGTCTCATTTTTGTCTCCTAGCCCCCTTTACCACTGCCTTGAGACTACTTTGGCTGGCCACACCTTCCTGAAACCTTCCTGAAAGCACTCAGAGCCTTTTTTTTTTTTTTTTTTTTTTTTTTTAAGACTCAAATGGCCTAACAACAGTAACACATGGTTTTAGAGTAAAGCCTCCTGGGTTAATTTTATTATTGCTTGCCAACACCTTTACTATTTCAGATGGGCAAATGTTAGAACCCTGTGAGTCACTTGGGAGGCAGAGGCAGGTGGATCTCTGTGAGTTGGTCTACAAGAGCTAGTTCCAGGACGTCCTTCAAAGCCACAGAGAAACCCTGTATCGTAAAAGAACCCTGTGATTTCCTTCTGTAACAGCACTTTCTACATACTCAAGAATGTGTTCTTTTTTCCTTTGTCTCAACTTTCGCCAACCTAGCTTTCTTCTATGGGATCCAACTGTGGTTCAAATTCATGGAGGGGTCAGGGGGAGCAGCTGAGCTTTCGCAGCATGACAGGCCAGGCCAGGGCTGATGTGAGATGTCCTTCTGTATATGTTTCTCTTATTGGTTGATGAATAAAACACTGTCTACCCAATGAGGCAGAAAGATAGGTGGGACTAGGAAAGGAGAGTTCTAGGAAAGGTAGGCAGAGGGAACTAGCCAAATGCATTGCCATGTAGGCCACCAAAGAATTAACAAGTCTGGACCCTTCTCCAGTAAGCCAAGACCACATGGAAATACATAGATTAACAGAAATGGATTAATAATCAAGACAGAGCTAGCCAATAAGAAGCCCCAGCCACCGGCCAACAGTTTTATAATTAAAATAAGTCTCTGTGTCCTTATTTGGGGTGGAAGCAGCTGTGAGACCAGGCTGGCAGAAGCTTTCATCAACACAGGACAACACGAAGCCTTAGTTGAAGTAGAAGCCCCAGGACTGAAAGGGGTCACGGAGAGAAGTTGAGGTTTGACACCAGGTTGCAGAGTCAGAGTATCAGAAGAGAGCATAGGACAGGCTGTAGTGCAGTTACAGGAGAGACCCCAATATTTTGGAGGAAAGCTGAGGCTGTGGAGTGGAGCCTGGGAAGCAAGCTGTGTGTTCTGTGGGTGGCCACACAAACCCTTTGGAACCCAGAGGGCCATGAGTGAGTCCCTGAAGTCCGACACTGAGCTTCACACTGTTGGGTTTTGGTTTTGCTTTGATTTGATTGAGACTGTGTCCTCCACTCTCTGAGAGTAAGAAAGCCTGTAACTTATTTTTGATTTTTACAAGAGCCCACAATTAAAAGACTTTGGGGTTTTAGGAAGTCTTCGGAATATCCTCAGATAATTTGGAATTTTAGAGAGACTTTGGATATTTACGGAGACTGAATATTTTCAAGGAACTTTGAAAAAGACTTTTGGTATTTTTTAAAGAAACTAAACTTTTAAAGTGTTTGAGATTTCAAAGATGGCAGGACTTTAAAAAAATTTGGGTGTTTTATATTGTGATATTAATAATGACATCCCATCTTGAGGGTGAACAAGAAAGAAAAGGTTATGTGTGTATGTGTCAAGTTAACAAGGGGTCAGTTGTGCTGGCTAGTTTTATGTCACACTGTATATGAGGTCACACCTTCCTGAAGGCACTCGATCTCATAGCCAGGTTTTAGACCTCAAATGGCCTAACAATAGTAACATAGGGTTTTAGAGTAAAGCCTCTTGGGAGTCCTGATAACTTTCTTACTGCTTACCAACACCTTTACTCTTTCAGACGGACTAGACAGAAGCAGTGAGTTCTAGGCTCAACATGAGCCCCAGCTCCAGTAAATATACTAAACAAATGGGAGAGCAATCCAGAAAGACATCAGACATCCACTTCCAGTTGTCACCTGGGCATGCGCACATTGCATGTGTGCTTCTACCCTCACCCCTTAAACACAATGCAGTAGTAGGACCAAGACTCACAGGACCTTGGTGTGCGTCTGAACTGTGCTGCTGGTCAGTTGCCTGGCTTTGAACAAGGAGGCAGATCTGAGCACAAACCTCCATTCTCACATCTGAGCTATCATCTAAACATGGACTGAGCTCAGGCGAGTCTCCCCTGCTGCGCTGTGTTCTTGATTGACACTCCCCCACTCTCCTGGTTCAATACCTCTCTAGTCTCATCCCCTGGGTTTTGTCATCTAGCATGGAGAGTTACTGGTTGTTGCCTTTGGTCACAGGTTCTTCTGCAGTGACTTATAGCTGCTTAAATTTCTGGAGCAAAACAAATAATGGGAGCTCAGACACCCTGAAATCCTATGCATATAGTATCGATATGAAAGTGAATATCCACTCAACTTGTAATTAAAGACTTGAAAACTAAAGCCAGATGAAGACACTTTTCTTCATATATCTGGAGATGAACTGTTTTCAATTGTAATGTGTAAGGTGAGCAGATTTTGGTGAGACCTTTCTGCACTTAAATATTGGTAGCATGTATCTGTGTTTGATGCTTTAGGAAATAATTAATTACCTCTCTAGGAAATTTATCCTAAACAAAATTATTCAAATGCAGAGGAAGACTATATGTGAAAAGTATGTATTTTGATATTATTTGAAGCAGTTACATTAAAATTAACTGAATTGTAATGACTATAGAAGACATTCTAATTGAAACATAGGGCAGGCTATTTTTAATGATTAAAGTGATTATAGAAGAGAGATATAAATATTATTGATATAATGCCTAATAAAAGGCCATGAAATAGTTTAAATTTATTAAATTTTATAAAATGTATACACAGTAGGGTCCCAAGAAAAATGCAAAGATAAGTTGCTGCATTGTAAGGATAGTAAAACCTCTCAGTTTTAAAATTTTCAGTTTTCAAAAAAAATATGCTTTTATGGTTTCAGTGAAAAGTTCCTCTTGAGGGAAGGGTAGTACACAACTCACATTCTAGCATTTAGCTGTAAATTCAGCCAACTAAGCCTGATGCCACCAAGCAGAGTATAGTTAGTTCCTTTTACCACCCTACTTCCACACTGCATGCTGCCTAAGAAAATTCAACCTGATGGGAGAAGCCATTGTTTGAGGAGGAGGCTTAGCCACTCAGTTCAGAGAAATGGCTCCAGCACTTGGATGTTTTTCTATCAGTTACTCCGTCTTTTGCCTGCCCCCTCTCTAGATGCTCACCAGTGTCAGATCTGTGGTATGGGGAAGATTGGAGGCAGGTGTTTCTCTGTATCAAAACCGCTGGAAGAAAAGGCTTGAAAGGCTTCCAAGGGGAACAGAGTGTCTGGAATACAACATGCTGTGCACTAAAAAGAAAGGAAACCAAAGACACACTTCTCCCCCTCTCAGTCTGGCTGCACACTGCATGATGTCTTTGAATAAATATTTATAGACACCTGGTGTTTGGGATTTTAGATAATGAATAAAATAACTCTTGTTTGTGTCAAAGAAAACAAAAAACAAGGCCTGTAGATTTTGTTTTATCTCTGCTGGTTTCTGAGGTGCTGAACTGAATCAGGCTGTGTCAGAATTTGTTGAGGTGGGACCCCAAACTAAGTGAGCCCTAAAGTGATTTCAGGCCAAGGTGTTGGCACTTGGACAGGAGAGTCTCTACCAGAGAAAATTAGAATGATCCTAAGTCCTTGGCACCATAACTTGGGATGGCCTGTTCTTACCTCTGCAACTTCCCACGGGTAGACCTGACCCTCCCCATTCAGACCCAGATCAATATAGGACTGTTGGACTTCCTACCATATGTCAGGTCCATTGTGCCCTACTTGTAAATTTAGAAGGTGTTTTCTTCTCCTCCTCCTCTTTTCCCCACCTCTCCCACTGAGGACCAAACCCAGGACCTCATGTACTTTAAGTAAAACATTCTATTTCACATGCCAGCCCTCTACTCCCTCGTCTCAAGCTGAGTTCCCACAGCCATGACCATGTTGGAACTCTTCACATGTGGAACAGGGTAAGGATGGAGGAGCTTGAAAAGCTGACTTCCCCCGTCTACTTCATATTGAAAGGAAATGACATGGAATGCTCCAAGAACTCTGTCCTGTCTCAGAAGTTGGTTTTCTTTCCCAACCAATCAAATCAAAATTGTGTGGCAAATGACATAATTAAAAGTGAGCTTGTGTTTAGTTTTGGATAAACACTAAAATGTTGGGATTTGTGTATTCTGATTGGATAAAAACTAAAATGTTGGCATATGTGTGTTCTGATTTGAGTGAGCGTTAGTTAAGCTCTGGATATCTTACTTAATTGTCTTCTTCGTGCTTCCTCATTTGCCCCTTATGAGGGTAAGGATGCTCCTAGACAATCTGGGTGACTTAATACCTTTTTTTGTTTTGTTTTTCCCCCTGTTTGGTTCCCCTGTGTCAGGCTGGTTATGGTGGGCAAATAAATACTTAGGTGCTACTTGTCTAGGCACTAGTTCCTACTCAAAGAAAAGTAATAGTATGTGGGGGCTTTCTTTGGTGTTTAGATTACAGCTCAAAGAATGGCTACTCATCCCGTTCATAGCCCAGCTCAGCTATGCTGAAGAGTAACCAATTGATAGTACAGTTGATTGACACTTTCTAAAAGGGAGAATCCAGTGATATGCATTGTCATCTTCTTGGAGCTTCAGCAGAAAGTCCACTAGATGAGTGTTTTCCTCTCTACATCATCATGTTATCATACCCACTTACCTCACTGTGGGGAAACAAGCATTGGTATCATTGGTTTGCTTTTGTCCTTGTATGAAGCAATAGCTATGTTTGGCATATATGCAAGAAAGCAAATTCTCTTCTAGACAGCATGATTTTGCTAAGGCCCCAGTGTCCTTCATAAAACATTGACCCTGGCACTCCAGTCCTTGCCCACTTTACATCCTCCCTCTCATTTGACCTGCAGTCTTAGGAATGAAAAGCAGCTTGGCAGAGATAGTAGTCTTTGATGCTGCCTTTTCTCAAGGATCATAGAGTCATCCATGGCCATCTGGGCTAAGGTAAAGAACCAAAAAATATTCAGCACATCACCTGATTGTAATTATCTGCGGAGCTGGTCACTATCTGATATTTTATTATCTATTTATCTCTGCTCTGACTTCTTAGGTTGTGACAAGAGAGCCTGTCAATATGTGGGACAAAGTTTGCTTTGTGTGAAACCACACTGTTACAGAGAAGTGATGAATTGTGGGTGTCATTTTAAAAATCCAGTTATAAGCAAGCATCTCCACAAGCACTCCAGTCTCTCAGATGAGATAATGTCTAGAAATGTAGCCAGAGAGATGAGCGAGATGGCCACTGAGTCACAGGGAAAACTCAAAATATCTCCTTGACTCCTTATCTTCTATCTTTCTTGACTTGGTTTTAAACTTTTCCTTATCTCAATTTGTCCATCCAAAAATTGATTGTAATACCACATCATTTGCACGGTTTTAATAATTTACTTGGGCATTTCATGTGCAGTGTTCAGCATACACTATCAATTAGTCATTATTAAATGTCTATGCTATCTGTTGCCTGAGTTTGACCTGTCACTGTTACTAAAAAAGAAAATTACTTGTAAATAGTATACAGCAGTTTGTATAATTGTGATGTCTTCACACATGTAAACCATACACTTTACTTATACTCACGCCCCATTTCTTATTAGTTCCCCACTAATGGTTCCCCTACAAAGAGTCATTTGGAAATAATTAGATCACTTTAGTAAACACAGAAATAAAGACCAAACCAAAGGGAAAGAAATGGAGGCAGTGGGGGGATAACACCACTTTGACAGCTGAGTTGTAAGTGATTTCAAAATCAAAACACAGACTGAGGGAGAGGAAAGAGGAAAATATCCCTAGGGTCCTAAGAGCTATCATGGGATAGATACTATATCATGGCATAGATAACTACATCACGGCAGGCCTAGCCCTTGTCTTTCCCAATAGAAAGAGCCTTGCTGGGTGTTGGCGGCTCATGCCTTTAATCCCAGCACTCAAAGGCAGAGGCACAAGTGAGTTCGAAGCCAACCTATTCTACAGAACACGTTCCAGGACAGGCTCCAAAGCAATACAGAGAAACCTTGTCTCAGGGAGAAAAAAAAAAAAAAAGAGCCTCCATGTGCTTTATTCAGAGGGAAAGAGGAGCAACTATTGCTCACTAGGAAGGCGCCTCCTTTGTCTACCCATGTGCCAGCATTGATAGAAGAAACATAAACTCATGTTTGCTATGGTTTCAGTGTGCATGCCTACCACCATCTGTATGACTTTGGACTTGACCTGACTGGTGTAACAAGGAGGACAGACATGTCAGAAAGGCTGGGACTGGATGGGCTATGCACTCTCATGGAGATGCACCAGGAGCCTGGAAACTCAGTGGGTTTATTTTATGTCTCTAAAAGAGTTTTTTTTTTTTATGGTATACAGATGAACATGGAGGTGGATTTTTGGTGCGTGGCTAAATAAGGAGATGGATTTCTGGTAATGACTGAACAAGGAGGTGAGGTATATAGCTAAACATGGAGATGGGTTTCTGATATACAGATGAACAAGGAGTCTTGTTTATCTGGCTTGGTAGGAGGTCTCAGTAGTGATTAGTCTCACATTGTAGTTTGTAGTCATACAGGAGGAGGAATCTGTGATAGATAATTTGTGTGCACTCTCTCAACATTTGTACTCAGACCAGGAAAAGGCCTGGACATCCCTTTAAGCCCCGCCACTCCCAAGGGTGTGAGGCATTGGGATTCTTGACACAGCCCATGTCTATGTCAAATAATACACATTCACCCTTCACTTCATCTACTTCCCATATACCCACAAAGTTTGTGTGTTGGAACCTTAATCTTTCAGTGAGGCAGTGTTGAGAGGTAAGTCACAGAATGGAGCACTCATGACTGAATTAATGGCTTCCCCGTGGACCTGGGTTAGTTTTCCTGGTGGTGGGAGTTCTAGCTTTCATGCAGCTGGATCAGTCCCCTCTAGAGTGAGCTGTTATAAAGGGAGGGTCTTCTCTTACCTTGTCTTTTTACACATACAAACTTGCACTCCCTGTTTGCACCGTAAATTCCAAGCAGTGGGCAGCCAACATCAAGCTTGGACCGAGAGCCTAAGTATACTTCTTTTCTTCACAAGTTCCCAAGACTCAGGTATCCTGTTACAGCAACAGAAAG
Source organism: Cricetiscus sungorus (assembly GCA_030556225.1). Classification (NCBI taxonomy): domain Eukaryota; kingdom Metazoa; phylum Chordata; class Mammalia; order Rodentia; family Cricetidae; genus Cricetiscus; species Cricetiscus sungorus. The sequence continues at coordinate 5,108,143 of JANBXA010000031.1, read as the reverse complement.
TAGATGAAGCTGAAGTGCTGGGAGACTTCCAGGCTAAGAGCTCAGACATTTTGGGGATTCTTTTACTCTTGTGCCACTCTCAATCAGTGAAAACAACTGATTCTCAGAACAGAAACACGTGGACAATTACTCAGACTGTTTCGAATGCAGTCACACCATCGGTCTTGTTTCATAATTTTCTTATTCTAAATATTTTCCCAAGGGTGTTACATAAACAGACTTCAGAAGGGTAGCTGCATCGAAGAACCAATGAGTGAGCAGCTGAGCTTCATGTCCAGGAGATAGGTGAATTGATGTCTTCAATTCAGTGCTTATCATTTTGATTCCAATAGTTTAGCAACTTCCTAATATGTATTGAACAAGAATGCCTTTCGATTCTGTTTTCTTTTTAAGATTTATACTTATGTTATGCATGTCGGTGCATCACATGTATGGCTGGCCCCTGAGCAGGCAAGAAGAGAGCATCTGAAACTAACGTCACAATGGCTGTGGTTATGGGCAATGGGAACAGAACCTGGGTGACTAGTGCTTCTAACTACTGAGCTTTTAGCTACTGAGCAACCTCTCCAGCCACAATTACTCAGTGTGCTTTTTAAAAATATTTATTCTATTTTTATTTATGTGTATAGATGGGTCTTTGAATTTGTGTGTGGGGTACCCTAGGCAGTGGAAGAAGGTGTCAGATCCTCTGGGGATAGAGCTACACGCAGTCATGTCCCTCCTAATGTGGGTTCTGGGAACCAAACTCTGGTCCTCTACAACAGCAGCAAGCACTCTTAACCCTTGAGCCATCTCGCCTGTCTCCAAGTTCCCTTTTTACTTTGGAAAATCTGAACTTGTAAGTTACTTGCTTGCCTCTTTGAACTGCATATACATAGTGTCTGGAAACTCTGGCCAGCTTTACAACCCAGGGATATTTTTCCTGAGGACCTAGGAAGCATCTCTGAAGTAGGGAAAAGTCTTCCCCATTGTAGGCTTCTGAAGAGACACTGAGTAGCAAACACAAAGAAAAACACCTGAAAACTCAGAAGTGACCCAGTGCACTGGATATATCCTATGGACTAACATCTCTGATAATATCATCCAGAACTTTTCTACTAACTCACCCTGGTTTAAAAATTCTCCTGCCTTTGAGGGAGAGCCTAATCCCTACTCCAAATGACTTGACAGATTTTGATGATCCCTCTCCCTCCCTGTGGAGTGGGGGTGGGGTGGGATGGGAGAGGGGTCAGGGGGGGCATGGTAGGGAGAGAGGGAAAGAGAGGGAGAGGGAACTGGGATCCATATGTAAAATAAAAAATATGTATATACATATATATAAATTATATATTATACACATATACATACATATACATAATACATATACATAATACATATACATACACACATATACACACATACATACATACATACATACATACATACATACATACATATATATATATATATCTCCTGCCTTTGGTTCGGTGGAGTTGAGTCTCTCTAGTCTGCCATAATAGTCTTTAAAGTCTTCCTGGTCTGTTTAACTCTGACACATTTCCTACAGTGATAAAATTAGTGAACATGTAACTTTAGTTTCCTGACTACTGTGGATGACTGCATTTTTAAGATAATAAAAAAGTGCTATAGAAATGAGTGAATTATACAGACAAGATGATGTGTTTATTTGTCCAGAAAACTCAAAGGAGTTTGTAAACAGGCAATAAGAACAAAAATAGGATTTTGAAAATGCATGTTCCTGTGCAGAAAAACGGAAGCCGCTCTACTTTAAGACAAAATTTATATACAGGAGTAAATGTATTAAATTATAATTGTGATGCTAGTTACAAGAAAAGGCTGTTTTCAGATTCTAGAATGAAAACTTTTTCCTCAGAATATCTCTTTGTCTGGTTTTGGTATCAGGATCTCATAGTTACTTGAGAATATTTCTGCTCATTTGTGTTTTAGAAGGTCTTACTTAAAATTGATATTATTGCTTCTGATAAAAAATTTTTTTAAAAATTCACCATAAGGATGTGCAAACTTAGGGTTTCTTTTATGAGATGTTTTAAAGTACAAATTGAACTGTTCTGAGTCTACTTAAATGTGAAAATTAAAAACAAACATTTTCAGTACCAAATACTGGCAAGGATTTGGAGAGCAACTGGGATCTTCATACGCTGCTGGTGGGAACATGGAATTGTACAGACAGTATTCAAAATAGCAAAGCAGTTTCTTACAAAGCTAAGCATCACAGTCAATACAACCCCATAATTCCTCTTCTAGGTATTTACCCTAGCTGTTACCTTCACAAACATTTCCACTCATATATGTGGATCACACAGTAAATGAATGTATCAGTATCACTATGCTGAAGGGAAGGAAGCAGACGCAAACATCGACTTTACACTATGATTGTATCTGCATGAAATTCTAGCAGAAGCTAAATTATAGTCATGGAAGGTTGTTCTGTGATTGCCAAGGGCCAGAAGTCGAAAGGAAATATACTGACAAAAGGCCCATGGGAGCTTTGTGTTAGGATAGAAATATTTTATACATGATTGTAGTGGTGATTTCTATTCCTATACCTGCAGTTCTCAAAAAAATGCCTTTATGAAACTCATCGCAATATACAATGATTTACACTGATACCATTTTTAAAAATAAATAAATTGCCAAGATGTATATTAAAGTTGGTGAGTTATTTGCAAGTTATGCCTCAGAGATAGATTATTTAGAAGATAAGGCCAAGGCAGACATCACACAGCCACCTCAGATCCAAGGAGGAGGAAAATGAGATGGGAAAGCTGCTATTACACCTAGAAAAGATTATAGGTTCAGGACACTGGATAGTCTGGGCCACTTTTAAATCAATGGACCACATTCCTGGGCTAGCATTGGAGCTGAAACAGAATGACCAGCCCACTGGGTTCCATGCTCACCCCTAGTAAAAAGGTGTTGACATTGAAACATACATAATGTAATGGGACAGTAGAATTCTACCCAAAGGAAAATGGGTTCTGTTACCACAAGAAAATGGAAAGTATTTGGAGGGGGGCCAAACTAAGAAATGTTCTCTTCAAGACAAAGTAATAAACAAGTATGTTTAAATTAATTTCATAACAGAAGAATCAGATATTTTTAATGCTTTATCCCTGAACAGAATTAACCTTAAGGCCACCAAAGGAAGTGGCATTACTCAGACAAAATCTTGGTGTTTTCACATAGCATCTGACTCTAATGGCATTCATATTTAATCTTTCCATTTCGTGACCTCATTCTCTGAAGCATTTTCTTCACCTTGTGTCTTTGACCGACTTACTCAAAATGCTGGCAGCATTTTCCAAGCATTTTTCTGATAGCCGTTGTCACCTCCTTGTTCTTCAGGCTGTAGATGATGGGGTTCAGCATGGGAGTAATGACACTGTACTGCAAAGAGAAAATTATTTCCATGGGGGAGCCCGAGGTGGGCATGGTATAGCGCAGGCAGGCTGACCCAAAGTACAAGATCACTATAGTGAGGTGGGAAGAGCAGGTAGAGAAAGCCTTGCTTCTGCCGGTGGTGGAGCGCATGTTCAGGACTGTGGAGAAAATGCACCCATAGGAAGATAAAACCAGAAGAAAGGTCCCAGAAGCATGTATAACAAAAGACCAGAGCAAGACAGTGGCATTAGTAGACACGTCAGAGCACGAAAGAGGGAAGAGAGAAGGAATCTCACAGTTGTAGTTATGTATGGTTCCATTGTCACAAAAGTCCAAATTCACAGCTAGGAGGGTATTAATGAGGGAGTTCACTATGGCCAGGCCCCAAGACCCACACACAAGCCCCTCACAGAACTGGTTGCTCATCATCTGGCCATAGAGTAGAGGATGACAAATGGCTGCATAACGGTCGTAGGCCATGACTGCAAGAAGCAGGGCCTCAGTGCCTCCGATGGCAAACACGAAGAAGGCCTGGGCCAGACAACCCTTCACAGGGATTGTTTTTGTCTTAGCCATCAGATTTTCCAGCATCTTGGGCACAGAGACTGATGAATAAGAAATATCCACGAAAGAGAGGTGGCCCAGAAAAAAGTACATCGGTGAGCGGAGCTGAGCATCACCCATTATCACCAACAGTATGATGGAGTTCCCTGTCAGGGTCAGGACATAAATCACAAGGAAAATCACAAAGAGTATGGCTTGGAGCTGAGCATCCGAAGGCAGTCCAAGAAGGAGGAACTCAGAGACAACACTCACGTTTCCCATAGCTGTGTAAGGCATCTTCCCTTGGAATGTGAAAAACAAAAGCAATGAAACAACAAAACCTCCTCTTACGTGATGTGTTCTCTTCTTCAAATAAATAATTCCCTCATTACTCCAGAATCCAGATTTCAATGACTGTTGGTCCAGATATGTTAACAACCTTGATATTTTAAACACCACACATTCTTATCCTCCTGACATAGGCTATTGGGCTTTTGTTGCTTTAGTATTTCTTTGTTTTTGGTTCTCCTGAAGAAAATGGGGATGTAAAAAAGAACATGGACAAAGAGAAAAACATGAGTAGACTGAAAAAAACGGTTTAGCTGAAGAGACACTGCAGTCATGGAAGGAGCCTAGTCAAGTATGAAGAGAGATTTTAAAAATATTTGGATGGTGGTCATATCAACATTGCTGCAACTGGGGTATAGTGGAAGTTTCTTTGGAAAAATATAGATAATGAACTATAAGATCAACTATTGTCCTTCAGTGTCCTAAGGATACACTATTTAAAGGAAAGTAATGTGAAAGAATGAACAAACAAGAAACACCTGGAAGAAAGCAGATAAAAGATGTGTAGTTGTAATCATGGAGTTAATTATAGTTTCTTATTATAATTTCCTCTTGCTCTGGTTGGCTCAGATATAGATATCTAGCTCAGAGAGATTGCATAATTTCAGCATCATCCGTGCTCCTCACACTTTTAATCAATAGAGGTTAAGACGCTGTATGAGGTCAGAGTTGGATGGCTTCCATAGGACTTACGCATTTTCTCTAGGTTCTATATAAGCAAAGTAAACCGTTAAAGAGTGTGTTTTCCTGGAGTGGTTTAGAAACTCATGAGTAATGGTTTGTCCACAATGCCTAGAGGGGGTTCTTGCTTTCCATCCTGAGACAAGCCTTTCATCTCCTGATGATAGGAGAAAGCACTAGATAATAACACCAATAAATCCTTTCTTCTGAGTACAGACACCATGGTGCCCGGGAGTCAGGAAGGAAGCTACACTGTTGATGGAGTTTCAGACACATCAACAAAAAGAAGTGCCCCTTCCAGAGTTAGCCCCAACTCATCACCAGGGATGCCTTGCTTTATAGAAATATTTCTGATTTTAGAAATTAAATTGAAGAAATAAAGCTCTTGCATGTGTGTGCATGTGTGTAGTTACACACACTCATGCCCACACAGAGTCCAGAGGGGATGTAATTGTGTGCTCTGTCACTTTCTGCCCTTTCCCTTGAGATAAGATTTCTCATTGAACCTAGAATGAGACTAGTGGACAGCAAGCCCCAGCTACACTCCTGACTACCTGTTCTAGGGTTATAGTTGCTCCTGGCCACACCAGGTTTTTCACATGAGTTCTGGGGATTAGAACTTAAGGCCTCATGTTTTTGCAAAATTCTCTTTACCCAGAAAGAAAACCACCTGTTTTTGTGGTTTCATGTGAATATGCAAGGATATTTAATGGCATCATCAAAGGCCTTCACAGAGGGTTTTGTCTTTACTATAATGTCTAGAGAAATGGGTCAACAGTTAAGGATGCACACCGCTCTTGAAGATGACACAGTTCAGTTCCCAGTACCCACACTAGGCATCTCCCTCCAAATACAATACCTTCTTCCAGTCTCTGTGGGCCCCTCACACATTTAATATATTCACACAGACACACATATACAGAATTTAAACTAAAAAATATTTAATAGGGTTCAAGAAAACAAAATAATACTTCTACTATAAAATATCTTATTTTCTTTCTTAGTGTTTGAAATCACTCTGGTTTTAGCCATTCGCTTCTATAGACTTTAGAGGAACCAAACTTGAGGAAGTATAATAAAATGAGATTAGTGGAAACTAAATGCTATGCATTTATTGGAAAACGCTCAAGGGATTTCTTAGGATAACTTATCCCAGAATTACACATGAAATGAACACCTCCTCACAGAAGAGATTCTAAAAGTTGTACATGAAGCACGTAATGAAAACACGGTCCAGAGAGTCAGCGCCTGTGTGGGAACCCCGGGTTAATTGGGGACTTTGGGGTCAGTGTCTTCTCGGATCTCTGGAATCAAGACAGACTTCCAGCTTTAGAAGCCGGAGGGAAACTTGAGAAGCGAAGGGAACTTAAGATTGAAGGGTTCTGGAAACGACCTTCACTGCAGATTTTGCCCTGACAATGTCTGCCATGCCCATACTTACCTGTCTGGGAGCAGCGGTGGCAGATGGTTCTAATGATGAAGTGAACAGCTCTGGAACTTGTAAACATGGCTTGTTGGATTAGGAGATACAGAACAAGGTGATTAAATTTTATCATTTATATCTTCACGGCTCCCTAGCCTTGCCTTGGCAGATCTGGCCTAGCTTCCTGAACTGTCTAGAAAATTCCCAGATGTTCTGATCCAGCGATGAGGCGAGAGAGGATCAGAACGAACATAAAGTGGCGCTGGGGAGAAAGCATCAAAAATCATTTAGCCAGTGTGTGTGTGTGTGTGTGTGTGTGTGTGTGTGTCTGTGTGTGTGTCTGTGTGTGTGTGTGTGTGTGTGTGTGTGTGTGTGTCTGTGTGTGTGTGTCTGTGTGTGTGTGTGTGTGTGTGTGTGTGTGTGTGTGTCTGTGTGTGTGTGTGTCTGTGTGTGTGTGTGTGTGTGTCTGTGTGTGTGTGTGTGTGTGTGTCTGTGTCTGTGTCTGTGTGTGTGTGTCTGTGTGTGTCTGTGTGTGTGTGTGTGTGTGTGTCTATGTCTGTGTGTATGTGGCATTTCCCCCAAATTTACAATGAGGATGACAATACCACTTACAAAACTGTGAGGACTTAGCACTAAACAAGCCATGTCTGGTACTTCTAACCTGTTCACCATTCTAGTGTTAATTATTCAACGTTCTCCACCAAGCTAGAGAGAAACAAGGAACCAGAAATAAGATAGGGTAGGGGCATAATTTACTCCACAAGTGAAGCAAGCTGGGTAATTAGAGCAGTGGAAGGGGAAGAGGACGAGGGTGGGTGAAGGAAACATGTGGAAGGAAGGAAGGAGGGAACACCAGCTCCAGGACGGGGTCAGGAGAATTCTGCCTGGTTCCTTGATTTTGCATCCTGTGCCTGGATTGAGAGAGAGTTCAGTTAATCTGCCTTGAGGGCAAACAGGAACCCTTTTCACAACCATTCAAGTCCTGTAACTGGTAATTCTTTTTCATTCTAGGAATTAAAAGAGTCATATTTACAAGAATCATCTCTGTCAAAAATGGTCAGAATGGTCTCTGAACCAGGCTTGTCCAGGCCCTTGAAGAGACAAAATAGAAATCAAGGAGTTAAAAGTTCCCATCAGTTCATTATTTAAGCAGCTTGCCTCCTATGCCTCACTCCCAGGCACACATTCACTCTCTCCATGTAGCTTCCACATAGTTCTCAGTATCCGTGAGCAGTAGCAAGCAGGAGTTCTCATGGGTAACTGAGCATGGCAAGCAACAGGTTTAAGTAATTGATAAATGGGTAGCTGAATCGGATCCCCAAAGACAGCTGGGTTGGCGCCATGTATTCCTTGAAGGCAGGACCTAAATCCAAAACTGTCAACTCATTAACTTCTTATTTGTTTTAGTTTGACTTGATTTCAAGTTGGCATCTGATACTGTTTGTATTTATCAGGCACAGTATGATGCTTTGACACACATATGTACCACAATCAACTCAGAATCATTAGCATGCCAGTCACTTTAAACATTCTTTGTGGTATGTGCAAAATCTCTTCTAGTTATTTGGAAACACATAGTTCATCGTTGTTACTAATGGCACCTTATTGGGAAACAGACCACCACCGGAATACCTCCTCTTAGATCGCCCCCTGCACCCCTCTCCCTCCCTCCACAGTCTGGGAACCCACTTTCTACTTTGCTTGAGATCCACTTCCTTACAGAGACTCCACATAAGAGTGAGAGCAGGCAGAGTCTGTGCTTGGCTTCTTTTCTTCAGAACAAGGATCTTCGGCTCCAAGATCATCACACACACGGCAGGAGTTTACTTGTCTTTGTCTGAACTGTATTTATACTGCCCTTAAAAACTCCTTCCAACTGTCCACTGACACAGGCTCATTCCATATCTGACCTAATATGACTAATTCCGCATGAGCATGTAGAATCTGTTTACTGTGCTGGTTTCAGCTCCTCCGGGTAATATACCCTGTGGTGGGATTGCTGGATCATATGGTAGTTCTAGCTCTAGTTTTTAAAGGAATTTCCATAAGGTTACAATAGATGTTCATGTCCACCGACAGTATATAAATGTCCCTTTTCTCCACATCCTCACCAGCACACATTAGTTCGTTTTTGTCTTACTCTGTATCCTAGGCTAGTCTCAAATCATACTCTACCAGCCTCTGCTTCTCAAGTGTTGGGATGACAAGCATGTGTCACCAACCCTGGCTTTGTTTGCCTAACAGCCCATTCTTATTAAACTTAGGTTGTATCTGTTTGGTGTTGATTTGAATTTTTTCCCTAATGACTGGTGATATTAAGTATTTTGTCATGTAGCTGTTAGCCATTTTGCATACTTACTTTTGTACAGCATCTATTAAAGACTTTAGCCCATGTTCAGCCACTTTTCTGCTTCAGTTTTACCATTGAGTTGTTAGTGCTCCTTGTAAATTCTGGGTATTACCTCTCTGTCCCTCCCCTGTAGGCTGTGTCTTTGTTCTATTATTCCTTTCTGCACAGGAACATTTTAAGTTTTATAAAGCTCCGTTTGTCTATTTTTGTTTTTATTTTCTGTGCTTCTGAAATCCAAAGTAAGTGCTTGCCCAGACCAATATCATGAATCATCTTTTCTGTACTTTATTCAAGCTGCTTTATAAATTTAAATTTGGTCTTGTGTGTAAGTATTTAGTCAGTATTGATTCGGTTTTTGATGTAGTAGGGCATGAGGGTCTAGTTCACTTTAGTTTCTAGTTTTCCCAAGACCATTTATTGAGTGGAATGCTCTTTCACCAGAAGATGTTCTTGGCGTCTTTGTCAAAACTCAGTTCAGAGGAGGGGAGAGATTCTATTCTGTTCCATTGTTCTGTGTCTGTTTTTATGCCATCATCATTTTGTTTGCGTACTATAGCTTTGTTCTATTGTCTGAAGATTTGCTTTGGTAATTTGAGACCTTTTGAGGTTCCATTAAAAACCGCAAGATTTTTTTTTCTATTACTATGTAAAGTGTCCTTGGTAGTATGAGTTTATAAGTCTCTTGAGGTTCTATGAGCACTTGATGTTGAGCCTTCCGGTCTGTGAATACAGTAGACTTTTCACAAGCTTTCCTCCTCACTAGTGTCTTTTGCTGTTTCATCATACTCCTTGTGAAGATATTTCTCTCTTTGGCTTCTGGCTGAACTTACGTCAAGGTGGGTTTTGGCCATTACAAATACATGGTCTTCCTTTTTCAGATTACTCCTCTGAGTGTGTCTGATAGTGTGTCTAAACATACCTACTGATTGTTGTTATTCCTATTTTAATTTTTTTTAAACGTTGAATTTTTCATACATGTGTACAGAGTATCTTGATCATGACCACCCATCACTGCCTTCCTCCTACCCTCCCAAGCCACCGCATCATATCTTCCTCCCAGCTTCTTGTGTCCTACTTTGATAGGCTTTTTAGGTGCTTATGATTTTTTTTTAACTCACTGAGCCCAGTTAGTACTTCCCACAGACACACTTGTATGGGGTCTTATATGGCTAGCCACAGCTGCTGTGAGGTCATTGTGTAAATCCATGTCCTGTCCAGAGGACAGCATTTCACAGTGCTACTTACCATTCTCCAGCTCTTATGTTCTTTCTATCCCTCTTCTGCGATGTCCCCTGAGCATTGGTGGGGGTTTTAGAATGTTGCTATAGATGCCCTGTCCATATCTGCATATTCATGGTCACTTATTGTCTTTGGGTTTCTCTTGCTGTGAAGAGAAACCATGACCAGGGCAACTCTTTTTTAAAATTTTTTTAAATAGTTTTTCTTATTTTACATATCGATCCCAGTCCATCTACTTCCCATACCTCCCCAAACTCCCCCATCCCATCCCCTATCCACTCCCCAGGGAGGGTGAGGCCTTCAATGAGTGATCATCAAAGTCAGTAAAATCATTTGTGGTAAGGCCGAGGCCTTTTCCTGTGTCTCTAGACTAAGAGAGTATCCCCTCCATGGGGTTACTCCTGAAGGAATTGACTCCTGAAGTCTATTCCTACACTCGAGATACATCCTGGTTCCATTGTCAGAGGTACCATAGACTTCCCAGGCCTCCTAACTGAGACTTACATTCAGGGGGCCAAGGCAGTGTTATTCTGGTTTCCAAGCTATCAGTCTGGGGTCCATGAGCTCACCCTTGTTCAGGTCAGCTGTTTCTGTAGGTTTCTCCAGGACCACGGCAAGTCTTATAAAGGAAAACATTTAATTGGAGTGGCTTACAGTTTCAGAGGTTTAGTTCATTATCATCATGGTGGTACATGGCAGTGTGTAGGCAGACTTGGTGCTGAAGAAGGAGCTGAGAATTCTATACCTTGATCTACAGGCAACAGGAAGTGAACTGTGTCCCACACTGATCATAGCTTGAGCAAAGGAAACCTCAAAGCCCACCTCCACAGTGACACACTTCCTCCAACAATATCACACATATTCCAACTAAGTCATACCTCCTAATAGTGTTACTTATTTATTTTCAGCACTTTGAGCAATGATGTTGGTAACACACACACACACTCACACACACACACACACACACACACACACACACACACACACAATTAAAAACCCAGAGACAGATATTGGGGTTCAAGCTTCAAGTTGAAGATCAGAAAAGCAAAGCAACCAAGCCACTAGATCTTACCTCTACCTCAGGCTGAAAGGGCTGATCCTGTCTCCACAAGCTCTCACCAAGCTTCAGACTGTTGTCTCTCCTCAGCCTGAGATATTGGGCTCCTGTATTTTATATACCTCTCTAGGGCTAGGACTAAAGGTGTGAGCTCTGTTAATTTTTTAGACTGATTTACTCTCATGTAGCCCTGGCTGGCCTTGAACTCACAGACATCCATCCTGAGTCCTGGGATTAAAGATGTGTGTCACCACTGCCTAGATTCTATAGCTTCTAACTAGTGTGGTTGGCTTTGTATTTTAATACTTAAGGCAATCTTTATTAAATCATAAATAATATATCACCACAGATGTGTCTGAATTAATTACCTGCTCCCCACTGTAGTAAGTAGCATCCCTGACCAAAGATAAAGCAGCACAAATCTATGGGATATAAACATAAACACTTAGAAGTCAGTTTGACAACAGGAATATTTATAAGAATAATATTTTTAAGTTCATCACTAGACCAAATGACATCCATAGCTATAATATAGTTCTGACTTTGCTCATAGTACCAGTCATTAATTCCCTCCTATGGAGCAAATCTCAAATCCTGTCAAGAGAGTCTTGGTTTATTTCCATAAATAACCTTGCCACTATTACACCAGTGGGCATATCTTGCCTGGCAGAGGGATATTGTAGCGTGCAGGGTCTAATACTGAATAATACACTGTTAATGTCTTTTCTTCCCAAGCAGCCTCCATAGCACCTTCCAGAACTGTGGATGCTAATTAGCAGGGAGTGTTTCCTGACCTGTTCAAGATTGATTTTTCTGTGTCATGCAGCCAAAGTGTGTGGTGTCTTTAGCAATAGGTCTTACAAACTAATTATGGTGGGCAACCAAGAGTGATAGCAATAGCCTGTGTTGTTTGGGATGCCTCTGGGGCCTCTCATAGTAATGTAATCCATGCACGGCACTGGGATTTTTGTTTGGTAACCTATGTCTTCTAGAAGCACCATTAGTTACTAATGTGAGGTATTTTTGTTTAAACACTTTTTAAAAATTATGTTAGTCAGCTTACAACCCAATGTGGTCTCATAAGGCTTCTTCATGCCTTCTTGATGTTGGTTATTTAGTCCCTCTCCCTCCTCCCCCAAATTTTCTGTCCCCATTCTTGCTTAAACTTTTAGCTCACAGCATGACCCCTGGTTCTTTCATGTCACATATGTTCTACATGCTGGCTTACTTTTATTTACTCGGGTTACAAGGCCATATGTGATAGCTTCTTTAGGTATACTACATTTTGCTTAAGTCTTAGATTGCCCCTCATTTCTTCATCCCCATCACCCCACTGTCTGCTTAAACCATTCTGTCCTCTGCATTTCCCTCTATTTTCATTTCACCTATATTCTACTGTTCCCTCCCCCTAAATGCTCCCCTCACCAATGGCCTTTTCTACTTTCCTAGCTTCCACATATATTCCATGTTAAACATACAAAATAAAGGATTTGAAGGTAGGACCCTCATCTGAGAAAAACATGCAATGTTTGTCTTTGAGGGTCTTGGTAAGCTCATTTGTATAATTTTTCAAGTTCTACCCATTTACTTTCAAATTTCATGGTTTTATTTTTCTTTAGAACTAAGCAATATTTTCTTGTGTACCACATTTTTCATTAGCCAGCAAAAATATTGCAGTAAGTATCACTATACCTGGCTTCAAATCAAACTGCAGAATCTTAAGTAATAGAAACATATGTTACTGGCATAAAAACAGGTGTATTAATCAGTGGAATACAAGTAATGATCCGGATATAATGCCATATAACTATAGTTACCTAGTCTTTGACAATGATGCCAAAATATTCATTGGGGGGAAAAAGACAGCGTCTTCAACCAATGGTTCTGGATATCAGCATGTGGAAAGGTTAAACTATATCCTTACTCTAATCTTGCAAGACACTCAACTCCAAATGGATTGAGGAGCTCACCACAAAACCTGATACTTTGAAACTTACTTCTAGAGCAAACATGAAGGAGCACACTCCAGCTCATAGGCATGAGTAAGGACTTTCTAAATAGGATGAGGGAATAAGGTAACATGTAGTAAGTGGGATCTTGTGAAACTAAAATAAGGAAGGAAACTGCCAATTGAATGAAGAGTCAGCCCACAGAATGGGAGACAATCTTTGCCAGCTCTCAGTCAGAGAGTTAGTGTCTAGGAAATACCAAGAACTAAAACAAAACAAATGCCAAAAACAAACAAACAAACCAATTAAAATAGGTCATTGAACTGAGCAGAAGCAACTGGCTTCATTTGTTTGCTGAATTTTAATTTACCACCCATCCTAAGAGCTTTTTGCAGGAGCCCTTGGGATTTTCCATACATAAGATCATATCATCTGCATACAGGAAATTGGACTTCATCTGCTCCACATTATAATCTCTTCATTTCGTTCTTCTCCTTAATTGCTCTGACCAAGACAGTCAATGCCATGGTGACTCCCATGGTGAGAATGGAAACCACTGTCGTGTTCCTGATCTCAGAATAAAAGATCTAACCTCTTTATTGTTGAATACAGTGCTTGCTGTTGAGAGATTTCATCATGAATGGGCATTAATTTATTTTGGGGGGGAGGGGAAGGGAAGGGTTTTTTTCCTTTTTTATTAATAATATAATTTAAAAATTTTACATGTGGATCCCAGTTTCCTCTCCATTCCTCCCTCCCTCCTTCCCTCTTTTCCCTGTGACATGTACCCTGGCTACCCTCCCATCCCATCCTCCACCCACATTCCACTTGTAGGGCTATGCTATCCAGGTTGGGTCATGTAAATCTGTTAAGTCACTTGAAGTAGAGACTAGGACTTTTCTCCTGTCTCTAGGTTAAGGGGGTATCCCTCCATGGGGGAATGTGTCTGCAAGGCCCATTTGTATACCAGGAATACATCCTGGTTCTACCGTCTGAGGTCCCCCAGACTGCTCAGTCCTTCTAACTGAGACCCATATTCAGGGGGTCTGAGTCAGTAACAAGCTGGATTCCCAGCTATCAGTCTGGGGGGGCATTATCTCCTCCATGTTCAGGTCAGCTGTCTTTGTGTGTTTCTGCAACCTGGTCTTGTCTCCCTCTCTCTGCATCTGGATTGTAGTTTGACTCAGTGTTTGGTTATGGGTGTTTGCTTCTGTTTCCAACAGGTACTAGATGAGGGCTCCAGGGTGGTGGATAATTTAGTTATGATCTCACTGTCAGGGAAGGGCTTTTATGGTAGCCTTTCCATGGTTGCTCAAATTGTTAGTTGGAATCAGTCTTGTAGTTCTCTAGACCTTTCTTTAGGTTCAGTTTTCTCTTCTAACCAATAATGGCTCCCTCTTTTATGCCCCCCCTCACCCTGACTCAATCTATCTAGTCTCACGTGTTTTCCTCTTGTCCCCTTCTCTTTCTCCTGGTTCTCTCTCCATTCACAGCCCCCCATTTCCCATGTACGCTGGGGGACTTGTTTCTTCCCCCTTTTGTGAGGGACCATATATGAATCTCTTATAATACACCTTGTATCCCAGTTCGTCTGGTGAAGTATATTATACACTGGTGATCCTTTGCCCTACATCTAAAATCCATATATGAGCAAGTACATATCCTAATCCGCTTTTTGTGACTGGGTTACCTTATTCAGGATGATTTCATTAAGTTCCATCCACTTGCCTGCGAATTTCAAGATTCCATTATTTTTTTTCCTGCAGAGTAGTATTCCATTGTGTAGATATGCCACATCTTCATTAATCATTCTTCAGTTGAGGGGCATCTAGGTAGCTTCCAGGTTCTTGCTATTACAAATAATGCTGCTATGAACATAGTTTAGCACATGTCTTTGTTGCATGGAAGTGGGTTATTTGGGCATATATCTAAGAGTGGAATTGCTGGGTCCTGTGGTAAGCTAATTCCCATTTTCCTGAGGAACTGCCATACTGGTCTCCAAAATGGCTGTACAAATTTACACTCCCACCAGCAGTGGAGGAGTGTTCCCCTTTCTCCACATCCTTTCCAACATAAGTTGTCATTGGTGTTTCTAATTTTAGCCATTCTGGCAGGAGTAAGATGGTATCTCAAAATTGTTTTCATTTGCATTTCCCTGATAGCTAAGGATGTTGAACACTTTAAGTGTCTTTCAGCCTCTTTGATTTCCTCTATTGAGAATTCTTTCTTCAATTCTGTACCCCATTTTTAATAGGGTTATTTGGTGTTTTGTTGACTAGTTTCTTGAGTTCTTTGTATATTTTGGAGACCAGCCCTTTGTCAGATGTAGGGTTGATAAAAGTCTTTTCCCAGTCTGTGGGCTACCGTTTGGTCTTGTCAACTGTGTCCTTTGCCTTACAGAAGCTTTTCAGTTTGAGGAGGTCCCATTTATTAATTGTTGACCTCAGTGTCTGTGCTACTGGAGTTATGTTAAGGAAGCGGTCTCCTATACCAATTTGTTCAAGGGTACCTCCCACTTTCTCTTCTAAGAGGTTCAGTGTGGCTGGATTTATGTTGAGGTCTTTGATCCATTTGGACTTGAGTTTTGTGCATGGCAATAGACATGGGTCTATCTGCAGTCTTCTACACACCATCATCCAATTGTGCCAGCACCATTTGCTGAAGATGCTTTCCTCTCCACCCATTGTATTTTTTTTAGCTGTTTTGTCGAAAATCAGGTGTTCATAAGGTGTGTGGATTACTATCAGGATTTTTTATTTGATTCCATTGGTCTACTTGTCTATTTTTGTGCCAATATCAGGCTGTTTTCAGAACTATAGCTCTGTAGTAGAGCTTAAAGTCAGGAATGGTGATGCTTCCTGAAGTTCTTTTATTGTACAGGGTTGTTTTGGCTATCCTGGGTCTTTTGTTTTTCCATACAAAGGTGATTATTATCCTTTCAAGGTCAGTGAAGAATTGTGCTGGGATTGTAATGGGAATTGCATTGAATCTGTAGATTTCTTTTGGCAAGATTGCCATTTTTACTATATTTATCCTTCCAATCCAAGAGTATGGAAGATCTTTCCATTTTCTGGTATCTTCTTTAATTTCCTTCTTTAAAGCCACAAAGTTCTTATAGTATAGGTCTTTCACATGTTTGGTAAGCATTACCCAGAGATATTTTATGTTGTTTGTAGCTATTGTAAAGGGTGATCATTCTCTGATTTCTTTCTTAGCCTCTTTGTCGCCTGAATAAAGTAGGACTACTGATTTTTTTTAGTTTATCTTGTATCCTGCTAGTTTGCTGAAGGAGTTTATCAGCTGTAGGAGTTCCCTGGTAGAGTTGTTTGGGTCACTTATGTAAACTATCATATCATCTGCAAATAGAGACAGTTTGACTTTTTCCTTTCCATTTTGTATCCCCTTGATCTCCTTTTGTTGTCTTATAGCTTTAGCTAGAACTTCAAGTACAATATTGAAGAGATATGGAGAGAGAGGACAGCCTTATCTTGTTCCTGATTTTAGATAAATTGCCTTAAGCTTCTCTCCATTCAGTTTGATGTTGACTGTTGGGTTACTGTATATTGTTTTTATTATGATTAGGTATGTTCCTGTTATCCCTGATCTCTCCAAGGCCTTTATCATGAAAGAGTGTTAATTTTGTTAAAGACTTTTTCAGCATCGAGGGAGATGATCATATGGTTTTTCTTTTTCAGTTTGTTTATATGGTGGATCACGTTGATAGATTTTCATATGTTAAACCATCCTTGCAACCCAGGGATGAAGCCTACTTGGTCATGGTGGATGATTTCTCCGATGTATTCTTGGATTCAGTTTGCCAGTATTTTATTGAGTGTTTTTGTATCGATGTTCATCAGGGATATTGGTCTGTAGTTTTCTTTCTTAGTTGTATCTTTGTGAGGCTTGGGTACCAAGGTGATTGTGGCCTCATAGAAAGAGTTTGGTAATGTGCATTCTGTCTCTATTGTGTGGAACATTTTAAGGAGTATTGGAATTAGCTCTTCCTTGAATTTCTGGTAGAATTCTGAACTGAAGCCATCTGGCCCTGGGCTTTTTTTGGTTGGAAGGCTTTCGATGACTGCTTCTATTTCATTGGGGGTTATAGGTCTATTTAAGTTGTCTGTCCTTGGTTTAATTTTGGTAAGTGATAGTTATCTAGAAATTTATCCATTACCTTTGAATTTTCAAATTTTGTAGAGTACAGGTTTTCAAAGTATGACCTGAAAGTTGTCTGGATTTCCTCAGTGTTCGTTTTTATGTCCCCCTTTTCATTTCTGATTTTGTTAATTTGCTTTTTTATTAGTTTGGATAAAGATTTGTCTTTATCTTGTTGATTTTCTGCAAAAACCAACTCTTTGTTGCATTGATTTTTTGTATTGTTTTCCTAGTTTCTATTTCATTGATTTCAGCCCTCAAATTGATTATTTCCTGGCATCTACTCCTCCGGGGTGAGTTTGCTTCTTTTTGTTCTAAGGCTTTCAGTTGTGCTGTTAATTCTCTAATGAGACTATCCTCTGTTTTCTTCATATGGGTACTCAGTGCAATGAACTTCCCTCATAACACTGCTTTCAAGGTGTCCTATAAGTTTGGATATGTGGTGTCCTCCTTCTCGTTGAATTTTAGGAAGTTCTTAATTTCTTTCTTTATTTCTTCTTTGACCCAGGTGTGGTGCAATTGCACATTGTTCAGTTTCCATGAGTTTGTAGAGTTTCTGCAATTTGTGTTGTTGTTGAATTCCAATTTTAAAGCATGGTGGTCTGATAAGATACAGGGGACTATTCCAATTTTTGTATCTGTTGAGGTTTGTTATGCCACCTAGTATGTGGTTGACATTAGAGAAGATTCCATGTGGAACAGAGAAGAAGGTATATTCTTTTGTGTTTGGATGGAATGTTCTATAGATGTCTGTTAAGCTCAGTTGAGACATAACTTCTGTTAGTTCTTTTGTTTCTTTGTTGAGTTTCTGATTGGTGGTTCTGTCTAGTGGTGAGAGTGGTGTGTTGAAGTCTCCCACTATAAGTGTGTGAGGTTTTATGTGAGGTTGGAGTTTTAGTAGTTTCTTTTACAAATGTGGGTGCCTTTGCATTTGGGGCATAGATGTTCAGAATAGAGACTTTTTGTTGTTGGATTTCTCCTGTGATGAATATGAAATGACCATCTTCATCTCTTTTGATTAATTTTGGTTTGAAGTCTAACTTGTTAGATATTAGGATAGCCACACCTGCTTGCTTCTTGGGTCCATTTGATTGGAAGATCTTTTCCCAGCCCTTTACCCTGAGGTAATGTCTATCTTTGAAGCTTAGATGTGTTTCTTGTATGCAGCAGAAGGATGGCTTCTGTCTTCATATCCAATCTGTTAGCCTATGTCTTTTTATAGGTGAGTTTAGACCATTAATGTTGAGGGAGAGTAAGGACCATTGATTGTTAATGTTTGTTTGTTTTAGATTTGCTTTTGGCAGTGGTATTGTGAATATATATGTCCTGCTTTACTCTTGGTTTCTGGTGAAGTGGGGTTATCTGTTGGCTACGTCTTTGTGAGCATAGTTAACTTCCTTGAGTTGGAGTTTTCCTTCCTAAGCTTTCTGTAGGGCTGGATTTGTAGATATATATTGTGAAAATCTGGCTTTGTCATTAAATATCTTGTTTTCTCCATCTATAGTGATTGAGAGTTTTGCTGGGTATAGTAGCCTGGGCTGGCATCCGTGGACCCTTAGTACTTGTAGAACATCTATCCAGGACCTTCTGGCCTTGAGGGTTTCCATGGAGAAGTCAGGCGTAATTTTGATAGGTCTGCCTTTATTTGTTACCTGTCCTTTTTCCTTCCCTGCTCTTAATATTCTTTTTTTCTTTTGTATGTTAGGTGTTTTATTATTATATGTGGAGGGGTCTTTTTTCTTTGGTCCAGCCTATTTAGTGTTCGGTATGCTTCCTGTACTTTCATGGGCATGTCCTTCTTCAGATTGGGAAAGTTTTCCTCGATGATTTTGTAGAATATGTTTTCGGCCCCTTTGAGCTGGGCTTCCTCACCTTCCTCTATGCCTATTATTCTTAGGTTTGGCCTTTTCACGGTGTCCCACATTTCCTGGATGTTTTGTGTTAAGGATTTGTTGGATTTACAATTTTCTTTGGTTGATGAATCTATTTCCTCTAGTTTGTCTTCAGCACCTGAGATTCTCTCTTCCATCTCTTGAATTCTGTTGGTTATGTTTGCATCTGCATTCCTGATTGTTTGCCCAGTTTTTCTATTTCCAACATTCTTTTGGTTTGTGCTTTCTTTATTGTCTCCATTTCCATTTTCAAGTCTCTAACCTGTTTAATTGTTTT
The DNA here is from genome assembly GCA_030556225.1 of Cricetiscus sungorus. Classification (NCBI taxonomy): domain Eukaryota; kingdom Metazoa; phylum Chordata; class Mammalia; order Rodentia; family Cricetidae; genus Cricetiscus; species Cricetiscus sungorus. Next base: position 5,088,827 of record JANBXA010000031.1, on the reverse strand, counting down.
TTCTTGGCTTTCTGTACATTCTTTAAGAAATTTATTCATTTCTTCCATTTTTTGTTTGTTTTATCTTCCACTTCTTTATGGGATTTTCTCACATCTTCTTTGAGGGCCTCTATCATTTTTATGACGATAATTTTTAGAGTGTTCTCTTCTGATTCATTTGCTTTGTTGTGTTCCGGTCTAGTTAGTGTAGATTCCCTAGATTCTGGTGATGCTATGCCTGTCTTTCTGTTGTTAGGTGTTTTCTTGCATTGCTGTCTTTCCATAGCTTCTTCCGGTAGGTGTTGGTGAGGTTTCTCCCTCTATGGGTTTAGGTGGGTCAGAGGTTCGATGTCTATAGTTCTGGGTGGTCCAAGCTCTTTAGGAGGTCTCTCCATAGGCAGGGGCCCATCAATGGAGGTCAAAGATCAGGCTCCAGCAGAGGAGAGCTGAGGCCTCTTTGGCAGAGGCTAGCCCGCAGGATGTTTCCTCAGGGATAGTCAAGTCTAGCTCTAGTCAAGGCCTCTAGCCAAGGCCTGGTGTTGGGGGACAAAGGCTGGGCTGATATTTAGGATGTTTCCGCACCAATAGGCAGGTCTAGCTGGTACTCTCTAGCTGAGTAGTGCCTCTTTAACAGAGGTTCTGGGATGGGGGTCAAGGATCCAGTCTGCAGGAACTCAGGATGGACTCGCAGAGATAGGCAGATCTCTGGGAGGGGTCCAGAACTCCAGTAGAATACCAGTGGTGGGGGTCAGAGACCAAGCAGATGGAAACTGAGGGTAGTCCCACGTGGATAGGCAGGTCTATTGTGCTCAGTTCGGCTTCAGGAATTTCCCCGAAGGTGGCTGGATTGTTGGCCCCACCCTTTGGCTCAGTGCTCAACCAGAGAGGTGGGACAGTGGGCAGGGTAGGGAAGAGGGTAGAGGGAGGGCAGGCTCTTGGTGCAGGTGGGTGGGGGTATATCAGAGCTCCAAGAGCACTCTCGGTGGGGACAGGACACAGGGGGCAGGGAGATACAGGACTCACCCAGGGATTTCCCGGGGAGGGTGTAGGGGAGAATCCATCCCAGCAGGATTAGACCCAATCTCACCTGTAGCCAAGACCTGGTGATGGGGACAAAGGCTGTGCTGGTACTCTGGATGTTTCTGAACTGATAGGGTCTAGATGGCACTCTCCAGCTGAGTAGGGCCTCTTTAGCAGAGGTCCTGCAATGGGGGTCAAGAATCCAGCCCGCAGGTGAATGGGCATTAAATTTTATAAATGTTTTTCTGTATCTATCAAAATGATCCCATGGGTTTGGTCCTTTATTCTAATAATATGATGTATGCTATTTCTTGACTTGTTCATGCTGGATCATTCATTAACTCCAAGGATGAAACCCATTTAACATGGTTTCAAACTGATAGTACCTAGTTAATGACTTTTGCAACTATGTTTACCGAAGATAATGGTCTGTGGTTTTATTTTTAATTGTGTTCTTGTCTGATATGCTCAGTGGCTTCATAGAAAATCTCAAAATATGAGTTGAGAAGATTTCCTTCAAACTTTTATAAACATTTGAAAAGTTATTAGTTTCTAAAAGGTTTGATATTATCTGGTCGTCTTTCTTTGGTGAGAGACATTAATGGCTAGGTCAATATTCTGTTTTCTTTGTGATTCTCCTTGGTAAATCATATGTGTCTAGGAAATAGGTTTTCCAGGTTATTGCTATGAAATTCTTTCAAACATTATCATATGATTCTTCATACTTCTGCTGTGATATCTTTTTTACTTCTTATTTTGAGTCATTTTTAAACTAAAGAGTCATCAATTTCTCTTTTAAAAAACAATTCTTTATTTCAGTGATCTTTACATTGTTTTAGTCTATTTTTTAAATTTCATCATAATATATTACATCATTTACCATCACTACTTGCATTAACCCCTTTTATATCTTCCCTACCAATACGTCTCCACCCTCTTCCAAATTCATGACCACTTATTCTTTAATTATTGTTGTTATATGCATGTGAATAGATTCATAAATGTACCCTCCTGAGTCTGTTTCTTGTATGTATATGTTTTAGAACTGAACATTTAATATTAGAATATTTTATTTATGCTCTGGCATTATTTATTCCTGCTGTCTAATTTTGGATTTGGTTCATTAATAGTTTTACTTTAGTATCATTTTTCCCCAAAGTTATTTTAAATATCTCTTATTTCTTAAGTGGGCATTTATTGTTACAGATTTTGCCTTTAGGTATGATTTTTGTTGTTTGTTTGTTTGGTTGTTTCTGTGATTCCATGCTTTAGAAGATTGTGTTTCTATTGTAATTTGTAATCCCCTTTTCTTTTCTTTTCTTTTCTTTTCTTTTCTTTTCTTTTCTCTCTTTCTCTCTCCCCCCCTCCACCTTTTGGAACTCACTCTGTAGACCAGGCTGACCTGGAACTCACAGGGATCTGCCTGCCTCTTGCCTCCCAAGTGTTAGGATTAAGTGTTTGCCACCACTGCCCGCCCCTTTTATTTTCTTAAATGATCCATTTTATTTTCTTAATGCCATTTAAGAAGAAGGGCATTCTTTTTCCATTTATATTTGAAATTTCATGGTTCCTCCTTTTGTAACTTTTTATTTTATTCCACTTGGTAGAAAAATACTAGTTTTTTATTTTTAAGACTTATTTTATATCTCAGCATCTGGTATGCCCTGGAGAATGTGTGTTCTGCGTTTACTGGACAGTATTTTCTGGAATTGGGGCCATTCGGTCTAGAGCTCAGGCTAACACTGATGTTTGCTGGATTTCTATCAAGATAGGTTATGACTGAAGGGTGTTGGTGCCTCTATCATTACTATGTTACCAATTGTTCCAGTCAGGTGTCTGTTGCTGTGATAAACCAACTGAGGGAGGAAAGGGTTTACCTGATATACAGGCTACACTCCATCACTGAGGGAAGTCAGGGCAGGAACTCAGGTCGGAACCGGAAGGCAGGAGCAGAGGAGAAGTGCTGTTCACTGGCTTCCTCTCTGGGCCCATGTTCAGTTCCTTCCTTTTAACGCCCAGGACCACTGCCCAAGGCTTGCACTGCTCATTGTGGCCTGGGCTCTCCCATATCAATCATTAACTAAGAAAACACCCCCACAGTCCAATCAGATGGAGACATTTTCTCAATTGAGTTTACTCTTCCTAGCTGCACACGAATTATTGTTTTCTCAAGGTTTCTTTGCTTTATTTATACAAGTGCTCCAATATTTAGAGTGTGTGTGTGTGTGTGTGTGTGTGTGTGTGTGTGTGTGTGTTTGTATGTGTGTATACACACATGATTGTTACATGTTCTTGTTATACTGTTTACTAACTGTTTAATCATTATACCAATGGCTTCTTTGTTACTTTTTAAAGGGTTTACATTGTCCCTTGACTCATTCTGTCTGTCCTGTCTTACCTGTCTCCCTATCACCTCATAGACCCCAGGAGATGAGCCAAGAGATGAGCCATTTTTTTTCTACCACACCCTCTCTCAAGATGTTTCTGCTTCCTGAGAAAAATGGAAAAGCCAATCAAGAGGTTAAATGCTGCAAACTAAAAACCACAATAAATATTTTCTTCATTAAGTTGGTTTTCTCAGGTGCTTTGTCACAGAACTGAAACATTAACATACACATGAAATTGATACCAGTGAGTGGATGCTGCAGGCTGACTGTGTGCTTCAGAAGATGCTGAGCACTGATCCAAGAAGTGAGTGGATGCTGCGGGCTGACTTTGTGCTTCAGAAGATGCTGAGCTTTAGAGCTTCAGGTTGGGAAAAGCTTAGAATGCTGTGAATGGAGTATGATGTAATTCTTTCCTGGGTTTTGTCTTTTTTATTAATTAAATTTGTTGTCTGGTGATTTCATTCATGTATGCATTGTGCTCTGATGACTTTCCAACCTCTCTTCTCTCCTACTCACTCCAACCAAACTGCCCTATTCGTATGACACTATTCCTGGAGAGATGTGAAGACACATCTACTGACACCAACTAAGGATAACAGACCAAAGTTGGGATACCACCAAATCCTAGTCAGTGAACCAATGAGACATATGGGGAGAGATCACTTACAAGAGCAGAAATAACTCAAAGATAGCTTGCTGTATCTACCAAAAACATCTACTCACACCAGATAAGGAACAAATGACAGACCAAAACAGGGATGCCACCAAAGTCCAACTTGTAGGCAGTTCAAGCTTATGTGAGGATTTCTCTCAGTAGGCCTTACTGATTATAAATGCTTGGCGAGGGAGGATCTTAGTGAATCTGGTCAGTTTTAGGGACTTCCTGAACCTGTTGTATTGTTTGCTTCCTGACTTAATAAGTGGGTCTCTCTGCAGAATGAAATGTTGTACCTCTATTTACAACTTCCTTTAGAAGAAGGATTTAATCTCAAAGGAAACCATTACACAACAGTATCCCTGGACAATTTACAGGAGTCTCCTCTCTCAAGCAATTATTACTGCTTATATAACCTGAGGGCTGTTGTGAATCTTGTAACATTCTGAGCCTTGTAAGATTCATTAGCCTCCTAAGACTTATTAGCCCCACTCTTTCCTTAAAGAGAGAATGCAGTATAAGGAAGTGACGGAGGAGGTTTCTCTGGGGCTGGGCCGGGTTATTTCTGAATAATCCTCTTTTGCTCCCACCCTCCCTAGCTGAGAGCAAGAGTACAAACTGGTCTTACATGTAGTTTTTACTGGAGGCTGTGGATTTTCCAAATGAAGCAGGAATGGTATTTGTGGTTTTGACATCAGGAGTTTGGGGAACTGAAAGTGATGGTCACAGGAAAGAGGGTTTTTCAGGACAAAATGGGGCCTACTTTCTAGATGAGAGCACTTTTGATTGTTCAGTTGCAACAAGAACAAAGAGGGAGTTATGCAAGAAAGTTCAGACATCGACTGTGAAATGACATTATTATAGTATATGCCAGAAATTTGCTGAGAGGGGCTGGCCTTGAGTGTCATTAACACTCAGTAAATATGTGAGTTAATGTTAATGTTAAAAAGCTTAAAGCCTATACAATTTTTAATCACCATCTATGCCCAAACAAAGCTGGAAAAGGATATGTTTGACAAGAACAGCAGAGGACCTACATAATGATACCTTGTGTGATTTTACTTAGAGCTATAAATAATATTGGAATAAATTGAAAGACATAAGTTGTGACAATATTGAGAAGATTTATTATCACTACTAGTCCAAATTGATTGCTTTCTATGTGGTAGAATGAAGATGCTGGCAATCACAGGGAAGAAGGGGGAATGATGATGGTAGTGGGGGAAAATGTGGAAAGAAACACACTTCCCGAATGCTCAAGCCATCAACACAATGTTTGAGCAGAAATAGTTTGTTGACAAAACTTAAAGTGTCATGATCTTTATCTCAGATATGATAATGCAGCCTGGTTGTTATTTTAATCCAATTATGTAAGAAGGATATCTTTGTAAAAGGTTTCTGTCAGAAGTGTCCAACCATTAAACACAGCACAGTTAACAGTATGTCTCACAGTAAGAACAAACACAAATTTCAAATGATTATAAATAGAAATGAAAATTATGTTCAAGAATGATATTAGGGAACCCTTGAAAATGAGAGGCAAAGAAAATCTTTTCCAAGATAGAGATTAATGTTGAAGAAAATAAATTATATGGCAGTATAAAACCCAAGACCTTTTACATGGTCAAGGATCCAATAAATATCCCCTTAGCCTAGAGACACGGGGAGGCCCTACCCCAAACGATTTGACAGACTTTGGTGATCCCTCATTGACAGCCTCATCCTCCCTGGGGAGTAAATGGGGCATGAGAAGGAGGACATGGGAGGATGGGAGGGAGAGAAAACTGGCAAAGATATGTAAAATAAGAAAAAAATTAAAGTAAAATAAGGATCCTGTAAATAAAGATGAAGAAATCACAGAAATGAAGAAAAACTTGCTGCTTAAAATATAGGCAGCAATTAATATACTTGAAAAGAAAACTACTATAATACTGATTTTTTTAAAAAAATAACAAATTATCCTGGGATTTTAATGGGGATTGCATTGAATCTATAGACTGCTTTTGGCAAGATTGCCCTTTTTACTATGTTTATCCTACCTACCCAAGAGCATGGGAGATCTTTCCATTTTCTGGTATCTTCTTTAATTTCTTTCTTTAAAGCCACAAAGTTCTTATCATATAGGTTGTTCACTTGTTTGGTAAGCGTTACCCCAAGATACTTCATGTTGTTTGTTGCTATTGTAAAAGGTTATCTTTCTCTGATTTCTTTCTCAGCCTCTTTGTCGTCTGAATAAAGTAGGGCTACTGATTTTTTTTTGAGTTTATCTTGTATCCTGCTAGTTTGCTGAAGGAGTTTATCAGCTGTAGGAGTTCCCTGGTAGTGTTTTTTGGGCCGCTTATGTAAACTATCATATCATCTGCAAATAGAGAAAGTTTGACTTCTTCCTTTCCATTTTGTATCCCCTTGATCTCCTTTTCTTGTCTTATAGCTTTAGCTAGAACTTCAAGTACAATATTGAAGAGATACGGAGAGAGAGGACAGCCTTGTCTTATTCCTGATTTTAGAAGAATCGCCTTAAGCTTCTCTCCATTCATTTTGATGTTGGCTGTTGGTTTACTGTATATTGCTCTTATTATGTTTAGGTATGTTCCCGTTATCCCTGATCTCTCCAAGACCTTTATCATGAAAGGGTGTTGAATTTTGTTGAAGACTTTTTCAGCATCTAGGGAGATGATAATGTGGATTTTCTTTTTCAGTTTGTTTATATGGTGGATCACGTTGATAGATTTTCCTATGTTAAGCCATTCCTGCAATCCAGGGATGAAGGAATTCTTCACTGACCTTGAACGGATAATAATCAACTATATATAGAAAAACAAAAGACCCAGGATAGCCAAAACAACCCTGTACAATAAAAGATCTTTAGGAGGCATCACCTTCCCCCACTTTAAACCCTACTACAGAGCTATAATCCTGAAAACAGCCTGGTATTGGCACAAAAATAAACAGGTAGATCAATAGAATCGAATTGAAAATCCTGATATTAACCCACACACCTACGAACACCTGATTTTTGACAAAACAGCTAAAAGTATACAATGGGGGGAGGAAAGCATCTTCAACAAATGGTGCTGGCACAACTGGATGATAGTGTGTAGAAGACTGCAGATAGACCCATGTCTATCGCCAGGCACAAAGCTCAAGTCCAAATGGATCAAAGATCTCAACATAAATCCAGCCACACTGAACCTCTTAGAAGAGAAAGTAGAAGGTACCCTTGAACAAATTGGTACAGGAGACTGCTTCCTTAACATAACTTCAGTAGCACAGACACTGAGATCAACAATTAATAAATGGGACCTCCTCAAACTGAGAAGCTTCTGTAAGGCTAAGGACACAGTTGACAATACCAAACAGCAGCCCACAGACTGGGAAAAGATTTTTACCAATCCTACATCTGATAGAGGGTTGATCTCCAAAATATACAAAGAACTCAAGAAACTAGTCAACAAAACACCAAATAACCCTATTAAAAAATGGGGTACAAAACTGAATAGAGAACTCTCAATAGGGGAAATCAAAATGGCTGAAAGACACTTAAGAAAGTGCTCAACATCCTTAGCTATCAGGGGAAAGTGAATCAAAGCAATGTTGAGATACTATCTTACTCCTGCCAGAATGGTTAAAATTAGAAACATCAATGACAGCTTATGCTGGAGAGGATGTGGAGAAAGGGGAACACTCCTCCACTGCTGGTGGGAGTGCAAATTTGTACAGCCATTTTGGAGATTAGTATGGCAGTTCCTAAAAAAAATGGGAATTAGTTTACCACAGAACCCAGCAATCCCCCTCTTAGGCATATACCCAAATGATTGATCCACATCCATGCAACAAAGACATGTACTCAGCTATGTTCATGGCAGCATTGTTTGTAATAGCAAGAACCTGGAAGCAACCTAGATGCCTCTCAACTGAAGAATGGATAAAGAAGATGTGGCACATCTGCACAATGGAATACTACTCTGCAGAAAAAAAATAATGGAATCTTGAAATTCGCAGGCAAGTGGATAGAACTTGACGAAACCATCCTGAATGAGGTAACCCAGTCACAAAAAGAGGAACAGGGTATATACTTGCTCATATATGGATTTTAGACCCAGAGCAAAGAATCACCAGCCTATAATTCACACCACCAGAGGAACTAGGATACAAGGAGGATTCTAAGAGATTCATATAAGGTCCCTCACAGAAGGGGGAAGGGACAAGTTCTCCAGAGCACACGGGAAGTGGGGGGGGGCAGTGAAGGGAGAGGGAACTGGGAGAAAGAGAAGGGGAGGAGAGGAAAGCACGTGGGACTAGGTAGATTGAGTCAGGGGAAGAATAGAAGACAGAAGTGCAAGAGAGAGAGAGAGAGAGAGAGAGAGAGAGAGAGAGAGAGAGAGAGAGAGAGAGAGAGAGAGAGAACATAAAAGAGGAAGCCATTATTGGTTTGAAAAACAAATTGAACCTAAAGAAATGTCTAGAGACCTACAAGACTGACTCCAATTAACAATTTGGGCAAAGTGGAAAAGCGACCTTAAATGCCCTTCCCTGATAATGAGATCAATAACTAACTTATCCACCATCATGGAGCCCTCATCTTGTACCTGTTAGAAACAGAAGCAAACACCCACAACTAAACACTGAATCGAACTAAAATCCAGATGCAGAGAGAGAGGACAAGACCAGGTTGCAGAAACACATAGAGATAGCTGACCTGAACAAGGAGGAGATAATGGGCCCCCAGACTGATAGCTGGGAAGACTGACTCAGACCTCCTGAACATGGGTCTCAGCTAGAAGGTCTGAGCAGTCTAAGGGATCTCAGACAGTAGAACCAAGATATATTCCTGGTGCGCAAAAGGACCTTGTGAACACATCCCCCATGGAGGGATACTCCCTTAACCTAGAGACAGGAGAGAAGTCCTAGTCCCTACTTCAAATGACTTGACAGATTTAGATGACCCCTCCTGGATGGCATAACCCTACATGTGGAGTTGGGGGGATGGGAGGAGAGGGTGGTCGGGGTGCATGTGAGGGGGGGAGAGAGGGAAATAGGGAGGGAGGGTGGGAGAGGGAACTGGGATCAATATGTAACATTAATTAATTAATTAAGCAAATTAAATTTCAAAATGGCCCATAGATATGGTCTACTAATGTAACAAATGCAAATGTTTGATTAATATGCATACAGAGATTACCATTTTCCCATGGTTGGAGGAATGCAAATCGGTAATTTAAAAATGAGGTATCACCATGCAAGAATTCCATTATGCTAGAGACTCGTTGAGAATTAAAGGAGCTGTTGCTTTGTTGATGAGATACGAGGTGTTATGGCATACCTTGCAAAGACTAATTAAAATTTAAAATAAATATGCAGTTCATAATCTTATTTCTGGGAGTTAATCCAAGAGAAATAAAAACATTCAAATTTTATGGTATATGCTAAAAATGTTTATGGCAACATTGTTGTCTTTTAAGACTGGAAGCTAAAGGAGCTCAAATGGAGGAATGGTTTGAGAAGTTATTGCACAGTCACAAGATGGAGTTTTAGATTTGCAAAAAAGATACAAACTTTCAACCAGTTAGAGCTAAGTCATTGGCCATGTATGTGACTATATTTTCTAAATAGAGGTGGATAGTCTCCTATATGCAAATGTATTTACATACACACATGTACAGATATTTGGCTATAAACTAAGAAAGAGATCTACTCTATGGTTAGCACAGGAGTGCTCAGAAGAGAAGTAGGTAAAGATATGATAAGGATGGCAAGCCAAGAAAAAAAAAAATCACCAAACAAATATATCACATGGTATGAATCCACTCAAATACAGGTAAAAGTGTATCTCTATAAATGACATACATTTGTTTAAATTATTTTTAAAAGACAAACCACTACACACAAACTAAATTTATTCTTCTAGCTGAGAAAAATAAAATAATTCTCAGAAATAATTTTAGATGGATGTACATAAAAATTAATCTAGGGGCCGAGGAGGTGAATTTGTGAAAGTCCCGTGCTGAGAAGTATGAAGACCTGTGCTCAATCTCCATCACACACATGAAATAAGCTGGGCATAGCTGTGTTGCCAAAATGCCAGCCCTGGGGAGGGAGGAGACAAAGGTGGATTCCTGATACTTGCTGGTCAGTTTAACCAAAACTGAGCATCAGGTTCAGTGAGAGCCCCTGCCTCAAAGGAATAAGGTGGAGAGTGATAGAGCAGGGTGCCTGATATCATCCTCTGACCTCTGTGGATACACATAAGGACACACACACACACACACCTGCACAACTCACATACCCACACACCCGCATGCACACACATACCTGTACACATACATCTGCATACACACATACCTGCAACATACACCTTCACACACACACACCTTCACACACATACACACACACACACACACACACACACACACGCACACCTAATCTACTTCCATTATTTCTTTTACTGATTCTTCCATATTTTTATTTCGATTTCACACTGCATGTTATGCTAACCTTGAATTCTGGACTTTAACTCAGCAGCATGGATGAACAAAGTGTGAGAGGACTTTCTAACATCCATTCCCAGATGGAGTACAAGACATGATGTACTTTTAGATAGGTTTGGTGGATCATGATTCTCCATGTCCTCCAAGCTGTCTTTGTGCCTACTGTTGACATGTAAACATCCCCTACAAACATCTAACCCTTCCATAAGCATGGTGCTGTGATAGCTCAGTTAGCGATATAACCAGGCATGTGACTGAATCTGCAGCTGAATCAGCTCTGCATGGTCTCTGCTCTACATCTCTAGGATGACATATGTTCTTTCAGAGAGAGATGAACTTAGAGTAGTACACCTCTTGGCACAAGTTAAGAAATGTATCAAACTTGGCATTGCTTTTCTTCCCTAAAATATCACCCCAAGGAGAGTTGCCGGGACATACAGTATTATTGGCTTAACTCCAGGGATTTCTTTTCATTCATAATTAATATTTGAATTTCCTAGAAAAAAATCTGGGTAACCTCACTTGAGTCTTGATTTCATTCTAGGTTGGAATGCTTCTTCAGGAGAAAAAGACAGAACTGTCAACCCCTACTGGCTATGGGGTCACCCACCTTGTGATGGTCATCTGATTCTCAAGTGTCAGATTTCCTGAAAACTTGGGATAGAACTTTTTTAATGTGAAGGAGTAGTGAGCTGCCAATAGCAATAGCTATTTATACCGATAAGAAAAAAAATAAACATTTCCATAAGATGATCTCCTGGAAAAGAGGGTCCATTTGTCCTTCTCTGTATATGACTCATCATCCTAAGAGGTCTCTGTTTCTTCACAAATATTCCTAAAAGGATAGGATGCATGTCCCCAGTGGCACCTTCCACCACTGACAACCAAATCTCTCCTTCAAGTCTGATCACATGGCACCACAGTTCCATGTCTACTTTATAGTAATGTTGTGTCTGATACAGGCAGGAGCGGTCAAAGATGCTTTCTGATCATTCTTCTCACAGCTGCCTTCACCTCCTTGTTCTTCAGACTGTAGATGAGGGGGTTCAGCATGGGGGTGATCAGACTGTATTGCAAAGAGAAGAGCATTTCCACAGGGGACCCTGAAGACGGCAACAGATAGCTGATGAAACCTGAGCCATAGAACAAGATCACAGTGGTAAGGTGGGACAAGCAGGTGGAGAAGGCTTTGCTTCTGCCTGTGGTGGAGCTGACCCTCAGGACAGTGGAGACAATGCGGGCATAAGAGCAGACAATCATAACAAGGGTTCCGAAGAAATGCATGACCGAGGAGCACAGCAGGAGTATGAAGTTGGTGGAGGTATCAGAGCAGGACAGAGGGAAGAGAGAAGACAGCTCACAGCTGAAGTGAGGAATAGTTTGGTCCTCACAGAAATCTAAACTGACAGCCAGAAGGATATTGAGGAGAGCATCAACAAAGGCTAGACCCCAGGAGAGCCACACCAGCCCCACACAGAGCTGGTTACTCATCACCTGGCTATAGAGCAAAGGTGAGCTGATGGCAATATAGCGGTCGTAGGCCATCGCAGCAAGTAGACAGGCCTCGGTGCCACCAGTGGCAAAGACGAAGAAGGCCTGAACCAAGCAACTTTCAACAAGGATGGTTTTGTCCTCAGAAAGTAGGTTCTCCAGCATCTTGGGGGCTGTGACAGATGAGTGACACAGGTCTAGGAAAGACAGTTGTCTCAAGAAGAAATACATAGGGGTGTGAAGGTGAGAATCAGCTGCAATCACAAGCAGCATCAAGGAGTTTCCCACCAGAGTGAGGAGGTAAACCAGAAGGAACACAGCAAAGAGTATAGGCCAAACGTAGGGGTTGGTGGATAGTCCAAGGAGAACAAACTCTCGGACAGCACTGTGGTTTCTCATCGCTGTACAGAAAAAAACAAAAAAAAAAAAAAAAACAAAAAGAAAAACAAGATCCATTAAGACCCTCAATGCCCCTTGGCTACCCCAGATTGAAATCTTGTTATCAGTAAATCTCTGCTTACCTATTTAAAAATTATCTCCCTGACCATTGCTACACCATCATTAATCATCCACATTATCTTTATTATGATGCCTTTTTCTGAGCTCAGTGTTATCTCACTACTGAGAGTGATTCATGTGAGAAATGCTTGACCAGAGATAGAGAGTGAATTAATTACCTGAGAGATAAAGAGAAAGATTTAAGCAGATGCATGTGCACTGTGTAGTCTACAAACATGAGAAGAAAAAGTCCGGAGTGCTGGACTAGGCACACGAAAACTACAATCCTTACTTCATAGCTTCCGTTTCACTTTAAATGACATCTTTGCTTGTGCCTGTGCGCATGTGCGCTAACGTGTTCACTTGCCCACCGGAAATAAAAAAGGCACGGAGAGCAATAAAATTTAAGCATAAACTGTGGGAATACAGCCCAAATGAAACTTCAGCGATGTCAGGAAACAGCAAGACCTCCAAGAACCTAGAGGCTTTGCATCATGAACCTTGTATAGAAATGTCGTGTGTAATAAACGTCAGTGCTAGTCCTTTCGTCCTGCAGGGTGCTTCCTTGAAGTCGTTTAGAGATTCTCAGGGGGAAGCCTTTAAGAAATAAAATGAAAGTTTCTATTTCTGTTGTGCCTAATGCCTGAAATATCATCCATCACTGATTTGTGCAAGCTATAGGTCAAATTTAAAACGAATGCAACATGAAAGGCTTTTTCTTTTAGATCCAAGCACTACAGTAGGGACGGAGGGCAAAGTTAATTGACTCTTACCCAAGAGAAAAATAACTTGTGTGAGTTTTCTCTTCTTGGAACTAAATAAAAGGCATCATGCATAGTAATGAGCCCTCAGTGTTTATCCTTGATGAAAAGAAAAGAGAGACAAGGGCGGGGGGACACAAGCCAATCTGTATAAATGAAAGTATGAGCTTCCAAACAGTTTGAAGCCCCAATACTAAAGGCACGAGCACAGCAGAATGGGGAAGAGCAAAGGGCACCAAAGCTGAATGGAGCCCATTTCCATATGACCTGATTTTGCCCCAGTCTCTTCCTCCTCCTTCTCCAATTAGATACACTGGTGTTGGTCAAGGGAGGTGCCTTGCTTGGTTGGGTTTTAGAAAGCAGCAAAACCTCAGTAAGTTTACTAACAACCTCGGAGATTCCTGCTGTGCAATCAATTGACAAAGATTAGAACAGGCCCTCTCAGTGGGAGGGAGAGTTATAGGAACTCCATACAGCAGCTGAGGTCAGCTTTCAGAGTGCCCATCCCTGCATGCCAGGACAAACACCAAACAGCAAAGCACACTACCGCTCACCCGTGATGCCCTAGTGTCTAATATTCACCCTAAAACTGCAGGCCACAGAGTGAGGCTGCTCACAGCAAGGGGCAAAAAAGAATGATGTCACACCTAGGTGGGAACACTGTGAGAAAGCAGGGAGCCACCTGCAAACTAAGGAAAATGGCCTCCAGGGAAACCAACCTTATTTTTTATCTTGAGCCTGGATTGCTAGCTTCACCGGAAGTATAATAGAATTTTCTGCAATAGAATTTTCTGCTATTAGAGCAATAACTCTGCGTAGGAATTGCTCAGAGCTGAACACTGTCTTCAAGAACGATGAACCTGTGCTCCAGAAGGCTTCATATCCCACCTGTTCAAAAACAACTCAACTGTTGTCAAGATGTCTCAGCAGGTAAAGGTACTTGCTACCAAGCCTGGTGACCTGAGTTTCGTCCTTGAGACCATGCCCCACCCCCACGGTGGAAGATGAGAACTGACTCCCTTATGCTGTCCTCTGAACTCCACACATGGGCCGTGACACGTATCTGCCCACACTCATATGCAAGCACAAGGTGGAAGACTCAGTACTAGACATTGTTTCAATTGTTGATAACTGCCTTAGGGTAGCAGAGGGGCTGAGGTAATACAGAAGAGCATGTATGTTTGTGTGGGGTGAATAGTTAAGGATTACAGAATGAATGAATGAATGTTCAAGTGTCATCGTCATCCTGCATTTTCAAATGATGCAGCAGGGCAAATCCCACGGGTGCACAAGCACAGAGCTGTATGAATGGAGAGATGACTCCTACACTAAGCATAATATTAATGCTTGAATCTGTGCTGAATTGTAATGGTAGACAAATCTTTCAACTTCTTTTTGTGCTTAAAGTCATTCAAAGTTTAAAATGTCTTTAAGGGCTGAGGTGGCTGTCAGTTGAGCACCTGAGCTCAGTAGCTAGAATCTGTTCATAAAGAGGGATAGAGATGGGCTTACTTGCAGCGTTCCGGGCCAGAATAAGACGCTGTCAAAAACAAAACACAAGAGGCTACAGAGATAGCTCTGTGACTATACTGGCTGCTCTTCCAGAGGACCTAGGCTCAATTCCCAACACCCATATGTGGTTCACAAGTGTTTATAACTCCAGTGCAGGGGATCAAAGGCCCTCTTCTGGCCTCTGTGGGCACCAGGCATGGACATGGTGCCTAAACAAACGTGCAGGCAAAACACACACACACACACACACACACACACACACACACACACACAATAAAATTTAAAAAAATCAGAAACTAAAAAGGCACCTAACAAACACTCAAATTGTCCTTTGGCCTCTAGATGCACATAACCAAACATGTACAGGCATCTGCACATGAACACACACACACACACACACACACACACACACACACACACACACACTTTTTAAATTATTTGATTAAATACACACATGTAAATTAAACAATTAACCTTTACTTAATTAAGAGGCTTACCCATCAAAAGGATTAGAATTAACACAAATAATATTTTAATGCAGTTACATATACATTTATATGTGTGGGTGTACACATATCAGTTATTGTGTATTTCCTTTATTTACAAAGCTATCTTGTTGTGAGGTAAGCTTCGGGTAAACTGATATGTTTGGTTTGCATGTACCCCCTCTACCCTCATCAATGTATTCTCTAAATAGGTATTATATATTTAAACATGTAATTAAACCATCTGTTTATGCCCCTCTTTTTTGTTAAGTGACAGATATTATCTCTGTGAGACAAAGATGTACATAGAACTCCCCAGGTCTATATAAAAGATGGCAGACAGTAACCAAAACAGAAAAGTAGCCCAGGAATCCACTTCAGGTTTCTTCAGAGAGCCCTGCAGTGTGAGAATGAGAGGATTTAGAGTTACTCTCAAAAAACAAACAAAGATTTGTCAGCATGAGTAAAAGTGGTAGTTATGAAGCAAAATCAAGCTAGCTATTTTCTCTGTGGCACCTTAACCATAGATCTCGATCAGTTGCTTTAATGTTCAGTGTGGTAAGGGCTCAGCCATTGATTCTTGGGTCCTGGGTGTCAATAAGGCTGTGCCCTCAGTTCTGTAGTTAACAGCTTTAATGCCACATGTCACTGTCAAGCTTGTTCAGTAGACACAGTCAGCTCAATTGCAGAAATCAAAGACAGTCTCAAGTGACCGAACTGTTCAGGGCTAACAACGATTTTTAAATCGATTTTTTTCTTAAATTTTATTATGTGGATATTCATGCCCACACTTGAGTTTAGGTGCCTCCGAAACCACACATGTTGGATCCCCTGGAGCAGGAGTTACAGCAGTTATGACCTGCTCAACAACAGTGCTGGGAACCAAACTTGGATCCTCTGAAAGAGCAGTACGTTCTCTTAACAACTGTCCAGGCCCAGTTTTCCCATCGTCATTGTTCAGTGTTGTGAGAATTTAATTGAATAATAAAATGGCTCTAACAAGCTCTGTTTCCAGTTTGATTTAAATTACCAGTGCCAAAGGAAAAAGAAGAGAGGCCGGTCCAAGAACCCTGACCACAGCTTGAAGGACCAAGGGAAGCTATCCCTTCTATAGGTGTGAGCATAGGAAAGCTCAGAACAAAAGACATGGGATGAAAGGAATTAAAAATGAAGTGATATCTCAGAAAGCCATGAAGAGATAAAAGGAAGGAAAGGGGGGTGGTCAAGGAGCTGAGAGAAGAAATAGGGACATCTGGGCAGCCAAGGGCCATTGGTGTGCCCCTGGCATGTGTCCTGAAGCTCAAGAAACAAACGCGTCCTACCTCAGGTGATTCCCATCAAGAAAGCAGGCCCCGGCCACTCAGTGCACAGGTATGTACAGTTACCAGTCAGTCAGGGAGCTGGATGAGGAGTGTGCTCACATGGGCTTCAGCGCTCCCTAGACAGTGGAGGATGCCTCTCTAACTTCGGTTTGGGAGTCATCACAATGCACTCCATTTTTTAAGCAATCTCTTCCTTGTCTCTTAATTATGATCACGCGATCATTTGTCCACTTGACATCTTCAATGACTAATAGTTTGCTGTTAGCATTATCTGAAGAAGGGCCCCTCTAGTGTTTGTCATCAGGAGGGCAGCTTGGTTTAGAGTCAATGGTGCTGGTGGATTGAGTTAGGGGGCCTAAGAAGCAGTTGACTCAATGCCAAGAAGTCCCTGGAGTCATATGGAAGCTTGGCTTCAGCATCATTAATTAAACATAACAGGTTTTTTTTTAGGGTAACAAGGGACTTTATTACGCATTATCTTTTGAAACTCTAGGTTAAAGCAATCACCTTAAACTAATAGATGAGAAATCTTGCTATGCAGACAACAGCTCACTGGAACAGAAAAACAAAAACCTGTCCCCTATGTAGGAAGACACTCTTTTCCCAATGACAAAGTCCAGGGGAAACAAATGAACCATCTGAGATTTAACATGGAATCTGGGACAATTGTGCTGATTTCCTGATCATTTTCCCATGTGTGTATGAAATAGGTTTGTGAGTGCAACCACATTGAGTAACCAAACAGCCAAATGATGAACAAAGGATAAAGTTCTTCTCTTTACTATTGTACCATATAAAAAAATCACAAAACAATCTCCCATTATGTCATTAGGCATCAGACATACTTGCCTACACAAAACTATTTAGCAGGTATGCTCAAGGTACTTTATGTGACCCAAATCTATGATCTAGATTGGTTCTGTCATTTAATTGTATACTTGGGTGACCTTTTCCATGCCCACAGGAAATACTCAACATACTCCTTTTTGTGCACTAAAAGGTACTCTTAGTAGATTCATCATAAAGCCTTTCTCCTGTTGATAACTGTTTGGGATTATTATAAATTAAATCTACTGTAATGAGTTCTAGACTGGGCATTTTATTCCTACATGTGGATGTGTATACCAGTCCTTTTGCATTCTTATATACCTTTCTGCATTCTTTACAAGGCCTTTTCTACCCAGCTTCTATCATTTATCATGTTTTCACTCTTGCAGCGTGAATCAATACTTTATTCCTTTCACACAAAATGATGTTCCATTGTGGTCACATTATGGTTTGAATATAAAATGCCCCCAAAAGTTTCATGGGTTAAATGCTAGTCCCCAGTTGTTGATGCTATTTGGAGGAAGTTCTGGAAATTTTAGGATAGAAGAAATAGGTCACTGGGGCATATTCTTGGGGGATGGCTTCCCTCTTCTTCCTGAACCCCATGCTAGGACCAACTTCACTGCTCCATGCCCTCCTCACCATGATGTCCAGGCTTGCTACAGCCCAGGAACAACGGGACCAGCCCTCCATGGCCCAAAATCTCAAAACTATGAGCTTAAATAAACAGAATTATTTCTGTCAGATATGAATATTTGTCATAAAGACTTATTAGCACAATGGGTTTAGCCACTGCTTATCCACTCAGCAACTGAGGTGCATCGGATCATTTCTGGGTTTGGACTGGTATAATATGACTGCAAGTGTCATATATTTTGTGTTTACATATGTTTTATGTTTTAACTCTCTGGTACAAACCAGGAGTATAATTCTAGTTCAGTTAGTAACTCTGTAGCCTACTGTCTTTGTTACCATTGCTGTGACAAAGCACCATGACCAAAGCAACTGTGTATGTGGTTTCAGTGGGATAGAGGCCATGACTGTTGAGCAAAGGCATGTCAGCACATGCAGCCAAGTGCTCACATCTTGATCTGCAACCAGGAGGCAGAGGATACACTGAGAATGGCATAAGTATTTTGTGTTGGGAAATTTAAGTACTTGTCCCTTATAGCTCTCTTCCTCCCCACCCAGATGTAGAACTCCTGTGCTGTCACGGTTGATCAAACAAGGCTGTTCTCATTACTTTCTGGTGTGCAGTGTCCATGCCTTGACTCCAGGTGTGGGTAGTGCATGATTTCTTCCTATGCTTAGCCCATCCGCTGTCTTTGGTATATAAGGCCATTGTTCTTTGTAATAAACAGCATCTTCTTCTTCACTTCTTGTGGTGGCCCGTTAAGTGCTTCAATCCCGACACCCTCCGCCAGCTCAGTACTCACTCTGGTCGTGTGGGTGCGGCAATTTTGAAACTTCAATACCCCCCCCTCCTCATAACACACTTCCTCCAAGACCACATCTCATAATCCTTTCCAAAAAGTTCCTCCAGCTGGAAACCAAGAATTCAAATATATGGGCTTATGGAGGTCACCCTCATTCAAATCACCACACTCATTTTCTGAAGAAAACCTGCATAGTTCCTCAAAGTGACTAATCATTTTCAATTTCTACGACAAGTATGGAAGATTTCTAATTTCAGCATAGCCTATCTTAAAAATATTTAATTTATTCATGTGCATGTGTGCACATGTGGATATACATGCATAATGCGTGAGTGGAGATGTAAGCAATGGTGTGTATGTGAGGGTCAGAGGACAACTTTTACATAGCCCCGGGGATGTCTCCAGGCTTGCACCACAAGCATCTTTACCAGCTGGGCCCTCTTGCCGCTCACATATATCTTCTCAAACACTTATCAATCATGTTTAATGTGTATTTATTGTTTTCTTGTGCTGCACACGTGCACACATGTGTGCTCATATGGTTGAGTGCATGTTGGGGGGGCAGGGGCAAGTGACATGTAGTGATTTTCTCTGAGCTGAAACATTCTCTGCCGCTTGGAAGCTTGCCATCACACAGGGTGTTCTAAGGGAGGTGAAACATTCCATTCTGCATGGAAACTCATCCAAGTGCAGGAAAAACGACTCAAAAGTTTTAGAAAGTCCCTGAAACTGACCATATTCATTGGGACCCCTCCCTCTCCAAGAGTGTCCAGGAGATACTACCTGGGCAAAGGCCAGCCAAGCTTCTTAGAGGTTCAGACCAGATAGGATATCTGGAAGAGACAACGGTCAACTATTGTGCCTGGAGAAAGGGTACTCCTTCCTGTTGAGCTATCTGCTGCAAATTATACAGTGTGTTCCAGATTTACAGTGTTCATGAGCTATCACATCACCCATGCTGAGGTGGGCTCTGATGATGCAACTGTCTTTGAGTATTTCTGTTCCTATAAGTAACCCCTCACATATATCCCTTCCTGTAAATTACCCCAATGCAACACATCGCTTCACCAAGTTGGGCTTCAGTCTCGTCCTTACTTAGGACTGCCATGAACTCTCTATCTAGAGTGAGTAGAGCTCTATTAACGTCACCCCAGGAATAGTGTCAAAGAACAGAAGGTACACAGCTGTGCATACATGTAGAATCCAGAGGTTAACATCAGGTATATTCAAGTGTCTTCCCTGGTCACTCCCTACTGTGGGGTTAAAAAAAAAAAAAAAAAAAAAAAAGCCAAGGAGAAAACACCCTGCCCCTGACTAGACCTGAGACTTAGCCAGGAGAAAACACCCTGACTCTGACTTGGCCCCAGGAACAGGGCTTGAAATCCCACCAATCCCTGAGTTTGCCCCAGAATCAGGCTGCTGAGTTTCACCAGTCCCTGAGTACACAATCCCACCAATCCTGAGCACACAATTCTACCAGAGTCAGGCTAGAAAAATCCACCAATCCCAAGCCACCGTGGAAAGCTCCATCCCCACCTCCAAAGAATCCCTGTATAAGCTCTGTGTCCTGCTCAGTTTGCTGCTGCCTCTCACCCTGGAGGCTGCCACCCTCCTGGATTCTTCCTTCCCAATAAATCTCTTGAGTGAGGTTTGTTTTGGGGTGTGACACTTTCACTTGACCAGAGTCTGGCTGTAACAACTTTCACAGAGCTGGGGCATAGTGAAGCAGAGCAACACTGTAACACTTTTTCTGGGGATGCTTTCCCCTCCTAGGCAGAGTTGTTACACTCCGGGGGTGGGGAGGAGTGGGGCTAAGCAGAGTTGTAACATTTCACTGGACCTCAGCAGAGCTGTAATAACTTCGCTGGGGAATCCTCGCCTGCCAGAGCAGAATTGTTACACTTGCATTGGGGAATCCTTTCCCTGGAGCAACTTTAAGGTGCTGTGCTTACAATGAGTTTGTGTTGTGCCTTAGTTCCAGACTGCCAGGATACCTTTCCATCTGGGCTACAATGCTTACAGTTACTCAATTGTGCATTGTGTATATGAGATATTTTTTAGTTTTCCTATAACTACTTATTTATGTTTTTCATATTACTGTCACTAGAAGTGAAATATTATATTATTTTAATCTTTTTAAGTTTACTAAAACTTGTAGCATAATAGCTATCTTGAAAAAAATGTTCCAGATAATCTTAAAAAGAATATATTCTACTGCTACTAGAAAAAAATGTTTTTTATTATTGATTTTTATTATTGATTTTCTTTCAAGATTATTTCATCAACTGCTAGGAACATAGATGTTCCATATTGTTATTGTAATACTATATCTTGCTTCAGATCTCTTAGTATTTCCAATATTTATTTACATCATGCAGTTGAGGTGCCTACACACTTAACTGTTATAACAACCCCATGAACTAACCTCTTCATTAGAATATATTTTTTTCTATTACTGTGGGATAATATCTATTGTATATGAGTAAACTACTCCTTCTCTCTTGGCTTCCATTTCTTTGGAAAGTCTTATCCCACCCCTTCATTGTCTCTATGTATCCTCTAAAGTTAGTCATGTCAAGGCACCACGTGGTTGTATACTTCTGTAGGATGCTTTAAAAATTCTATAAACCACTCTATCACTTTTGGTTAAATGGGCGAACGTAATTGCTGATAAAGTTGGGGTTTACTGTTGCCACTTTATCTTTGCCCTATTTTCCTCTTGTTCTCCTCCTTTATAATCTGATCTTATATGACAGAGGTGTTTTTATTTTTTTCCTTTCCTTTTGTACAGCTATAAAAATTTTTGTTATGGATATCCTATATAGAAATTTGACATTTATAACCATTGTTTGGAAGCTGGTTTCACCTTAATTCTCATGTAATACAAATGTACTGCACTTTTACTCCTTTCTCTCACATTTTCTTTTGGTCTTACAATTAAAAAGTGTTTATATTACATAACATTAATATATTATCATAGCTATAGTTATTTTATTACTTTTTTCTTTTAATCTTTATACTATAGTTATAAGTGGTTTAAACACCATAACTAAAGCATTAGGGTAACCTAATTTTACTGCTTATTATCTTTGCCAGTGAATTTGTATGTTCATATATTGATGCTGCTTAAATTTTCAGCTTTAAAATCCCTCCTAGAAGGCTAGTCTAGTTATGAAAAAGTCCTCAGCTTTTGTTTTCTAGGTAGGACTGGTCTCTTTTTCATTTCTGAAAGACAGCCTTTCTGGGTATAACAGTTATTGCTAATAGATTCCCCTCATCTCAAGAGTATAGAATGTCCCATTCTACTCTCCATGACTCATTTGTTCTGCCGGGAATCTATTGACCTCAATCTGAAAGTTCCTTTGATTATGGTGGGTTTCTTCTCTTGTTTCCATCAACATTATTGCAGTGTTTGATTTTTGCAAGGTTTGTTAAAATGTAGATTAGTGAAGTCTTCTTTAGACTGGAGCTTTTTGGGGACCTTTGGAGCTTTGTGTACCTGAATGTGCAAGCGTCAGAAGGTTTGACACATTACTTTCTTTAAATGGGTATTGTCCTCCTTTCTATAATCCTATGATGGAAACTCTCTAGAGGCTAACTTGCAAACCCTGTAGTATTCATGTGTTCCTTACGCCACCATATCTGAGCTGCTCTGCCATGCCTTACCACCACAATGGACTAAGCCCTTTAAAACAAAGAGGAAAAATAGATATTTCCACCTGTAAGTTGCTTCCATCATGCATTACATCACAGAAAATGAGTGCCAAATGAGTCTGATTATTCAGCTTCATGCCTTTGGAACTGGCTTGCAAAAAGCACTTGGAAGAGTTTGGAGACACAGACTAAAGAAGCTCTAGAACTCTGTAAGCAGAATTTCAGGGAAATTCTGGTAGAAGTTCAGAAGAGCAGAATTCTAATAGAATTGCAGTCAGTTGAGGGGGGAGTCAAACACATGAGGTTTTATATGAGGAAAAGGACTCACTTTTTTCTCTTTATTCTGTGGGAGTCCTGCCACCCAGCTACCAAATAATAACACAGTCATGTATTCTTTCTTATGAATGCCCGGCCTTAGCTTGGCTTGTTTAAGCCAGGTTTTCTTAAATTTTCCCATCTTTTGCCTCTGGGCTTTCTATATACTTCTCTTTACTTCTCACTCCGTGGCTTGCTGTGTAGCTGGGTGGCTGGCCCCTGGAGTCCTCTCCTTCTCCTTTTGCCCCCTGGTCTTCTTTTCTCAGATTTCTCCTCCTATTTATTCTCTTTCATGCCAACCCCACCTATCCTTTCCCCTTGCCTGGCTATTGTCTGTTGAGTTCTTTATTAGACCAATCAGGTATTTTAGGCAGGCACACTAACGCAGCTTCACAGAGTTAAACAAATGCAACATAAAAAGAACGCAACACATCTTTGCATCCCTAATGTAACACATTTTCAACTAATAATCTACAGCAGACCCTATTGGGAATTGGACTCAAAGACATTTGTGTTACATTTGGGAAAATAAATTGTCTACATTTTCCCCATATCCTAAAAATTGGAGTGAGGCTGATTCAAAAGCAACAGGTTAATTAAGGTGATGGAATACATTTCAAGATGAGATAGTGTTCAGGATATGGTACGGGTGCTGCTGGTTGCTTTTATCTTGGCTTATGGTAAGAATCAAGAGCAGCAACATCCTTACCCATCAGGGAAATACAAATCAAGGCAACTCTGAGATACCATCTGACTCCTGCCAGAATGGCTAAAATCAGAAACACCGATGGCAGTTTATGCTGGAGAGGATGTGGAGAGAGGGGAACACTCCTCCACTGCTGATGGGAATGCAAACTTGTACAGCCATTTTGGAGATCAGTATGGGAATCAGCCTACCACAGGATCTGGCAATTCCACTCTTAGGCATATACCCAAATGATCCACATCCATGCAACAAAGATATCTGTTCAACTATGTTCTTAGCAGCATTATTTGTAATAGCTAGAACCGGGAAGCAACCTAGATGCCCAACAACTGAAGAATGAATAAAGAAGATGTGGCACATTTACACAATGGAGTAGTACTCAGCGGGGAGGGGGGGTTAGGGGGGAATGTAATCTTGAAATTCGAAAGCAAATGGATGAAACTAGAAGAAACTATCCTGAGTGAAATAACCCAGTCACAAAAAGACAAACATGGTATGTACTCACTCATATATGGATTTTAGACATGGAGCATAGGATCACCAGCCTACAATTCACACCGCCAGAGAAGCTAGGATACAAGGAGAACCCTAAGAGAGACATACAAGGTCCCCCACAGAAGGGGAAAGAGACAAGATCTCCTGAGCATATTGGGAGCAGAGTGAAGGGCAGTGAGTGGAGAGGGGGTTAGGAGAAAGAGAAGGGGAGAAGAGGAGGGTAAAGGAGAACATGAGGGACCAGGAAGATTGAGTCGATGGAGGAATGGAGGAGAGCAAGAAAAGAGATACCATAATAGAGGGAGCCATCACAGATTTGGAGAGAAAACTGGCACTAAGGAAATGTCCAGAGACCAACAAGGATGACCCCAACTAACAATCTGAGCAACAGTGGAAAGGCTACCTAAATGCCCTTCCCTGACAATGAGATTGATAACAAATTTATATGCCATTATAGAGCCCTCATCTAGTAGAAGCAGACACCCACAGCTAACCACTGAACTGAACTCCTGGAACACAGTTGCAGAGAGGGAGGAGTGATAAGAAAAGGGGTCAATACCATGCTACAGAAACCCACAGAGACAGCTGACCTGAACAAGGGGGAGCTCATGGACCCCAGACTGATAGCTGGGAAACCAGCATGGGACCAACCCAGAACCCCTGAACATAGGTCTCAGTTAGAAGGCCTGGTCATGCTAAGGGACCTCTGACAATGGAACCAGGATGTATCCCTGGTGCACAAAAGGACTTTGGGAGCACATTCCCCATGGAGGGATACTCTCTTAGCCTTGAGACACAAGGGAGGACCTGGGTCCTACCCCAAATGACTTGATAGACTTTGATGATCCCTCCTGGGAAACCTCAACCTCCCTGGGGAGTGGGTGGGAAATGGGATGAGAGGGGGGAATGGGAGGGTGGGAGGAAGCGGGAACTGGGATCAATATGTAAACTAAGAAAAAACATAATTAAAAGAAGAAGAAGAATCAAGAGCAAAAGGGAGAACAGAAAGATTTGTAAATGTGCAATTTGGCCCCAGAAGGAGCTAATTTGAAGTTATAGGCACACACACACACACACACACACACACACACACACACAAAACAGCTGGGTGTGGTGGTACACATCTTTTATCTCTTAACTTGGAAGGTTGAAATAAGAAGATCATGATGCCATCCTGGACTATATAGAGAGATTCTCTTTTAAAAAATAAAAACACAAAGAGATCATAGTTGTTAGAGGACTTAGAGTTGTTAGAAAGAAACCAAGCATGTTATGATGGGTCACTAGGAAAGGTGTCTTGGAGGCAGTTGAGGAATTGGGGGTAAATCACCTTTCAAGCTCCAAGGTTAAAATTACTAACTCATGTAAAAGACTTCACTTAGAGGAGATTATCTCTATGGCTCGTTGCTCTCATAGACCCCCAGGGATCATCCCAGGCATGCATCATTGTTGGTTCAGGAGGGCCTGGCTACTGCTCAAACCTGCCACAGCTCTTACATTTTGTATGTGGTGCAGACTTGACAGGATTGCTGAGAGATATGGCTTTGTGGGAGCTTTCACTGATGGTTCTCAGGAAAGCCCAAGAGGCAAAGCATTGTATACCAAAGTCAGGTTCCTTAGAGGGGCCTTTAGAGGGACAGTTGCAATGGAGTCCGTAGGATGTTGAAGAAACCATCAGCCAAGGAAAACTGCAGACACTGAGTGGAAATAGCCCAAGAGTGAGGTCACACAGGATGCAAATGACAAGCACATAAGGAGCAGGAGCAGGGCTGCCAAAGCCTTTTGGAGCTCAGATGACACCACCATGTGCCCCCGATGCTGGACATGGAGATGCAGAATGTAATGTTTGCCCTACTAGGTGTGTCTTCATCTTGTTGTGGTTCCAGCTCTCCTTTCTGTGGCCCCATTTCTTCCTTTCGAATGGGTGGAGGTTAATTTTCAATTGCAACTTAATTAAGTTTAGACTCACTTAGGTGACATAATTCTAATACTTCTGGGTTCTTGTGAGTGATGCTTCCAAAGGTTATCTATGGAGAAACCCACCTTGAGTATGGGTGGACCCATCCCATAGGCTGGGTTCATAGAATGAATAAAATGGGAGGAAGAAAAAAAGGGGGGTGGGAAGGGAAAGGGGAGGATGAGAAGGGAAGAGATGGGAAGGGAAGGGAAGGGAAGTGAGGGAAGGGAAGGGAAGGGAAGGGAAGGGAGGGAAGGGAAGGGAAGGAAGGGAAGGGAAGGGAAGGGAAAAGAAAGGAAGGGAAGGGAGGGGAGGAGAAAGGAAAAGAAGGGAAAGGAAGAGAAGGGAAAGGAAGGAAAGGGAAGACTAGAAGTCATCTGACCCATGGCTGCAGACACATGCAACCATCGTTTTCATACTCCCACTGCTATGCCTTGCTGTCACGATAGGCTCAAACTTTAAGCCCAAATAAACTTTTCTTAACTTGATGTTGTTAGGTATTTGGCAAGAAGAAAAGCATCTAGGACAGTTAATATGGAATATTTAACCAAGTAAGTACAAAAGATTTGGCAAACACTAAGATGTAGATATATGCAGGGAGTTTCCAAATTGGTCTCTAGTGCCTGAGGAAATAATGCTAACTCTGACAAAAGAGGTCCCATGAGCTTAACAAACTTCTGTAGAGCAAAGGAAACAATCGGGTGAAGAGGCAGCCTGCAGAAAAATAAGAGAAAAATCTCTGCTAACCACACGACAAACAGATTCACACCCAGATTATGAAGAGGACTCAAAAAAGAATGAAAGGAAGGGAGGAAGGAAAGAAGGAAGGAAGGCAGGAAGGAAGGAAGGAAGGAAGGAAGGAAGGAAGGAAGGAAGGAAGGAAGGAAGGAAAGGAGGAAGGAAGGAAGGAAAAGAAAACTAAACAACCTAATGAAATAAAAAAAAAATGGATCTCAAAAGACGGTTACAAATGGCCAATTAACATATAACATGTTCAATCTCACAGGTCATCAGGTAAGTGCAGATTAAAACTACAAGGAGACTTGGTCCCACCCAAGTCAGATGGGCCATCAGTAAGAAAAGAAGTAACAAATGGCGGTGAGGGTGTGGACAGGGGGGCCTCACTCCCCATCAGCATCTCACAGAGATACTTCACACCAAAGCCTGTTATGTCCATCAACAGAGGAATGGCTTAGGAAAATGTCCCACATGTATACACTGCAAAGATTTCAGCCATAAAGAAGAAAATGGGTGTAAGTCTCACATGTATTTCCTAGATTTTATATTGATATATAAGATCACAGGTATATATATATATATATATATATATATATATATATATGATACACAAGCAGAAAAAACAACTGTCTAGAGGAACAAAGGGAATGAGAAAGAGGAGGGTTGGGTTATGTTCAAAATACACAATACACTTGTATGCAACCCAGTGCTGTGTACAGCAGGTCATACACTAGTGAACAAAAGTAGACAGTTTCCCTATTTTATGTTTTCTGAAACATACATGTGAAACATGTGTACAGCACATGTTATTCTCTCTTAAACGGACCAACATAATTCACCAACAAGACTGTCCATGCCTGAAATGTTCTTGTTTGGTTCATGCTATGAAAGGTGTTTCTAACTACAAGTTTAATATAGGTGTTTTGTTTTTCTTTACTTAGATACGTTGGCTCGTTTGAGGAATGCGGCTACCTCACCTAAATTACCAGATTAATAAGCAGAGTTGTATGTAGAAGTCTGGCTTTTTTATCCTGAAGGTTTGAAGTTCATGGTATGGTTTTTATTTTAAATTTGCTGCTTTATTATGCTTAAGATTATATACCTCATCAAATAATCTGTTGTACACTGAGAAAAATGTTTCCTCCTAGAGTTGGTTCAAGCTTCATGCAAAAGGATTATGTTAAACAGGTGAATGACACTGGTGTTGACATCACTTCACAACCAACTTTCTCTGGATGCCATCATATAGTGATATTGTGGTTTAATAAGGATCAGGATAAACAATTAGGCTGAATAGATGTTTATTCAGGGAGAAATAACTCACAACATAGACAGATGAACACCAGCAGTTTGCACCGGATGCTCTTATTATATCAAATGGAGCGTCTCTGTGTATTATTTGGGGCTGGCATGACCATGGGACCAGGGCCGCAGGGAAAAGCCTTACTGGTAGCATACTCCTAACATATGGCGCTGCAACATGGCTAATAAGAAATTCCACTTAAAACTAAGAAGAGCTTAAGAAATGGTTTTAGAAACAAAAGAACAGAGACAAGCAAGACTTCTTGGTAGCAGCATTTTTCTCAGTTGGGCTCTGTTTTACTAGAGAAAAACAGAGACTTGCACGGCTCCTTTAAGGGAGGTTTCCTGACTCAGCATAAGCGGCAAAAAACCGCAAGGAATTTAAAGAGCTCTGCTAACAATTTATTGGTGTGCACGAGAGCTGGCAATCACAGTGACCACATCTCCAAGCCAGCAGCATGCTGCTGGATGGCAGTATAGACCAAGGCGGTGAGCACAGCTCTCAGTTCTGGCGGTAAAGGTAGCCACCGCCATCTTAGATAGATCACAGCTAAAACAACTGTGGCTTTCATTTTTAGCAATGTTGTTGTTTAACAGATAAAGACTCGTGACCAGAAAAGAGAAAGATTTACAGTAAAGACAGATTCACACTAAGAAAAACCGCTAAAGGTTTACAGTGTATTTTAAAATATACGTAGGCTTTGGAGAAAAAAATGAATAAAGTGGTTGTTAAAAGACAGAGTGTAGCTGGATGTACTGGCACACGCCTTTAATTCCAGCACTCGGGAGACAGAGGCAAGCAGATCACTGTGATTTCAAAGTAAACCTGGCATACAGAGTGAATTCCAGGACAGATAAAAGTTACACAGAGAACCCTGTCTCAAAATATGTAAAAATAGAAGTAGAATAAATAGAGTAATAAAAAATCCACGTAAAGATGGAAAGCACAGAGAAACTTTGGATATTGTATGCTGTTCTGTAATCTTTAAATTGTTTGACTGCTGAGGAAATAACAACAGCTGATAAAAGAAATGCTACTGGATTAGTTCAATTTATATATTTTAAAAATGCTTTGACTCCAAAATTTAAGTTCAAGGACAAGTTACTGGGGAAAAGGATTTCTAATATTGTTTCCACAGAAAATGAAAAGCTTTGGATTCCTTCCAGACTAACGTGGTTTGATCAAGCCAGACCCCCTGAAACAGCATCCCAGGTGATCCAACATTCAAAACAGTTGGGACAAAGCAGCCTTGCAGACTACAGCCAAGATTTCTGCGTCTTCTTAGGATCCCCATAACTGTGTCCCCTACCAGCAGGAAGCAGTTTGGAAAGAACGACACCCAAATTCCCAAATATTGTTTATAAATGTTTGTTTTCATTTAAATGGGGTTGGTTTTAAATGGTTAATGATCACAGTTAGTCTCTTTTTAAAGGTAAAATGGGGATTATGGTAGATATGAATACTTTTCCTTGGAATGGATTTTCATTTATTAATACAAATTTAAGGTCAATTTTGTGATGTGTATATTTCTCCTCTTATTCAGGTATTGTGTTTATATAGCTCATTTAGAAATATAATGTATAATTTAGTACAGATTTTAGATAGTTACCTATTATAGTCAAAACTTATAGCTAGGTGAGTTAGGTTTTCTAGATATGTAGAGATGTATTTGAGATAAACAGGCATTCTTCAAACCTTTTAAAGACCTACAGAATATGGCATTTAAAATGGTTTAGGTATTTTCTTGACAGTGAGGCATAACTGCTCCTGGCAATACCATCTGCATCAGAAAGGAAGATGGACATAGAAGAAACAACATGATGAAGTTTGCTTCCAATATGGCAAGACTAGCCATTTGGACAAGGTACTGCTCTTGTCTGGACTGTTTGACTTTATGCTGTGTAAACTGGACATGCAGGACCCACAGGAATGTGACTGATGAAACAGGATGGACAGTGCTACGGGATTCCTGATTTATGGAAGAGTCTGCCAGACAGTCTGCAGAACACACACACAAAAAAAGAATGACTGACAAACTGCCAACACAGGTGGACAGTTTAAAGTTTCCTGCTTTGCTGAGGAGTCTGCCAGACACACTATGGCCTATGGGCTGAAGATGGAACATTACAGAAGAACTTCGGGTGATTGACCAGGCAAGATGTCTCTGTCATTTCTAGAGTTTATATATTATCCTTCTGTGGTCTTTGTTGGAGTTGACAGATAGTTATCATTATAGTTTTCCTTAGTTAGGATTAAAGATAAGTTACATATAAGATTTTAGACTCATAAAAATAGGATAGATGATAAAATATTTTCTTTAAATCTTGCTAAATGTTAATGAACTAAATATTGTTAACTGTGATTCTTATTTGATAACTGTTGTGTGATATATTTTGCTATGTTAAGGTTAAAACCCTTCTTTTTATTTTATACAGAAAAGAGGAGATGATGAGAGATGCCATTCTGTATGTTTCTTGTATTGGTTAATGAATAAAGCACTGTTGGACAATAGGAAAGGAAGATAGGAGGGCCTAGAAGACAAAGAGGAAAGAGGAAGTAGGAAGGAGGAGTCAGCATGAGGAGCCTAAAGAGAACAGCATGCCAGGCTGCCACTCTCCGGTAAGATGAGCCACGTGGAAATACTTAGAATAGTAGAAATGGGTTAATCATTAAGACAGAGCTAGCCGATAAGAAACTAGTAACTGGCCAACAGCATTATATCAAATACAGAGTCTCAGTGTGTTATTGGGGGCTGGCGTGGTGGTGGGCCTGGGCCGGCAGGGAAAAACCTGTGCGTAACATAGTGATGAGTGTGTTTCAGTGTCCATCAACAGCCATGACTCTGTGTTTCTTGTCATGCCTATTTGTCCCACTTATTTTTGAAGCTGTAATTTGGAGCTTGGAGACAAGATTACCTTATCATTGTATAATGACATTTCTTTCAAAAAAATCTCTATACTGAAAATTACTTTGAAAATTTAGTGTGGATGTGTCACCTTTCTTTATTCTTCCACAATATGTATGTATGTATGTATTTATTTATTTATTTATTTTTCTTATTTTACGTATCGATCACAGCTCCCTCTCCCTCCCTCCCTTCCACCTTCCCATGCCCCACCACCACCCTCCCATCCTACCCACCCCCCATATTCTACATGTAGGATGATGCCTTCCTGGAGGGGTCATCAAATCTGTCAAGTCATTTGGAGTAGGGACTAACTAGGTCTTCCCTCCTACCTCTAGGTTAAGGGAGTATCCCTCCATGGGGAATCGGCTCCCAAAGTCCTTTTGTGCACCAGGGATACACCCTGGTTCCACTGTCAGGGGTCCCTTAGACTACTCAGGCCTTCTAGCTGAGAGTCAGTCCCGTGCTGGATTCCCAGCTATCAGTCTGGGGGCCCATTAGCTCCTCCTTGTTCAGGTCAGCTGTCTCTGTGGGTTTCTGTAGCCTGGTCTTGTCCTCCCTCTTTGCATTTGGATTCTAGTTCAGCTCAGTGTGTAGCTGTGGGCATGACATGTCTTTCTATATCACTTTTTCTTCAATACATGATACTCTTAAATTATTCTGTAACACAAAAAACAAAAGGCTCAGAGACTGATGTTGGGGTTCAAACTTCACGCTGAAGATCAGAGAAGCAAAGCAGCCAAGCCAGTAGATCTGACCTCTACCCAGCTGAAATGGCAATCCTGTCATCCCAAATCCTCAGAGGCAAAAGGTTCTGAATTCCTGTCTCCTCCTCTTCTTATTTCTTGCTTCATTCTCCTTTCATTCCTTTCTCCACCCAGCCATATCACTCCTGTCTCCACCTCCCTAGGGATGAAGAAAATCTGACTAACTTGCAGTGATGGTTGTACAACTTTAAGAATATTCTAGAGACCGCTGATTTGTTGTTTTGAAGGGGATGATTTTGTACTGTGTAAATTACAATTTCTTTTTTAAGACAATAAATTTTTGTTAACATGTATTGATTGTAATTATTAGTGAATTCAGTATAATATTTCCACATATACATGCAGCATACACTGATTACAACCAATCAAACTTTCTTTCTCATCCTATTTCTTACATCCCCTAGCTTCCTTCCACATATGAGGGAATGGCAGTCGATTTCACATGGAACCAGAACAGCATAGAATGCACTGGATGCTTCTAAACCACCTGCTTGATTTTCTCTGCTCTAGTGTGAGAAAAAGTCAAGTGTGCAAACCACTGAGAGTTTTTGCTTGAACTGATTACAATGATGATGAAGACATGTTGGCTAGTACGTAATCTTAAAGATCTCTTGATTAGGACAGACAAAAAATTCACAAACGGAGACTGTGTAATACCACCTCATGTTTGAAAAATTGCAATTTCAATAACCTATTTAAAAGAAAAGATCAGGCTGGGTGTGGTGGCGCAAGTCTTTAATCCCAGCACTACGAAGGCAGAGGTAGGCAGATCTCAGTTAGTCCAAGGCCAGCCTGGTCTACAGAGAAAGTTCTAGGACAGCCAGGGCTCTTACACAGAGAAACCCTGTCTCTAAAAACAAAAAGAAAGAAAAAAAAATCAGATGAAAAATCATACCAACTCAATTATGAACATAAATAAGTAATTTCTAAGTTAAATACTGATAGATGTAACTTCACTTTTAATACTTTATAGCAGATACCAGTGGTATCTGGAGAATCACATAAGAATTTGTATTTCAAATATCTGGAAAATCTAAAAGAAATAGAAAAATTCTTAACAAGTAACCTACCAAAATTATATGAAGATGCTATAATCAACTTAAATGAATCTCTAATAACAAATAAGACAAAGCAGTTAGAGTCTCCACACAAGCAAAGCTCATACAGAGTCACTGCTGGATTCTATGTTACCTTTAAGGAAATGCTAACAACCACACTTCTCAAACACTACTACAAAACAGAAAGAGAAGAAACACTATGTAATTCATCCTATAATACCAATATAACCCTGGTATAAAAACTAAATAAACAACAAAAAGAAAATTATTGACCAATTCTCCAGTGATCATAGATGACTAAGTTTTCCAAATCTTTAAACCAAATTCAACAAGAATTCAAAAGATCATGTATTATACCCAAGTTGGCATCATACCAAGGATCCCAACTTGGTTCAATATATGCAAAAATAAGCATATAAATAAATGTTAAAATATAAATCATATTATCATCTTATTAAACACCAAAGAAGCCTTTGAAATGTTTCAACATATCTTCATGCTAAGTCTTAAAGTAACTACAATATTCCAACATAATAAATACTATCTGTAACAAACTAATATTCAACACTATACTAAATGAAGGGAAATGAAGATTAATTCCTCTAAAATCTAGAATGAGAAAAGGTGCCTCCTATCTCCATTGTTCCTCAAGTAACTGAAGTTTAAGCTAGAGCAAATAAGAGGAAGAAATTATAATAAACCTTTCTCATCTGGGCTGAGGGTGCTCCTCCAAGAGCGAAAGATCATCTAACGAAACCCTAATACACCTAAGAAGCCTTCTTTTGAGTTGCTGGCCAGTAATATCCAAGAGACTCCCAAAACATACAGCCTATTGCTGTTGCCCTTGGTTACCCACCAGAGGTGGAAAGCAAGTCCCATTGCTGAAGACACCATGCACTGCAGAATCACGGACTCATGAGCTGGAACTGATCTGAAAGCCCATCCTGCTCCCTGAGAGCTAGCTTTCATGACACCAGGACTCATGCAAGCTTTCAAAGGAGAAAGGTAACCAACAGTCCTACCCAGCTATGATACCTATGAACCCCCACATCAATGAGCACTTAGCATGATAACCCTTATCAAGAATAATGGTATGGATACCTTGGTGCTAACCAGCAACTCTCTAATTAGATTTAAGAGCCAGTTAACAAACCAGAGACCATGCCTGGTACTGGAAATCTAGCTAACTACTCAATCCTAGTGAAGGTGATAGACTGATTACTCGAGGGGGGTGAGGGGGAGAAGCAACCATCAATCACACCCAGCTATAACCTCTATAATCCATAATAACAAACTGCCTGCAAGATGTGCTCACTGGTACAATAGTGGCTTGAATGTTAAGGGAATAACTAACCACTTTTAAAATTAGGATTTAGGAGTGCCAGGCCTTGGCTAGAGGTGAATCTGGATCTAATTCCTGCGGGGTTTATTCTCCCCTACACACTTGCCCGGGAAATCCCTGGGTGTGTCCCGGATCTCGCTGCCCCTGTATCCTGTCCCCATCCAGAGTACTCTTGGAGCTCTGATACACCCCCACCCACCCCCACCAACCCCCACCCACCCCCACCCATCTCCACTGAGAGCCTGCCCTCCGCC
Organism: Cricetiscus sungorus; assembly: GCA_030556225.1. Lineage (NCBI taxonomy): Eukaryota > Metazoa > Chordata > Mammalia > Rodentia > Cricetidae > Cricetiscus > Cricetiscus sungorus. The sequence continues at coordinate 5,054,471 of JANBXA010000031.1, read as the reverse complement.
TACCTTCTGCCCTACCCTGCACACTGTCCCTCTGAGCTGGTTGAGCACTGAGACAGAGGGTGGAGCCAACAATCCAACCACCTTTGGAAAAATTCCTGGAGCTGATCTGAGCACAATAGACCTGCCTACCCACGCCAGACCACCCCTGTAATTTGCACCTGCCTGGTCTCTGACCCCCATTGACAGTACTCTACTGGAGTTCTGGGCCCCTCCCAGAGATCCGCCTATCTCTGCAGGCTGGATCCTTGACCCCCATGGAAGGGCCTCTGCTAAAGGGGCCTCACTCAGCTGGAGAGTGCCAGGTCCCTGCTAGACCCCACTAACCCTAAGGAAACATCCTGAGGGTTGGCCTCTGCCAAAGAGGACACAGCTGGTCCCTGCTGGAACCTGATTTTTGACCCCCATCTCCGGGCCCCTGCCTGAGGAGAGACCTCCTAGAGAGCTTGGACCACCCAAAGCTACAGACATCAAACCTCTGACCTACCTAAGCACATAGAGAGAGGGAGAGACCCCACCAACACCTACTAGAAGAAACTATAGGAAGACGGCAATACAAGAAAACACCTAACAACAGAAAGACAAGCATAACACCACCAGAATCTAGGGAATCTATACCAACTAGACCGGAACACAACAAAGCAGATAAAGCAGAAGAGAACAACTTAAAAATTATCATCATAAAAATGATAGAGGCCCTCAAAGAAGATGTGAGAAAATCCTTAAAGAAGTGGAAGATAAAACAAACAAAAATTTGGAAGAAATGAATAAATTTCTTAAAGAATGTACAGAAAGCCAAGAAAAAACAATTAAACAGGTGAAGGAAACAATTCAAGACTTGAAAACAGAAATGGAGACAATAAAGAAAACACAAACTGAAGAAATGCTGGAAATAGAAAAACTGGGCAAAAAATCAGGAACTACAGATGCAAGCATAACCAACAGAATACAAGAGATGGAAGAGAGAATCTCAGGTGCTGAAGATGAACTAGAGGAAATAGATCCATCAACCACAAAAAATCATAAATCCAACAAATCCTTAACACAAAACATCCAGGAAATGTGGGACACCGTGAAAAGGCCAAACCTAAGAATAATAGGCATAGAAGGTGAGCTCAAAAGTGCTGAAAACATATTCAACAAAATCATCGAGGAAAACTTTCCCAATCTGAAGAAGGACATGCACATGAAAGCATACAAGAAGCATACTGAATACCAACTAGACTAGACCAAAGAAAAAAGACCCCTCGACATATAATAATCAAAACACCTAACGTACAGAATAAAGAGAGACTATTAAGAGCAGCGAAGGAAAAAGGACAGGTAACATATAAAGGCACATCTATCAAAATTACGCCTCACTTCTCCATGGAAACCCTCAAGGCCAGAAGGTCCTGGATAGATGTTCTACAAGAACTATGAGTCCAAGGATGCCAGCCCAGGCTACTATACCCAGCAAAACTCTCAATCACTATAGATGGAGAAAACAAGATATTTAGTGACAAAGCCAGATTTTCACAATGTGTATCTACAAATCCAGCCCTACAGAAAGCTTTGGGAGGAAAACTCCAACCCAAGAAAGTTAACTAAGCTCACAAAGACATAGGCAACAGATAATCCCACTTCACCAGAAACCAAGGGCAAAGAAGGACAAATAAATTCATAATACCACTGCCAAAAGCAAATCTAAAACAAGCATTAACAATCAATGGTCCTTACTTTCCCTCAACATTAATGGTCTTAACTCACCTATAAAAAGACACAGGCTAACAGAATGGATACAAAGACAGAAGCCATCCTTCTGCTGCATACAAAAAACACATCTAAGCTTCAAAGATAGACATTACCTCTGGGTAAAGGGCTGGGTAAAGACCTTCCAATCAAATGGACCCAAGAAGCAAGCAGGTGTGGCTATCCTAATATCTAACAAGTTAGACTTCAAACCAAAATTAATCAAAAGAGATGAAGATGGTCATTTCATATTCATCACAGGAGAAATCCATCAACCCAAAGTCTCTATTCTGAACATCTATGCCCCAAATACAAAGGTACCCACATTCATAAAAGAAATGCTACTAAAACTCAAAGCTCATATAAAACCCCACACACTTATAGTGGAAGACTTCAACACACCACTCTCACCACTAGACAGGACCACCAATCAGAAACTCAACAAAGAAACAAAAGAACTAACAGAAGTTATGTCTCAACTGAGTTTAACAGACATCTATAGAACATTCCATCCAAACACAAAAGAATACACCTTCTTCACTGCTCCACATGGAATCTTCTCTAATATCAACCACATACTAGGTGGCATAACAAACCTCAACAGATACAAAAGAATTGGAATAGTCCCCTGTATCTTATCAGACCACCATGCTTTAAAATTGGAATTGAACAACAACACAAATTGGAGAAACTCTACAAATTCATGGAAACTGAACAATGTGCAATTGCACCACACGGGGGTCAAAGAAGAAATAAAGAAAGAAATTAAGGACTTCCTTAAATTCAATGAGAATGAGGACACGTCATACTTGAACTTATGGGAAACCTTAAAAGCAGTGTTACGAGGGAAGTTCATTGCACTAAGCACCCATATGAAGAAAACAGAGGATAGTCACATCAGAGAATTAACAGTGCAACTGAAAGCCTTAGAACAAAAAGAAGCAAACTCACCCTGGAGGAGTAGACACCAGGACATAATCAATTTGAGGGCTGAAATAAATAAAATAGACACCAGGAAAACAATACAAAAAATCAATGCAATAAAGAGTTGGTTTTTCGAGAAAATCAACAAGATAGACAAATCCTTATCCAAACTAACAAAAAAGCAAAGAGAGAACATGCAAATTAACAAAATAAGAAATGAAAAGGGGGACATAACAATGGACACTGAGAAAATCCAGACAATTTTCAGGTCATACTTTGAAAACTTGTACTCCACAAAATTTGAAAATACAAAGGAAATGGGCAAATTTCTAGATAACTATCACTTACCAAAATTAAATCAAGAACAGGCAACTTAAATAGACCTATAACCCCCAATGAAATAGAAGCAGTCATCGAAAGCCTTCCAACCAAAAAAAGCCCAGGGCCAGATGGCTTCAGTGCAGAATTCTACCAGAAATTCAAGGAAGAGCTAATACCAATATTCCTCAAATTGTTCCACACAATAGAAACAGAAGGCTCATTGCCAAACTCTTTCTATGAGGCCACAATCACCTTGGTACCCAAGCCGCACAAAGATACAACTAAGAAAGAAAACTACAGACCAATATCCTTGATGAACATCAATGCAAAAACACTCAATAAAATACTGGCAAACCGAATCCAAGAATACATCAGAGAAATCATCCACCATGACCAAGTAGGCTTCATCCCTGGGTTGCAAGGATGGTTTAACATAGCAAAATCTATCAACGTGATCCACCATATAAACAAACTGAAAAAGAAAAACCATATGATCATCTCCCTAGATGCTGAAAAAGTCTTTAACAAAATTCAACACCCTTTCATGATAAAGGCCTTGGAGAGATCAGGGATAACAGGAACATACCTAATCATAATAAAAGCAATATACAGTAAATCAACAGCCAACATCAAACTGAATGAAGAGAAGCTTAAGGCAATTCCTCTAAAATCAGGAACAAGACAAGGCTGTCCTCTCTCTCCATATCTCTTCAATATTGTACTTGAAGTTCTAGCTAAAGCTCTAAGACAACAAAAGGAGATCAAAGGGATACAAATTGGAAAGGAAGAAGTCAAACTGTCTCTATTTGCAGATGATATGATGGTTTACCATAAGCGACCCAAAAAACTCTACCAGGGAACTCCTACAGCTGATAAACTCCTTCAGCAAACTAGCAGGATACAAGATAAACAAAAAAGAATCAGTAGCCCTACTTTATTCAGATGACAAAGAGGCTGAGAAAGAAATCAGAGAAAGAACACCCTTTACAATAGCTACAAACAACATAAAATATCTCGGGGTAATGCTTACCAAACATGTGAAAGACCTATACTATAAGAACTTTGTGGCTTTAAAGAAAGAAATTAAAGAAAATACCAGAAAATGGAAAGATCTCCCATGCTCTTGGATTGGAAGGATAAATATAGTAAAAATGGCAATCTTTCCAAAAGCAATCTACAGATTCAATGCAATCCCCATTAAAATCCCAGCACAATTCTTCACTGACCTTGAAAGATAATAAACTTTATACAGAAAAACAAAAGACCCAGGATAGACAAAACAACTCTGTACAATAAAAGAACTTCAAGAGGCATCACCATCCCTGACTTTAAGCTCTACTACAGAGCTATAGCTCTGAAAACAGCTTGGTATTGGCACAAAATAGACAGGTAGACCAATGGAATCAAATCAAAAATCCTGATATTAACCCACACACCTATGAACACCTGATTTTTGACAAATCAGATAAAAGAATACAATGGGGGGGGGAAAGCATCTTCAACAAATGGTGCTGGCACAATTGGATGATGGTGTGAAGAAGACTGCAGATAGACCCATGTCTATCGCCAGGCACAAAGCTCAAGTCCAAATGGATCAAAGATCTCAACATAAATCCAGCCACACTGAACCTCTTAGAAGAGAAAGTAGGAGGTACCCTTGAACAAATTGGTACAGGAGACTGCTTCCTTAACATAACTTCAGTAGCACAGACACTGAGGTCAACAATTAATAAATGGGACCTCCTCAAACTGAAAAGCTTCTGTAAGGCTAAGGACACAGGGGACAAGACCAAACGGCAGCCCACAGACTGGGAAAAGACTTTTATCAACCCTACATCTGACAAAGGGCTGATGTCCAAAATATACAAAGAACTCAAGAAACTAGTCAACAAAACACCAAATAGCCCTATTAAAAAATGGGGTGCAGAATTGAAGAAAGAATTCTCAATAGAGGAAATCAAAATGGCTGAAAGACACTTAAGAACGTGCTCAACATCCTTAGCTATCAGGGAAATGCAAATGAAAACCATCTTATCATCTTACTCCTGCCAGAATGGCTAAAATTAGAAAGACCAATGACAACTTATGCTGGAGAGGATGTGGAGAAAGGGGAACACTCCTCCACTGCTGGCGGGAGTGCAAACTTGTACAGCCATTTTGGAGATCAGTACGGCGGTTCCTCAGGAAAATGGGAATTAGTTTACCACAGGACCCAGCAATTCCCCTCTTAGGTATATACCCAAATGATCCACACCCATGCAACAAAGACATGTGCTCAACTATGTTCATAGCAGCATTATTTGTAATAGCAAGAACCTGGAAGCCACCTAGATGCTCCTCAACTGAAGAATAGATAAAGAAGATGTGGCACATCTACACAATGGAATACTACTCTGCAGGAAAAAAAAATTAATGGAATCTTGAAATTCGCAGGCAAGTGAATGGTACTTGAAGAAACCATCCTGAATGAAGTAACCCAGACACAAAAAGAAGAACATGGTATGTACTTACTCTTATATGGATTTTAGACCTAGAGCAGAGGATCACCAGCCTATAATTCACACTACCAGAGGAACTGGGATACAAGGTGTATTCTACAAGGTTCATATATGGTCCCTTACAAAAGGGAGAAGGGACAAGTCCCCCAGCACATGGGAAGTGTGGGAGACAGTGAATGGAGAGAGAACTAGTAAGTTTGAGTCAGGGTAGGAATAGAAGACAGAAAAGGGAGAGAGAGAGAGAGACAGAGAGAGAGACAGAGAGAGAGAGAGAGAGAGAGAGAGAGAGAGAGAGAGAGAGAGAGAGCATAAAAGAGGAAACCATTATTGGTTTGAAGAGAAAACTGAACCTAAAGAAATGTCTAGAGACCTACAAGACTGACTCCAACTAACATTTTGAGCAACCATGGAAAGGCTACCATAAAAGCCCTTCCCTGATAGTTTGATCATCAACTAAACTATCCACCATCATGAAGTCCTCATCTAGTACCTGTTGGAAACAGAAGCAAACACCCATAACTAAACACTGAGTTGAACTAGAATCCAGATGCAGAGAGAGAGGACAAGACCAGGTTGCAGAAACACACAAAGATAACTGACTTGAATAAGGAGGAGTTAATGGGCCCCCCAGACTGATAGCTGGGAATCCAATATGGGACTGACTCAGATCCTCTGAATATTGGTCTCAGCTAGAAGGACTGAGCAGTCTAAGGGACCTCAGACAGTAGAACCAGGATGTATTCCTGATGCACAAAAGGACCTTGGGGACATATCCCCAATGGAGGGATACTCCCTTAACCTAGAGACTGGAGAGAAGTCCTAGTCCCTACTTCAAATGACTTGGCAGATTTACATGACCTCACCTGGATAGCATAGCCCTACATGTGGAATGGGGATGAGGGGATGGGAGGGGAGGGTGGTCAGGGTACGTGTGAGGGGGGAATGAGGGTAAGTGGGTGGGAGGGAGGGAGGGAGAGGAAACTGGGATCGACATGTAAAATTCTTAAATTATATTATTGATAATAAAAATTAGGATTTAGGGTTTATTCAATAGACGAAACTCATATCTGACTTTGTTAATGAATCCAAGAACATGAAACTACATAGTTCATGAACCCCACAGGAAAACCTACTACTATTTTTCTGCTTGCTAGACATAGCAATAAAATAACTCCTAATGACATATTGCTTTACCCATAGATCAGTACATCACTCAACCTTCCACAGAGAAGCTTTTCCTTGCAGTAGATGATTAACCCAGAGACCCACAGCTGGGCAATGTTCAGAGAGAGGAAGAGAAAGAGGCTTTCATTGCTCAATACTAAATGTGGTGTCTTTATCAAACCCCTCTCCTCAAGGCTTAGCAATATATGTGGAAGAGAGGATGAAAAAAACTGTAAGAGCCAGAGGTGGTGGATAATTTTAAGGAAACAGCATGTCTTAGTTAGCTTTCTATTGCTATGGTAAAATACCATGGCCTAAAGTAACTTGGGGAAGAAAGGGTTTACTTCAACTTAAAACTATTAGGTTATACTCCATCATCGAGGGAACTCAGGGCAGGAACCCGGATGCAGGACCTAAAGCAAAGGCCACAGAGGGATGCTGCTTACTGGCTTACTCTTCATGGCTTGCTCACCCTGCTCTTTTATACAACTCAGGACCACCTGCTTAAAGATGACACTTTCCACAGTAAGCTGGGACCTTCCTCATCAACCATCAATCAAGAAAATGTCCTTGCTTAAAGGCCAGTGTTACGGAAATATTTTCTCAAGTGAGAGTTACTCTATTCAAATGACCCTAGGCTGTGTCACGTTGATATAAATTTAGCTAACACAAATCATTTTCCAGACACAGCAGGGCACATGCAAACTCACAGAAACAGTAAACATATGTGTAACACCTGTTCAGACAAAATCCCTGCAAAAAGGAGAGGAAGTCTGCTCAAAATCCCACCCTAGTCAAGAAGCTAGTATCAAATGTAGCCCTGGCTGCCCTGGAACTCGCTCTGTATGCAAATCATGCCGGCCTCAAACTCACAGAGGTCTACCTGCCTCTGCCTCCCTGAGTGCATATTAAAGGTGTGCACCACCACTGTCTGGCTTCAGTGTTCTTTAATGGAATGATATTGGATGTACCAACTACACTCCAAGGTAGGCCCATGCTCAGGAATAGTTGCACAAAACAAATCAGACTCTGTTTTTAGTGACTTTTTCTTTTCTTTTACTGTCTTCTTAGGAGAAAGAATATTAAGTTGAGTTGATAGAGATGGGGGAGGATCTTGGAGGAGTTGGGGGATGAAAAGGATTACAATAAAATGTACTATGTGAGCTGGGTGTGGTGACTTACACTTTTAATCTCAGCACTCAGCAGGCAGAGGCAGAGGGATCTATGTGAGCTCAAGGCCAGCCTGGTCTAAATAGGAATTTCAGGACAGCTGAGCTGTGTAGAGAGACATCATCATCATCATCATCATCATCATCATCATCATCATCATCATCATCATTATTATTATACATTATTTCAAAAAAAAAACCACTGTGTAGTTCACAAAGACTGACTAAATAAATAAAAGCACTCTGGAATAAACCTAATCAAGGACTTAAATGACATCTACAATGAAAAATTTAAGAAACTAAATAAAAAATTAAAGATGCTAAAAGATGGAAACTTTGATCTTGTGGGAAGAGCTGAAGCAGGTGCTTTTGGCTTGGCGAGGTCCACTACGAGGAGGAACGCGCCACCGAGCCACCATCATGCCTGGGCACCTACAGGAAGGGTTCGGCTGCCTGGTCACCAACCGATTCGACCAGCTATTTGACAACGAATCAGAGAACAAGAAAAAAGAAGTGGGGTGGGGGGGGGTTGGGATCCCCGGGGCGAAGAGCACTTCTCAGGCCTCAGCCCAAACCAACTCCAACACGGCAGGCAAACAGTTGCGTAAAGAGTCCCAGAAAGATGGCAAGAACCCGCTGCCCCCAGCATTGGTGTGGCTGACAAAAAGGATGAGACTCAGTCGCAGGTGGCGCTTAAGAAAGAAGGTACAATGTTTATCCTACCTATCCAAGACCCCAACTAACAATTTGAGCAACAGTGGAAAAGCTACCATAAATGTCCTTCTCTGATAATGAGATTGATAACTAACTTATCCACCATCATGGAGCCCTCATCTAGTACCTGATGGAAACAGAAGCAGACACCCACAACTAAACACTGAGCTGAACTGGAATCCAGATACAGAGAAGGAGGACAAGACCAGGGTACAGAAACACATAGAGACAGCTGACCTGAACAAGCAGGCGCTAATGGGCCCCCAGACTGATAGCAGGGAATCCAGCATGGGACTGACTCAGACCCCTGAACATGGGTTTCAGTTAGAAGGCCTGGGCAGTCTAAGGACCCCTGACAATGGTACCAGGATGTATCCCTGGTGCACAAAAGGACTTTGGGAGCACATTCCCCATGGAGGGATACTCCCTTAGCCTAGAGGCAGGAGGGAAGACCTAGTTAGTCCCTACTCCAAATGACTTGACAGATTTTGAAGACCCCTCAAGGAAGGCATCACCCTGCATGTGGAGTGGGGGGGAGGGAAGGGTAGTGGGGGGGGTATGGGAGGGTGGGAGAGAGGGAAAGAAGGAGCGAAAGAGGAAGGAAGTGAGGGAGGAAGAAAGGGAGGGAGGGAGAGAGAGAGGGAGGGAGGGAGGGGAACTGGATCGATATGTAAAATAAAAATTAAAAAAAAAAGAAAGAAGGAATAAGTCGAGTTGGAAGAAAACCTGATCAATAACTTCAGGGTCGAGGAGGCTGTGGACGTGGAATGGGCTGAGGCAATGGATTTGATTGTCATGGCAACGTAAATAGACATAGTGGAAGTGATAGTGGCCTGAAGCATGAGGACAAACGTGGAGGTAGCGGATCTCACAACTGGGGAACTGTCAAAGATGAATTAGCAGAGTCTCCAAAATACATTCAGAAACTAATACCTTACAATTGCAATGATTTGGATCAATCAAATGTGACTGAGGAAACACCTGAGGTTGAAGAGGCTAAGGAAGAGGGTCCAAAAGAGATAACTTTGGATGAGTGGAAGCTATTCAAAATAAAGACCGAGCAAAAGTAGAGTTTAATATCCGAAAACCAAATGAAGGTGCTGATGGACAATGGAAAAAGGGATTTGTTCTGCATAAATCAAAAAGTGAAGAAGCTCATGCTGAAAATTCACTTATGGACCATCATTTCCGGAAGTCAGCAAATGATATAATGTCTCAACTTGAGATCAATTTTGGAGACCTAGGCCGTCCAGGATGTGGTGGCAGGGACGAACATGGTGGACGGACATGGTGGACGTGGTCATGGTGGACGTCCAAACCATGGCTGATAAGTCAAGTGCTTCTGCTCCTGATGTAGATGACCCAGAGGCATTCCCAGTTCTGGCCTAACTGGATGTCATAGTACAACACTGGTTCCTTTGTGGGCCCTCCTGTTCAAAACTTTTGCATGCTTAAGGATCCCAGACAACTAAGAATTAAAAAAAAAAAAAAGACTGTCATTCACACCTAAAGACTGAATTTTATCTGTTTTGAAAACGATCCTCTCTAGCCACACAGAAGTAACACATACGTTAGTCAGTTATTGGTAGCAGGGATGTTTTCATAATTTTCAGAGATTATGCATTCTTCATGAATACTTTTGTGTTGCTGCTTGCAAATATGCATTTCCAAACTTGAAATATAGGTGTGAACACTGTGTAAAAAAAAAAGATGGAAAAATCTCCCATGACCATGGATTGTGGGAACGGCTACATTACTAAAAGCAAACCAAGAATTCAAAGCAATCCACATTGAGATTCTAATGAAATTTCCTCACAGAACTAGAGAGGATATCCTAAAATCCTTATGTGAGTATAAAGACTCCAGACAGCCAGAGAATAACAGATAAGGTAATGGTAAAGCTATCACGCTATCTGATCTCAAATTATACAACGGAATTATTATAATTTTAAAAAATCATTGTATGGGCCCAAACAGACATGTAGATCAATTACAAAGTAGAAGTCTCAAAAATAAAGCCACATTGCTATAGTCACCTAAATTTTGGTAATTATGTCAACAGTATTGTAGTTTTTTTTTTTCTTTTTACTCTTTGCTCTTTTGTGGGGCCCGCCACCCAGCTCCCAAATAATCACGTGGCCATTCATTCTTTCTTATGAATGCCCAGCCTTAGCTTGGCTTGTTTCTAGCCAGCTTTTCTTAACTTATCCTGGCTCTCTTTTGCCTCTGGGCTTTAATCTTTGTATATTCCTTTCTTTACTTCTTACTCTGTGGCTTGCTGTGTAGCTGAGTGGCTGGCCCCTGGCATCCTCCTCTCCTCCTTTCTCCTCTTCTTGCTTCTTCTATTCTTCTTCTCTTCCTATTTATTCTCTCTGAACGCCAGCTCCACCTGTTCTTTCTCCTGCCTCATTATTGGCCATTCAGATATTTATTAGACCATTCAGGTGTTTAGGCAGGCAAAGTAACACAGCTTCACAGAGTTAAACATATGCAACATAAAAGAGAGTGCAACACATCTTTGCATCATTCAACAAATATTTCACAGTATAAAAGAATGTAATACATCTTAGAATAATATTCCACAGCACAGTATACATTAGAAAAAACCTTTAGCAAGTGGCACAGGGAAAACTGGTTATTAGCATGTAGAAGAACAGAATTAGACCTATATATCTCAACACACACACACACATACACACACACACACACACTAATCCAAAATCAGTCAAAGACTTTAATATCAGACCTGAAGCCTTGAAATTGTTGGAGAAAAATTGACAAAGCATTTCAAAATGTAGGCATAGACAAAAATGTTCTGAAAATGGCTCCAACAACTCATAAAATCTTGATAAATGGAATTGCATGAAATTAAAAAGCTTTTGCCTAGTAAAATAAACAGTTTTCAGAGTGAAGAAACAGCCTATAGACTAAGAAAGTATGCTAACTATGCATTTGGCAGTGGGTAAATATCTAGCATCTGTAAAGTACAGAAAATAAACTGTAGAAAACAAATATCCTAATAATTAGTGTGCTAAATAGTTCTAAAAGAAGAAAATGAACAGCCAATCAACATTTGAAATAGTATACAATAAGCTCAGCTGTCAGGGAAATTCCAATTAAAACTTCATTGGGATGGTTTTTCACCCAGTCAGAGTGGCTGTCATCAAGAAAATAAATGACGAGGGCAAAGGAGAGTGCTTTCTGCTCTTGTAGAAGACCCAAGTTCAGCTCCCAGCATCTACACCAGTCCACCCACAGCATCTATAAGCCTGGCTCCAGAGTGTCTGATGCCCTCTCCATAGGCAGCATGCACGCGAGCGCACACACACACACACACACACACACACACACACACACACACACACACACACACACACACAAATCTTTAAAGAATAAAAAGCAGCCGGGTGTTGGTGGTGCACACCTTTAGTCCCAGCACTCAGGAGGCAGAGGCAGGCAGATCTCTCTTGAGTTTGAGGCCAGCTTGGTCTACAGAGTGAGTTCCAGGACAAGCTCCAAAACAATACTGATAAACCCTGTCTTGAAAAACAAAACAAAACAAAAAAAGAATAAAGAAGAAATGCTGACAGGATGTGAGTAAAAAGGAATCTTATATGCAGCTGGTGGGATGTCACTATGAAAGTCAGTATAGAGGGTCCTCAAATGCTAAAAGTAGAATTACTATATGGCCCAGCTATACCCTTCCTGGTATTTAGCCAAAGGGCTCTATAACCTATCAGAGATATTTGCACATCCATGCTTATTACTGTTCTGGTCACAATAGCTAAGAAAAGGAACCATCCTAGCTTCCATCAGCAGGGGCATGGCTAGAGGAGGAGTGGTACATGGACACAATGGAAGTTTATTCATCTATGAAGAAATGAAGCTATCACATCTGCAGGAAGATGGTGGAACTGGAATGGTATAGTGAGTAAAATAAACCAGACCGTGTTTGGAGTGTTTCACCAGAAACCTCTTAGCTCTGATAAACATTACTAGTAAAGTTGCAGGACATAAAATCACCACACAAAAATCAATAGCCTTCCTGTATACCAATAATACACCCACCAAGAAAGCAATGTGTGGTGTATATATGTGTATATATATGTATATCTCACATATACAGAATCTGAATTTAAATGTGTGGGTGGTTATTCAGTGGGTGTGGTTGTGAAAGAGAAGAAACTAGAAAAGGGGTCATAAAAATGGGGAAAGCAGCGTTAAAAGGAGAGAAGAAAGTAGAAAATGCAAGGATAATAGAATTCCTGGGATATGAAGGCAGAAGGAAGGGATTGACGAGATAACTAAACCAGTGAAGGCTCTTGTTAGCATGCCCAACAACTTGAGTTTGGTCCCAGGAACCCCATGCAGTAGAAGGAGAGAAGAAACTCTTGCAAGTGATCCACTTTTCTCCATGTGAGCACACACAAATCAAACAAGGAAATAAATGTAAGGATTTTAAAAACAAAGAAAGAAAGAAAAGGGAAGCTTTTGGGAAGGAGAATAGGAAGCATGGAAGCAAAGGGTGGTGAGAGCAGTCGTGGATGGAAACAAGAACAAAGTGTAGTGAAATGCAATGATGAAACATGTTATATTGTGCTAATTGAAGAACAACTAACAGGAAAAATAAATGATGCTTTTGATATTCTAAGGAAGGTAGATGCAACAACTGAACAACAGAACTCATACTATATAATTTATTGTTCATAAGAACTCATATGATCATTTCAACTAATTTATTTTTATTGAGCACATACTTTATGTGTATCTCCTCTACACAGCAAAAAAAAAAAAAAAGACAAATAATCCTTGATCTCAGTAGAAGCAGAAAACATTTGATAAAGTCTCCTCCAGTTCTTAGCAAACTATGTATAATTAAAACAGAATTCTCCTGATAAGGTGTTCATTCAAAAATAAAGCAAAACCATTTTCTATGATGCGAAAACATGAGCAACTTTCTCAAGTGCAAGAAAACAATTCTCAAGTTCTGGCCATTAGATTAATTAAAATATGAGATGTATAAAATTATATAAAAATTCTTCCCCTCAAGATGAAATAATTAAATGTACTTTAAAAATTCAATACTAACTATGAATAAGACACTAGAACTAGAAGTACAGTTCAACAACAGATATAAAAAGAGAATATACAAAATTCAGCAGCCTATGCACTGAAAATAATCAAGTGGTAAGTCTGCTTGACACTTGTAGCAACAGCCAACAAAAACTGTGTGTGCCAGTAGCTGAGAGCAAATGCAGATGCCCTGGGGACAGCCCAGCCATGGCTGCACTGCTACTGAGCTCATGGGCTGGAACCAGGCTGACTAGGGGCCCACTGACATTTGCACAGCAGACATATTCATGTAGTTATTCTTAGGAAGGGGTGCACGAGCCGAGAACTCATCACAAATACACTCTCAGCTCTTGGCCTGTAACTTCCACACTTAGAATATATTTATTGGACAATAAACAGGTAAGACATTTCTTAAGTCTCATCTATGTCTACTGAATTTATAGCATTCCCCACCTTCCCTCCCTCCAACTCCTCTCACATCCACCCTCTCAAATCCGTGGCCTCTTTTCCCTTAAATATTATCGTCACACAAAGGAATATGTAAATACAACCTGCTCAGTTCCTTCAGTGCTGTGTGACTTGTGTGTATGTTTTTATGACTGACCACTTGGTATCAGATAACCGTGTAGAGGACAGTCATTAATTAGCTCTGCATTTACCATTCTAGCTTTTTGTTTGTTTGGTTTTGTTTTTGTTTGTTTGTTGGGGTTTTTTGTTTTATTTTTGTTGTTGTTGTTGTTTTGTTTTGTTTTTCGAGACAGAGTTTCTCTGTAGCTTTAAAGCTGTCCTGAAACTCTGTAGGCCAGGCTTTGTCTCGAACTCACAGAGATACGATAGCCTCTGCCTCCCCAGTGCTGGGATCAAAGGCATGCGCCACCAGCTCCATTCTAGTATTCTTTAAATGGTAGTAAAGATACAAGGGAGTGTCCTGGGAATTATTTTGTGGCATTTCCTCTCGCCCTCTCTCTCTCCCTTTCCCTCTCTCCCTCCCCCCCCTTCTCCTTTTCCTACATCTCTCTCTCCCTCCCTTCACTTTGTGTGTTTGTGTTTGTGCTTTTCTATTGTCCTGTTGGAACTTATTCTTTGCTGTTGAGGGATTCAACATGAAAGGGGGGGAAAGGGGGGAAAACTGACAGCTTGTAAATAAGTCAAAACAAAAAAAATTCAGAAAGAAATAATCTTTTACCACAATATTTTAATCTATACACCTCTCAAAACTCTTACAGTTAATCCTACAATTACCTCTCACAATCTAAGGCATCTTTACTGAAATCCTGTAACTTCCTTCTGTTCATCAGGTTCTGTTCATCACATTCTGACATCATTGACAGTCTCACAGTATAACACTTGGACACCACGAGGGCTAAATGACAATTCGCATTGTCTAGCAATGCGAATAATTTCTTATCACCCCTCATGGATAGGGTTGTTTGAGCAAATAATCTAAAGCAGGCATGTTAACTATATTCTATGCACATGGCTGGGTCCAATAAGCATCTTCAGATGTCCCAACTGTCCTAGGATGTCTATGTGTATATGTCTATTGTGCTACCCAGGTATCTTTTAGATTCCTTTTTTAAAAATGACAAAATCTAATGCCCAGTTAAAATAATATAAAACAGTAGTAAACATTATGATTATAATTAATTAATTGAGTCTCAGATTGCAGGAGGGTTCTTTATCAATATGATAATGATTTTGTCTAAGTCCATTTGGCTCAAAATTCCAACCCCATCACTTACCTCTCTGAGACAGTTTTCTCTTCTTTAGAGTAGGGATAACTGAAATTACTCATTTAATTTGTTGTGATGGTTTAAATGGGATGCTGTGTGTGAATGGTTTAACATATGACGTAATGTGAGATTCACGTTTGTATATCTGACCTTTAAAGAACAAAGTCTTGGGTAACTCCAGTGATCTTATAGCAGGGGCTCTTGCACACCCTGACTGCAGGTAAAAGACAGATCATTGCATCTTAGAATCTCTCCTCGGTTTCAGATTCCTCAGAGTCAACCATCTACCATTGTCTCTGCAGTCTTTTCTCTACTGCATAGCGGACCAAAGGAGTGAGTACCAACTGGAGTGGGGAAGGACTTTGAGATACAACGATGAATGGTCCCTCTGAAGCTACTCTGAGCAAGTAGAATTTAGAGTTTAGTTTCTGGAAGAATAATGAACACAGACTGATAAAATAACAGTGTCTACCAGACTGCGTATAATGACTAAATGCAGTGGTTCACAAGTTTGTCTTATCCTCTGACTGTAGCCTGTTGAGGTGCCTTTAAGAAAAGAGGTAAGAATTTGTAGAGACAGTTCTCCAGGCATGCTTAGCGTCCAGGCACTGTTTAACAGAGTTCTACCCACTTCCCCATTGAAACACTACAAATATTTCCTTAGCGTTCTTCTCACAGCCGCCTTCACCTCCTTGTTTTTCAGGCTGTAGATGAGGGGGTTCAGCATGGGAGTGATGATGCTATATTGCAAGGAGAAGACCAGCTCTTGAATGGATCCTGAATTTGGCATGAGATAGCGGAGTAGCCCTGAGCCATAGAAGAAACTCACTGCCATGAGGTGGGACGAACAGGTAGAAAAGGCCTTGCTTCTCCCGGAGGTGGAGCTCATGCCCAGGATGGTGAGCAAGATGCGAATGTATGAGAAGAGTATGAGGAGGAAGTTTCCAAAGAAGTGGATGAAGCTGGAGCAGAGGAGGGTGGTGAAGCTTGCAGACACATCAGAGCAAGACAGAGGGTAGAGAGAGGGCAGCTCACAGATGAAGTGGTGGATATTCTGTGCCTCGCAGAAATCTAAACTCAGAGCAACAAGGATATTGATGAGGGCATCCAGGAAAGCCAAACCCCACGAGCCCCACACCAGCCCTACACACAGCTGTCTGTGCATCACTCGACCGTAGAGCAGAGGAGAGCTGATGGCCACATAGCGGTCATAGGCCATCACTGCCAGGAGGCAGGACTCAGTGCCTCCAGTGGCAAACACAAAGAAGACCTGAGCCAGGCAGCCCTCCACGGAGATGCTCTTCTTCTCGGTCAGCAGGTTCTCCAACAGCTTAGGCACGGTGACCGATGAGTGGCAGAGGTCCAGCAAGGACAGTTGTCCCAGGAAGAAGTACATGGGAGTGTGGAGGTGCGAATCTATCTTGACTACGAGCATCAGCATCAGGT
This sequence comes from Cricetiscus sungorus, assembly GCA_030556225.1. Lineage (NCBI taxonomy): Eukaryota > Metazoa > Chordata > Mammalia > Rodentia > Cricetidae > Cricetiscus > Cricetiscus sungorus. The sequence continues at coordinate 5,037,701 of JANBXA010000031.1, read as the reverse complement.
TGCCCATGAGGGTCAAAAGGTAGATCACCAGGAAGAGTACGAAGAGCAGAGGCTGGAACTGGGCATCCCCAGACAGCCCGAGCAGGAAGAACTCCAGCACTGCACTGTGGTTCCTCATTGCCCTCAACCGTTCTTTTGAAATGTGAGAAATAAATTGGTGACACCTCTTCTTATGCCTAACAAACATGGACGTGTCTGTCCCTCTTCCTCAGTCAATTTCACGGTATTTAAAGATTAGTGCTAAAAAATAAAGTGCTTAACTCGGTTAGGTCACTGTTGTGGAGCCTCCACATCTCTAGAGATATCACTTTGAGGATGGGAAAACTTCTCCCTCAGACACAAAGGCCAGAGTGAAAATCTTAGGACGTTTTCCAGGTGGGACAACTTGAAAGCTGTGCTCTGCCTGGAACCAGAGGTGACGGTTTAGGGCTTTGTGAAATTCACAGGATTAATGTCATCACTCTTTTTTAACCTGGCGCTGCAATTTCACTCCTCTCAGAGATACCCTTATTCCAAGTCCCAGTCTTCAGTGGAAACGACTCTGAGACTGTTGCCACTGAGCCCTTGGCTGTTGTCACAATTAGGTATAGTCTGAATTGCTCCTTTCCCCGAAGGACCTGCCTGGAGGAACAATTTCAGAAGGGGACACACAAAAGTATCTAGCTCGGTAAATGACTCAGAGTTGCTCAAAATGTATTATCTCTAATTTTTTTTAAAAAATGTTTTGATGAATGAATAAGCATATGGATGGCTTGGGAAAACAGCCTGCAGACAGCTCTACTATGCAGAGCGCTGCTCTGGGCAAGGGCCTACAAGGGATTTTGCAGAGCAATGGCTTGCATTAGAGCAGGTGTAGCAAAGGCAATGGGCAAAAAGTCTATCACCTGGAAAGATTTGTACCGTATTCTGTACTGCCACAAACCTCAGCTCCACAATGAGCAGGCACACGGATAGTTCCATGTATGGCTACATACTGCACCTTGTGTGTTTGGAGTTTTTTATGAGTCATAGGTTTCCCTAAGTCTACCCCACCCCTGGTACATGGATGGCTTCCTCCTCTGAGCCTCCATGAACCTGCAGATCTCAATCACTCTTATGTGAAGACAGAAGCTAAACCCTACTCTGGAAGGGTTTGCTGATTCCATTCTGGTGCTGAAGACAGCAGAGGTGCTGAAGGGATACCCAGTTTTCCTTCCTCACTGCCAACTCATATTTAATTTTCTTTAATGGAGGAAGAGAAATTATCCTGAGCTTCTTACATAACAGAAGTGACTTTCTGTACCAGAGAGGAAGCTACAACTGCTAGCCCAGAAACCAAACTGTGGATGGGAGGGCTAGGAAGCAGGGACAGTACCTGGTCAGAAAGGGCTAGAATTGTGGACTCCGGAGAAAACAGCAGCAGAGAAAACCATGGGGGGGGGGAGGGGAGGAGGGTCAGAGGGGAAAGTGTTACCGTGCTCCGTCTCCTCCCTGTGCAGATGTCTTCCATTTTCCTAAAGAGTTTGGCATGTCTCTGAATGCTGGAGGAAAGCATAAGGAACTGTATAGAGCCATCCTCTCCCAGGGACTGACAGTGCCATTTCTATTTAATCTCTTCCCTGCACAAAGATGCGCACTTGGCCCTCAGATAAGACTTTCTGAACTTTGACAGCATGAATGGCCCCTTTGTAGGTTTAACTACAAAAAAAAGGGAAACCTTGAAATGCCAAGCTCCTAATGAGTATCACAGCAAAGTTTTCACACTCCTCCAGCACGGTCACACAACCTTCTCTCTCTGGCTGCTAATATACTGATAAGAGTGCCATCCTAATGAGGTGGCTCAGGTCTAGCCATTAAGAAGGGCTACGGTGCTAAGGTGGCCAGTGAGACAGATAAGCAATGACCTGAAAGCCCAGGGGACAGCTGGGTCTCCTGGTTGCTAGAAAGCACCTCCTGGGACGATTTGTACTCTTTGGCTAAAATGGTTACTAAGTGATTCCCCTGGGAATTCTCATTGAGGTTAAACAATTTGCAGCTTATTTTAAACCATCTTCCCAATGCTATATATAATTGATACTGTATATAATAAATGTAAATAATAGTATACTAATACTATATATAATGCATGTGAATATTACATAATATAATTATTATGTAGCTGGTGATAATTTGCATTTATCAACATACTCACTTTTTTTACTCAACTCACCTTTGTTCAGAATTGAAATGCTCAGTGGTTAAACCAAGATCACAGCAGATGACGTTGACACCAACTCCACACAGCTGAGGGTTCTAAGGAACCAGGAGTTGGGCATGAGGGGAACAACTCTCCCCACCCCATGAGCATCTCTCTTCTTAAAAAAGCCTCTTTAAGGTTCTGTTTAGCGAAAGTCTTCTAGTGATATTCACCTTGATGTTTTAAGACTCTATATGAGTCTATTCTTATGGTTCTTATCATTTTAATCATCCGTATTTATGGGTTATCGTGCAGAAATCTGATATGTGTGATTACACACGTGAATGGCATGTAATGATAAGTGAACACAAACTCCTAATGAATAATTCTTTTTGAGACCAGGTGACCTGAGACTCAGAAATCCATCTGCCTCTGCCTTCCAAGTACTGTGTGCCACCATGTCTGGTCTAATGGGTAACTTTAAAAAACATATTTCAAAGATGTCATCCCATTATTTCCTTGATTGACATTTCTCTTAAGAAGTCAGTTTGGGGGTTTAATGTCACTTTCTCTGGAGTTAATTCTCCTCTTATATTCTCTTACTACTTTTTTAACGCTTTCTGACTTAACTTCCAATACGAACATTTTCATTCACTGAAAATCCACTGTGTTTGTTTCAGATTATTTGTCAAAACTGAGCAGTTTTGAGCTCGAAGGTTTCTTTATACTGTTCCTAACCTCCCTCTGTATATCCACAACACTAAAGTCAAGATGCAGTTTCTGTAGCCAACAAGACAATGCCTTCCCAAGAGATGGCTACACCTTAATCTCTGAAACCTACAAACATTCAGGAAAAGGACCTACAATGAGAAAGGGACTTTGCAAATGACATTAAGGTTACAGGCTAGGAGGGGGAACAGCAGCTACACATGGGCTCTGGCCAGCTGAGGACAACCAGAATTTGAAGTCGAGTGATTTGAAGCTATGGGGATCGCAGGTTGTTAGTGAGTTTGAGCACTCCCATCCCTGTCCTCCCTCTGGCTCCTGCCCCTGAGGCATGAGGTGAGGCTGATCTCTGTGTCCTGAACCACTGCAGCTCTGAGGAACTGGGAAACACCTATGACAATGGCCATCCAGGAATCAAGCTTCAAGGCCCCAATAGGATTTCTCTCATGTCATGACTTCATCTGGATGCTAAAACAGGTTTTATTTCTAAAGATAATGGAAGGCTATGGGTAAACATTGACCCAGACCCAAATCTATTCATTATTTTATACATGTTTACATAGAGAAATGAGTTCAGACAGAGGTCAGTCCTTTTTCTTCATCAGTAAGCACTTGCCTTCAATCAGAAAGGTACTCCCCAAGAAAATATCAACAAAGTTTTCTATGTTATAGAAAAGGGGACAACAGATGTAACTCAAAAAAAAAAAAAAATAAATGGAGAGGTAGACAGAATGCATGTACCAAAAGTACACATTGTAGAAAGTGAACTGGTAAGAACTCCATTTTCTTTACAATACCACTTCTGGCAATGAATTAACTTCTACATCAAACTGAGAAGTTTGGAGAGTACCTTTGTATGTTTTGTAAAGACTTTCCCCAATGTGACTTATCACCTCGGATTTGAAGGGCTCTCTAACAGGCCCAAACATGGCAAACATGGCACCCTCAGGTCCTAGCCACCCTCCTTTCCCTCTTCCATACTAAACCATTAGAGTAGCTAGCTCCCAAGCTCTATTCCCTCATTTGTCCACTGACTCATTCCTGAGACTAAACACCAAGGCCCGGCAACCAAAATTCACTATTTGTCTACACTGACTACCTGTCCAGTCAGGACTTATCAGTCCATCCTAGCACAGACTTCCCCTTTTATCTCGTTATACACCACTTCTGAAGAGACTGCCTGCTGCCTTTGCCTGATCCAGAGGCAGCTCCCCCTTGCTTGTCCCTCTGGGGTAATAAACTTCCTTTGCACTGAGAACTTGATGTCTGGATGTCTTCTGTACCAACTCCCACACACACACCTGCAGGGGGACAGAGGATGCCACTTACTAATCTTGTGAGGATTGCTCACAATAATGTTAAAGTAATCTTTTTGTACACTGTGTCTCTGTCCTTCCTCACCTGCCTAAGGTGCTTTCTAATTGGTTTAATAAAGAGCTGAATAGCCAATAGCTAGGCATGAGAAGATAGGGAGAACTTCTGGGGGAGAGACAGGAACTCTGGGAAAGGGACACAGGAGATTTGCAACCAGATACGGCGGAAGTCAGACATAAGGTACTGAGTAGAGGCAATGAGCCAAGTGGAAGAGTGGAAGAATGTAGATTAATGTAAATGGGTTAATTTAAATTTTAAGAACTAGTTGGGAACAAGCCTAAGCTGAGGCCAAGCTTTCATAATTAATAAAAGTTTCCATGTCATTGTTAGAGAGCTAGCAATATAAAGAAAAAACAGTTATACAATAATGCCTAAAGATAGAAATCTCTGGAAGCAGTCAGCACTATGTATTAGTTCCTTTTCTGTTGCTGTGATCAACACCAATGTCCAAAGAAACTTATAGATGGAAGTGTTTGGGGAGCTTATGGGTCCTGCAAGATTAGAGTCCATCCTGGCATGGATGCAAGGCAGCAAGTTGAAACTGAGAGTTCCTATCTCAACCAGCAGTGTAAAGCAGAGAAAATGGAACTAGATTTGGCATAAAGCTTTTACTGTCAAACCTAGATCCAGTGACATTCTTCATCCATCAAGGCTGCACCAACGAAACTCCCCAAAGAGTCCCACCAACTAACAACTTTAGTACGGGCTGATGAAGAACGGATGACTGGATGGTGGCTTGTTGCAGTCACCGTTATAAGTGGCATCCAACTCCAGAATGTGGATTTACTGTGATAGTATTTTTGATATACCAACTGTTCAAAATTCACTTGAATTCATTTGTGGGCAGGAAGGCTGTGCAGAGGAGTTTTGCTACCACTGTAAGTAGATCTGGCATCCAAACAATTCCTGGGTGTCACCCCACAGAAGAGGGCCAAGAGTTTACACTGAAGAGCTATAGTCTTCATCTATTACTTAGAGTCAAGGAGAAGCAGCAGCCAATGACATAAATTGATGTGTGATGTGTTGACTGTATGCTAAGCATGAATACCAGTAGTTGTTAACACATAGGTGTTGTATACGGTTGTGAGTTGTAGTGGCTTTGGTTGAAATAAATCTCCAATTTATATCATTTTAAGTCTACCAGATGGTACTTTGGGGGTGAAGGAAAAACCCCTGAAGTGGAAAAAAGATAATCCTATGACAGTTGAGAAATCCTGCAGGTGCTCCTGTAGAAATCACTTTAATTGTAGGCATCATTATTCGTGACATGATTATTGGCCTTCTTGGGGGTGGGCATAAAGCTCATAATATGGAGGAAATGATGTTTCAAAAGAGATACATTCTGCAATTATAGTAGTAGCCTGTAACCCCCAGTAGTAGCTGCAGTATCTGTGGCATTGTGTCTTTATTCTGTTAGCTTATGTCTATGACATTGTTCCAATTTCTCTCTGCTCAAAGGGAGACTGTGGAGGCTTAGCTAGCAATGGGAAGAGTCAGGACTAAATTTGATAATGAAAATTATATGGTATTTATCATAATGTTGCCATGATAAAACACCATGACCCAGCTGAGTGGTGGTGGTGCACGCCTTTAATCCCAGCACTCAGGAGGCAGAGGCAGGCAGATCTCTGTGAGTTCCAGGCCAGCCTGGTCTACAGAGCTAGTTCCAGGACAGGCTCCACAGCTACACAGAGAAACCCTGTCCCTAAAAAACAAAACAAAACAAAGTGATCAAACAAAACAAAACAAAAAACATGACCCAAAGCAACTTACTGGAAGAGTTTAATTAGTTTAATTTGGCTTGTGGTTCCAGAGGGATGAGAGCCCACCATGGTGGGGAAGAATGACAGCAAATGGGTTGGCAGCTGGAGCAGGGAGTTAAGAGTACACATCTTTAAACACAATCACAAAGCAGAGAGCAGCTAAAGGTTTGAGGCTTTTCCTCTCAAAGCCCTGCCCCTAGTGATGTAATTCCCCCAGCAAGATTGAGCTTTTTAAACCTTTCCAAACAACACCACCAACTGGGGACCCAGTGTCCAGACACGTGAGATTATGGGAGGCATCTCATTCAAACCACTGCAGGTATAAATGTTTCAGAAAGGATACAGCAGTAGACAAAGTAACAGCAGCAGAACAAAGCAACCTTGGCATAGGAGAGGAAAGTGCTGATTGAGTCTGAGTATTTCATATACACACATGAATATATATATGTTCTGGGGCTCACAGAAACTAAGTAATTTATCCAAAGTCTCATAGCCAGAAATTTACAGACAACAAAGAGTCGGGTTTATACTCAAGTTTATTCACATCTAAAATGTTTTTGCATGGTACCTGCTACACACACACATTATACGTGAGGAAGACAGGCACTGTGTCATATATCTGTGCCTATGGACTTACATGTATGCATGCAATTATTTGCAGCTAATATGGGGGAGATATTTTATGCCTGGACTGAATTCTTCTTTTGATTTGGGGAAGTTAGACTTAAAGGCCATGAGGTCAGGGAATTCCTCTCGCTGTTGAGAAGTAAAGCGGGGTTCTAAGCTGTGGAAATAAAATTAGTGTGGCCTCTCAGTCAGATCATATCTGTCAGTTAACAGAGCCCTCTATGCCTGACACTGGAACAGGCTGGCAACCATCACAAAATGGGCAGGTTAGGAAGACGTGGAGGTGTGAGGCTTGGCTGAGGACATCTGGAAGCCGAGAATAAAATGTGCGGGTTACTTCCTCACCTCTTCTCTGCCTTTCAGCATTTGGTAGGATGAGAGTTAATTAGGAAAAGTTTAGGATTAAAAAAAAACACAAAATTATTTCTTGATTTCCTGTTTAACATTTAAGTCATCCCTTAAACATCAAATCTGAGGCACACGATCAAGGAATTTGCTGTGAGAGCGTCTCCTAGGAATATGAGAAGATACACCCATAAAGTCTCACCAGCATGACTGCCCAAACGTGTGCTGAACCAGGATGACAACAATAGATTTGCTTCTGTGGATGGGGAAAGCCCACAAGGCAACGAGGGAAAGCTGAGAGCGGGAGACATGCTTTTCCCCAGAGAAGAACACACTAATTGGTTATCTAGTAACAAATGGTCAGCCCTGAAAACACAGACAAGTAACATCATACACATATATGCATGTAGTAACAATGGATGAAATAAGCCATGAATTTGAAAGAAGAGGACAAGGAGTAGAGGTCATGCAAGAAAGAAAGGGAAGGGAGAAATGATGTAGTTATAATCTCAAAAATAAAGAAAAACAAATTGTTTTAATACAGGGTTGTGTAACCATTGTCACTTACTGATTAAACATTGCAAAGTGAAGGCTATAAATGTGGCACAACAGGAAAATAAACCTCCTGCTAGGCCCACACTGCCCCTTAGTGGCTCACCTTCAGAATGACAAGCTCCCACTAGTGCAAGTTCCTCCTTCAAAAGTTTTGACTGGCAGTGAGTATCACAGAAACTGTTAGCACAGAGAACAAACTAAGATCTTAGACAGAGACGGGTGTAGACATTGGCAGAGCATTGATGAAAGCTTTGCTTCAGGTACCCAAGATCTGTGCACAGAGACACTAAGACACTAAGAAAATCACTGAAGTGGTCAGAGAACTTGGAGTTGAGGAGCCCCAGAACGATAAGCAGCTCACACATGTACAGAAAGACTGGTGAACATTTACATCAAGTCTGGACAATAGGCTGTGCTCTTCGTGCGTTACATAAGATTGTGTGGGGTGTGTGTGTGTGTGGTGTGTGTGTATGTGTGTGTGTATGTGTTTGTGGTGTGTATGGTGTGTATGTGTATTGTGTGTGTTTGGTGTGTGAGTGTGTGTGTGAGTGTGTGTGTGTCTGTGTATGTGTCTGTGGTGTGTGTGGTGTGTGAGTGTGTGTGGTGTGTGAGTGTGTGTGTGTGTATATGTGTCTGTGGTGTGTGTGTGTGTGTGTGTGTGTGTTTGTGGTGTGTGTGTCTGTGTGTGTGTGTGTGTGTGTGTGTGTGTGGCGTCACTGAACCTTTTAGCACTCACTGAATTTTACATTTAAGTTACATTGTTAAGTTCTTTAAGTTACATTGTTAAGTTCTTTTCCACTTTCCACATCTTCGGTGTTTTGCTTTGACTTATTTCATCCCACGTCTATATATAAAGCTCTGGGTGGGGTAGCAGCTTGTACTCATTAAGTCACAGGTTTTTTATTTGTATTATTTATTATGTATACAGTGTTCTGTCTGCATGTGTCCCTGCAGGCCAGAAGAGGGCACCAGATCTCATTACAGATGGTGGTGAGCCAGCATGTGGTTAGTAGTTCAGGACCTCTGGAAGAGCAGCCAGTGCTCTTAACTACTGAGCCGTCCATCTCTCCGGCTCCAAGATACAGTTTTTAAGCTTATAAAGAAAGCTCTCTATATATCTCAATCAAGGAAGACAAACACATTTATTTAAACATGCCAGACCACGGGGATTTTTTCCCAGGTTCTTGGGATATAAAGGTGAATGAAACAGGCCCTGCTTCTCATACACCTACCACACAGTGATAGGGGTGAGGGTGGATACACAGACAGCTATAACGCTGTCTGTGAGCTCGGGGAAGGAAGAGTCAGTCTGTGTCAGATGGTGAGGAAAGTCCCGTAGACCAGTCTGCCTTGCCCTATGGACATGAAACAAGTGCAAGGCAGATGAATGGAAGAAAAGTCATCCAGGCAGAGACCATAGTTGGGTGTGTAGTGTAAGGGGTTGCCAGTGTGGATACGGCGGTCAAACAGGGTTAGATCTGAATCCCAGCACTACTCCTCAGCCTCTGTGTGACTCTGGGCAGCCGGTTTCCCTGTTTCTGGATCTAAACACGGTTCCTACTGTTCTCTGTCATAGGCTAGTTGTGAGGGCTGAGGGGAGAGCATGTATAGCACATTATCTAACCTGTGTGATAATATTCTTCTAAGCTGCCAACAACTGAAAAAGGTAAACTATAGAAGTTGTTGGTATTTGTTCTCTTTTGGAAAGTAGAATAAAATGTGTTCAAAGCACACATCAATAGTTAGAGACATCTGAATCTCAGAGACATGAAAATGAAAAATGTGCACCTTGGAACCAACAAAGGATGCTGTCATCATTAAAAGGACCAGTCTACAAAGAGTTGTTAATGACTTCCTAACGTTTTCGGTTTGACCCTATTTTTTAGAATATGTACTCTTTTGTATTTGTTTGCTTGTAGCAATGTTTATCAAGTCCCAGGTACACACACACACACACACACACACACACACACACACAAAACCCTCCTGTAGACTAAAATTAGATGGAATCTGATCAACCTAGGCAGCATTTGGGATGAGAGGTGATCATTAGGGTCACATACTAAAACTCAAAAGAACTTAAGCTTGGTGCTAAACTAGTGCCAAAGAGAAGTTTTTGCCTGGGTCTTGAGGGCATCATGCTTGCATTTGACATTACAAAAAAAAAAAAAGCAAATGTGCAAATGTAGCATCAGCACCATCCAAGACACCATCAGAAAGGCAAAATCTCTGGCTCACGCTGAACCTACTGAACCAAGAACTCCAGTGCAAGGATGCAGCAATCAGGGTCTGATCACGTGATCTAAGCCACTTCCTAATTATCTCCTGGCCTATCTCCTGAGTGTCACTATCTGAAGCATCGAGCTTTGAAAGTTGAGCTTCCATGCTGTAAGCCAGAGACTAACAGTTACTTGGCTTATGTGAATCTCTCTCTCTCTCTCTCTCTCTCTCTCTCTCTCTCTCTCTCTCTCTCTCTCTCTCTGGTGAAATAGGTGAGTTTGTTTGCCTCAGAGCTCTGAAATTATGACCCTTCTAGCCCTTTCCCCCTCCTCTGGCATTAGCCCATCTTTCTGTTTGGCACTCTCTCCACAATGGCACTAATATTTTGCCTGGAAAGGAACAACTATGGTCCCGCTGAGCATCATTATGTAAAGGGCAGAATGGGAGGAGAGGGTGCAGTTCTGTCTAGGTGTCTTGGGTCTTGTTATTGCAGATTCACATTTGTTTATTCAGGCCTCAGCAACTTCTGCCTTTCCTGGCAGGTCTCAGGGACCCTAGCTTAAGGAGGCATGTAGAAGCACCTCCCCAGTGTCTCATCCCAGGGACAATTGGCTAGGACAAGAAGAGCCTGTGCATTCCCTTCCTCATCTAGAGACTTCCAAAGAAATTGGCCAGATGCTCATTGCCTTCAGTACCACTTATCAAAAGTTCTAGCAATGCAGAGAGGGATGGGAGATGCCCTGGGGGTTGTGAATGTGCTTCCATTTCGGAAGGCCACATCCAGTTATCTATGCAAATTGCCTTTAGCCTCACTCTGAAATTATTCCTGCTAACTGGGAGAATATGCTGGGTTTAGAGACTATTGGGAGGTATAGGAGAGACATTAGAACAGAAAAGCCCAGAGCTACAAACATCAAAATATTTGAGTAAAACATTTATAGGATTTTGTCACTAGGGTGGTAGAGAAGGCAGGCTCATTTGTGTAAATGTTCACATACTGTTGTGTTCCTGTAACAGCTGGATGTGCCCACCTCCATCACTGCCTCATGAAGACATTTGCTGCACAGTTCACCCAAACATCAGCTACCATCGTCTCAATCCAGTGTTATATAGTAGGAGCTAAATAAACGCTAACAGAATGAAGCAATGTTAACCCCATCTTAGGGTAGCTGGTGGTAATTATCTTGCCCCTAACACTCTACATCTTTTTCACCAAGACCACCTTCATTGACTTTTCTGTTGTTAAAAAAACACCATCCCTAATCTTTGAGATACTTCATACGTCACGTTAGAAAGGCTGGAATGGTCTGGCATGAGTGAGTGGTACTTCTTCGGGAGTCTAATACAGACTGAAGACTAGCTGAGCCATCCAGCTTCATGGAATGCACAACTCCATCAATGATAACAGTTGCCCATCCAGACTACTATACCCAGCAAAACTACCTGCATATGTTGACACAGAAAGAAAAACTTTCCATGATATAAAAAGGCTAAAAATCCATGCCCATCAAACCAACCCTACAAAGAAACCTGGAAGGGATCCTTTAGACTGAAGAGAGAGGTCTGAAGAGATGGCTCACTGGGTGCTCCTCCAGAGGTCCTGAGTTCAATTCTCAGCAACCACATGGTGGCTCACAACCATCTATAGTGGTATCTGAAGCCTTCTTCTGACCTGCAGTTATACATGCAGGCAGAGCACTCATACCTTAAAAACATACATAAATAGACTAGAGGGGAATTGGCATAGCACAGAGGCCATGCAAAGGAAACGAGCAACACACAAATGGCAAAAAAAGAAAAGAAAGAAACAAATGACAGCAATCCACATGAACAACATGAACTTTTTATTAGTAACTTTAAACATGAATGCCCTCAACTCACCAATCAAAAGAACAAGTTAGGTGAATGGATTGAGAAACAAAATCTGTTTGTTGTCTTCAAAAGCTTGGCTTACCTTAAAGGACAGGCACTGCAATTGAGTTGAAAGATGGAAGAAGTTATTCTAAGCAAATGGGACCATAAAGTCGATCTGACAAGATAGATTTCAGAGCAAAATTAATCAGAAAAGACAAAGAAGGACACTTCATTCTGATAAACAATAAATCAAGAACAAATCACAATCCTAAGTGTATATGCATCAAACTCAAATACACCCAGTTCCACTGAAAATAGACCATTGGCCTTCACGTCACAGATTAACCCCAACAGGATGGTAGTGGTTTCAATACCCCACTTCCTCCAACTGACAGCCCATCCAGTTACACACTAAACAGAGAAGCTTTGGAGTCAAATGACATTATAAATCAAATTTCCCTAACATATCTACAGAGTATTTTATCCAAATATCACAGAATACACATTTTTCATAGGATTCCACCCTGCCTAGAAAAAATATTGAGGGCTGCAGGAGGACAGGAAGTCATTGTCTTCAGTGGTATAGCCCCTGGTGAGTTACCTGTGCTCTAGTAGACAATCCCCCACCCATGCCCATGGGATTAGCCCATGTGATTAAACCCAACAGGTCACAAAACAAAGACATAGTCACATAAGCAAAGAGAGGCAGGAACAGCCTCTCCCTTGGCATCTTTGGGAGAAACTGATCCTACTTGGTACCTTAATTTCAGATACTAGACTTCTGTCAGAAAATACATTCCCATTATTTTAAACCCTCAAGATTATGATAATTTGTTATCACAACCCTAGGAAAATAGAACATAGCAAAATGGACTGCTACACAGTAATACATATAAATACAAAGAAATAAGCCACTGATACACATGGTAATGTGAGTAAATATAAAAATATCAATCTCCCTTAACATAGAGACAGGAGAGAAGTCCTAGTCCCTACTTGAAATGACTTGACGGGTCTAGATGACTCCTCCTGGATGGCATCACCCTACATGTGGAATGGGGGGTGGTGGGAGGGGAGGGTGGTTGGGGTGCATGTGAGTGGGGGAGAGAGGGAAAGAAGGAGGGAGGGAGGGAAGAAGGGAGGGACAGAGAGGGAACTGGGATCGATATGTAAAAAATTAATTAGTTAATTAATTTTTAAAACATGTATTATTTAACATTATTAATATAGTATGCTAAAACTGCAGTTTGCAGAAACAGAAATCATATCAGTAATTGCTTCAGGGTGAGAAAAAACAAAGGCAAAGAAGATGAGTTAATTAAAAAGAGACACAAGGAAACTCTAGGTGTCATGGGTAGATTTATTGTATTGCTTTTGCTGACATTTTCATGTAGTCTACATATGTCCAGACTTAACAGATACGTGTTCTATGTTGTATATCCATTGTATTTCAACAAAGTTCTCTCAAACAAACTCATTGTGTGTTTATAGAACTGATAATTTAGATATTTTTCTTCTCTGGTTCTCCTTTCTACTGGTAAAGGGCTATCTATCCTGGTAATAGGTAGACAATCCTTATACCCTTCTCACTGACCTGAGTAAGATAATGAAATAATAGTTTCCCACCCATGAGAATTGTGCATTGTCAGTTGGCTTGTTGGTTCTATATACATTTGAGTTTCTTCTATTTGTATGAGGTCCTGGGTTCAACTCCAATACCACCACCATCATAACAAAAAAGTCTCTGGTTCTCCTATTTCCCAGGTATAGTTCTTAGCATTGAAGATATAACTGATTGTATAAGATAGAATCCCTATCCCTATAATGCTTACATTTTATGAGACGAAACATACAAACAAGACTAATGAAGAAGCTGGAAATAGATCTACCTCAAGCTCCAGCTATACCATTCTTGGGCATCCTGCTACAGAGACACTGCTCTATTCATAATAGCCAGAAAGTGGAAACAGCCTAGATCAAAGATGAATGGATAATTAAAATGTGGTACATTTACACAATGGAATGTGATTAGGCTGTTTTTAAAAATCATGAAATTTTCAGGTAAATGGATGGAGCTAGAAAAAAAAATCATCCTGGGTAAGGTAACCCAGACACATAATGATAAATATGGTATGTACTTTCTTCTATGTGGATGTTAGCTTTTAGCCTTTGCTAGGCATGCTCATAACTGCATAACACAGAGGTTAAGTCTTATAGAGTAAGGAGCTAAGAGTTGAGAGAAAATATCTACCAAGGCAGGAGAAATCGCATATAGAGTTAGAGAGAAACAAGCAGAAACTATAATGGGGGTATTAAGCAGAAGGGGAAAGGAGGGGAGTAAGGGAGGGCAAGTGGGGGGACCATTAACACTAAGGGCCATTTAAAGTGTCATTTTGCTTTATTCTTGTTTGTGTGTTTTATTTGCCTGTTTGTGTTCTTCAGAGAGAAATAAGGTGTGGCCTTCAGAGGCTGAAAAGGTGGAGAGGATATGGAAGGAGATGAGGGAGGGGAACCATGATCAGAACATACTATTTAAAAATACCTTTGTAGAATAAAGTTTCAATAAGATAAAAATTTCAATAAAAAATAAAATTAAAAAAAAAGAAAAATGTAAATGAGAATAAAGGATTTAAGTGATTGTGCTGCAGCATTAGCTAGAGGCTGTAGGAAGAACCCTCTGTGGAAATGCCATGTGAGTAGAAACCAAATGAAAGTATATCCTGGGAAGAAGAGAGAAGTACTCTCTGGACAGTTTGAGGGAAGAAAGTCGGTGTAAATAGGAAACGGGCAGGATATGGTGAGGAGGAAAACCCCTCAGGAGCTAGCCTAGATGTGTTCTGAGCACAAAGCAAAGGAAACACGTGGTTTGGGGGTGGATGTGATCTGTGGGTCTTATAGTGCCCATTCTGACTATTGCAGAAATAAAAAATGGTCCCGTTGAGAGGCTTTGGCAGCAGCTCAGGATATAAACATGGCTTGTCTGGAGGCCATGAGAAGTAACCAGATATATACCCACTTTGAGGTACAGCCAGTAGGGCGAGCTAATGCAAGACAGAAATGAGAGAGGTGATGAGTCTGAGGCTTCTGACCTGAGCTGTCAGATGCACCATCTCATGGGACCAGGAAGGTGGGGGAATGAAGAATTTAATTTTGGATGGAGTGACAGTTTCTGTTGGTTTGCGGGATATGTCTGGCCAGAAATGATAAAAGTCTATATATGATAAGGGAACATGAAAGCTTAGACTCTATGGAAACTGAGGTAAATAAGGAAGGCTATCACGAAACTCTAGTCTCTTGCCACTGATCCTAGAAGCAATTCACACCAGTGTGAAAGTGGTGTGCAGACAGCCCACAGTGCTCTCACTGGTTACAGCAGAAGTTCTAAAATCAACCCAGCCCTTTCCACAAATCCTGCTGGAAACAGGCATGAGGGTGACCAGATGTCCAGACTTCTATAGGCAGGGTCTGCCCTGCCATTGTGTCACAGGTTAAATGCACTGTAACTCCACTTCAGATTTCAGACAGATCTTTTTGCTCTCTGCTAAGGCACCATTGAATCTTTGCCACAGTCACCTACGCAGATTGTGGGCTCTGGAATGTTCTTCTACCTCAGATCCTGTCTTTCTGAACACATTTCAAAGTTCCTACTTCGATGGGAATGTTCCACATTGACACAGGCCTTCTTTGAGGCTGCTCCTCTCGAAGGTCTAGTCACAAAAGCAGCAAGACCTTGGCCCTGGTGCTTCTTGGGGTTTTTTAGGCATATTAGCTTTGTATTAATTATCATGTTTGGTAATTTTCCAAGTCAAAAACTTCTGGAATTCAGAACAAAAAAAAAAAGTTTATCTTCACAGAAATCGTGAAGTCAGATTTTTTTTGTGTGTCAAAACAGAAAAGAGATTCTACTTTGGGGCTCACTCTGAGGACTGATGGATTCTTTATAAAATTAGTAGAGAAAAACAAAGAAACCAAAGCCTCCTTTGGTTTAAATATTAAACTTCAAATTCTATATTGTCTCCTCATTTCACCATTGTCACATGGAGGTAAGAAAACCAGAGGTGAGTCTAGAAGAGAGCCTATTGCCCCACATCTATGATGTCATAGCTGAAGTCACAAAGTGTTGGGAGGGGCAGGTTACCAGCAGGCCAGTGCCTTGACATGGGGCTCAAAAGGGAGAAAGCTTAAGCTGGGAAGAGGCTTGGCCAGGTATGTATCGGGGTCAAGCAACCTGGTAATGGTTTGGAAGGTGGGGAAGGGTATCCATGAAAAAGGCAGCGAGGGACCCATCCATGTAGGGTCTGTTCCTTATGTGTCTGGATCACTTTTGGGCTTTGCAGTCCCAAGTGTACTGACTGTGGGTTTCCCTTTATACAAAACACTTGAAGGCTAGAGCTGATTGACCTCCCACACGTTTCCACCCTCAGTAGATAGATGACTAACTACGAATTCACTGTTTTCTATCCTCGCCTTAGAGCTCATCTCAGCCTCTGGCCAGCCTCCTTCCTAAAGTCTTAAATCTGAGTTTCTCAGGTTTTGGAGGGGAGCTACTCTAGGTCAAATGCCTTCTTCCACTCACCATTCACCTTTATTTCTTTATGAATACTATACACACACACACACACACACACACACACACACACACACACACACACACACACACACACCCCCAACATGCTGACCCACTGAAAACAAGGACATTTCCTGAACTACTTAAGCCATGACAGTTTCCTGCTCAGAGAGTGAGTGCTTTCTTCTCACCATATGTCTAAGGGAGTCTCCTCTTATTTATTTCAAGGCCTAAACTACCTCCATCTTCAGCTCCAGAGGCCTGGTCACATCAAAGTATAGGCAAGAATGACATCTGAACAGGAAAGAAGGTGGGTGGGGCCACCAAACATCCCTCAAGGGCCCTTTGGTTGGATCTGTCTATGGAAGGAGTGGCTGCCCTGCTTCCCACCTCCATCTGGCTGCACCTAGGGTGGTGTAAATGGGGGCTTTCTCACGTTTCCCTTATCTGCTTGGTGGAAGGAGCAATCTACCCAAGGAGGTGGACCTGTTATGTCATTCCCCCAAGGGTTGGCTGGGTACTGCAAGCTTAGGACAATTATTCTCTGGGCCTTTTATGTCCTCTATAGTATCAATCAAAGTCAGACATCCAACACCACACTTACCTTAGACTACGATAATAAAAAAATAAACCAAAAAAAACACATTCCTGTTAGATAAAAGAAGCTAAAAATAAGACCCAGAAAACATTAGCTAAAGTAAGGGGGGAAGTTTGCTGTGAGCTTATATCTTAAGAAAGCTTCCCAAAGGAACTGGAACTTGACTCAGATCTTTGAAGCACATGACAGATGTTTCGAGGTAAGAGTTCGTGTGAATTAGGAGAGAGGAAGAAAGAGGGGTCTCTCACAGGCTTGTAGACTGTCTGTCCTAAATGCTCTAGGTGGTTAAATTTGCCTCAGGCCTGAGATGGAACAAGGAACCAAGGGATGAATCTTAGCAAATAGATTGAGTGGTTTTCTGGATAATGGCTGACCCCAGGAACAAAATGGCGATCCCCTTGTGATTTTATATGAACATGCCCACAAAGCACAGCAGAGTCTTGAGTTCTCTACTGAAGAACAGTTTTGTTTTGTTGTGGAGAAGCAGCACAGACACAGTAATGCTTGAAATGAGCTTACCCCAGAAGTGAGGTCATTCCCCTTGTTTCATAAACGAGGAAGCAAACTCATCCAGGCAGAGGGACTTGACAAAAAGCCTAGATTCCTGGTCCTAAACTCCATTCTTGTAACTGTAACGCCATCAGCTTTCCAGGCACTCTACTACAAAACAAGCAGGTTGCAATAACTAATGTAGTTTACAGCAGTTGAAAGACTATAGCAGAATGGAATCCAGGCTCTTCCCTGTTAGCAAGCATGTGTCACAGCCTGGATTTGCTGCTTAGCAGAGTAGACCACCCACAGTTACCTCACAGGATATCTGCAGACAGAAGTGGGTCAGTGCCCAGTTCATGGAGGCTCAGTCTTTTTCTATCTTAAATTCAGGTCATTCTTGCATGAGTCTCTCCCTCTCTCCCTCTCTTCCTCTCTCTCTCTCTCTCTCTCTCTCTCTCTCTCTCTCTCTCTCTCTCTCTCTCTCTCTCTCTCTCTCTCTCTCTCTCTCTCTCTCTCCTTTGCTATCCTCTATGTTCCCGGATTTCCTGGGGTTACAGGCCTTCATGCTGTTCCTTGGAAAAGCAGCTTTCTTGTGGCAGGAACAGTTCAGGCAGGACCTCAGACAGAGACATCAGGGTCCTTGGGTTCTTAAACATGCTTTTCCCTCCATTGCTTTCCCCTCTCTTCAAATCCTATCTGAGGGGATCTATCCAGAGGTGCCTGAAGACTTGCCTCTTCCGAATCATTCCCAGCATCCCCAATCCCTTGGTCCCTTTGGTATGCTATCACTACCCAAATCCTCATGTGGCCATGAGACCTGAAGTGAACATATTTATGAGCCAACAGAATGGTAGATAGCTGATTGCCCATGTTCCACCGGTCTACATCCCTCTCCCTCATTCATTCCCTCTCCGGGGTAACTCAGGCATTCTCATAGTATAGCAGATTTTCTTGGACCACCAGCCCCCAGATCTTCACATGAACACTTATTATGAATGTTCAGCCTTAGCTTAGTCTTGTTTCTAGACTGTTTTAAAAAAAAAAAAACACACAAAAACAAAAACAAAAACAAAAAAAAAAAAAAACCTTAACCCATTTCTATTAATCTATGTGCTGCCCCAAGGCTCTTTTACCTCATCTGCTGCTGTTCATCCTGCTTTCCTGCTTCCTTCCTCCATGCTTGGCTGGCTCACCTTTCCTCTCGGCCTGCCAGCCCCGCCTATCCCTCTGCCTAGCTATTGGTCATTCAGCTTTTTATTAGGCCAATATATGCCTTAGGCAGGCAAGGTAAAACAGCAACACATCTTTACATAGTTAAACAAATATTCTGTTCCACAGCATAGTAGCACTTAAGAGTAAGACCTTATTGGATCATGGATATGCTCTGGCTTTTTGCCTATAGCTCTTTATTTGACACTCGTTGTCCCTAGCCAAAAGAGGTCTATGCACTGTAACACCCATTTCCCCTTGCATCTCCTTTCCCCAGAATTGTATTTTCTAATAAATGACATTTGAGGAAAATAATAAGTTCTGCTTCCCAAAATAGCAAAGTTTTTCAAGTTCTTCCTCAGCTTCCTCCCCAGGCCAATCAGAAGAATGCATTTTGTGACACAAAGACAAGTTTTATAATTGCATGCACTTCCTCAGAAGGTCCTAGGCAGTTCAAAGACAAGAGTGGGATGTAGCTGTGATGGGCTGGAGGATGGTAAGTAAGGCGCTGCTCTATGGCGTTCTCAAAGTTCTGTGCAGCAGCCATGACACCAAGAAGATGGAGCCCTAGGCAGAATATAAGATGAGGGATGGTGACTATTCCTAAAATTCAAAAACTCTCTCTGGTGAAATGGAATTAAGAGAAAGTTGTAAATTCTCTTCCCTGCTCCTCATCACATTTCTATCATCTTTCTTTCTAGCACATCCATTGAAGAGACAATAAAATCACAGGTGGGTAAGACAGCCACATGTGTTGGTTTCTTGAAAGGGAACTACTGGATTCAGGGGAGGAAAGAGAAGATGTGGCTCTGGTCATGAGGCAGAAAATCTGTGTGGTAAAGATTATATCTTTGTGTGTAGCACATAGGCTTTGTGATTTGGAAGTTTGCAAGACTGGCAGGTCACTAATACCAAGGCCATGTCATAATTCCAATGCCATTTCTATACCTGACAGTTCCAGGTCAGGTTACAGGGTATTTATAAGGCTCTGAGGTTCCTGGGAGAAAAATAAAATAACTTTTAGAATTTCACTTCAGTTCCAAGAAGTATCTTTTATCCCACCGCTTCCACGTTACGTCAGGCCAGACTCTTGGAGAGTTTGGATAATGTTGCCAAGATTTGTCTTGTTTCCAACAGGAAAGAGAGTTAGCAATCACCGAAACCCTGTGGGACCAGGTAAGTACTCAGGGATGCTTGTGACAACACAGTGACATGTGGGAGAAAGGGGGTTTCTTTTCCTTTAGGCAGATTAGTGATGGAGGTCACCCTGTCCCTCTTGCTTTTTTCTACAACTCTTTGAACCCCAACTCCTCAAAAGCCCTCATACCCACCATCCTGGCCCTGACCAGAGTCCTGTTGGTATCGTTTGGTTTCACAGCTGTTGAGCTCCTTAGGGCTGGGTGACAGCCACAGACTTGTAATTGCAGGTTTGGCTGCTCCCGTAGACTCGGTTTGATTGAGATGCTGTGCTGATTATACACAGTAAACACGATATGACTGCATCCCCAAGCTGATTTAGATCATTTAGGTGGTACTTACTACCTCCATCTGCGAGGATATAGATGAAAACCCAGGGTGGAGAAGAACACTGCAAGTGAGCCCCAGCTCTTCCCTCTCTCCCTGCAACACCCCTGTAACAACAGGTTGATGGAACCCTGTGGAAGTGTTTTAGGATAAGAGTCAGGATATGAACTGAATGTGGGCCCTCTGCTCCTGGGTCCATGGATAGAGAACCCTCCAGTTGGCAGTGTTCCTGAACCGCTAAGTGGATGTTGATGGAAACCAATGTAGTTTTCATTTCCCCGAAGGTTAAAAATGTTAACACTGTTTGAAAAGTTTATTGAGCATTTCGTTCCTCCTTTTGAGAACATCTGTTCGGTTTACTAACCATCTACTGATGGGAAGATTTGGGAGGGTGTGGTTCTTTCTATATATGATCCCCCTCTGGTAAATAGTTGGCAAAGCCTTTTTCCATTTGTAGCTGTCTCCACTCTACAGACCTTTCCTTTGACATGCAATTTTGATGTATGTGATACTTTTCGATTCTTGGAGTTATTTTCTGTACTGTTGGAATCTTTTCAGAAAGTTTTTGCCTTTGTCTATATATTATTTTGTTTGTTTTCAGACAGGTTACTTCATGTGGCCTGGGCTATTCTCAAACACATAACTCCCCATCAGCAATGATAAAGGACAGGAAAATGTGGAATGCTACATTAAAAGTCCTGGGAGTAAACAACTGCCAACAAGCACCACTATATACATCAGGGCTATCTTTTGAAATTGACAGAGAAAAAAACAGATTAAAATGTTTATATTCATACTCAGCTCATTTTATATTTATATAAAAGAAGTGGTAGTCTTTTTGAGACAGGTTCTCTCTATTATGTGGCCCTGGCTGTCCTGGAAAACTCTATGTAGACCAGACTGGCCTCAAACTCAGAGACTCACCTGCCTCAGCCTTCAGAGTGCCATGATTAAAGGTTTTCACCACCACCACTGACTTGTATAAAAAAAATTTAGTTGGAGCTGTCTTACACAAGGGATAATTCTTCTCCCAAAGACCACAGGTATCAGATTAAAACCCCAAGGATGGGTGTGATATATAACACCTCCCAAGTTATTTATCAGAGGTGTCCCAGAAGCCCACAAGACAATAAAAACTATTGCTATTGCTCCTGAATGCTCACCAGAAGCTGGTGGTAAAACCCTATTGCTAAAGACCACATACTTTGATCAAATGACATGGGGATATCAAATTGGTGCTGACCACATTACTTCCTGCTTGGCTAGCTTTCATAGTACTGGAAAGTCTATACAGGCTGCTAAGAGAGGAAGCATGAACAATCTTACCCAATCATGAACCCTGTAAACTACTATACAAATGTAGCATAATGTGCCTGTAGGTGCAATAGTGGCAAGAAATTTATGTAGGTAACCAACCACTTTCTGATTTGACGACTTAAGACACATTCCATAGGAGGAAATATATGCATGCTACTGTAAATCTGGCTAAGAACCCATGGTTGGAAGTTTATAGATCCCAGGGGTGGAACTGAATGGACATAGTGTCAAGTTTCTTTGTTCAATAGATGACGGTTCACCCAGAAACTCACAACTGGTCATCATACAACGAATAAATGTCTACAGATCATTAAGCCATAATTAAAAAACCCTATGTCATATTCTTCAAATTCTCAAGAATCATCATGGAAGAGAGGCAAAAAGATTGTAAGAGCCAGAAATTGGTGAGGGCAGGGTGAAGCAGCGTCTTCTGGACATGACAGGATCTCTGTAGTCATGAAATCACAATAACCATGGTTGTTTGTATATGACCTGCCCAAGAGTAAGCCGGTTGACATTCGAGTACAGAGAGAAATTCCCATGAACCCACCTTCCTAACTGAGGAACTATTGGCATTTTATGGCTTCTTGGGGGAAGAGTCAATTTTATTTAAAGCCATAGTCCCTGGCATATTGACGACACTCCAGTGGATGGCTCCATACACACAAGTATATGGACAGCACAAATTGGACTTGGTGATTTATTGGGGAAAAAAAACACATGAAGATGGGAGTAGGTGGGAGTTGATCTATTAGTTAGGGGGGAGCAGTGAGAGGATTATTTAGTCAAAATACTTTGCATACACATATGAAATTCTCAATGAATTAATAAAAATATTTTTTAAAAGTAGACCTTTCTTGGCTGGAGAAATGGTTCTGTAGTTAAGAGCACTTCTTGCTCTTGCAGAAGATCCAGATTTGGTTCTCAACACCAACATGGTAGCTCCAACCATTTGTAATTCCAGTTCTGAGAGATCCGGTGTCCTCTTCTGACCTCCACGGGCATCAGGCACACACACGATTCACTTGCATTCAGGCAAATCATTCAGATATCTTTTTTAAGTGGGACTCTGAAAACTTTAAAGTTTGCGCTACCTTTTTCTTTTATTAAATGTGTTCTTTTGAAAGTTCCACATGTGCATATAGTACATTCTAGTATTTGTCATCTTCACTCTCATTTTTTTCCTACCTTCCTTACACACGCTCTCCTTACAAATCCCTTTCCTACATTCATTTTCTTTGTTCTGTGACCCACTGAGCTTAGCCAGGGCTGTCTGTATGACCATGAGTTTGCTACTACTCACTGGAGTGTGGTAAGTGCTTCGGTGGGTACACAGCTGAATACAATGGCTGCCTCCCCTCAAAATACCAGTCTGATCAGTTGTCATTTGTTTCAGACACTACCTGTCTGGGGGCATATTACTAACCTTGATTATTCAAACAAATTATATTAGTTATATCCTCCCTGCTGGGAGGAGTCACTGTGTGGGACTCCGACTTTTGCAGAGATTCCCCAGTCACTACCACCACCATGATGGCCTGCCAGCTACAGGTTTGCCTCTGATGTTCTGGGAATGGTGGTTTTGATACAGGACACACTGTCACCAAGACACTGGGGAATGCAGGAGGCCCACTCAAAGTCGTGTTTACCTTTTCTCTGGGTCCTCTCAACCAGATGGCCACTGGTTTTTGACACTAGTGACACCCATTGTGCTTGTTGTGGGGAATGCAACAGGTTCCAATATGTCTCACACCTGTGTTCTGGCTCACCCGGGGGGTAGTGTGGGTGCTGTTTTCTGTGTGCGCCTTGGGCTAGACCCTACAGGATACTCTTGGCTTTAGGCCATTGTGTCACACTGCTGCCAGTGCCTTCAGGCCAGAGCTGTCCTAGCTGTCTTCCCACCTCAGTTTACCCAGCTCAGTGTCATGCTCCCATACCCTGCTCAGCCTCTCTCCAGCTTGATGTCTGTGGTAGTTTCAATAAGAATGGTTGCAAGAGGCTCATCTGTTTGAATAGTTGGTCCTGGGTCGGTGGAACTTTGGGGGAGCATTAGGAGATGTAGCGTTGTTGGAGGAGGTGTGCCACTAGGGTGTGGGCTTTCAGGTTTCAAAAGTCCATGCTACTCCTACTTATCCCCACCCCAGTGTGTGTGTGTGTGTGTGTGTGTGTGTGTGTGTGTGTGTGTGTGTGTGTGTGTGCGCGCGTGTGTGTGTGTGTGTGTGTGTGTGTGTGTGTGTGTGTGTGCTTGTGAAGCAAGTCATGGCTGCCAGTCTCCCTAACATGATCATCATAGACACTAACATTCTGACACGTTAAGCCCCATACAAATTATTTCTTCTATAAGTTGCCTTGGTCATAGTGTCTTATCAGATCAATATAAAAGTAACCAAGACATTGTTCTCACAGTGCTAATGTCTGGGGATGCAGGTGTAGGGTACCACACTTTCCGGGTACCTACCACTGACCTCATATGATGGTTTAAATGAGAATGTCCCCACAGGCTCATCGGTTTGAATGCTTGGTCCACAGTTGGTGGATTGTTAGGAAGGATTAGGAGGTGTGGTCTTATTGAAGAGGTGCGTCACTATGAATGGGCTTTGAAGCTTCAAAAGCCCATGCCAGGCCCAGCCCCCTCTTCCCCTCTTCCTCTCCCTCTCTGCCTCCTCCTTGTGGATCAGAGATGTAAGCTCTCAGCTCCTATTCCAGCGCCATGCCTGTCTGCCTGCTGCTATTCTCCGTACAATGATGGCCAGGGACTCACCTTCCAAAACTGTGAGCAAGGCCAATTCAATGCTTTCTTTTACAAGTTGCCTTGGTCGTGCTGTCTCTTCACAGCAACAGAAAAATAATGTCTACCCCACCCCAGTGTGTGCAGGTGCCGTTTGCTGGCTGGTGCTGGCTGCTTCTCTGCAGGAGATTTTACAGAACTTGTCGTGTATATCTCTTTCCCACACTTTGTGTGTTTCTGGTGCTCTTCAACAAGTTCCCTCACTAGAATAGTCTGTTCTTATTTGTCCTGATCTGTCCCCTTCACATGTCACAGAGAAGCAACTTCTAACTTCTGTCTTACCCAGAAGGCCTTAAAGGTATAGCTCAGGCTGACTTCAAATTCGAGATCCCCTTCAGCACTGGCCTATTAGCCAGCACCAGCATGGCCAACAGTATTCATTTTAATAGCTGTACTCAGTTTCAACAAAAGAATGACTGATTAAACAGAAATGAAGTATAACATTGAGTTTCACTAACATTCTCTTCAGAGCCCAGGCCTCCTTAGAAATATTATTAGCATTCACATGGAGAAATGGCCTGGAGACCTATGTAGAGATGAAGTCACTGTGGGTTGTTGTTGGGGCTAAAACACCTCAGCCTGTTGGAACTCACACTTGACACACTGGATCAATTGGGTTATGATATAAAATAATACACTATAAACTTGGAGGTTAGGTCACTTAATTTTAAATATAAGTTCACTCTGTGATAAGGTGATACTAATAATCTTATGTGTGTGTATTTTTGTCTTCTACCAGGTGCTAACAGCTTTTAAAGGCATCCAAAAGGAGGTGAGGTTAAACTTTTATTCTCTAAGCCCCCTGCCTTTTAACATCATTTTTCTTCCGTGCTGAGAACACTTACCAAGGTGTTTGTTTCAAAGAATATGACTGACTTGTCACCCCAGGCAACTGCAGCAAGAAGATGCCTAACAACTCCCTCTGAGGGACCATAGTAAAATACCAGAGGGGGGAGGATTTAATTTACCAGAAATTCTCCCAAAAGAATTCTTGATGTGACCATATGAAATGCTGAGCAGGGACTACAGTGAGAGGAACCCTCAGGATAGCATGGTGAACAGCCCTAGGAGACGACATGCCTCTGAACTGCGGGGAAGTGTGAATTATAGCCCAGGTCTAAACTTTTGTCCCCATGCAGAGTTCAATTTCTTTTCTAAACACTGGCCAAATGTTTAAAAATTATATTGAAGCAGGAGTTGTAGTGCTGGCCCTTCCCCAGAGGCTAAGCTTGTTCAAAATGCTGAGGCACCTCAGAACCACCAAGTCCCCTGCTGCGTCCACACCTTCTCTCCCTCCCTCCCTCCTCTGTTCTTACTCCTACACCTCTTCTTCATCTATATAATAATATATTCACAATTACCTATTAACTTATGTAGACTATAATCAGAAGAAAATCTAATTTTGACCATGTATCATATCGTAAAACAAGGACAAGCAGGAAACTTCTTTGCACACTTCTTTTGTTCCCCCAAAGAAAGACATAATTTCATTAAAGTTAGACTCTAAACATACTAGGAGCCCCGTCATCTTAGGAACGATTGACCTCTCTTCCTAGTTGGAGAGGAATAATGAGCAAGGGGGCTGAGGAGACACTAAAATTACTTCCAATCTTTCACCATCAAAATCACTTTGGTCCTGGAACTG
The DNA here is from genome assembly GCA_030556225.1 of Cricetiscus sungorus. Lineage (NCBI taxonomy): Eukaryota > Metazoa > Chordata > Mammalia > Rodentia > Cricetidae > Cricetiscus > Cricetiscus sungorus. The sequence goes on along the minus strand of JANBXA010000031.1, from coordinate 5,011,942 downwards.
GGTCCCGCTCTGTGGTCCACGTAATCACACCATGTGTCCTGCTGCAATGTCTGGAACTTACTCTCATGAAAGCCACAGCAGGCTTTGCTTCTAACTAGATCAAATGGGCGCCTGGGAGCTGGACAGAGATCAGAAATGTCATAGTCCCCGCCCATTTTTACCTCTGGGGTCAGAGCATTTTCTCTCTACCTAGAATTTTAGTCTCCTGAGACCATATTCTCCTGCAGACAGAACCCGAGCTAATGTGGGATGGGAGACAACCCTTTTTTGTTGGGATGTATATGAAGTTAACAGTCCATCTGCTCCCAGTCCCCCACAGAAGGCCTCTCTAGTGCCTTCTCTTAGAGTGATTCGGATACAGTTCCTTCCCTACCAAACTTCGTGTTGGTTCAGACCAGATCCCCTAGGCATGGTGAAAGGGAAAAAATTTAACTCAAGTGCTAAGATAAGACAAGCAAAGTGCTGTAGAGATGGTTCAGTAGTCAAGAGCAATTATTGCTCTCACAAAAGGGTTCCCTCGCCCACAAGGCCGCTAACAAACTCTAACTGCAGTTCCAGGGATACAATGCCCTCTTCTGGCCTCTACAGGTATTGCATGCATGGAACACAGCTATATACACACAGGCAAAACATTCAATACACATGAAATAAGTCTTTTTGTTTGTTTGTTTGTTTTGATTTGATTTGATTTTCAAAACATGATATCTCTGTGTAGCTTTAGAGCCTGTCCTGGTACTTGTTCTGTAGACCAAGCTAGCCTCGAACTCAAAGAGATCCACCTGCTTCTGCCTACCAAGTGAAGCATTAAAGTTGTGCACCACCACTGCCAAGAAGTCCTGTTTTAGAAAGAAGTCAAGCAAAAGAGTACAAGATGTGCCAATTGTGACAAGCCTTATTTCTGATTAGATCCACATTAGGGCAGCCTAGATCCACATTATGGCAGCCAGCAGCTGTGTACACTGGGATAAGTAGAAAGGGCCTGAAAGGGCCCTTCCCAAGTCTACAGGGCATCCCTGGAAACAACATGAGGAAGGTCAGCATAAAAGCTAGAAGAAAATAAGTAAGCTCTTTCTCTGTGTTCAGGCTGTGGGTAATGAGCTGTGTCTCCCATCTCTACTCACTTTAGTATTCAGCATCTATTGACCACATGTTGTGGGTGAGACATTGTCTGAAGCAGCCAGCTTTGAAATATACAAAACCAATGTAAACTCTTTTAAGGAATGTATAGCTCCACCCCATATGCCTTATCTATGGTTTCTGTTGCTGTGAAGAAACACCATGACCACAGCACCTTTCATAAAGGAAAACATTTAATTGGGGTGGCTTGCAGTTTCAGAGGTTTAGTCCATTATCATCGAGGCAGGACATGGTGGCATGCAAGCAGACTTGGTGCTGGAGAAGGAGCTGAGAGTTCTACACCTGAGCTACAGGCAACAGGAAGTGAACTGACTCACTGGCATGATGAGCATATATGAGATCTCCAAGCCCGCCTCCAAAGTAACACACATCCCCCAACAAAACCACACCTACTCAACAAGGCCACGCCTCCTAGTAATGCCACTCCCTTTGGGGGTCATTTACTTTCAAACCACCACACCATATGTTTGTGCTCCACAATTAGATGCCTCTGAAGACCCAGGGGTACCAGCCTTCTAAGTCTCTCTCACCACTGAATCCTCATTCCCTTTCAGCTTCAGGAAGATGCTCGGATTCGAGGTAAAAAGAATGATGCCAAGGTTTGGATACGGGAATAAGGGGAGGAATCTGAGAGAAAAGGGTTTATCCTGAAGTCTCATCTGAAGACCTGCTGTCTGGATTATGGCTGGACTCTGGCTTCCTTGCCATTGAGCTGAACATTGCCTTTCCTGGAAGCCTCCATAAACACACTTCTCCATCCAGCCCAGTTACCTAAAACCCTGGTCTGTTAACACTGCTGTCACAGAATGCCATAGACTGGTGGCTTATAAACAACAGAAATTTATTTCTCATAGTTTCTGGCAGATTTGACTGTTGATGGGGGCTACTTCTCTGTGTTAGCTGCGTCTCTGCTACTGACCAGAGCCAGGCTACCTCCTGGATCATTGCTCTCCTTTTCACTGTCTTTTCCCAGTGGAAATGGCTCAGGAGTTGTTTTTAACAAGGATACTAATCCAATTTGTGAGAACTCTGGCTCCCAAAGTCCTGCTTCCAAAAACCATCACAGTGGTGATTTGGTTTTAACATGTGGCCACAGCATTCCATCTGTAGCCCTTGGACAGAAAGGATCTAGAGACAGAGGAATGACTCTTGAGAGACTGAGAAGTCCTAGCATTCAATCAGATGCGGCTCTTTCCAATAGAAAAGAGACAACTAACACAGAGTGGAATGGTTTCCCAGTTCTGTGGGGAGGGCTTAGTAGAAATAAGATAGTGGAAAGATTTACATGGACTTAGTGACCGAGTTGCAATTCTTTTTAGGGTGTGTGTGTGTGTGTGTGTGTGTGTGTGTGCGCGCGCACACACGCGCGCGCAGAGACTAGAAAAGGTCATCAGATCCGACACAGCTGGAGTTAGAGGTGGTTATGAACAACCCATTGTGGGTACTGGGAACCAAACTCAGGCCCTCTGAAAAAGCAGCAATTGCTTTTAACCACTGAGCTATCTCTCTAGCACAAATTTTAGCTTCCAGAATATTCAAGACTGTGGAATTATCATCAAAGCCATACTTGGGGTTTCTTCCTCTACTCATCCCAGAACAGAACCCATCAGTCATGGTTCATTTGGTTTTTGTACTTATTCATATCATCCATGTCTCTTGTTAAGAAGCATGAGTCCTAGGGTGAGCTTGAGTTCTGAGGACCCAGATATGTTTCCCATATGATGCCAAAGTCACTGAGCCATCTGTCAGGGACCTCCAAATGCCATTAAAGGGTTGAAGGTATTTTGCCTGTGGGTACAGCAGGCAAAGAGGCACTATCCAAATATTGGGGGGGTCTCTCCACAAAATAGAACTCAAATAAGTACAAATCTTCAGAATATTTAAATATAAGCAGTCCAGATCTTTCTTTGTCTTCAAAGTCAGTCCATCACACCCATGCAAGTAAATTTGTTCTGGTAGAATCTATTGAGACATTGTCACTGAGGAATGTTTTCTTGGATAGTGACCTCTAAGGTCAAATGGCAAAGGGCAACACTTGCTCATGCTTGAAGATGTTCTTCTCTATCTAAGCAAACTTGATTTCTGAAGAAGTTAATGTAGAATGTGGATTTAGGACCTAACTGCTGCTATTGCTGTTCTGGTTCCTAAGGAGAATAGGTGATAAATTTTGAGTAATGAAAATGTATCCATTTTTCCATAGCTGAGAATGTAGTTCAGTTGGTAAGAGTTTTCATCTTACATACACAAAGCCCTGGATTCAATACTTAGCATTATATAATGCCTATAATTCAAGCACTTGTGATAGAGGCAGGAGGATCAAGAGTTCAAGGCCATCCTTGGCTACATAGTGAGTTCAAGACCATCCTAGAATACATCATACCCCATCCAAACAATATAAAATAATAGGCTATGGAGAATTGTGTCAGGAAAAGACTGGCCATGCAATCATGAGGACCTGAATTCAATCCCTGAACCCATTTTAAAGGCAGAGTATTGTTGTGTGTGCTCGTAACCTCAGCCATGAGGTAGTGAAGATCAGTAGATCCTTAGGGCTTGCTTGGCGAGTTCTAGGCCAGTACGAGATCCTGTCTCAAAAAGCGATGTAGACAGATCTAAGGAGCAACATGTGAGGTTGACCTCTGGTCTATACACACACACCACTTTCCCACATTGCCCCTCCCCAAAACGTGCTATAAAAAGTAAGAAAGTGGGAAATGGCTCCTCCAGGGGCAGTGTCTGAGTCTGAGGCAGTTGACTTGCCAGCCTGGTTGAGCAGAGCTTTCTAGTACCACAACTGACTATGCTTCACAGCTATCTGGTACCACATCATACCCTCCTCCAATAGGTTCTTTGTTACCATGAGTCTGGCCCCTCCCACTCTGACTGGCTAGTCTCTTAACTGGGTATGTGAGCTTGGCAACTGGGGAGACATTTCCAGACACCTTTAACAGAATGTCTCCTTTCTTAGGCATGAGCAACCGTTCTGTGACATCCATGCCACCTGCACCTCCTAGGACTGGGTAAGTAGCCCTATTCTGATGGTCTGTAAGAAGGGATAGCATCCACCTGTCTGTGGGTGTGGTGGCCAGAAATGTAGCTAGCTATGGGCCCTGCCACCTTCAGAAGCCTATAGTTGTGGTATATGCCCTCCTGAAAGAGCATGAGGTGGTCCTCCCTCACTCTGAACTGATGGTAAGCAGCAAATCCAAGGCTTCTTCTCCATCCAGACATACCATCAGAAATTCCAAACGTCCTACCTGGACCTCGACAGAACAGATTTTGGGAAATTCATTGAACCAGGGAGTGGGCTTGAGTTCTGAGGTTCTGTCCCTCTGCTTCTCATATTATGTCACAGCTAATAAGGTCACAGTGAGTTGGAAAGAAACATCACAAAGAATGATAAAGAGTGAAGGGTTTCCTTATCAGGTTATAAAATCTATTACTGGAAGCTTGAGAGCCCTACACCCAACACTGGGCAAAGACTAGGGGGAAAGATCCAGCTACCATTTAGAGATTTAATTTAAGCATCAAGAATGACTTCCAGCAGTGACACCTGAAAGTCCTTAGTGAATAGTGAAAACAGAGGATAGCATTATACTTCAGATGGATTTAGAGATATTTTTAAAATATCTCTTTGACATGTTTCAGGTATGGCTCTGCCTAAACCAAGAACTGGAAAAGGTGAGCTCCCTATTCTCCACCTAAACATAATTTACTCTTCCCAGAGCACTGGCCCTACAAAGCAAAGCCATATCATTTATTCATGGTTTTCAGGCTTGTCAGGCAAGTGCTCTACCACTGAATTAAATCCACAGCTCTCTTTTTGCACTTTTCATTCTGAGTCATGGTCTAAGTTGCCTCATTCTCATTCAGTAACCTGGATATGTAAGGAACACTGATGGGCAATAGGTTTTCACAGAAACTCTAAATCTAATTATCATAAACCTTTGATAGGAGGAACAATAATGACTGGCCAAAACTCCTCTAAATTTATCATCTAATCTTAATACTCCTTTAAAACCAGAGGGATTTTCCTGATGGATTTGGCTCTGATGAGTTATGACTCTTAATCTCAGTGCACAACAAGGGCCTTTTTTCCTTGTAGAACTGGAAACCCAGAATCAGTGATGCCCATTTCTGCTAGTGTAGATGCTCAAAGACAGCAGAGAATGTGAAGGGCAGAAAGACTGGGATGTCATTCCTTCGTGATCTAACATTCCTCTTGTTTGGTACAGAAGCGTCAAGCCTCCAGATTTCTCTACAACCCCAAAGTAGGATCACAGCTCAACTCTAGAGAACAGTCATCAGAAGCCATTCCTAGAATCCAAGAACGTTAATTCAATGACCAGCCAGCCTTCTACCCTAGACTCTAACTCTGTCATCAAAGAAGGACTCCTATGTTTCTTCCAGGTACTTCCTCAAATACCCTTCCTTGACTACCCTCCCATAAACAGGAGGGACCCAGGTACTCTTAACATGACAGAGGAATACCCTAGCAAGCAGGGTAGTCCTGAGCAAAGATGATGAGGTTGAAAAAGCAGACGGGTGAGGGCATGATCAGCCCTCTGGTCAAGACAAAGAACCAAACAGACTGTGCCAGCCATAGGTGGTTCTGTATAGGAAAGAGTGTTGAAGAAGCAGAGAAAAATAACAGATAAAGAGATGGAGCAGTGGAGAGTTTAAAATACGGATGAACATGAAGACCATAGTTTCTTCATAGAAAATATTTTAGAAATTCAAATTACTTTGGGGACTTAATTCGGCACCAAGAGTCAAGCACTATGTAGACATGCATAATGGACTTTTTTTAACGTTTATCAAGTTTCTTTGACAGTTTCATACAACATATTACACTCTCCTCTAATGCCCCCCCCAAATTCATGACTTTTTGTCATTGCTGTTGTTCTGTTGAGACCAAGTGAGTTTATCCAGAGATGTTTGTGTGATCATGAGTTTGGAATTATCCTCTGGAGCCTGGTGAGCTCTTTAGTGGATACACAACTGGGGGGGATGACTGTCTCTTCCCCAGAATCCATCAGTAGTTCAAGAGGGAAGAGGCAGGGGTCCCATCCTCCCTTGACCCCATGATTGACTCTTGATAGGCCAAGTCTTGTGTAGGTTTACTGCAGGCAGCCATAACTGCTATGAAGTCAAGGTCATATTGACTGTGTCATAAGGGCCCATAAAACAGTGTGTCACAGCCATTCTCCCTGTCGTCCAGCTCCTACATTCTTTCTTCAGTGTTCCCTGGGCCTTAGCAGGGTGGTATAAATAGCCTATTTAGAGCTGAACACTCGACTCTCACGTTCTCTTTGAGCACCTTGAGTGCCGTGCATCTTTTTATTAACCACCATTTATTGCAGCAAGACTTCTCTGATTCAAGGTGAGAGTGGCATTTGTCTATGGGTAAAAACATAAATATGCAAAGGTACACAACTGCCTTCAGATTCTTTTTAATAATGCATTTGAATATGGTTCTACCCATGGACACTATTTAACCTAGAAGCCATTTCCTCAACCCTGTTAATGCTCCTTTATCATAGGCTCATCTGACTCCTAAGCCCATAATTCAGGACACTTCCTCAGATGCTTGCCTCTCCACAGCCTCCTCCAGGGCTTACAGAGAATCCTTCTCGAGACACAACCTGAGTTCCATGTGATGGAAAAAAAGGATTTCATCTGCCTGAGTCTTAGCACAGTGGCTATGTATTTTCTCAAGTGTCCCCTCTGAAATCGTTTATCCCATTTCCCCAGTAAACAATCAAAATACACAAAGATTCTAATATTCAAAATCAGATGGCATCCTTCTAAAAGAACGTTAGTCAGAAAGCTTTTGTTGTCTCTCAAAAGCCCCCTTTTGATTCAGATGGGAAGCAGAAACCTTTCCCATTAGTCAGCAAGTGCACAGTGACAAGGATGCCGAGCTGGGCCTGCTCAGGCACAGTCCACAGTAATAGCTCTCTATTACCTTGGTTTATGCTGGATGTCTGGATGGGAGCCTGAAGCTGGTCACAGGCACACTTCCATGTCACCTGACCAATGCGTTATCTTCCAGGGCTCAGCTCAGTTGCCGGAAAACCAAAGGCTTTGAGACAGACATCTTCATCACCAGCATCTATGGCAGCAACTGGGAACTTAGAAATCAACTGAGAGCCAGGCACATCCGAACTGCCAAGCAAAGAATCCAGATAAATAATGGAGGAAATAAATGTGATGTAAACGAATGCCATTTTGGTTCTTTCTGGGTTGTGGGACATGATGACAGAGCTGGGAAGCCACAGCTCTGAGCAATGGGAGAAAACCTGAGTCGCAGCTTGTACACTAATTCACTGTCCCTTGTTCTTCTTTGTGGGGTTCAGTGACCTTTCATGTGAAATAAAAAGACATCAGGCCTGAAGGATCCTTTCATGTGTAACACACTGTGTCCCCAATAGTCTCAAAGTACCATTCCACCAGTCACCCCCACATGTGAGAACCACTTAATCCAACAATTCCTTACACTATTTAGAATTTTGTAAATATAAATACATGCTACATAGCAAGAAAGACAGCTTTTACTTCTTTTCTAAATACAATCTGAATAAATGAACACAACATATTAAATAACTATATGGTATAGAATGTAATCCCAGGAGAGTGTGTCACTGTCCTGGCTGGTTTTGTCAGCTTGACACAAGCTAGAGTCATCAGGAAGAAGACTCAGTTAAGGAAATGCTACCATGAGACCTAGATCAGTGGGAGAGGGCCCAGCCCATGGTGAGTGGTGCTATCCCTGGACGGGTGGTCCTGAGTTCTATAAGAAAGCAGGCTGAGCAAGCCATGAGGAGCAAGCCGGTAAGCAGCACTCCTCCATGGCATCTGCGTCAACTCCTGCCTCCAGGATCCTGCCCTGCTTGAGTTCCTGCCCTGACTTCCTCCAATGATGGACTATAGTCTGGAAGTGTAAGCCAAATAAACCCTTTCCTCCCCAGCTTGCTTTTTGGTCATGGTGTTTTACCACAACAATAGAAACCCCAAGACAATCACACAACCCGTAAGGCAATGAGCAGAATGCACTAGAGTGATCTATTTATGTTCTTAAATTGTTCACCTCCTTATATACTGACCTGGTATTAGTTACAATTCAAATTTTAACTCCTTAAAATAGAATTACTAGGGGACATTGCATAATAGTTGACAGTAATTGCTGACTAAAATTAAACCCCAGATGCAGAAGTTCTCTTTTTCCCATGTTAGGTTAACAGTATTTAAAACATACTCTGGTTCTTCTAAAAGCAGGGTCAAAGGGCAAAGTCTGAAGAAGAGGAAGAGAACCAGCAGTGGGTGGAGGAGAGAGGAAAGGGACTAATAGGCGGATATGATGAAAGTACACAACGTGCACATACAAATGCCACAGTGAAAGTCATTAGCCCATGGCTGTATGTGCTGTAATGACTTTAAAGGATTATGTGACTACAAGATTACACAAAACTAAAGTCTTTTTCTGCAGTAAGAGAGCATAGTGTTTCAGTTGTGTTAAAAACGTCACATATTTTTGAAAATAGAATCAAATAACCAAAAAATTATAGAAGCATATTTACAAGTGTCACATATCAGAGTCAGGCTTTGATTTATTTAAGACAGGAGAGAGAAAAATAAAGGGTTTCTCTAGAGATCTGTAATCTACAAAATACAGGAAAAAGAAAATTTGAAAACATAATGGCCAAAAGGAAGCAGAGTAGGAGCTAAAAGACATGAAACTGAGAAAATGTCAAAATTGAAGTGTAAGAAAAAGGTCAAGAAAACACAGCCTACAATGATGAAAATCTTATAGACAACAACAAAGTCTAACGTGTATTTAGAGTCTCAGAACAGACTATGGATCAGAAAAAAAAATTTTATATCAAAGCTAAGGTAAATGGGAGAGGAGATGGATGGATGGATGGATGGATAGGTAGGTAGGTAGGTGGTAGGTAGGTAAGTAGAGTTAATTTAAAGCAGTGCAACTAGGAAGATTAAGGATTGAGTCAAGGTAGGAATAGAAGACGAGACAGAGAGAGAGAGAGAGAGAGAGAGAGAGAGAGAGAGAGAGAGAGAGAGAGAGAGAGAGAGAGAGAGAGAGAACAAATAAAAGAAGGAGCCATTATTGGTTTGAAGAGAAAACTGAACCTAAAGAAATGTCTAGAAACCTACAAGACTGACTCCACTAACAATTTGAGCAACTGTGGAAAGGTTACCATAAATGCCCTTCCTTGATAATGAAATCAACAACTAACTTATCCACCATCATGGAGCCCTCATCTAGTACCTGTTGGAAACAGAAGCAAACACCATAACTAAACACTGAGTCGAACTAGAATCCAGATGCAGAAAGAGAGGACAAGACCAGGTTGCAGAAACACATAGAGACAGCTGACCTGAACAAGGAGGAGCTAACGGGCCCCCAGACTGATAGCTGGGAACCCAGCATGGGACTGACTCAGACCCCCTGAACATGGGTCTCAGCTAGAAGGACTGAGTAGTCTAAGGGACCTCAGACAGTGGAACCAGGATGTATTCCTGGTGCACAAAAGGACTTTGTGGACACATCCCCCATGGAGAGATACTCCCTTAACCTAGAGACAGGGGAGAAGCCCTAGTCCCTACTTCAAATGACTTGTCAGATTTACATGACCCCACCTGGATAGCATCACCCTACATGTGGAGTGGGGGGGGGATGGGAGGGGAGGGTGGTCAGGGTGCATTTGAGGGGAGGTAGAGGGTAAGAGGGAGGGAGGGAAAGAAGGAGGGAGGGAGGGAGGGAGGGAGGGAGGGAGGGAGGGAGGGAGGGAGAGGGAACTGGGGTCGACATGTAAAAAAATATAAATAAATAAAAATACAAAAAAATAAGGAATCTTTGTGGTGATATTGAGGTCATGAGAAATGACTACTGCCTTTAGGGCTGGGGAACCAGACTGGCAGCTAGACACCTGGCACTCGTTTTAAAAGATTGTGTTATTTTGATTGCTCTCTCCCTCCCTGCCCCCTCTCTCTTCCCCAGTCCCCTCTCTCTTTCTCTCCCCTGTCTCTCTCCCCCCTCTCTCCCCCTTCTCTCCTCTCTGTCTCCTCCTCTCTCCCTCCCTCTCCTCTCTCTCTCTGTCTCTCTCTCACACTCTCTCACTCTCTCTCTCTCTCTCTACCCCCCTCTGTGCATGCACGTGGGTGTGAGTGTGCATGTGAGTAGTGGTGGCCACAGTAACAAGAAGACAGTGCTGGTGCTGGCTGGTAGCTGTGAGCCCCCAGTGTGGGTTCTGGAAGCTAACTCCCGTCCTCTGAAAGAACAGCACACTCTTAAGTGCTGAGCTGTCTCTCTGGGCCTGAACATTCCTATACTTGATGGTAAAGAATGAAGGAGTTAAGCCGCGATCTAACACATGAGAGAACCAGATCTGGGGAAATAAATTGGGTCATGGGCCTTCATTTGTAGTTTATACTGGAAAATTAAATAGCACAGGCCTGCTTTGAAGGAGTAACTGCAAGACTGAAAATCTGTTTCCTAAAAATAAGTTGGCATTTTTAAAACTAATGAAAGTAAATGCAAAGTTAATTCTTAAACTTAAATTACAATTCTTACCTTAAAATGAAAGAAAACATGCTTCAAGCGTTTTGTGCGGCATGTGTGGGGGACTCCTTGCCTCCACCAGAGCCAATAATGCCCTGGTTAGGTAAAATATCTCTCTCACTTCCCAGGTGTGCTATTCACTGCAGTAGGTAGCAGGCGGTGTCACAGAGTCTCTTTGGGGCTTCATGGCCAGTGAATAGAAGGGAATAGCCCAAAGGACAGGATATCTTGGCTTTAAGAAGCATTCCATACTGAGGGGAAAACCCCAACCAACAATTTTACCAAACTTTAACTGTGTTAACTGCAATAATGACTGATATGGCAGGGTCCACCAATGGAAGAAATAATGGCATGGTTGTTATGGTAGTAACTAGCTGCTTTCAAATAGGGTCTAAAGCACACTGCACATGAAGAAACATATACATGGTACTACAAACCTGGCCAAGAACCCGAGGTTGGGGAGCTCACAGGCCCCAAGGTTGAATTTACTATTAGGCAGATGGACTAGTATCAAACCTCTCTAAATTCACCTCCCTTTAACTACAGACTCATGCAGCTCTTAGGTTAGGGTTAGGATTAAGGTTGTTAGGGTTAGGGGAGTTGGGTTAGAGTTAGGATTAATTTAAATAGACATATAACCCCTAATGAAATAGAAGCAATCATCAAAAGCCTCTCAACCAAAAAAAGCCCAGGACCAGATGGCTTCAGTGTGGAATTCTACCAGAAATTCAAAGAGCTAATACCAATACTCCTCAAATTGTTCCACACAATAGAAGCACGAGGTTCATTACCAAATTCTTTTTATGAGGCCACAATTACCTTGGTACCCAAGCCACACAAAGACAAACTAAGAAAGAAAACTACAGGCCAATATTCCTCATGAACACTGATGCAAAAATACTCAATAAAATGCTGGCAAATCAAATCCAAGAACACATCAGAGATATCATCCACCATGATGAAGTAGGCTTCATCCCTGGGTTGCAGGGATGGTTCAACATACAAAAATCTATCAATGTGATCCTCCATATAAACAAACTGAAAAAGAAAATCCACATTATCATCTCACTAGATGCTGAAAAAGCCTTTAACAAAATTCAACACCCTTTTATGATAAAGGTCTTGAAGAGATCAGGGATAACAGGAACATACCTAAACATAATAAAAGCAATATACAGTAAACCAACAGCCAACATCAAACTGAATGGAGAGAAGTTTATGGAGTTTCCTCTAAAATCAGGAACAAGACACGGCTGCACTCTCTTTCCATATCTCTTCAATATTGTACTTGAAGTTCTAGCTAAAGTAATAAGACAACAAAAGGAGATCAAGGGGATCCAAATTGGAAAGGAAGAAGTCAAACTTTCACTATTTGCAGATAATATGATAGTTTACATAAGCGACCCAAAAAACTCTACCATGGAACTTCTACAGCTGATAAACACCTTCGGCAAACTAGCAGGATACAAGATAACTCAAAAAAAATCAGTAGCCCTACTTTATTTAGATGACAAAGGGGCTGAGAAAAAAAATCAGAGATACTTCAGATTATTTAAGAAAATTTGAATCTTCTGTGCCTTGCATTTCACAATTCTTCGAGGATTTAACACTTACTCAATTCTAATGCTACTAATAGAGTTTGCATTAGCACCCCACTTTTAATACCAAAATCTTCTATATTTGTTTCTGTAGCTACTATACCTAATTAACATACCTTTGTCACTTAAAACAATGGAAACATATTCTCTGTGGTTCTGGAGTTCAAAAGCAAAGTGTCAGCGGATTTTCACTTGCACTGGAGATTCCCAGGTGCACTGGAGATTCCCAGGTGCTGTATGTTCTGTGCCTCCCCAGCTTCTGTTCCATGACTTTTCCTAGTAATAACATTTACCAATTCTGAGGATTAGGACTTGGGTATATTATTCGGAAGGCATCACTTACCCAAGGCATAATAAGATACAATAACACAGCTACTAAAATAGGATGAAAAATAGTATCTCATGTTAAAGAGATAGATTAGTATAATTTGAATCCATCCTTTTTTTCTATATCCATAACTTGGTTTCTTTATTTGGGCCAAACTATAGATACATTGAAACAAAACAGGAAGAGTTGCACTTTCATAGAGCTTGAAATGCTTTCATTCAATAAGAGGAATCAGATAATAGCAGTCAAATAAATAAGAAAAATCTATATGTGGTTATTGCATAAGAAAATAATACTAGAGCTCAGTAATATGTCACAGTTCAGTTCATTTTGAAATCCCTGAAGAGCATTTCAGTCCTCATGTGGTCATGAAGAAAATAAACTTAACAGAATACATTTTCAAAAAAAGATACCTTCTTATTTCTCCCTAATCTCTATCTACCTAATAAAAGTTCTCTTCTAGGACTTAAATTGTCTTAATTTAGAAAATCAAAATACCACTGTACAATGTTCTTCCCTTCCCATTTCTTTCCCTCCTGGTTAATGAAGAATTATGCAATTAGTGAGTCCAGAGATTGGCTTCAAGTCTGAGACTTCAGGGGATATCAGCTCAGCATCCCCTGGGTGTCAAACACAGCCTATTGATACATGAGCACAGGTAGCCTCCTGATTGGTTCTGCTAGAGAGTTCCTTGACTAATATTCTTAAAATACTAGCATTCAGAATATCACAAGGGGTAACAGATTTCAGAATAGCACAGAGAGATGATGGCTCACTTGATCTGAGATTCTGCGATGGTGTCTTAATGAAAAGGATGCCAGTGTGAAACGTGAACTTCTTTAGAGGAAATATCTGTGGTTTTCCTTAGTGTTTTGCGCTACACCACTCTGGAGTTCACTCCAGGAGAAGAATCTCCATGTTGTAGCATTTCTAATGTTTCTAGAGTCATTCTAACCCAACATATGTTGACAGCAGGAAAAGAACTGTCTTCTCCCAGAGCAGTGTACTTGTGATGAGGTGAGCTCTCCCTTCTCTCCCTCTCCCTTTCTCCCCTTACCTCCCTCCTTCCCTCCGCTCTTTCCCTCTCTCCCTCACCCAGGAAGACTTTACCTGGTGCATCAACTTCCATAGGAGATCCAGAGTGTGAAAAAACTGCCTCCTTCAAGAGATTCCAAAAGAACTGTAATATATGCCAGGGTTGGTGATGTTCCTCCTAATTTTTATTTCTGAAAGGTAAATGTGTTTTAATTTTGCTAACCACTCTTTCCTCCATCCCTGATTTATCCCAGCAGTGCTAGATACTGAATCCCCTGTTCTGTTCATCCCACTTCCTTCCGCTAGAGATGAAAACACCCCTGCCCTCTCCTTCCCTGAGTTAACCCCTGTTATCTTTTTCTAAATGTGTCACATTTGTTCCAAATGCTTTAGACAGCTCCTCTCCTTTCACTGCATGACATGGGGAAGGACATCATAAGGACTGTGCATAAATCTCTCCATGCTTTAGGGCTCCAAAAGATTGCAGAAAACCTCCTGCGGGGATGCAAGAATAACAGAAGCTGTTGGAGATACTTCTCCTCCCCCCCCCAGCTTGCACAGAACCCCCATTAGCAAGCTTTCCTATGATTAAAACTACCATACTATAAGAAAGTACCAATGCTATGGATGAACACAGGATGAACACAGGAGATATCCTCATCCTAAGTCCTACATTCTGCTCCTAGCTCTAAAGACAGCCTAAGCCACCTGGTCCAGGCTGACCTGAACCTATGCTTCACTCACTTTCTTATTCTAGATACATCTCCAAACAACCAGTGGATGAGAAACTATCTGGAACCCTTCTAAAATCTTCTTTTCCTAATTTTTACTCTTAATCATCTCTCCTTAGACATCAGTCTTTTGTTCTCACCCATCTATGTATAAATCCAGCATGAGTCCAAGTGTCAGTATAAAATAAGTCAAAGTAGTTCATTCAAAACAGTGAGTGAAAGCTGAGATGCGTAGCTTGCTTAGAACTCTTTATCTAGAATTTAGAAGAGTTTGTATATTGTCATTTTTAGGATCTGACCTGGACTGATTCATCCTTTCTTAGGCAACCTGGTGGCCTCGATGGCATTTTTGGAGATGGTTTGTTTCACAATGCTTTTTGGGGCCATCTTTTTAGCCTTATTTGTCTTTGTCTATATAGTATGGTTTTCAGTAAGTGGTTTTATGGGTTTGTGTGATATGTGTATGTTGCTGCATATATGTATGTTTCTTGTGCTTTTTATTTAGCTTTTTCTCCTGTGTGTTTGCTTTGTCTTATTCTGGTTTAATTTTTTCTTTACCTGTTTGTTTTCTAGAGACAGACAGAAAGAAGGCATGGAGTTTGTCAGGTGGGAAGGTGGAGAGGATCTGGAATAGATGAGGAAGGGGAAACCATGGCAGAATACATTGTATGGAAATTGTATTTAATTTTAAAAGTTCCTAGAGTCAAGGTGCTAGGTAAATGGCTACATTGGTAAAGTGCTTGCTGTATGAGCACCATGTCTGATCCCAAGCACCCACACAAAAAGCCCAGGTTAGCAGTGAATGCCCATAATACTAGTGTTGGGGAGATGGAGACATGATACCCGGTCTTGCTTGCCAGCCACTATAGCTGAATCAGACAGTCCAAGTTTCAGTGAGAGACCCTGTCTCAAAAAAAAAAAAAAACAGAAAGCAATTGAGGAAGACACTTCACACTAACCTCTGATGTTCACACTAAAACAAAATAACTCTGGTTATGTAGACCTTCAACGATGTCGTCTATAAACTTAATCACACAGGTCATCAAAAGCTGTGACTATCAATGTCCAAGGTCCAGAATCCCTGAATCCAGCTGAAATTACATACACACAGGTGTGTTTGTTCACAATCACAGGTAACCTTGCACACACACGTGCCTCTGTTTATCCGAAGTCACAGGTTACCTTAACTGGGGTCTAAGATGCTCTTTAGCTTTGTCTGATGGGTCTGCCCTTCAGAGTAAAATTTAAGCTCTAGCTGAGGAAGAAATCACAAGGTTGAAAGGCACATATGAGTTTGGACCACTAGAATAAAAGAGGACATGGAAATGGATGGCAATATGACCAAAGCCACAAGAGAAAGCATCCTGTTCTTAAAGAAAATAAATGAGCCAAGCATGCTGGTGCATGCCTGTAGCTCCAACATTAAAGGCAGCAGGAGCATCAGGAAGTCAGGGTTACCCTCAGATAAATAATGAGCTCAAAGCCTGCCTGCATTATATAAGATCTTGTCTTTAAAAAAAGAAGGAAAGAAAGAAAATCCCTCTCCCCATGCAGTCAGTCTGGAGCCACCATGCATGTCTGCCTTTCAAAGTCCTGAGTCAGGAAGGTGTGGTCTGTTC
The DNA here is from genome assembly GCA_030556225.1 of Cricetiscus sungorus. Lineage (NCBI taxonomy): Eukaryota > Metazoa > Chordata > Mammalia > Rodentia > Cricetidae > Cricetiscus > Cricetiscus sungorus. The sequence continues at coordinate 4,995,914 of JANBXA010000031.1, read as the reverse complement.
CTTTTCATCTCTTCCTTTTCTTTCTGATGCTGGCCAGCTTCCTCTAGTATTTGGGGCTTTCACCTTCTCTAGAACTCCTCTCCCTGATTCGTGGCTGCTTGTCCACCAAGTGGCTGACCTCCGTACATGATTCAAACAGCATGGCTGTCTTCATTTCTCTCCTCCAGGGAGCTGTGGAGATTTACAGCTTGCTTTCCTATGGTGGTTTTGCTTGTTTTTAATTCCAATAAAATCTTCCTCAAGCTTCAAAATAAATGTAATAAAAGAGAGGAGGAGCTGGGTAGTGGTGCAGCATGCCTTTAAGTCCCAGCACCTGGGAGGCAGAGGCAGGCAGTTCTCTGTGAGTTCGAGGCCAGCATGGTCTACAGGACAAGTTCCAGGACAGCTGGGGCTACATAGAGAAACCCTGTTTCAAAAAAACAAAAAGGAGAGAGGTGAGGAAATGGCTGAAAATCAAGTTAGAGTAATCAAAAAATTTCCAGAATATTGTGCAGGAAAATTGGTCCTTATTCATGTGGAACCCACCTAAAATACTGCACTAAGAATTAAAAACAAGAGAACTTTTTTTCCTGGCTCCTCTACTTGACATCAACACCACTCACTGTCACACTTCACAAGGATAGAATGAAAGTCATTCTCAGAGATCTTCCTAGAATTGCTGTGGAAACAAGAAGAATAAGAAAGTCCTCTGAATACAATTTTTTGTTTGTTTTTCAAGACAGGGTTCTCTGTAGCTTTGGAGCCTGTCTTGGAACTCCCTCTGTAGACCAGGCTGGCTTCCAACTCATAGAGATCTGCCTGCCTCTGCCTCCCAGGTGCAGGGATTTAAAGGTGTGCACTACCACTGTCTTCCTGAATACAACTTTTTTAAGGTTAATAAAATTTCATGTGCTGGTAAGTATCTTTGGCTTATCCTGAATGGAGGAATGCAGTGAGTGGGAAATTTGAAACAACCGTTGTCATATGCTGTACAATGTTCTTTAGGACACAATGGGAATGAGAATCTGTGAGCTACTGTAGATAGAACATGAAGTAAAAATTACACGTGTAAGTAACCCTGCAGTATTACATGTCTAGTAAACCCTGTAGAGCAGGAATAGAATTCACTGAACTGTGTAAACACCGTGAGCCAAGAGTGATGACGGCGAAGGATGAAACCCATGTATGGTGTATGCAGAGCAGTCTGAAATGCCGTTGCTGAAGTTCAAAGCAGGGGGAAATGTAGTAGTGAGCAAGACGCTGTCCTAGATAACACAAAAAACACAGGAAACCTCACCCCTCTTTCTACTTTATTCCAAGGAAATAATCACAAATGGCCTGGGGGAACCACAGCACCATCACAGAGTTCATCCTCACTGGGCTCTCTGACGACCCCCTGATCGAGGCTCTACTCTTCGCGCTTTTCCTGGGGATTTACCTCCTCACCATGACGGGAAACCTGACGATGCTGCTGGTGATCAGGGCTGACTTCCACCTCCACACACCTATGTACTTCTTCTTAAGCAACCTATCATTTGTAGACCTCTGCTTCTCGTCCGTGACGGTACCCAAGCTGCTGAAGGACCTCCTGTCTGAAAAGAAAAGCATCTCCATAGAGGGCTGTCTGGCTCAGGTCTTCTTCGTGTTTTTTTCTTCTGGAACTGAAGCCTGCCTGCTCTCGGTCATGGCTTATGACCGCTATGCGGCCATCTGTCATCCACTGCTCTATGGCCAGGTGATGAGAACTGAGTTGTGTGTGAGGCTTGTTTTGGTCTCATGGGGCGTGGCCTCTCTCAATGCAACCATCATTGTGCTCTTGGCTGTCAACCTGGACTTCTGTGATGCTCAAACCATTCACCACTACACCTGTGAGCTGCCTGTCCTTTTTCCCCTGTCTTGTTCCGATATCTCCATCACCATCGACGTCCTTCTTTGCTTCAGCTTATTGCATGGGTTGGGAACCTTTATCCCAATATTCTTCTCCTATGCCCGCATTGTCTCCACCATCTTGAGCATCAGCTCCACCACGGGGAGAAGCAAAGCCTTCTCCACCTGCTCCTCCCACCTTGTTACAGTGACCTTGTTCTTTGGGTCAGGCTTTCTTTGCTACCTCATGCCTCCTTCTGGCTCTTCCCTGGATTTGCTCTTGTCTTTGCAATACAGTGCAGTCACGCCCATGCTGAATCCCCTCATCTACAGCCTGAAAAACAAGGAGGTAAAGGCAGCTGTGAACAGGACACTGAGAAAGTATCTGCTTTAGGTAATGAACTATGTAAAATGGCATAATTACATTTATTCTTTTATCCCACATCCTTCAAACACACAGTGTCAGGTATTTTGGGGGTATAGGCTCTTGATTTTGGATTTTTATTTGGAAAGTCTACATTTTGTTGGTTGGAACAGAATATAAAGATAGTATTCCACAGAGGAGAATAATATGACAACAAAATAAGCAAAATGGACAGGTACATGTTGGGAACACAGCACAGTCATAGAGTACTTGACAATACTTGACTAGTAAGTACACAGCTCGTTCAGAGTCCCCTTGCTCCCACCAAAAACTAGGGGTGGAGGATCCAATGACCTAGGAGATTCTGAACCTAATCTAGAAGACTTGGTGAATTTTCTAACGACAATGTCACGAAAAATAAAAGAAAATCTTAGGTCAACACAGACTCAAGACTGCATGAAGACTACTGTAGACATGAGGATGATGCAGGCTAAAGCTATGCAGCACTGCATTGAAGTCTTTGGGGAAGACAAAATCTATAATTAAATGGCTATTAATAAACAAGAGTTCAATGTCTACACGTTCAAATCCAGACCTTGGAAGATAAAAAAGCCTCAGCCCACAGAGTAACTCAGTTGGTAGAGTACTTGCCTAGCCTTCCTGAAGCCTTCAGTTTGGTCGCCAGCACCTCACAATCTGCCCATGGTGGCACATACAATAAGGACCTTTCATAGATAAAATAAAATACTAAAAAGAGCATAAGCACTGATCATTTTTCAAGTTAGTCTTACTAAACTTTAATGTTATTTATATTTTTCTAGAATAGAATAATAGAATTAGATATTTTCTAGGCTAAAGTAATTTGATTCAAAATTTGAAAAAAATTAATATTATCAAATAACTCTAAATAAAACATTAATTCATTGAATCCAAAAGTGTACTGGGCAATTACTAATCTACATTGTAGTCCATGACCGGGTGAAACTTATTATTGATTTGATTCTTCAGATATGTAGGTTAAATGAAATAGCCTTATATTTATCTGATAAATTCTTTTTTAAATACTTTTTATTTTTGTTTTTAATTATGTGTATGCATGTGTGTCTGGGGTGGAGGATATGCACATGAATTCAGTTCCATAGATTAGGCCTTATGGGTTAGGATGTCCTAGAGTTAGTTGGAGGTTGAAACACCCGACATGAATGCTGGACTGGAAATCAGGTCCTTGGCAAAAACAGTGTGAGTGTGTATTGTTACCTGCTGAGCTGTGTCTCCAAACCTCCTGATCCTTAGTAGGCATAAAGGCAACAATCATTTTGACCTTAACTGCTTAATGTAAAGTTAAGTCATTTTTTTCTTTCACAAAAATATTTACCTTTAGACAACAAAGTGGATAGGGGAAAGTCCATGAGCCCTCAACTCAATACAAAGAGCAACAGGCAACTAAGAAATTTTGAGAGACAGAGAAGTAGTCTTCCCCAGGGAAGAGCACATCAACTGGTTATTCAATACCAAATGTTCAGCCCTGAAAATTACATACAAGTAACACATGGTAGTGTCTGAACAGAGGAAATGGAAGGGGAGTGATGTCATAATAATATAATGTCAAAAATAAAAGAAATAATTAAAAATTTCACTTCTAAACATAAAGTTATGAGCTGTATGATATAAAAATCATACTAAAGTCAAATCTCACTGCAAAGAACAATGTGTTTTATTAAAGTCTGCTGGCTTAAATCTCAACCACATTCATAAAAAACAGATTTGGGCAGACTGATGATATTCAACAGAACTATATTTTACCCAAATCAATGCATTTTTAAAAAGCCAACACAGTACCAAGCAAAGAGGGTTCAAGAAGCTTAAGGTTTTCACATGCTTCTGTCTAAATATTTCTCACCCGAAGTCTGGAGGTTTACCAGTTTCTCTTCGGACCCCAAATTTAGCACAGGGAATCGCTGAATGTAAATTGAGCTCTGTAGTTCAGCCATTCTCACACCATATCATAATCTCTCAAGAGTGTCTTCCATCACTTCGCTAAGGTTCTTCCTATGAAGGTCAGAGGCATCAGATCACCTGTGGCTAGATTTACAGGCTATTGTAAGCTACCTAATAACGGTTGCTGAGGCACAAACTCAGGTTCTCTACAATAGCCGGGTTCAATGGTTAAGAGCACACAGTGCTATTTTTAGGAAGCTTCTACTGTACTGTATCTACTACCCCTCAAATGTTCCTTAATTCTAGTCATTTCTCCTCACTTTCTCTCCTTGTCCCCCTTTTCCCTCAACCCCCCCACTTGATCCTCCTGTCCAGCCCACCATCCAACCATAACTACTTATTTTATTTCACATTCCTAAGAAGATCTATCTGTCCCCAATCCCTTACTTTATACCTAACCCCTGTGGCTCTATGGATTGTAGCTTGGTTGACATTGATTTAACAGCTCCATATCATCAAAATCACACCATATTTGGCTTTCTGGGTCTGGATTACCTTACTCAGGATGATTTTTTTTCTAGTTCCATTTATTTTTTCCCCTGGGTTTTCAAGACAGGGTTTCTCGGTGTAGTCTTGGCTGTCCTAGAACTTACTGTGTAGACCAGGCTGGCCTTGAGCTCATAGAGCCTTTGAGTGCTGGGACTAAAGGCGTGCACCACTATTGCCCAGCTAGTTTCACCTATTTACCTGTGAATTATTTCATTCTTTTTGTGGCTGAGTAATATTCAATTGTGTAAATGTACCATTTTTCTTTATCCACTCTTCTGTTAAGAAACATGTAGGTTGTTTCCAATTTCTGGCTGTTATGAGGAGAAAAGCCATGAATGTGGTTAAGCAAGTATCTTTGTAGCAGGATGAAGCATCCTTTGGGTATATACCCAAGAGTGGTATACTTTGATCTTGAGGTTCATAGATTCCCATATTTCTGAGGAAATCCCACACTGATTTCCACAGTACCTCTTCAAGTTTGTTCTCCCACCAACATTGGCTGAGGGTCTTCCTTACTCCACATCCTCACCAGCCTGAGCTGTCCTGTTTTTACTCTTCCTCTGAATGGCAGGTTTTTCAAAAGAAGACCTGATTTTTTTTTTTTTTTTTTTTTTGGCTGCTCGTGTGGATCATTGATTAGTGATGTCATGTTCATGTAGTTATGATGCCTAAAGCAAGGCTGGAGACTTCCTATCTCTTCAGCACCTTCATTCTTTGATAAGCATCCCCAGTCTGTCACAAGCTACTGCACCCCAACTGTTGGGTGATCTTGCCATCACAGTCCCCTTTTGTAGAGAAGGTTTTGATTCTACTCTGTAAGTTCTGTCCATCTACCTTACAGCATGTCTTGCATATATATAGCATGCCTGTATGGAATTGTGTAAGCATGCTGTGCTTTGGAGGCAAAGAACAAATGTATGTGCCATTAACAGCATCAACTATAGTGATGGTTTTATGAGTTTATACTTATCTCCAAACTGATCATGCACAGAATTTTACATGTCAGACATACCTTAATAAGATGCATTAATTGAACCATGCATGAGATCCTAGGTTTAAATCACACAGAGCATAGGAGAGAGGAGGGAGAGAAAATCAATTCACTAGTCTCTAAAAGGACTAAGACAATGTCATCATTTATGAAATCTAAGTTTGGTTGTAAAGATTTTTAAGCAACAAGCAAGACTCCAGTGGTCCATATTCAGGAGAATGTGTTTAAGACAATTTTATCTGACATGTCCACACCTACAGCTCTGAAATAATCTTTTCCAGACGTGTGTAAAAGTAAGATAGCTGGTGCTATCAGTGAAGTAGAAGCCAGACATCAGGATGTTCAATAGAGAGGTATAAAAAGTATCAGTAAGTGGTACAAAGGCTGAGGGATTCATTTTTAATAAGAAAGTGGTTGATCATGCTAATGGATAAAGAAAAACGGCTTAAATGGTGGCAGAATCAAATTAATAAAGTTCAAGCAGGAGAAACTGTCCAATGTTGGGCTAAGAAAGCCAGTGCCCATGGCAAGCTAGTCGCTGTGACCAAGAGAATGAGAGCTGTGATGGCTGTGGGCCCCTAAGAGCATGGAAGCTGCGCTATTGAGATCCCAGTACACGTGAGCACAAAGATTAAAGGGTATTCCTACAACGTGTCCTCTTTTGCCTTCATTGATTTGATCTGCCACTGTTCATACTCTGTTTGCCCTGCACTCTGGTGTTAGGTTCACAGTGGCCCTGCCTACTCAGTTCCTAGTGACATGACCGCCAGCTCCAGCATTAATGGTGTTGTCTGTCAAGTCCTCCGATGCCAAATGCCATCCACTCTCATTCAACTTGACTTAGGCATTGTATGGCATCCCTCAAGAACTGTTTATCCTGGTGAGTGGTGCCAGCATGGTCGCTCTCGTGTCCTCTGTATTCTCCTACCATTTGACCATCTTACTTTTGCTTGCACTGTGCCTCTCAAATTCCAAGCTCCTCATCCCATCCCTTCCATCACCATCACTCCATTACAGCTTCATTTTCTTCCTGTCTGTTCGGAGCCCCTGGTGCATCATTGTGGGAGCCCACATCTATGACTCCAGTGTCTTTGTCCACTTATTCTTCACAAAACTTTCTCCATTTCATACTTCCATGACATACTTTCTCCATTTCAGCACCCAGAATGCAAGTCTCTGTAATGGTTTGACCATTGGAATCCTGGTGGTTTGGAGAACATGTCCCCTATAGTCTCAAGCATTTTAATGTTTGGTCCCCAGCTGGAGCTACTGTTTGGGGATGCTTAGGGGGTGTGGCCTTGTTGGAGGCAGTGTGTCAGTGGTAGTGAGCTTTGAGAGTTAAGAGAGTCACTGTTTCTACTTTGTGCTTAGAGTTTCTCTGCTTCGTGCTTGGAGTTTAAGATGTGAGCTCTCAGCTTCTGTTCCAGCTGCTGTGCCTGCCACATGCTGCCTCCACTCCACCAGCAGGCACTCTGGCCCTCTGGAACCATAAGCCCAAAAAGCACATGATGTTTTATGACAGCAATATAAGAGCAACTAATGCTGAAGTCTTACCCTCCTTTCTCCTTAAACTTTCAAGGATCTCCTGTTCCCAAGACCAGAATTTCTCATTTTCCTCCATGCCCAGAAATCAGTTTATATCCACACATTATTTAATTTCCTTATCAGAAAAATATTTTATAAAGCTGGGTTTATACTCTGTGTGCATGCGTGTGTGCGTGTGTGCGTGTGTGCGTGTGTGCGTGTGTGCGTGTGTGCGTGTGTGCGTGTGTGCGTGTGTGCGTGTGTGCGTGTGTGCGTGTGTGTGTGTGCACATTGGGTTGTGTGCCTCTTTACATCTCCTCCTAGACCTTGACACATAAGTGTATACCAGTTTAAACTTGGTTCCATAAGTACTTTCTAGATATGTAAACATACCAATTTGTCCTCTCATAAAAATTGCCCAAGCATTATGGCACACATCTGTAATCCCAGCACTTGAGAGGCTGAGGCAGGAAGGTCATGCATTCAAGAGATATATAGTGAGAATCTGATGGGAGATGTCATTCTGTAAATATGTTTCTCTTATTGGTTAATTAATAAAGCACTGTTGGTCAATAGCAAAGAGAGATAGGCAGGACTAGGAGACTAGGAGGAGAGAGGAAGGAGTAGGAAGGAGATCCAAGATGGAATACAGAGAGAGAAAAACGTCAGCCATTCTCTCCGGTAAGATAAAATAATCCAGTAAAATAAGTAATCTCCCTTCACTTCTATTTCCCAGTCTTACCTCCTATCTTCAGAGTCATACTCATATGTTCACAAACTACTGATTCGAGGCCAGATAGAAAGATGATGACCAAGGCACACTGTCTGACTTTAAGGATAAACTGTCAAGGGTAAATGATAGTCATAAACGATAACTATACCATACAATGTCAAATCAACTCAGGCCTTATTCAGAGTACCTTCCTTTGTTGGTGTTTACCATCTTGTCCCAACGTCTTACTTCTGCTCGGAAGATGAATACTAACATGGCCAGGTGGGTGAACATCAGAGAAGATTCACTCAAACAAAAGACACATTCATAAAGGGGACCTTTGAGGGGATGCTTCCAGGTTCTTGGCTCCTTGTCCTCTGCCTCAGGGGCTCTTGACAGTTTCCTTCCTCCTCGCATCATGCCTTTTGTACGTCCTGGGGGTCACTCCCAGGCAGAAAGACAAGCCCACCTGAGTCTCCTTGAACTTCACACTCCTACCATCCATGAATACACCACTTCACCTACAACTCTGTCCTTGGGAATCTTTGCTTCCCTCTGTACATGCTTTCCTGGAATTATCCTATTTACCTCCATGAGATCAATGACCACCCATTTGGTACTGAATCTGTAATCTATGAGTGTACTGTGTTATCGCAAAGGAAACATGTAAAATTGAGCATGTTTTTCATACATTCACAAAACAAACATTGGTAAAACTAACACACATTGAACATCCATTATGTTATCCCCATGCACTTTTCTCATTAACAAATTAAACTCTTATAGTCTTCGGGTTTGCTAGACCTAAATCAGAAGAAACTTATGGTGTGGATGATGTTACCATCTGCCTCATTTTAAATCACTCTTGTTTCCTAACAGAATCAGGGAAGAGTTAAACTAGATCAAATGTTTTCAAATGTTTTTTAGCCCAGATTACATTATATTTTTAAATCTTCCCTAAGAACAGGAAAGATAGAAATAGCTAAAACTGGACCTGCTCTGGATTAACTGGTAGCTTTGAGAAGATATGACCCTACTTACACCCTTTTCCTGGCTGTCCCCAACAAAGTCCACAGCAGCTCTGCTCTTCACAGAGAGACATCAAGTCCTAACCTGGGGGAAGCGCCAAAGGCACCGACTGTTTACCCTCCTGCTTGTGTCTACATGCCAGTTGTCTTTTTTTTTTAATTATTGGATAATAATGAATTTCTTTTTATTTCTTTTTTTTTATTTTTTAAACATTTATTCATTTTATTCTGGACATAATTATACATGCCTTTTTTTAAATGAAAACAAATATTTATAAACAATATTTGGGAATTTGGGTGTCATTCTTTCCAAACTGCTTCCTGCTGGTAGGGGTACCGTCATGGGGGAATCCTAAGGAGACGCAGAAATCCTGGCTGTAGTGGTCTGCAAGGCTGCAATGTCCCATTGACGTTGCTGCAGGGGGTCTTGCTCAATCAAACCACATTAGTCTGGAAGGAATCCACAGCTTTTCATTTTCTGTGGAAACAAAATTAGAAATCCTTTTCCCCAGGCTTACATTTTGAAGTCAAAGCATTTTAAATAAATATATATATATATATATATATATATATATATATATATATATATTATTAATCCAGCAGCATTTTTTTTCTCCTGCCAGAATGGCTAAAATTAGAAACACCAATGACAACTTATGCTGGAGAGGATGTGGAGAAAGGGGAACACTCCTCCACTGCTGGTGGCAGTGCAAACTCGTACAGCCATTTTGTAGATCAGTATGGCGGTTCCTCAGGAAAATGGGAATTAGCTTACCACAGGAGCCAGTTGTCTTATTAGTTATGTTTCCATTGTTGCAATGAGATACCAGGACCGTAAGCAACTTGGAAAGGAAAGGGTTAACTTTGCTTACACTTACACAGCACTGTTCATCACTGAAGGAAGTTGGGGCAGGAGCTCAAACAGGGCAGGATCCTGGAGGCAGGAGCTGAAGCAGAGGCCATGTAGGGTGCTGCTTACTGGCTTGTTCCCCAAGGCTTGCTCAGCCTGCTTTCTTAGAGAATCCAGGACCACCAGCCCAAGGATGGTACCACCCACAAAGGGCTGGGCCTTCCCCCACGAATCACTAATTTTTAAAATGCCTTCTAGCTTGATCTTATGGAGGGATTTTCTCAATTGAGTTTTCCTCCTTTCTGATACTTTAGCTTGTGTATCAAGTTGACATAAGACTAGCCAACACAGCTGACCCCTTGTCAGCCTGACACACAATCAAGTCACAGCTTTCCTTTCTTATTCATCCTCATGACATCACATTAAAAACATAAATAATGGGGATAGAGAGACGGCTCAGCATTTAAGAGCATTAGCTATTCTTCTAGAGGACCCAGGTTCAATTCCCAGCACCCACATGTCGGCTCACACCTGTCTAATTGCAGTTCCAGGGCTCTGACACCTCACAGACATACAAGCAGGCATAACACCAGTGCAAATAAAATAAAAAGAATAAATTTAAATAAAAAATAACTTTGAAAGCCTCACAGTTTTTACAAATCCAAACTCAATGAAATTTGTCTTTTTAAACTATTTAATCTCACCAGGTGGTGGTGGCAAGTCGAGACCGCCTTGACCAGCAAGGAAGACGCAACACTCGGACTCTTCTTTAAGCAGCTTTACTCGGAAACCTTGAAAACAATCTTCTGGGGAAAACCAGCCCACAGCTTATAAGGCCTTGGGGTAGCCAATCCCAGCACGCCACGTGGCGAATGCTGATAGGTCCACATACGGAAGCAAGCCTAGATCTCAGCCTTAGCCAAATAAGGACTTATCACCAAGAGCGCTCAACATCGGGAAGGTGGAAGGGGAAGCCAGCGCCATCTTTAAGGCGTGGCACTTCGCAGCTCTCTACAGTGGCACACGCCTTTAACCCCAGCACTCAGGAGGCAGAGGCAGGTAGATCTCCTTGAGTTCAAGGCCAGCCTGGTCTACAAAGCTACACAGAGAAACCCTGTCTCAAAAAACAAAAACAAAAAAATTAATTAACTAAATAATCTCTCTAAAATTCCAAAATCTCTTTTAAAATTTCAAAGTCTTTCATTTGTGAGCTCCTGTGAAGTCAAAATTAAATTAAATACCTTCTTCAAGGAGGAAAACACAGGGCACAGTCACAATCTGAACAAAGCAAAACCAAACTCCATCAGTGTTAATAACTCAATGTCCAATTATCTGGGATTCACTCACCATCTTCTGGGCTCCTACAATGAGCTTGGGCCACTCCTCTGGGTCTGCCCTCTACAGCACACACAGATGTCTTCTAGGCTCCTCTCCTCACTGTTGCTGTTCCTGGTGGGCATCCCATGGCACTGGCATCTCCAAGACACTCAGGTCTTCTGCTGCAACTGGGCTGCACTTTCACCTACAGCCTCTCATAGGCTCTCTCCATGGTGCCAAGCCTCAACTTTCTCTGCATGACCCCTTCAGTCCTGGCCTTCAACGAATCCTGAGGCTGCACCTTCATCAATGGCCCATCCTGGCCTGTCACAGTGCCAAACCTCAACTGCTGTCCATCACCCCTCATGCCTTCAAAACCAGTACCAACTGGGTGACCCTTACACATTACCATGTTAGGCTGCCAAGGTACAACCTTGGCGACCTCTGGAATGTAGCTTCTCTGTGCTCTCAGGAAGCACTTCCCAGAAGATTTCACCTCAGTAATGTTGGTCTCTTCTTAATCACTGCTAACTTCTTAGCTCCAGCTGACCAGCAAAGCAAAGTTTCTCTTTAGTAGTTCTGGTGTCTTGTTAATCACAGCTGATTCTTCAGCCCCAGCTAACCAGAACCATGGGATCTTAATTCAAAATAACAAATGGGCCGTGATAGCGTCTTTAATCATCCCTCTGAAACTTCAAAAGCCAGGCATCCATCTTCTGCCCTGCTCTCCTCATTCTTATCTTCCAAATTCCTGCAGAACATTCCACAGAGCTCTCAACACTCAACAACTTTTCTTGCCCAAAGTCCTTCCACAATTCTCCCAAAAATGTGATCAGATCTGTCACAGCAATGCCCCACTATGTATGCCAGTATCAATTGTCTTAGTTGGGGTTTCTATTGCTGCAGATAAAACACCATGACCAAAAAGCAAGTTGGGGAGGAAAGAATTTATTTTGCTTACATTTCCATATCACTGTTCATCATTGAAGGAAGTTATGACAAGAACTCAAGCAGGGCAAGAACCTTGTGGCAGGAGCTGATGCGGAGGCCATAGAGGATGCTGCAAACTGGCTTGCTCCCCCTAGCTTACTCAGCCTGCTTTCTTATAGAACCCAGGACACCACCCACCATTGACTGGGCCCTCCCCCAACAATCACTAATTAAGAAAATACCCTACAGCCTGATCTTATGGAGGCATTTTCCCAATTGAGGGTCCCTCCTCTCTGATGACTCTGGTTTGACATAAGACTCGCCAGCAAAGCAGTCAAGAGTAGCATACTACCAATGCAGCCAACATTACACCACATGGGGCTTTATTACATGCTTGCTTCCTAGAATGGAGATATTTCATTTCTAACAAGCTAACAACTGCTCAGGAATCAGTCAAGTCTAGCTTTAACTTCTCTCAAAGGATGACGTTTGATGATAATGCTGAAGTTAGGGTTGTAGTTCAGTGGTAAAGTGTTGGCCTAGCATGTGTGGGTCTGTGAATTGGATGCCAATGATGCCAAAAAAAAAAAATAAGTAATAAACAAACAAATAAATAAAGACTACTTCCACATAAGAAAGCTTAGCTTGGTCTTAAGATCACAATTTGTTCATTCTGGAATCCTCTGTCTCTCATCATGTCTGGTCCTCACCTCTCACTGAAAAATCGGTGAGAAAAGGAATGTTTTATGGAGTTATGCGTCACTTGAGTTCAACTCAGAATAATGCAGTCTCTTGTTTGTTATTTATATATTAACCCCATGAAAATACTGCTGAATCTTCCCTGATCAAATAATAAAAAGTTTATTTTAGATACCTTTTAACCCAAGTAGGATTTTGTGCAAACTGTTAAAAATATATTCTATGTGGGGCTGCAGAGACAGCTCGGAGGTTAAGAACACCCGTTGTTCCTCTCAAGAACTCGGTTCAATTCCCAGCGGCCACACTCAAAAACGACTGTAGCCTTGGTCCCATCACTCTCTTCTGGCCTCCTTGGACACTAAGCGTGGAAGTAGGGCACAGGTAAATACCCATAGACACTAAGTAAAAATGAAAAGTAAATTTAAAACTTAAAAATATAATCCAGTTGAGGATTTTTTTAATATATCATCAACTTGAAACGAAATTCAAGGCTCAATGTGTTTTTTTTTGTTTGGGGGGGTTTTTTGGCAGGAAAAATAAAGAAAACTTAGGGCTAAGGTTCAGTTGGTACAGTGCTTACCTAATGTTCAACAAAGCTATGGGCACTATTTCCTGTACCACAGGAAACCAGGCGTGGTGGCACCTGCCTGTAATCCCAGCACTTGACAGTTTGAGGCAACAGGATCAGCAGTTCAAAGTCATCCTCAGCTACATAGTGAGTTCAAGACCACCCTGGAATACTTGAAACTCTAACTTAAAAATAAATAAGTAAATAAATAAACAAAGTGCACTAGAAAATGACATGGTATCTGTCATGTGTCACAGCTCTGCCCCTTGACAGCAACCAGCAGGTACTCCCAGCCCCAAGCTACCATGGGAAAAAAAGGCATGTTTTCTACTTTAAAGTCCCTTCCCTTTTCTTCTCCTTTCCTCCACCAGTTTAATAAAAGATGACTTCTAGGCTTTAAATAATTGTCACAGACCATATGTTCAAGTATTACCCTGCAGGCCATCCCCTGTGCCTCCAAACCCAACTTCTCAGCAAATTGGAAGCTGGGTTCAGTTTGGGGCTGGGATTTCAGGGAACCTGGCACTGGCCCAGTTTCCCCTGGGTCCCAGCCTGAGCACAGAGAGCCTTCTCATTGGTTCTGCTAGGGGAATCTGTTTCCTTAAATAGTACTTCTCCAAGAATATTCAAAGTCACGGAAGAAATAAATGAAGTCGGCCGCTGCACCTGAAACGGTTGGAGAAGGTTTCAAAGCAGCGCGTGCCCACTGTTCCCAACACCGGCTTGGCAGAAGGCGCCCTGCTCCTCCCCCCAGGGTCCAGGTTGAGGTCCTCGGGATAACTGTGGTTCTGTGAGACAGCCAACAGTTCTGGAGTTTATATTATTCTAGTATCTTGTGCTCACTGAGATCAAAGAGAAAACATGTCTTTTGTGCAGAACCAGACTCCTAAGTTTGGAATTACCTCATATGAAGATTTTTTTTTTCCTGTGAAATGTCTGTCATGATGAGAAAGATGGGACACATACAGCTGCCTCCCCCAAGGAAAGCCAAGAGAATGGTAAGGTAAGACGCTTTGATCTTGCTGTGACCCATTTGTGTGCTTTAACTCCGCTGCTAATTGCCCCCCCTTTTCTGCATCCCTCCTTACTACTTTCTGATTGGTTCTTTCCATCCTGATCCTCCCAACCTTCGTCCCTAAGCTAGAAATGGGCATATCCTAACCCCTGGCAGACCATCACCCCTTCTCAGGACCCAAATGTCCCTGTGTTTCCAAAAGGTCTATTTGTACCTGCTGCCTTAGATACCTTATCAGAATAGTCTTTATTCACTCCCTGATTACCACTGACTACAGAACGCCTTAAAGACCTAGCATTCAGTTCCAGGGAGTGCAGAGGTGAAAGCAAGCAGACCTTTAGAATGCAGTGAATGTATAAGAATAGATAGAGGTAGGGCTATTGAGGTTATCTATTTCCCAGTTTGCCCAAATCTCCAACCAGGGGAACTGAACTATAGCTTTACTGTTGTTGGAGCCATCCTCAAATCTGCTCACCACAGGTACAGCGTGAGTGTGTACAGAAAGTCAAAAAGCAATCCTTCCTGCTGCCAGCCCTGCTGTCCACCCCTATGCTGATTCCCCGTGTGCCCACAGCCTGAGTGGCAGTCTCGATCCCAGGACCCCCCATCACCTTTTCATGGCTCACCTTCCACACCAACCCCTCACTCCTTCATCCCAACAATGTCTTCAAGCAACTAGTGTGAGAAAGACACTTTTTGTCTCACATCCTTGTAATAACTTGAAAAGCAAATGAGAGACACAGCTCTGTCTTCTCATACAAAATTCAAACAGGATTTGAAATTTTCGCCAAGATACAAGGAGGGCAACTCTGAGATACCTGAGCAGAGGCCAGGCAAAGCACAGGGATAGACGACATGACGATACCCCAAAGGAAAAGATCCTACAGAGGACCCAGTGTTCTTTTCTTGGCACTTTTTTATTAATTTATTTTTTTACATTCCAATTCCAGTTCCCGCTCCCTCCTCTTTTTCTGCCCCCCCATTCCCCTTCCACCTCCCATCTGTTCCTTGAAGAAGATAAGCCCTCCCCTAGGAGGTTTACTAAGTCTGTCCCATCATCTCATTGAGGCAGGACCAAAGACACCTCTCCACTCAACCCCCACACCCTGTGTCTATGCTGACCAAGGTATCACTCCATATAGAATGGGCTCCACTAAGTCAGTTTGTGTATTAGTGTTAGATCTTAGACCCACTGCCAGTGGCCTCTTATATTGTCCCAGCCACACCATTGTCACCTATATTAAAGGAGTCCTGCTTGGTCTTATGCAGGTTCCCCATCTATCAGACTGGAGTCAGTGATCTCTCACTAGCTCTGATCAGCTGACTCTGTGGGTTTCCCCATCATGGTCTTGACTCCTTTGTTCATATTATCGCTCCTCCCTTGCTTCCGTTGTACTCCAGGAGCTCTGCCCAATGCCTAGTTGTTGATTTCTGCACCTGCTTCCAACAGTTGCTGGAAGAGGGTTCTAGCTTCTCTGGGGCTGGGGATTATAGGCTGGGTATCTTTTGCTTTATGTCTGGTATCCACTTATGAGTGAGTACATACTATATTTGTCTTTCTGGGACCCAGTGTTCTTATCACCAGAGCCTGCAGTTGTGATTCTGCACTGAGACCCCTTTTTAAAAGAAACAGGATGGAAGAGATTTTTAGGATAGCTTTATGTACAAACACCTTGAAATATCAGAGTCTTCAGAGAAAATGACTCCTGCTTGACCAGTTTACATGGAGTTCAAAGCATTTGCTTTCAACAGTGTTTACTGTTTCATCTGTGCAGAATCCTCTAAAGTAACTTCTCCAGCTGCCTGCATTTCCCCATCATTGCCTCTAACCTCCCAGCACACAAAGGTAGGTGTTTGTCCAGGCACAAGACTTGGATCTAAGATGGGCTGGAGCTCAAGTTGGTAGATAAGTTAATTATCAGAATTTACATTTCTCTTACTGGTTTATTACCTGTATAAAGGTTTATGATAAGGAACAAAAGAGCTGGAATCATGAATACCTAAATACGCAAGATGAAATATTTTTTAAAATGTAGAAGCCTACCATAGAAGCTGATTATAGAAACCAAACAGATGCAGAATATTGGTAAATTAGATCACGAGGGGCAAGTGAACAGGATCTTTACTTATTTACACAGCCCATAATCAGGCTTCAATATTTTTAGAATCATCATTACCATGAGCATTGTACTCTTGGCCCTCTTGGACACAGAGTTTATGTAAGTAAATTTTAACAAATAATAGTGGATATTATGATGATAGAAGATGAGAAAAGAATAATGTAACAACAGCAGCAATGCAAACAGTATTCTGAACTAATGCAGCACTGTTTACAGCCTCTCCAAAACTGAGAGCTTCAGAGGACAGTATAGTGATTCCAAGGATGCACTCTGTTGATGACAGCACCCTTGAAATTCAGCAACAGTCACATTAGACAAGATCAGCAATACCTCCTCCGGGCACTAATGCTGTTGAGGGATTGAAGGATGCAATTACAATTACAGTAGCCAGACTCTTGTCCAAACATGCCATAGAGTGGGGGCTTGCAAGACAGTAGAAGAGGTATGGTCTGCAACTGGTATGGAATGAGTACTGATGATGTCCAAAAGTGATGTCTTAAGATAGCTATTATATCATGGTCTATGTCACA
Source organism: Cricetiscus sungorus (assembly GCA_030556225.1). NCBI lineage: Eukaryota > Metazoa > Chordata > Mammalia > Rodentia > Cricetidae > Cricetiscus > Cricetiscus sungorus. The sequence goes on along the minus strand of JANBXA010000031.1, from coordinate 4,978,934 downwards.
GTCTGCAGAAGGTAACTGAAATGCATGTTTGACATGGGGGGCAGGGGACACAATTCAGACTATAACTAAAGCAAGAGAAAGTGTGGGTTGAAAAAGGAAGTCACCAAGACAGGCTATTGCTTTATGTAGTTTTTAGGTGATATTGGAAAGCCCATGGAAGTTTAGATTCGAAAAATTAAAAAGGGGAATATATTTAAAGTGCTAGAAAATGCAAACAATGACACAGAAAGAAACAAATCTTTTTTATACCAAAAGAAAAAAAACAAGTAAAATGGTTGAAAGATTAAAGGCGGGTGGTGGATATCAAAGTAAGAAACTGTAACATCACTGTGATCCCAGCTAGTCTGGATTGACAGCCAAAGGAAAATCCCAGCTAGTCAGGATTGACAGCCAAAGGAAAATCCCAGCTAGTCAGGATTGACAGCCAAAGGAAAACTGTATCATTAATTTTTCTTTTACATGTTGCAAACTGACATTACAAAATATCCCTGGGTACCAATTTTCTCACAGAAAAAGTAGGGACAAAACTCTGTATCCTAGGGAAGAGAATTTCCTACCTGTTCTCACAGATTTCCTTTGAAAGCAGCTGAGACAGAAAGGGATTGAGAGCGTGTTCTGTGTGCTGAACTACTGAAGTGTGCTGTCTGTGGGGTCCCTGCGACTTCTATGCATGCCAGCTGCTTGGCTTTTGTGGCTCCCTCTTCCCATAAAAGTTTAGTTTATATTTTATGATTATATTGTTATAAAGATAACTAAAATTAGTCTCATTACATTCATTGCTTTCTTCTTTGGAAGCATTTCATTTTGTACCTGAGACTAACCTAGTAATACATACCTAGCCCAAGACTTGGAACTCATAACAGTCTTCCTGCCTTAGCTTCTAGAGTACTGAGATTGTAAGTCTTCACCACCATACCCAGATTCCTCTAAAAAATATTTTCATCCTGCCACCGAAAGGTTGTGACCCCAGGCACTGTGCTCACTGTACCTAATGGAGTCAGCCCTGGTAATGAGCCAGTGAATTACCTTGAACAGAGAGAGAGAGAGAGAGAGAGAGAGAGAGAGAGAGAGAGAGAGAGAGAGAGAGAGAGAGAAGAGTCTGCAAACATGTGCTATACATTTTTAAATTTCTGAATTGAGTGAAGTAGAAACTAAGACTATGAGTAAATAGAGAATCCAGAGACACACACTTTCCCTGAATATGCCAGTGAGGAATGGATAGAATTCTCTTGGAGTATTCGAACCCTATGATTTGCAATCAATGGTGAACAAACAGGATGGGCTAGATGGGATGACACCCCAAAGGACATAGTCACGAGAGATATAACCTCTTCCTACTTTATTTCAAGGAAGTGCCATCCACAAATGGCCTGGGGGAACCACAGCACCATCACAGAGTTCATCCTCACTGGGCTCTCTGACGACCCCCTGATCGAGGCTCTACTCTTCGCGCTTTTCCTGGGGATTTACCTCCTCACCATGACGGGAAACCTGACGCTGCTGCTGGTGATCAGGGCTGACTCCCACCTCCACACACCTATGTACTTCTTCCTAAGCAACCTGTCCTTCCTGGACCTCTGCTTCTCGTCCGTGACGGTACCCAAGCTGCTGAAGGACCTCCTGTCTGAGAAGAAAAGCATCTCCATAGAGGGCTGCCTGGCTCAGGTCTTCTTCGTGTTCATCACTGCGGGGACTGAAGCCTTTCTTCTCTCAATGATGGCCTATGACCGCTATGCTGCTGTCTGCCACCCACTGCTCTATGGCCAGATAATGAGCAATGAACTCTGTCAGAAGCTGGTCCTGCTCTCCTGGGGTCTGGCCTCTCTTAGCTCAGTAGTCATTGTTCTCTTGGCTGTCAACCTGGACTTCTGTGAAGCCTACACCATACATCATTATACGTGTGAGCTGCCCTCTCTCTTTCCTCTATCTTGCTCTGACATCTCCATCAATGTTGACATCTTGATCTGCTCCACCTTGCTGCATGGGCTGGGAACCTTTCTCCCGATCTTCTTTTCTTATGCCCGCATTGTCTCCACCATCCTGAGCATGAAATCCACCACAGGGAGGAGCAAGGCATTTAATACTTGTTCTTCCCACCTCATAGCCGTGGTCCTGTTTTTTGGGTCAGGTTTTGTTCGTTATCTTATGCCAACATCTGGCTCTTCCCTGGATTTGCTCTTCTCCTTGCAATATAGTGCAGTCACGCCCATGCTGAACCCCCTCATCTACAGCCTGAAAAACAAGGAGGTGAAGGCGGCTGTGAGGAGGACAATGGGGAAATGCCTGCATTACTTGGAGTGATGGCAAAGACACGGACCGGCAGGGAAAGAATCTGAGCTGCCAAGGGCTTGAACTTAAGGCAGAGTCTTAGACACCAACTTAAAGGGAGGCCTATGCTACTCTCTCTGGCTATGCTAAGAATGAAAAAAGCATATAAAACTGAATTTAGATAAAGTTTGTTTCTAAAATAATACGGCCTATCCTGGCTTGGCTTTGATCTCTAACTTCTACCACAACTTCCTTCCTAAGTTACATAGTTAAGAGTTGTAACCCTGAACTGGTTATCTTATTTTTTAAAATATTTCTATCAATTCTTTGAAAAGTTTATAAAATTTTTTCTGATCATATTCACCTCCATTCTTCCTCCTAACTTCCACAGCCACCTTCCCATCCCATCCTCAAGCCCTTGTATTCTTTTTCATTTAAATTTTTTAAGAATCTCATACTGTATTTATATTTTTCTATCCCTCCTCTTCCCCATCTAAAATTCATGGCCTTATCTTCCTTCGTTACTATTGGTGGTGGTGATGGTATATGTGTGTGTATGTTTGTGTGTGTGTGTGTGTGTGTGTGTGTGCAGTGTGTGTGTATGTCTTTGTGTGTGTGGTGTATGTATGTGTTTGTGTGGTGTGTGTGTGTGTGTGTGTGTGTGTGTGTGTGTGTGTGTGCGGTGTGTGTGTATGTCTTTGTGTGTGTGGTGTATGTATGTGTTTGTGTGTGGTGTGTGTGTGTGTATGTGGTGTGTGTGTGGTGTGTGTATGTGTTTGTGTGTGTGGTGTGTGTGTATGTGTTTGTGTGTGTGGTGTATGTGTGTTTGTGTGTGTGGTGTGTGTGTGTATGTGTTTGTGTGTGTGATGAGTGTGTATGTGTTTGTGTGTGTGGTGTGTGTATGTGTTTGTGTGTGTGGTGTGTGTATGTATATGTGTGTGGGGGGTAGGGAGGGCTGTAGCTGGTGTATGTGGTATGCGTGTGTGTGAGTTTGTGTGTGTGTTTGTGTGTGTGTATGTTGTGGTGAGGAGACTGGGGGTGTATTGTGGTGTGTATTGTGTGTGTTGTGTGTGGTGTGTTTGGTATGTGTTAGTGTGGTGTGTGTGTGTGTAGTGTGTGTGTGTGTGGTGTGTGTGTGTGTGTTTGTGTGTGTGTGGTATATGTAGTGTGTGTGTATGTGGTGTATCATGTATGTTATATGAAACCTACTGAGCCCATTTAGTTTTGCTCATGTGTACATGTGTCTACGGCTGACCACTTATCAGTTAGTTTTGCTCATGTGCACATGTGTCTAGGGCTGACCACTTATCAGGGGGTTCATCTTTGGAGAAAATTGATTCTCTCTCCTCAGCAGCCATTGATTGGCTATAGCTCTTTGTCTAAAGGTAGAACCTTATGAAATCTTCCCCCCACACATGTTAGTATGCTAACAGGTCCATGTAGGTCTTGTTTAGATGCCCCGGTGTTGAGATTTCATGAGTGTACCATCCCTATCATGTTTAGAAGACCCTACTTCACACAGGCACCCTGGTCCTCAGACTCTTTCCATCTTTTCTTGCCCTCTTTCATGATATCCCTGAACCTTGGGTGTAAGGGTTTTACTGTAGGTCTATTATTTGGGGGCTGGGCACCCCAAAGGTATTTCCTATTCTGAGTGGCCTGAATTGATGTGATCTGCACAGCTTAAGGACTGACCTAACTAGGGTGACAAGGGAATGTAGAAATCAAAGGCATCCAGACACCATGCTAGCTAGTTTTATATCAACTTGACACAAGATAGAATCATCTGAAAGTAGGGAACCTCAACTGAAAAAAAAAAAAATGCCCCATTAGATCTGTCTGTAGGGCATTTTCTTAATTAGTGACTCAGGCAGGAGGGCTCAGCCCATTGTGAGTGGAGCCATCCCTAAACTAGTGGTCCTGGGTTCTGTAAGAGAGCAGGCTGAGCAAGCCAGTAAGCAGCATCCTCCAAGGTCTCCGCATCAGCTCCTGCCTCCAGGTTCCTGATGTGTTTGAGTTCCTTCAGTGATAGACTGGAAGTATAAACTGAGAAAAACTTTTCTCTTCAAGTTTGTTTGGTTTTGGTGTTTTATCACAGCCATACACGCCCTAACTAGGACAGAAATGGGCACAAAGATTGTGGGGCATTTATATGTCAGACCTGATAATCTTGTTTGGGGGAGGATTATGGAAGGGCTTTGGGAATGGGGCAAGAAAAGCCATTGAGTGTTGAGAGCTCAGTGGGATGGTCCAGAGATCTTGGAAATAAGAGTGTTAAGAGCAGTGCAGACTTGTGAAGTTTCAGAGGAAAGCAAAGACTCTACAGAGCCTTTTGTGTGAATAATCTGTGGTGTCCGGTCAGCTGGGACTGTAGAATCAGATCTGATGGAGAAGAGACCAGCATCACTGAGGTGAAATCTTCTGGGAAATGTTTCCTCTGCACACAGAAGCTGTGTTCCAGGGGCAGCCAAGGTTGTTCCTCATGTTGGCAGCTGAACTTGGTAGTGTAAGCATCACCCAGGTGGTATTTGTTTTGAAGGTACAAAGGGGTCATGGAAAGAAGCTAAGACTTGGCACTATGAGGGACCAGGACAGGCCATTGCTGAAGGGCCAGCCTTGGGATTAGTTGAAGCCCATGACTGGAGGGGTCATGAAGAGAGCTTGAGGCTTGACACCATGAAAAGAGTCCAGGACAGACTATTGGTGAAAGTGTAGTCCAGTTGCAGCAGAAGACCCCAGCATTTTGGAGATGCCAGTACCTTGCGATGACCACCAGGAACAGCAGCAGTGAGGTGAGGAGCCAGAGTGGAGCCAGCTGGAGCCTAGGAGACAGCTGTGTGTGCTGCAGAGGGCAGAGCTGGAGAAGTGACCCACGCTCCTTGAAGGAGCCCAGAAGATCATGAGGGGATCCCAGATAATTAGACATTGAGTGACGTATACTTTTGGAGTTTGGTTTGCTTTGTTCAGATTGTGACTGGGCCCTGGTTCTCCCCTCTTACAAAAAGTATTTAATTTATTTTTTATTTTACAGGAGCCCGCAATTAAGAGACTTTGGATTTTAAAATGCTTTGGTTCTTATTTTATTTATGTGCATTGGTGTTTCGCCATGGGTGTCAGGTCCCCTGGAACTTGAATTACAGGCAGTTGTAAGCTGTCATGTGGGTGCTGGCAATTGAACCCAGATCCTCTAGAAGAGTGTTAGTACTCTTAACCCCTGAGTCATCTCTCCAGCCCCTTTGGATTTTAAGGAGGCTGACGTTTTTAAGGGTAATTTTATTATTATTATTTCATATTTTACATATCAATCCCAGTTCCCTCTCCCTCCCTTCCATACCCCCCACCTCCTCTCATCCCATTCCCCACTCACTCCCCAGGGAGAGTGAGGCCTTCTAGGAGAGATCATCAAAATCTGTCCTTTCGGGTAGGGCCCAGGCCCTCATGTCTCTAGGCTAAAGGAGTATCCCTCCATGGGGAATGTGCTCCTGGAGTCCCTTTGTGTACCAGGGATACATCCTGGTTCCACCATCAGAGGTCCCATAGACTGCCCAGGCCTTCTAACTGAGACACACGTTCAGAGGTTCTGAGTCAGTCCTATGCTGGTTTCCCAGCTATCAGTCTGGGGTCCATGAGCTCCCCCTAGTTTTCAGATCAGCTGTTTCTGTGGGCTTCTCCAACCTTTGCTCATCACTCCTCCCTGTCTGAGACCGGATTCCAGGAATTCAGTTCAGTGTTTAGCTGTAGGTGTCTGCTTCTGTTTCCATCAGCTACTGGATGAGGGCTCTAGGATGGCATATAAGGTAGCCGTCAATCTCATTATCAGGGAAGGGCATTTAAGGCAGCCTCTCCACTGTTGCTCAGATTGTTAGTTGGGGCCATCCTTGTAGTTCTCTGGACATTTCTCTAGAGTCAATTTTCTCTTCAAACCTATAATGGCTCTTTTCTTGTTCTCCTCTAAACAGGCTGAATTTTTAAGTGTTTTAATTTCTGTGTGACTTTTAAATTTTGGAATGTTTATATTGCAGTGTTTATGTTAATGTGTGCTATTGGGGAATAACAAGAAAGAAAAGGTTATGGTTTAACAGTAATGTGTCTGTGTGTCAAGCTGACAAGGGGTCAATTGTGCTGGCTACTTTAATGTCAACTTGACACAAGCTAGAGTTATCTGAAAGGAGGAAACCCTGATTGAGAAGATGTCTCCATTAGATCTCACTGTAGGGCATTTTCTTAGTGACTGATGGCAGATGGCCCAGCCCATTGTGGATGGTGTCATACTTGGACTGGTGGTCCAAGGTGTGCTGAACAAACTGTGAGGAGCAAACCAGTAAGCAGCTCCCCTCCATGGCCTCTGCATCAGCTCCTGCCTCCAGGTTCCTGCCCCGCTTGAGTTCCTGCCCTGACTTCGCTCAGCAATGGACTGATATTGGGAAGTATAAGCTGAAATAAACCCTTTCCTCACCAAGTTGCTTTGGTCATGGTGTTTATCGCAGTAATAGTAACCCTAACTAGGACACACGTGCAGAAAAAGTGGGATCAGGTGGGCCGTGCACTTTGGTGGAGATGCAGCAGCAGCAGCAGCCTTACAGAATTTGCTTCATACAGCTTAATCAAGGAAGCAGGTTTGGCGAGTCTCTATAGGCAATCTCTCTAGGGAGTAGTCTCAGGCTGCAAAAAGCTGGGGTGGGGGGAGCTGTGGTTGAGCTAAAACTCAATCGTTTGTAGCATCTGTCCTTGGACCAGAAGGAGGCTTGGTTGGTAAAGCATGGAGCCTCACTGGGGAAGACTGCCATTTCTATGGGTCTGGGACACCTAAGTCCTCGACATGGCTGCGCCCCTTATCTGCTCCTCATGGTAGATTTCTGTAATTGTCTTCTATCTGCTGAAAAGAGTAAGTTTCTTTGATGAGGGGTGAGAGCTCTGTGATTCTGGGCATAATGAAAAGCATTTAGAAATTATACTGGTTTAGGAAGACCGCCGGTAGAGGTTCTCCTCTGAGGTCCGTGGTCTCTCTAGCCATGGGTACCTCAAACACATACAGTTCCAGCTCAGCTCCTCCAAGTCCTCTGTCCAAAGCATGTGGTGTCATCAGGAATAAGGTCTTACCTTCAAGTTCTGGGAAGCAGACAAGACCAATGTCAGTAACCTACACTGTGTTGAGGGTCTCTTGAGCCCCTCCCTACAATGACTAATGGCTTGAAGAAGTGATTGCTCCCGTGATGGCCACTGGGGGGTTTGTCAGACAATCAATGGCTCGTTCAGAAAAAAAAAGTCACCCATGTGGCATAATTCCATTTAAGCTGTGTTTGTATGTGCACATATATATTATATGTATTTTAAATAAGTTTATAAAACAGTGTTTCCCTATGGCTTTTTTCAAACATCTTTGCTATTATTTATCTCTCCTTCTTTAGTCTCCCCCTATATCACCCTCCCTTAAATTCATTTAATATTAATGTGGACACACAAAAGTCCCCAAAGGTATCCTGAGCCAAAAAAAAAAAAAAAAAAATAGGCTTGGGGTACCACCATTTCTGATTTCAACTTATACTAAGGGCCATAGTAATGAAGCAGGATGGTGCTGGTGCAAAATTAGACCCATATATAACCCATACAGTGCAGCCACCTAATTCTCTTACAAAGATGCCAAAAATATATATTGTATAGAAGACAGCCTCTTCATCAAATGTCGCTGAGAGAATTAGATTCCCCAGTGTAGAAGAAGGAAACTAGATCCATATATCGCATCCTCCACAGGAATAAACTCCAAATGGATAAAGATCTTCCTGTAAGGCCTGACAGGGCTGGGGAGGGAGCTTGGTTGGTAAAGCATGGAGATCTTAGTTCTATCCCCAGCACCCACATAAAAGGCCTAATGTGATAGTATAAGCTTGTAATCCCGGTGCTGTGAAGGCAAAGGCAGGAGGATCCCCAGGGCTCATTGGACAGCTAGCCTAACCTATAGCAAGCCCTGGGTCCTGGTGAGAAAACCTCTTTCAAAACACCAAGGTGAATGGCACCTGAGGAAGAAACACACACACACACACACACACACACACACACACACACACACACACACACACCACACACACACACACACACACACACACCACACACACAACACCACACACACACACACACACACACACCCCACACACACACACACACCACACACACACACCACACACACACACACACCACACACACAACACCACACACACACACACACACCCCACACACACACACACACCACACACACACACACACACACACACACACACACACACACACACACACACACACACACACACACACACACGATCTTAAACTTATAGAGAGAAAATATGCTTTAAGACCTGGAGATACAAGCATAGATTTTCTGAAGATAACTCTGATTACTCAGGAAATTGACAAGTAAGACCTCTAAAATAAAAAGGACTTTGTACGGAAAAGGAAATAGTTGATTGAATAAAGAACATACAGTTGGGAGAGAAATCCTTGGTGGCTATGCAATTGACAGAGGATTAATAACTAGAATTTACAAAGAACTCAAAAAAACTAAACAAGAAATCAAACAACCTGTAATCAATAATAAATAGGCTAATGCAACGAACAGTTCCAAAAAATGAAATTCAAATAGCCAGTAAACATGAAAAATGTTCAATTTCACTAGCCATCAGAAAAGTCAAATCAAAGATATGTCGAGATTCCATGTTGATGTCTTTTCTCCCCCAGCAGCTGGCATAGCCTCTTCTGGTACTGATGAATGCTGGCAGTCTTCAGGGAAGAAGCTTCCAGGTCAGTACAACAGCATGATTTCTTTAAGTCCTGTGGCCAAATTGCATAGTGCCTTCAGCAATATGTTCTTCCCATAAAATTCTGGTAGGCAACCAATACTAAATAGTTGGTGAGGCCTCATCTCCAGACTACTTCAGGGATGAAAGTTTCCACCCTCTCATCACACATTGGCTCTTTCTGATGACCAGTTCTCATCCTGAAGCAGTCTAGGGGTTCTAGACAACATTAACAGCAGCTATGGTTGTCTGCAGTAGGCCTACACAAAATTCAAGCCAGTCAACACTCCAGTGTGGGTGAGTAAGGGTATGTGATTTCCTAGCTAAGGAGCTTGACAATTGATAACTGCTGCAGGAAGAGAGTTGTGTTTTCAAGTGGTAGGTTGACCATGCTCTAGTGACTAGCCCCACACCCATGCATATACAGACAGCACCAGTTGGATTGGGTGAGTTGTTTTTTAAAAGAAGAGAACGTGAAGTTGAGAGAGGGACATTGAGGAAGGAATTCAGGAGGAGTTGGAGGGGGAAAGGGAGGAGAAATATGATTAACATATATTGATACGTGTATACAATTTCAAAGAGTAGTATATAGAGAGAGTTTCCAGGCTGGTGAATATTGAGGTTCACGGAGGGCAACTCACACTGAGGGGCATGAAAGTCCTGTGAAGATCTTCCCACACTGTTTCCTATGCATCTCTTAGAACTTGACTGTCCCTACATTGGATCTTTTAACAAACATTGGTTATGGGAGGTAATCTCTTTGAGACCACTGGGACCATGGGGAACTTCCCTTCATTCCCAATCCCTTTCATGTTTTTGGTTTGGCTTTTGGGGTTTAGTATGGTTTGGTTTTGAAACAGGCTATCTCTGTGTAGCCCTGGCTGTCCTGGATCTATGCAGACCAGGCTGGCCTCAAACTCAGATAGATCTGCCAGCCTCTGGCTCCTGAGTACTGAGATTAAAGGTGTGTGCCACCACAACTCATCCCTTATATGTTCTTGAACCACATCTTGTGCCAGTTCACTGGGGTGATTGGACTTCTCTGCTTCTGTTTCTCATTTGTAAGTGGCCACACCGGATGTCTGTGGCAGAACTGCTCATCTGGAGCTGCTGAGTGACTTGAAATGATGTTCTCGTGGCTGGATGTGCACTGTGTTCGATCTTTTTGGATATCTTTGTTGGATCTCTTTCCTAATTGCTGCCCCACCCTTCTTTCTTACTCCTTCAGTTTGTCTAAAATTCTTTGAGTCCATAGTGATATTTTATGGCCTCTGGCAAAATTGCAATAACTACAATTTGTTTCTATAGTTCTCAGATCCATCAGCATCATTAGCTATGTATTACTTGGAGGTGGATTTAAATTTTTCTCCAAAAGGAGAGATCTTCTGTTTTCCTCAGGAAATTTTCCAAGTGACTGAAATGTCATGTAAATGTCAGGATGTATTATACACAGCTATCTCACTGAGCCCACAAAGAACATACTTCAAAATGCCACGTGGCTGTGCATGGACGCCTTCAGTGTGGGCTTCAGTACAGCTACGGGCTTTTAGGATGTTATAGGAGACTCAGCAGCCTTGAGCCAGCAAACTAGGATTTGGCTTTCTACACAATGGCACCACTTTGGGGATATTTACCCATCAACATGGAGGAGCTTTTCACCTCTAGGCTTTAGGGTTTGTTCGGTTCACTTGTTTTCCTCCTCTCTTTCCCCACCCATGTCAAGGAACATCCCAGGGAATAGAGACCCCCAACAGAACCCAATATTTTGGTACAGCCTGCTTTGGCTCCCTGCTGCTTTCCCTCTATCTCCATGGCATTCCACTCACACCTCAGGCTTCACCGTGTACCCATGTCAGATCACCCCTCCCCCAGCCCATGGGCATGCTGCCAATGTATGAACATGCCACCGCCACTGATGACCCGACTTTAACTCTACACCAGTTGGGACACTCTTAACATGGGCTTCACCCAGTCAGGCACACAACACTGAGGAGTGTGCTCCAGCTTCTCCCTGGAGGAAACATGGGTGCTTGTTGGTTGTTTTTATTTTTCTTTCTTTTACTTTTTATTTTTTGCTCTTTGGGGGCCCACCACCCAGCTCCCAAATAAATCACACAGAGGCTTATTCTTATTCATGAGTGCCCTGCCTTGGCTTTGTTTATTTCTAGTCAGCTTTTCTCAAATTATCCCATTTGCATTTTGTCCTTGAGCTTTTACATTTTTATATTCTATATTCCTTTCTTTCCTTCTTACTCCATGACTGGATGTGTAGCTGGGTGGCTGGCCCCTGATGTCTTTCTCCTTTGCTTGCTCCTAGATCTCTTCCAACATTTCTCTTCCCATTTATTCTCTCCCTTCCAGCTTCACCTGTCTTTCTCTGCTCAGATATCTACCATTCAGCTCTTTATTAGACCAATCAGGTGTTTTAGACAGGCAAAGTAACAGAGCTTCACAGATTTCAACAAATGCAACATAAAAGAATGCAACACATCTTTGAACCATTAAAACAAATGATCCACAGCATAAACAAATGTAACACATCTTAAAATAATATTCCGCAACAGATACTATAATCAATGATTACAGCAGCTGCACCCAACACACGGCAACAACTTTCTGTAAGGGCTGTTTTCAGGGTTAGCAGGTGTCCCGCCTATCCAAAGCTCAACTGCAGGACATGTTTCCAAGCCCAGTGGAAGTTTAAATGACCTGCAAAGCCATCTGCATTATGGCAAGGACACTGGCTGGTACTGTATCTTGCTGTGTATTAGTTCTGTGTTTGCTTTATAACGGTCATAGCAATTTTGTTCTGAGGAAATCATTATTTTGATTGTGCGATGCCAAGTTTGTGGGTTTCTTTGCATTTCAGCTTCTCTATTTTACATCATTATTAAAACACAAAAACATACAAAACAAAGAAAACATATCGAAAGCTGCCAGCAGATGAGAATTAGAAAAATACTAAACTCTTCAAAATAAACAAAATGACAGGAATTAATATACACCTTTCAATAATAACTAAATATTAATGATCTCAAATCCCTAATCAAAAGACACTGCCAAATAAGCCTGGGAGAAAATATCATCTAATAGGGAAACACTGTTTCCCAGTACACATAAAGGTTCTCTGACAACTCAATCAGTTCTAAATTTCCACTTTAAATTAATTCAATTTGACTTAAAATTATCTTTCTCTGTATGTACTTTCTCTGCATGTTTCAAGATGCTAAAAGCTTTTAATCAGTGTAGATTTAGACTTTCTCGGGTTTCTGCAGGAATGTTCAGTCACCCTCCCTAATTCAACCCAACTGGCTCGTGGTTCTGGAAATCCTCTCTCATTATGTCCCATCTCGAGTGCAACAGTCAGGCAGCTTTGTAAAGACAAAGAGTACAACTGAAACAGCTGTCACATGAGGATATCAGAGACCACAGACCAGACAAAGTACCTGTGAAATGTACCTGATTTTCAGTTGATGGGAATAAAGGATCTGGATTTTTTTATAAACTAGTTTTTGTTTGGTTTGGTTTGGTTTATCGAGACAGGGTTTATCTGTGCATAGACCTGGCTGTCCTGGCACTCACTCTCTAAACAAGGTGGCTTCAAAGTCACAGAGATCCGCCTGCCTCTGCCTCCTGAGTGCTGGGATTAAAGGTGTGTGCCACCACCGCCCAGCTATAAACTCATTTCTTAAGGTAGATGAGCCTTTGAAAGGAAAGGGCTTTGACCCCTCTGTACTGTGGTTCTCAGAGGTGTCACTACAAATGTATATTTTTCTCTGACCAATGTGAAGAGTTCAGACAGACACTTTGCTTTCCTTTCCCACTGTATTTTTCACACCAAAAGACTCAACCATCCAGCTGAATACCCATGTCCTGTACCCTAAATGACCTCATAGTCTTTGCACTGGTGCTAATTAATATTCCAGAGACCAGAGAGAGAGAGAGAGAGAGAGAGAGAGAGAGAGAGAGAGAGAGAGAGAGAGAGAGAGAGAGAGAGAGAGGAGAGAGAGCTCAATTACTCATAAGAATTGAAAGTTACAAATCAGGGTTATATTTAATGTGATTGCTGGCGGTTTTCAGCTTTGCTTTTGGGATCCATAACAGCCATTGCTTAATAAGATGAAAACTGCAAAGCATCAATCAATGGCCTAACTAACCAGGACACAAGAAAGATCATGTAAAAGAATCTGGGTTGGCTTTCTTTTTTCCACTTCCATTGGTGACATTTAGGAGGCCTGGGCAGTCTCTGGAGCCTCTGGCAGTGGAACCAGTATTTATCCCTAGTGCACGAATTGACTTTGGGAGAACATTCCCCCATGGAGAGATACTCTTTCAGCCTAGATACACAGGGAAGAGGGCCTAGGCCATGCCCCAAATGATGTGACAGAATTTGATGATCCCCCATGGAAGGCCTCTCTCTCCCTGGGGAGTGTATGGGGCAGGGGGTGGGGGGTTGGTGAGGAGCAGGGGAGGATGGGAGGGAGAGGGAACTGGGATTGATGCGTGGAATAAAATTGTTTCTAATTTAAATTTAAAAAAAAAAAGAACCACAAATTCTTCATAGTTCATTCTGCACAAATACTGCAACAAGAAAAAACATTTGCACAATTATTAGAGTGCAGCATTGGTTATTGAAAACAAACACTGATCTCTAATGAACTCATTGACTCTTACACGTGTTCTGTGAAACAGTCTTCAGCTAAAAATACAATGAGATGAATAGAAGAGACTGACAGTGAGGATGTCCATATGCTGCAAATAGGGGATTGATTGACCAGTATTATATAACTTGAATATTTTGAAGATTGGTTTATTTTTATTTCATGTGCATGAGTGTTTTGCGTGTGAGTATGTATGTGCACCACTGTGTGCTGTGCCGGTGAGGCAGTTATAAGCTGTCATATGGGTGCTGGGAACTGAACAGGGACCTCTACAAGAGCAGTCACGGATGCACAGAACTCCAGTAACTTTGTATGTAAAGAACTCTTGGGGGCAGGGAGCCCCTCTCCAAGGGGACTATAACCTTTTTCCTCTTCTCCATATGGAGAGGTTAGGGGAAAGATTCATGGAAGAGACATCTGTTGAAACTAAGTAAGAAATAGATACAAGGTAAATACACAAATTTATAAACAGAATCAGTCAGGGGCTGGAGAGACCGGCCATTGATTAAGAGCACTTGCCACTCTCCCAGGGGACCTGAGTCAGATTCCCATGTCAGGCACTCACAACCACCTGTGACTCCAGCTCTGGTGCTCCTCACACCCTCTACCAAACTCCACCACCTGCACTTGAATGCCAGGCACTCGAATGGGCACATACACATAAGTAAATGTATGCGTAACATTTGAACACAGTAAATCATGTTATTAAAAGAATTATATGCTAAGAATAGAAACCTAAATAAATAGTCAGAAATTTCCAACATCAACCTGAGCACAAAAAATAAAGCCACACTGGCAGATGCAGCAATACAGAGGGAGGAATGAAATTATGTAAATACAGTACTCATATGAAATTCTCAAAAATAAGCTGGGCTTGGTGGCACATGCCTTTAATCCTGGCAATTGGGAGGCAAAGACAGATAGATCTCTGTGACTTTGAGGCCAGTCAGGTCTATACAGCAAGTCCTAGGACAACCAGGACTTTATGTCATAAAGAGACCCTGTTTCAGACTGATATATGGGAGGAGGGCGGGAGAGAACACTTGAAATTGGAAGGGAATGGTGGTATGAAAGAATAGGGAAGGAATTGGAGGGGAGGGGATGAGAAACGGACTTGATCAAAACACATTATATGCATGTATGGAATGCTCAAACAATATTTTTTCTTTCTTTCCTTTTTCATTTTGTTTTGTGTTTGGTTTGGTTTGGTTTGGTTTGGTTTGGTTTGGTTTGGTTTGGTTTGGTTTTTGAGACAGGGTTTCTCTGTGTAGCCCTAACTATCCTGGAACTCACTCTGTAGACCACACTGGCCTCAAACTCAGAGATCCACTGCCTCTGCTTCCTGAGTGCTAAAATTAAAGGCATGTGCCACCACCACTCAGTGCCATTTCTAGTTTTGGAAGCATGTTACTGTGTTTTTATTTACTTACTGTGTGTGTATGCTGTGAGCTTGTGTCCCATGTTGTGCATGCATGTGGAGGTCAAAACACAACTTGAGGGAGTGGTGTGTTTACATCATTTGCCCAGCCCTTCTGCTCCCTCCAACCCCTCCCATTCTCCCCCTTCCCAGATTCACTAAGAAGCATTGTTTTGAAGCACAGATTATAACAGAGATCTACAGCTGGTCAAAACACACAGAATGCTGGCCATGGGTGCTGACACCAGCTGATACTTCTACAACACAAGCCCTACCCGGAAGGTTCAGGGAGCATCCTGGAAGAAGGTGGAGAGGCTGTAAAAGTCAGAGGACCAGGGCATCTGCTGCAAGGTATTTCCTTCTGTACATGACAGGGAAGCTGTACCCATGGCATCTCCACAAAACCTGAAAAATCACAACAATTGACATCCCAATGTGGGTGGGGGAAATCAAGTCCCCACCCCTAGAAGAAGAACCCCAAGCGATGAATGCCTGCTATGAGAGAGGTAATTAGTCCACTCCAGACACGAGCCCCTGATAGAAGATCCAACCCCAAACAATCAGCCCAAACGCATACACATATGAGCAACATTAAATAAACTCTTCAGGTCGTATTTATGCATGAGTGTGTGTGTGTGTGTGTGTGTGTGTGTGTGTGTGTGTGTGTGTGCATGAAACAACAATAATTCAAGAGTAAGAGACCATGTTTGGATTTTTTTAACTTCATATTTGAGAATGTTAAGGAATGTTTAATTTGGAAATACTGTCCAGAATTTTTCACAGCTTTTTTTCAACCAAACATTTTATTAGATTTGTGGAGGTGTCTGAACAACACAGTGACATTCCAGTTAATAGGGATGCATCTCTGGGGAGGGAGCCTAGGGGAAGAGGCACAATAGATACAAAAGCAGAACTGGTTGGTGCTGGAGGTAAAAGGGTTTGTTTTTCAAAGTTTTGTGCATGTATACAGTGAATGCCTATAGCCTACTCATATATCTCATATATCAGTGATATTTTACATAATAATAGCACTAAAAACAGATTATTGGCCACCTCTGGGCCCTCCGGTGTGATGTAACCCACTAAAGCAAGAGAAACACAAAGAAAGAGTCAGCCTGGAGGACCTACCCAGACTCAGGGCAGACCCGCTCAAGGTCACTAGGGACCCCCTTCACTCTCCAAGGTGTAAAGATGACTCAAAGTCCCTCTGGCCATTGTTATTTGTAAAGCAGAATTTAGAAAAACTACCCTTCCCCTTGGACATAAGGACTATGGAGCTGAATCTTTATTCAGAAGTCTCTTGTGAGCTATAAAGACAGTCCCACCCTTAAGGGCTGATAACCAACCAAGGTGCATAACCAAAATTTAAAGAGCTCAGTGCCCAGAAGTCCCTTGCCTATATCCCCTAGGAGTAAGTCAAGGGAAGCCCACAGAAACCAAGTCAGACCCGTGGCTTTTGTGCAGTGCTGAGAAGTTGTTCTCTGGGCATCCTCCACTAAGCAAGTTTTCACCTTGGGATCCAGGTAAGGATAAATCTTATTCAATTTCATCTTCACCCAAAACTGCCCGCTCTGGGAACCCATGAGGGTGGAAATCAGATCTTTGTTTACAAACCTTCTGCTATCCTTTGAGAAGAGAGGTGACTTCTTCACCTCCCTCTGCACTAAACTAAACCCTGTAACTGTCTGCCTACCAAGCAGCCATTATCTGTCCACCTTTTGGGGAGATGATATCCGTAATGTTCAGAAAGTGAGCGGTATAAGTTTCACGTGGCTTTATCCATATCCAGTTCAGAGGATCTTGGGCATCTGTGGACTCTTGTGCTAAACCCAGAGGGTGCAGTGACAGCAGAGGGCATTGTCCTCACTCCCACTAGAGAGCTTCTGCCTGCCCAGTTTCCATGGAACTGTGTGACACTTCACTTGAGCTAGCATACACCGGGACAAGGATTCCTATTAAGTAGCAAACACCTAGTTTTCCAGACTTTTTCTCATCTGTTGGGGTTGGCGCATGTGTGACACTGAATGCATGTGGAGTTCAGAACAACTTGCTGGAGTCAGCACTCTCCTTCCGCCCTTCACGCTGTGGGTCCTTCCGCCTTCACGCTGTGGGTCCTTCCGCCTTCACGCTGTGGGTCCCAGGGATATCACTAGCCTTGTGGCAAGCACCTTTCATCACTAAGCCCTCTGGCCTACCCTACCGATATTGGTTTGGTTTGGTTTGGTTTTGGAGACAGGGTTTCTCTGTGTAGCTTTAGAGCCTGTCCCGGCACTCTCTCTGTAGAACAGACTGACCTTGAACTCACAAAGATCTGCCTGCTCTGCCTCCCAAATGCTGGAATTAAAGGCATGCACCACCACCATCCAGCCCCTACTAATATTTTTAATGAAAAATTCAAATGATTTACAAATATATGAGGACAGACAAAGGACTTGCAGCATCTTGAAGGGTCACAATATTTCTATCAGATGGCCAGCCAAAACGTTTACTGCGGATTCACTGTGCCAGGCAGTCCTATAGGCTGAGTTTGACTCCCTTGGGAAATAGAACATAATACCTCTCAGAGTCCTGGGGTCTGTCCTTGGCTTCTTTCCCTTGTTTCTCTCTCTCTCTCCCTCTCCTCTCTCTCTCTCTCTCTCTCTCTCTCTCTCTCTCTCTCTCTCTCTCTCTCTCTCTCTCTCTCTCTTCTTTTCTTTAAGAACTTGTCTTAAAATTTTTGTAGCTCAAGATATCTACATGGGTAAGAAAGCAAAGAACTTCATTCTGACCCATTCCCATAGACCCAATGTTTATCCCCTACACCTCAGACTAGAGTCTAGAAAATGATACACACTAAAATTGCAACCTTTAAATTCCTTGCTAAAGTGGCAACACTAATCATTGGCTAGAGAGCCTGGGATGTTGGGTTCAATTCTAGAGAGTGAAACAGCCACCTTGACTGATGCACAACACACCTTCAGTTCTGGATTATGGTTCCTAGCTCTAAAATAAGGTTGGGGATATGCTGATCTGTAGGTATTGTGCGAAGTCTAAGCATGAAGCTGTAAGGATTCCAGCATTTACCTTGGAAAAGCGGGTTCTGGACCATTTTAGTCTATGTTGAACATGAGTCATTTCTGCTTTCTCCTTGACTGATAGCAGGGGAGCTCAGTAGGGTAGCCAAGTGACTTTTTTTTTTTCTTTTTTGCTATATGTTTTTCCCACTCCCTTTCCCTCTCCCATCCCTCTCCCCTCCCTCTCCCCTCCCACATCACCCTCACCCTCTATGCTCCCAATTTTCTCAGGAGATTTTGTCTCTTTCCCCTTCCTAGGAGAATTGATGTATGTCTCTCTTAGGGTCCTCTTTGTTACCTAAGTTCTCTTCTTTCTCCTTTTTCTAACCCTGTTTCTCCTTTCCTCCTTTTCTAGTTCTTGTCCTCTACATATTTCCTACTCACCTTCTCCACTTTGGCCAGGAGGTCACTGCCTGAGCTAGGAAGTGCTGACAATCTGACACAGCAGAGATGCCACTGCCTCGTAATCCCTCCTGAGTCAAAAGTTTAATTCATCGTTTCTGGGTTGCATGGCAGCACCAGACAATCTTTTCACCTCTCACCCCTCAGACAGGGACGTATGAATGCTCCATGGAAGCTAGAAACGTCACTGAGTTTGTGCTCCTGGGACTGGCCAGCATCCCTCGGACTCAGGCACTGCTCTTTGCCCTGTTCTTGGTGGTTTACCTCTTGACCGTCGTGGGGAACTTGCTGATGCTGCTGGTGATCAGCTGTGATCCCCACCTTCATACCCCTATGTATTTCTTCCTGAGACACCTCTCCCTCATAGATGTTTTCTATTCTTCAGTCATTGCACCCAAGTTGCTAAGGAACCTTATTTCCGAGTGGAAGACAATATCCTTCCTTGGGTGTTTTATTCAGATCGCCCTGGTCATATTTTCTGGGGCCACTGAAGCCTGCCTCCTTTCTGCCATGGCCTATGACCGGTTCCAAGCTGTGTGTCACCCACTGTTGTACGTGGTCACTATGAATAGAAAGGTATGTTCTGGGCTTGCAGTTACATCCTGGGCCATAGGAATCAGCGTCAGCCTAATTAACACCTTCCTGCTAGCTCAAGAGCACTTCTGTGGCCCGAACCTAATCCACAGCTTTGCCTGTGAGGTTCCCCCAGTGCTCTTGTTGGTCTGTTCTGACCCCCACACTACTGTCACCTCCATCCTGACAACCCTGGTGATCTTAGGTTTTGGTACTCTGGTCCTGCTGCTGGGATCCTACAGCCGTATCATCATGACAGCCCTGAGCATCAGCTCATCCACAGGTCGGAGCAAGATCTTCTCCACGTGTTCTTCACACTTCCTTGTAGTCACCATCTTCTACGGCTCGGGAGTTTTCAGGTGTGTTCCTCATCATAAATGCCATGTTTTCCTCTCCTAACAGAACAGTGCATTGATGCAGCAGGAAAGAATTATCCTGGAATTCGCAAGGCTTGAGCTCCAGCACTGCTCTGTTGTGGACTAGCCGTGTGTGGTTTTCAAAAGGCTCATCTGAGGCTGCAGATGAATGTACCTCCCTTTATCTCAGTTTCCTCATAGACCATAAAGTGACAATAAGATTTCCTCTGCTTATTTCACAGAAACATTACAAAAACAGATCATTAGAAATTATAGTCAGATGAATACCTTTTCCTTAAAGATTTGTGTGCATGCATGCGTGTGTGTGTGTGTGTGTGTGTGTGTGTGTGCTGCAGAGGCTACATGAGAGCACTGGATCCTCTGGAGCTAGAGGGACATGCGGTCACATGCCGTCTGACATGTGTACTATGACCTGAACCACAATCCCCATTATAGCAGCAGCATTCTTAACCTCTGAGCCACCTCCTCCCCAGCCCCTAAATACCTTCTTTAATCAAATCAAACAGAGTCCAGAAGGAACATTCTTGATATGTTGGATTTGTCCCAGTGAAGATAATGTCGCTGATAAAGTAATAATTTGGGAAATAACCCTAGGGATACTTAAGATATGCCCAATAATTTAATCATAAGATTTTAAAATCCATATGTGTTGCTTAACCCATTTTTATCTCTCACTTTATTCACTATTTCTGTCTCCTTTTCTAAGCCAAAGAAAAATATAAACAAAAAAACAAACCGTTCCACCAAGCATTATAAAAATTGTGGTCGGGGCTAGAGAGATAGGACACTTGCTACTCTTGCAAAGGACTCGGGTTCAGCTCTCAACATCCACATGGAGGCTTACAACCATCCATAATTCCAGTTCCAAGGAACCAGGAACCCTCTCCTGACCTCCACGAGTACCATAAATTCATTTAGTACACATACACACATGCATGCAAACACTCATACACATATAATTATTATTATTATCAATAATTTGCTATGGTTGTAAGAGCAGACCTCAGGGCCATCCATAGGGGAAACAATGGCAGTATTGTGAACTAGACACATAATTCTGCAAGAAATAATCCTCACTAAATGCAAACACAGTGTGTCCGAACTGTTGTGAATAGAGTAATGGGGAATGTTATTATCATGACTATTAGCCAAGATGCTCTGAAGAGACGGAAATGTTATGGAAATACACTAGCCCTGTCCTAACCTGAACCCCTTAATACACAGAAGAACTTGTTTTCATGGGAGAGTTCCTTCCTGTGAGTTCACTCATGCTTGGAGACCTTTAAAGACAGAAATGACTGACTTCCCAGTGATCTGTCATTTTTGATGCTGCCATGGTAACAGTCAGCAGATGGACCATAGCAGCCAGCAGTGTTGAGATCCTCATCCTGAGTTCACTTTGCTCCTTTGTGAAATTCCTCCCAAGGTACATGACCCCAGCATCTGGCTCAGCCCTGGAGCAAGTGCTCTCTTTGCAGTACAGTGTGGTGACTCCGTTGCTAAACCCGCTCATCTACAGCCTGAAGAACAAAGACGTAAAGGCGGCTCTGAGGAGGATGCTGACCAGGAGGTCCAGGCTGACCTTGTAGCACAGCCTCTCCTGCTCCATCCAGGTGGGAGCTGTACAAGGAACATGCTAGAAGAAGGGATCTTACCACTCAGCCACCTCTATGTTGCCACAACAGAGGACGTTTCTCTTCCTCCACTGCCCTGCCCCTAGTTGAGAGAGAGAGATTAGGGAACTTCCAGAATAGAGCGGGTGATACCCAACTCATCCAAGAGACCCACTTAGTACATTAGAAAATCCCCAGGGCTCCACTAGCCATTTCCACAGCTCTTGGCTTTTCCTTTCCCTGGTTATTTATTTTGTCTGTACACAGAGAACCAATCCACCTGTCAGACCACTGGTGAGGATAGTGCCACATTCCAGGAATGTAGCATCTTGGCTGAACAAGACTCAACCCCCCATTTGTTTCCTTCCCAAAGGATCCTTTGCAAGATCTAAATCTCCACAATAAGTGAAACAGAAATGAATTAAGTGTGTCTCTGGAGTTCTGTCTTAATTCATAAAAGCAGTGCCCAAAGCAGGGCTCACCAAATCCACAGTAGTGACCTGTGGATGCCAAAGCAATGACTCCAACTGAAGATGCCCTTTTCTTGCAAGGTACTAGGGGATAGGGAGGGCATCTATTACCACCTAATTGTAAGTGTCCTGGGTGCAGACTTTCTAGCAATAGCTGCTGTGCCCCATGGTCTCATACATCCTGTTGCTTATTAGTTACATTAGATAAGTGACAGAAATTAGTGGATGATGGAGGAAGGGAAGGGAGAAAACATGTGAAATGGAGAATTGCCTTACAAGATATGTGTCAGAGGAAATACCCTAGAGGAGAAATGGGAAGAGGAGACAAAGAGACTCCTTGTTGAGTACTGTCCTGAGTCCTCGCCATGAGTTCAGTGAACACTCTACAGAAGCTCTTCCTCCAAGCCTTCCCCCTCCCCCCTCCTGAACCACGCTGCTTCCAGTTCAGTCCTTGTTCCAGACCGAGAGGAAAGAGAAGTTGGTGAAAGCAGAAGCAATGCCCTGCTGCCATCCTCGGGGATCCCAGACAAAGCCATAGTTTCTGATCCTGCTCCTTCTCAGATGCCAAGATATCTGCATTTGTCAAGACCACTGCTTCCTTCCTCCATCAGGGATAGAGTGTAGCCCGGAGGCAGAACACGTGTATGGGAGAGCAAACAGCACCCTCATCGTTCCATAGATATAAACATGTTACCATGTGAGGTGACAGCATGTAAGTCCACTGTGGAGATCATTCCACAATATACCAAGGTCCATCTTTAACCTCTATCATTTCATTTGGAAGAAGGAAGAGGAAGGGAGGGGCTGGCACCAGCCTCTGTCCATCAGAAGGGACAATCAGGCTTGACTGAATCACAAAGGTAATGTTTATTTTCACAAGACAATTCCCAATCCTGTGAATACTGTATGGATTGTTTAATAAAGGAAATGCATAAGCCAGTGGGGGTGAGAGCAGACTAGGAATGAGAACTTGCCTAAGAGCCACAAATGCTGACCTCCAACGCCTCAACTGTCCTTTTTACTTTTTTAAAAAACTGATTCTTTTTGTATTTATTTAAATTTTTTATTTTGGGGATGGGAGGGGAATTTGAGCCAGGTCTCACATATCCCAAGCAGCTCTACAAATTGCTATTAAAAAAAAAAGGAAAGAAAACGTAACACTTGTAGCCAAAGCAAAACAGTCTGGGAAGTAATAGGAATTTCATTGTCACCAATGATAATTAAATGTCCAAACTTGGACATGTTAGAAAATGCCTATAATCTCAGTACTTGGGAGATGGAGGCAAGAGGATCATTAATTCAAGGTCATCCTTAGCTACATAGCTGTTTGCTTTACTTAGTGGACCATAGCAGCCAGCTACTATGGAAATGTAGCCACATTCCAGCTACATTCCTGGAATGTGGCACTATCCTCACCAGTGGTCTGACAGGTGGATTGGTTCTCTGTGTACAGACAAAATAAATAACCAGGGAAAGGAAAAGCCAAGAGCTGTGGAAATGGCTAGTGGAGCCCTGGGGATTTTCTAATGTACTAAGTGGGTCTCTTGGATGAGTTGGGTATCACCCGCTCTATTCTGGAAGTTCCCTTACCATACAAGCACTGAACCAAGGGGAAGTACATTTTAAAAACTGCTCTAATGCCAGGCAGTAGTGGCGCATACCTTTAATCCCAGCACTTGGGAGGCAGAGGCAGGCAGGCCCCTGTGAGTTCAAGGCCAGTCTGGTATACAGAGCGAGTTCCAGGACAGCCAAGGCTACATAGAGAAACCCTGACTCAAAAAAAAAAAAAAAAAAAAACACACAAAAAATAAAAAAATCTCTCCCAAGTACTGATGCCTATTAGGGATATATATATGTGTGTTTGTATGCTTACCTTCTGTAGCAATAAATGCCTGCGTGGGGGGTTTTTTGTTTTGTTTTGGTTTTTTGGTTTTTTTTTTTTTTAACTGCGTCCATGCTGGCTCCCTGTTCTTGCTCCTCCAACCACCCTGCTAAAAAACTTCTCTATTTGTAATTTATTGTGAGGTTCCTTCAGACTATTGCCGACCATGGCCTCATATATGGTGTCCTGATGTGCATAGTATGAAGGCCAGTGCTATGGTTTGAGTGTTGAATGTTCCTGTAGTGGATTTAATGAGAATGACTTATGCTCATATCTTTGAAAACTTGGTTTCCAGTTGGTGGAACTAGTTGGTTAGGATTAAGAGGTGTGGATTTGCTGGAGGATGTATGTCACTAGAGGTGGGCTTTGAGGTTTCAAAAGCCTATGACATTCCTAGTTATTCTCTCTCTATGCCTCTCTGTCTCCCTGTGTGTATCTCTCTGTCTCTGTCTCTCTCTCCCTCTGCCTCCTGCTTGTGTCCTAAGATGTGAGCTCTCAGCTCTCAGTCTAGCATCATGTCTGCCTGCCTACTGCCATGCTGTCCACCATGATGGTCATGGCCTCTAACTTTCTAGAACCATGAACCTCAAATTAAATGCTTCCTTCTATAAGTCATAGTGTCTTAGCACAGAAATAGAAAAACAACTAAGACTTCCTCCAAAGAGCCACATATAAATATTTACCTTCCCCCTCCTCCAGAATAACAGTATTGGAAGGTGCTATGGACCTGGGACCTGGGAGGCTTACAGACAAAGTCCCTTCACAGAGTGGAGAGATGGGCACATAGTCCCACCTGTAACCAAGAAGCTATTAAACTGCTGGGAGAGGGAAAATCGGTTTCTTCAATTGACTGTCACTGGATATATCAACCACACTCCAGGGCTGGCATCATGCTCAGAAGTAGTTGGCCAGTGTAAATCAGACTCCATGTTTTTTTGTGTTTTGAGTTTTGTTTGTTTGTTTTGACAGAGAGAAAGAACATGAATTAGGTAGATAGGGAGGTGGGGGAGAGTCTTAGAGAATTGGGGAATGAGAAAGAACATGATAAAAATATATTGTATGAAATCCTCAAAGTGTCAATAAAGATATTAAAATAACTGAGAGGTAGAGTTTAATGGGAATTCCTTAGGTCACTGAGGCTGTCCTACAGCAAGATTGTAGGTTCCCATTGCACCATTCCTCAATTGAAAGATCACCATTTAATCCCATGTGCAGTCCTACAGTGATGCACTGTCACACAACATCTGTCATGTGATGCACTGCTGTCCAACATCTGTAACCATGTGATGAGCTGTCACACAACATCTGTAATCATGTGTTCCCATGTGCAGTCCTGCAGTTATGCACTGCCATCCAACATCTGTAACCACATGATGCACTGCCATCCAACATCTGTAACCACATGATGCACTGCCATCTAACATCTGTAACCATGTGATGCGCTGCCATCCAACATCTGTAACCATGTGATGATGCACTGCTGTCTAACATCTGTAACCATGTGATGATGCACTGCCGTTCAACATCTGTAACCACGTGATGATGCACTGCCGTCCAACATCTGTAACCATGTGATGCGCTGCCATCCAACATCTGTAACCACGTGATGATGCACTGCCATCCAACATCTGTAACCATGTGATGATGCACTGCCGTCCAACATCTGTAACCATGTGATGCGCTGCCATCCAACATCTGTAACCATGTGATGCGCTGCCATCCAACATCTGTAACCATGTGATGCGCTGCCATCCAACATCTGTAACCATGTGATGCCCTGCCATCCAACATCTGTAACCATGTGATGATGCACTGCCATCCAACATCTGTAACCATGTGATGATGCACTGCCGTCCAACATCTGTAACCATGTGATGATGCACTGCCGTCCAACATCTGTAACCATGTGACGATGCACTGCTGTCCAACATCTGTAACCACGTGATGCGCTGCCATCCAACATCTGTAACCATGTGTTCCCATATGCAGTCCTGCAGTGATCCACTGCTATCCACCATCCTCACCAGAAGCCACACTAATGGGAGCCTCAAATCTTGGACTCTGAATTTCCAAGACTATGAACCTTATAAGCTCATCTCTTGATAAACAGCTGCCTCAAACATGCCGTAGTAATAATGCAAAGGTGACTTGCACAGCTGGCACTGTGGTGCTGATTGGCAGGCATAGCCCAGCTTCCATGGCACAGCCCCACTTGAGTGGAATTTCTTCTCTAGCCACTTGATGGAGCTGGTTCCTTATATTTTTCAACCATGAGGCCAACTGAGGCTACAGCTATGGTAAGTTGGTGCGTAAGAAGGAAACATGCAAGTTCAGCGGACAGAATGAGCATCCCTTTCACGTGCACCCTCACTCGGAGCATGGATGAAACCCTGGGGCCTTGGAAAAGCCTTTGTATCCTAACTAGTAAAGGAAAAATAACATGCAGTGTCACAAGAGAGACATCATACTGTTTAAATTCACACTGAAGAGTACTGACTGATACCAGATATTTCCTGAGAGTGTTTTCACTAGGCACGGGGCAGATCTCTGCCACCCAACACAAGAGAAGCGTGACTTGACTGTCTGAAGCCCCACAGGGTAGAGGGTAGTGTAATAAATTGTCAGCTTTGCTGGATTTAGAATTGCCATGGAAACACATCTCTGGGTGTCTATAAATGTTTAAGAGGAAAGACCTGCCTTGAATGTGGGTAGCACCACCATCCCATCAGCTGAATTGCACAGTGAGATCAGCTTTTACAGTCCTGCCATGGTGTACTGCACCCTCAAACCGTGGGCCCCATCCTTCCTTAAGTTTTATTTGAAATATCCACACCTACTGGAAAAGTAACTAATACAAAATCTTTGGAAGGGAGAAAGAAGACAAGAGTTCGCCCCCAGCTAATACAAACTACAGAAAGTCAAATTTTTGAAGTTTTGAAACAGGAAGAGATTTCAGAAAACCAGCTAAGCCAAAGCCTTCCTTCTCAAGGTGAAGTAGTTTGGGCACACAGGACAGAGGTGAGCGGCACACAGGACAGAGGTGAGTGGCACATACTCAGACAAGCAATGAGCAACAGGAACCAATGGCAAGACCAGGATTTGGATCCTCTCCCCACATCCTATATAAGGAAAGATCTGCAAGCAGACTGCTTAAAAGCAAGCAAGACTCAGGCACAGAAAGTCCAAGCCAAAAGGCCCCATGTGAATCATTCTTAACACTGGTAACTTTATAGAGATCCCTGTTTAGATGTGATTTCCAGAGAAGAGGTCTTGGAAAATGAAGAAATTGCTCAGCCCTCTCAACCATCTATCGACTCACAACTACTCTGCCCTCTCACCACCCCACTTCTTGCCAAAATCCTACATATTTCCAAACCCAGTTAAATTCCACACCTTATAGTCGAAATGTGGCTTCACACTCCGTAACCCCAGCAGTCTAGAGACTGTGGCTGGAGGATAATGAATGGAATTTCAGGCCTAAGCTATATAGTGAGATGATATGTGAGGGAAAAAAAACACTTTCATACTCTGTGGAGTTGAGACACAGGTATGAATGAGTGTGTGTGTGTACGTGCGTGCGTGCGTGCGTGTAAGCCGGGGTTAACTTTCTCAGGAGCTTCATTTCTCAGGAGTCGGAGCCTCTGGGGTCACAGGTAAGGTTAGACTGACAAACCATCAGCCCCCAGGGCTCCTGCTGTGTACACCTCCCCAGACCCGGAACCACAAGCTCACGCTGCCACCCTCAGCTTTTTGTGCAGGTGCCAAGGGTCTCACACTTGCTTGGGTAACCATTTATCCACTGAGCTAAATCCCTGCCTATGAATGCTTTCTTGATCCCACTTTTCCATTTCCCTCAAATACAAATCATCTTTCCTCTTAAGAATATGCAGGGAGTGTAACTCCAGTTCCAGGGGATTTGATATCTTCACACAGACATACATGCAGGCGAAAGCCATTGCATGTAAAATAAAAACTAAATGAATCATTAAGAAGTTAAAAGAATATGCAGTACATATTTCTAACCCCTCTCACCTCATTCTTCTGAGTCATTCTTCTGACACTACTCCTTGTATTACAACTGTTTGTGTTGTCATTCCTACTAGTCCTCATAGGATGGACCCCTTTAACAACTTAAGATCCCCTGTGGTTCCTACAATAAATTAACACACACACACACACACACACACACACACACACACACACACACACGTTCTCCGTGAGTTTACTCTCCTACAGAAGCAGGGGAAGTGGCTATGGCCTGGGGCTTTAGAACCCCCACCCTACTTCCTCCCTTTTCCTGTAGAAAGAAAATGCCAGGTGTGTAAACGCAAGTTACAAAGGTCTAAGGATGTGAAAGCGTAAATGGTGATAAGAAAGTAATTTAAGGTTTATAAAAAGAAGGAAACATGTGTCAGAGTTTTCCCCTCACTATACAATTGTTGTATTAAGACTCCAAATGGTCAAGTCTTAACATTAATCAGTGGAATTCTGATAAGCTATTAATCTAGCTCTGTTAGGCACCACTGTTATTATAGTCACAAGTTCAAGAATTTAATCCCCTTTGGTTGTTTTCTAAGTATAGACTTAAAAGTGCTTTTCATTGTGCTAAAAACATGTCTAATCTACATACACCCAGTCTTCTGGACAGAGGAAAGTGTTTAACCTGGAATCATTTTAGGGTTCCCTGTGCCTCAAAGGCATGAGTCTACCTCCTTTTCCACAATGTGGGTTTCAGTACAGATTACTAACAGTGGGATTGCTAATGTGTCTAAAACTTGTCTCTTTTTGTAAACTCAAAAAATTCTGGTAATCTCCAGGTAAGTACTGTCAGTCAACAGCCTGAGTTTCCCCACCTACCGCCTGTTCCTGAGGGGGGTATCTCCTCTTCACCTTTTCCTGATCTTGGGACCCTACCTCCCTCTCAACTTTTAGGAAGAAATTTTTTCTTAGGTCCTGGTAATGGGGACTAAGAAAAAATTTCCTCCTGAAACTTAACTTTATTTTCTGCCAGCATCCTGCCAAGTCCCCTCAAAATCTGCATCCAGGACAGCTTCAAATGGCTAGCCCAAAGTGGTCCAACCTCACAGGCTGCTTCAACTAGACTTGCACTTTTCTAGCACCAGACCATCCCACAGCCTGGACAGTGAGTGAAACAGCCAGCTATCCCAGGACTTGGCCAGCATCCCAGCTTTCTCAGGTCCCCCAGAGATGCCGAACCCTGAGACAACAGAAAACAGTCTAGAGAACATAGCACCCCCCCACCAGATATACCTTCCTATTTCCTCACTTTTTATGTTTGTTTTGTTTTTCAAGACAGGGTTTCTCTGTATGCTTTGGAGCCTATCCTGGAACTAGCTCTGTAGACCAGGCTGGCCTCGAACTCACAGAGATCCTCCTGCCTCTGCCTCCCAGGTGCTGGGTGTAGAGGCATGCGCCACCAACTCCCAGCTTTCCTCACCTTTTTATAATAAAGAAAAGGGAGGAATGGTAGTTCAAGAAGCAGCCTGCCTCTGCCACTGAGGCAGTTACCTCATCACCTATAATCAGGTGCCTTTCCACCTTCAGCTGTGCATCGTGTGCACCACTTAAGAGTGCCGGCCAGGCACAGCTCACTCTCTTGTCTCTTCGCTGTTCTCTGTTTCTCTCCCTGTCTGTCTGCCAGTCTCTCCCATGTCCCAAGTTTGGCATGGTCTTTTGCTCTTTCACTGCCCCCCCCAGCATAAACCTCTTACACTAATTCCGTTGCATGCAGTGTGTTTGTTTAATGGCATACCTTGGCAGGGCCTGAGAAGCACCCACTTCTTCTTTCTTTTTTTTAATCATTACATCGGTGACAGACACATCAAATCAGGCCCTTTATTTAGAACAGGAAAGGACACTCTTGCTTTGGTGAAAACGCCACTGAGACCCTCACCATCGCTAAGCAACCAAGGATCTGCAATCCATTGCTTCAGCCACACACCCTTTAACAAAAGTCCTCGAAAGTCCAGTGGTGTCACTACAGGGTACAGGGCTCAGAGACAGATGGTCTTCGTGGTGATAACAAGAGCCGAGCTGAGGTAGCCTTAGGGAAGAGGCACTCCAGAACATGGGGTGGGAGCAGCAGGGACGCCGAGAGGTCACAGCTTCTTGCAGCGCCACTGTTCTAGTTTCTCAGAGCATAGTGGCTTGTGTGCCAGCCTATTCATGGAGAACAGACAAAATGAGTTGGCTGACTAGATGGAACTTTCTTTTTAATTTACTATGCTAAATAATGGATTCCATTACGACAATGACTCCATTATGACATTTTCATTCATTTATATCATTGTACTTTGCTCAGTTACACATGTACACACACCACACACACGTGCGCACACGCACACGCACGCACACACGCACACACGCACGCACACTTTATCCCTCTTGCTGGTAGTCCAGTGTCTTAGCATAAGCTCCATTTAACTTCTTCCTCAGGGTGAGGTGGAAGATTATAGGCAAGAAGTAGACATTCTGAGACACATGGCAAGGGCTTATAAAAGCATGGAACTCATTAAAGTAATAATTGCTAAAAATCAAGGAAAGGCAGATCTAGAAAAAACGTGTAATGATACCAAGGGCTTGCTTTAAGGCTAAGAACTGGCCAGGGGACTGGAGACTTGAACATCAGCCTTCCAATAGGGACTTCATACTAGGAAAGCTGTCACACAGGAATGACCCAGAAGAACATTTTTTAAATGGACCCTTTGAGTCTGCTAGATGAATTTTGTTTTGGAAACTCCACTCAAGATTAAATGGCCAGGGGATACAAGGGAGGAGAGCACATTGCTCTTGGGAGGAGAGAGAAGATGTGATTTACCAGTAGTCGATCCCTTTGATAGCCAGGATCTTCTTGGCACACATTTTGTCATCGGTAAGGTCATCATCCAGGAACTCTAGCAGAGTGCAGGAAGAAATGACAGCTAAGACATGCAGCTCAGAGAAGAGATGAGCTAGTTTCTGGGTCCAGGGGCCCAGTTCTAGGCTGAAGGCTTGACCTAGTGACTTTCTATATAAAAAGGCCAGTCTAGTGACACCTCCCCTCGGTAGGGACTTCCTTCCATTCCCCAGACACCTCTGAGAAGTATACCAGCTTCATCATGCCTGAAAACACAGACTTTGAGTCTCACAAGCAGGTTGCCTCTCCCTGAACTTAGAGGGGGGCCTCTCTGGGCATGTGGAGATCATGGCAGGGACCAGTTTCTTACTAAGCACCATCACTTCAGGTCACAGTGTTCTCAGAGCAGTGACTCCTGAGATGCACTGCGTACCAAGAAGGAGACTGCTCCTGAGGAAGGCTATAGGGAAGCAGAAGAGGCTACTCACTGTCGCAGGAAATGCCACAGATGTTCTCCGACTCGGGGACCTCGCTGCTCTCACACCAGTGTTTGTTACTGATCTGGAGGAGTCCGTACTCTGTGCTGCCATTGTTCTTTACTATAGATTGTGTGTCACAACCACTGCTGTGAAATATAATGCAGGTCCCTGAGGGAGAGGGAGGAAAGACGGTTCACAACGCTGCTGCGTAAGAGCAACATAATTGAGGAGCCGGCTTCCCACAGAAAACAAAGGCCTCCCAGGCAATCTCCGAAAGGAATGAAGTACAAAGTCTGTTGATGAAGGGACAAGGAGAAGAACAGAAGAAAGGAAGGACAGGAAAGAAAACTGAATAAAAGAGAACAGAGCAGAAGAAGAGACCGGCGACCACAAGGAAATGGTTGGGGGAAAGTGGAGGAGACAGGAGAGAGAATGAGAGGGAGGAGAGGGACCGGATGAAGCAAAAGGCAGGTAGGGTAGCAAACTCACACTCAAGCAAAGTGATGCCTTCATGGCCATCCATGTCCTCCATGGCCTGGTACACCTCACATTTTGTGAGTTGTGTGGCTTGAATGGCAGGGAGCAAAATGCACGCCAGGATCAAAGGAACAAAAGGCATCATTTTGGCGACTCCTGGATCTTGAAATGCAGACACTATTCAGCTTCACTCGCTTTTATTTGTGAAGAAAGCTACTAGACCCCTGGCACCAGGCCGGCTATCTAGGAAGATGATGAAGACAGAGTGCTTATGCCAAAAGAGAAAATCTGAGCCTGCCAGCTTCCTTCCATCATTCTGCCCTAACTTTCCTCCCCCTCTTCCTATATGTAGTCAATACTGAGTATTGTTCTCTGCCCATACAGTTCCACGCACGATCTCACTTCTCATTCAGCTTTGGAAACCTCTCATTTCTTTTAGGGCTGGTTCTAGGAAGCAGGATGTCCTTAAACTACTTTAGGAACAAAGGGGGCTTCAGAGACGATGCAAGCGAGGCAACTGGAAAACACAGAGTTCACGGCCAACCCCGTTCTTACTCCAAAACACATACAGAATGTGGAAAGGGGGCGTAGCATGTCCTAGGATCTAAGTTGGCACTTGTCTGGCCAACCTAGCCACGGGGCAACCTCCAGGAAGATCTTGGGAAAAAGGATGGAACCGGTGACAGAGAACATGAAAGTCAAATACAACCTGGACCCTGACTTTCTATGGAGGATGATAGATAATTTGAAGTTTGTATGAAAATATCTAGCTATCCTATGAGCCATCGCCAAGCTCCCCAACCCCATCACCACCCCCATAAGTAACTAGGTGCTACATTGGCATTAAGACATTGAGTCAATACAAGGCCAATTTCATAACATTGTTCTTGTTATTCATAGCCCCAGAGTGGGCCACAGACAGTTAGAAAAGGGTGGCCCAAGTCACAGAGGGTACTTCTGAGTCCTCGGTCAGCTATAAAGTCTGCCCTAAGCAAGTACGGCCAGGCACGGGTTCTGAGTGATTGGTGTAACTTTCTGGCATTGACTTCTACATTCACAGTATCCATAATCATTGCCCTCCTTCCTTAGACTGGGTTTACAGATTGGGAAATCTATAAACCTGATTTCTTCATTTCCTGAGGGTTCCATCCTAACCAAGCCATCTAACTTTGAAAACTCAAAGTCCCCCAATTTGTTATTATCTGTAAGTCTTCAGGGTCAAAGAAACTCACTCAGTTTAATCCCATCTCATCTACTCTGGGCAACCAGTGCATAACACAGCAAGAATTGAGCCAGGAGGTGGTGGTGCACACATCTGATCCCAGCACTCAGGAGGCAGAGGCAGGTGAATCTCTGAGTTCAAGGCCAACCTGGAATACATAGTGAGTTCCAGGACAGCCAGAGCTACACAGAGAAACCCTGTCTCAAAAAAAAAAAAAAAAAAAAAGGTGGTGGTGGGAAACCAAGATGACAGAAACTCCAGGATGGAGAGGGGCACATGCTCAGAAACACAGCAAACATGCTGCCAGAAGTTCTGGAAGGGTTCATGTCAAGAATGGGAATTCTGTCACTGAATAAGTGGCAAGGAGAATGAGAGTGAGGATGGGAGAGCCTTGAACCACACAGGAATAGAACGCCTGAAAAGAGACAGACCCGGTGAGGTCTTCCAAACAGTGTGTCTGCATACAATGCCTCCAGCCCTGGACTGTGGACTGAGTATCTATGGTGTGAAATGGTAGCCCAGAGTCTTAGGACCACAGGGGCTTTCTACACTCCCAGGCACTTCCACCTGCCTGTTATATGATTGCATCTCTACCCTTCCTGGTAAGCAAAAAAAAAAAAAAAAAGAAAAGAAACACAAGGTCCAGGAATCACAGCTAAGCCCAGAGGAGAAGTCAAGTGGGCCCCGGGCAAGAGGAACCATCATTTCCCTAGAAATGGTTGTAAAAGTGGGGCCACCTGAGAATGATAGCTCATGGGAGCGATTGCAAACATTTAAAGGAAGATGTCAGTTCCTGGAGGAGGAACAACAGACAATGATCACGGCACTGGAAGAGGAAGAAATGGAAAGACATAAACACTGCCAAAGAGGAAAGATCCTGCCCAAATCTCCTCAGTGGGGGTGGATGTAGCATGAATAATAAAAACCCAGAGACAGATATTGAGGTTCAAGCTGCAGATCAGAGAAGCAAAGCAGCCAGCCAGTAGCTTTTACCTTTACCAAGGCTGAAAAGGGAGGTCCTGCCTTCCCTGTGACTGGAAACTGACTGTCACACGAGCCCTTTGCTTCTTCCTTATATGCCTCCCTAGTGCCCGGATTAAATGTGTGAGCTCCGTTACTCTTTTAGACTGATTCATTCTCCCATAGCTCTGGGTGGCCTTGAACCCACAGAGATCCATCTGCCTCTGTCTCCTGAGTCCTGGGATTAAAGGTGTGTGCCACCACTGCCTAGCTTCTAGGGCTAACCAGTGTGGCTGGCTTTGCATCTTGATTTTCAGGCAAGCTTTATCAGACCATAAACAATATATCACCACAGGTGTGGGGATTGAGTGAGGATCCTTCACACAGAGACCGAGATCTGAATCAAACTGTGACTTTATCACACATTTTTCTGGATTTCTTCAAAGATATGCTAGAAATGCCTGCTCATTCTATCAGAAGTTGCTGTTTCTAAAACCAGAAGTCATCTTTGGTGGACTTCTGGAAACCAAGTCCAACTCCTACTTCTGCATGCTTTGCTAGTTGACACAATGGTTTGATAATAAATGGTACTGGATTAAGAGGCCAGGGTTGTCATTTGGAGTGAACACCTCATGACCAGGGTAAAAATTATCATTGCTTCTTACAGTTAATGTTGCCATTTTGTTTACTTCATTTCATAGTTCAGGAAAATTATAGCAGGTAAAAAATAAGTCAAAATCTTGGACTTGCCCCCTGGGGCTTTTGTTAGATGTTTGTTTTGGTTTTGAAGACAGGGTCTCATGTATCCCAGGCTACCCTGTAATTCTGTATGTAGCTCAGGCTGTCCTTGAACTCATGATTGAAGGGGCTCTGGCCAGCTCTAGCTTGAGTGTGGGGAGCACGGCTCTGCAGGCCTTGCCCTTCTCCCCCATTCCCTCTGCCTTGGTAAAAACCATTAGATTTCATTCCTAAAGCTAACCCCCAACATTAGATTTCATCCCTAAAGCTGCCCCCAACATTAGATTTCATCCCTAAAGCTGCCCCCAACATTAGATTTCATCCCTAAAGCTGCCCCCAACATTAGATTTCATTCCTAAAGCTAACCCCCAACATTAGATTTCATCCCTAAAGCTAACCCCCAACATTAGATTTCATCCCTAAAGCTGCCCCCAACATTAGATTTCATCCCTAAAGCTAACCCCCAACATTAGATTTCATTCCTAAAGCTAACCCCCAACATTAGATTTCATCCCTAAAGCTAACCCCCAACATTAGATTTCATTCCTAAAGCTGCCCCCAAGATCCATTCCCATATTTGACCACTTCCTCCTCCTGAGGCAGACTACCAAGGTCCAGCTATCAAAGTATTGAAGTCCAGCAATCAAAAGTCCCCTTTGGCCCACCTAACTAACAATCCTAACTTAGGGTTTCCCCCCTCCTTTATAAGCTGCCGTTTGCCTATGTGTCACAACTGTCTCTTTTCTATCTAGAAGCAGTCCTTTGTCCCCTGCAAGACAAGTGCCCTTGTCCCTTTCCCCTTCTTCCTCATGCCCTGTCTCCTTTACCACTGCTTGCTAGCCCGTTCTGACACAGCCCTCCCCTTTTCCTCTTCTTAAGACTGTAGGGCTGGAGAGATGGCTCAGCAGTTATTTGCACTGGCTGTTCTTCCTGAGGACCTGGGTTCAATTCCCAGTACCCACATGGCAACTCACAACTGTCTGTAACTCCAAGATGTAAAACCCTCACAGAGATATATATGCATACAAAATACCAATACAAATGAGATTAAAATAAATTACATTAAAAAAAAAAAAGAATGACACCTACAAGGTCATTTGCTGCTGTTTTTCTGCCTGAGTAAGAAAGTAGCCACCTTAACTTTTCTTCCATGCTTAATAAGGTATCTCTCTGTGAAAACAGGTGTTTGGGTGTGGTCTGTGCCTAATCTGGGGTCTGAAAGGGAGCCCCACTGTTTGGGAGTCCTCTCCTATGATACTCCTGCCTCTGCCTCCTGAGTAGTGGGATTACAGGTATATGCTACCATGCCAGCATTTAAAAGTTTATATTTTACAGCCAGGTGTTAGTGGTGCACACTTTAAATCCCAGCACTTGGTAGGCAGAGGCAGGAGGATCTGTGTGAGTTCAAGACCAGCCTGGTCTACAGGAGCTTCCAAAGCCACAGAAAAACCCTGTCTTGAGAAAACAAAGTTTATATTTTACATCAAACTTTTAATCCCAAAGCAAATATATTTCCCTTTGTTCATATTTTATTTTATATACTCTAGTAATTTTATAGTACTTTTTATATAGATTTGGCATTTTTAATAAGTTTATTCTTAAATGTGTGCCACTTTTGTATGTGTGTGATGTTTTGCCTGCGTGTATGCATGTACACCACTCGCAGGCCTAGTGGACGTGGAGGCCAGAAGAGGGTATCAGATCTTCTGGAACTGGAGTTACAGATAGTTGTGAGCTCCCGTGTGGGTCTGGGAATCAAATCCAGGTCTTCTGGAAGAGCCACCTCTCCAGACCTAGAGTGACTTTTTATTGTTAATAAGACTAAGATATTTCTCCTTTCCAGTCATTTAAAAGGTAATACAGAGAGCAAGAACTTTTTTTTTCTACAAATAAACATTCTACATGGCCATCTCAACCATGTAAAATACTGTAAATCTCACACTGTACTATAAATGTTGATGTTTGGATATTTCTATGTATATAATCAGATTATCACCAAAGATGATAGGCAAATGCTAATTTGAGTTTCACATGGAAAAAATACCAAAAAAAGGCTTAATTCATGCATTAAACATCTATCTATTCCTAGGAGGTAGTAGCAGACGCCTTTAATCTCAACGCTCAGGAGACAGAGACAGGTGGATCTCTAAGCCCAAGACCAGCCTGGTTTACAGAATGAGTTCCAAGATAGCCAGGAATGTTACACAGAGAAACCCTGTCTCA
Source organism: Cricetiscus sungorus (assembly GCA_030556225.1). Taxonomy (NCBI): domain Eukaryota; kingdom Metazoa; phylum Chordata; class Mammalia; order Rodentia; family Cricetidae; genus Cricetiscus; species Cricetiscus sungorus. The sequence continues at coordinate 4,942,475 of JANBXA010000031.1, read as the reverse complement.
AAAAAAAAAATAAAAAACTATAACAGCAAATGTTTTGGATGAGAATATACAACCATTGTCTTGAGCTGCTCAAATCTGAAGTTCGCATGTACATTATTACATTATTGTATTCAGCCAAGGAATTCCAAGCTGAGAAAGTGAAATATAGGAGAAGATCACTTAAATTTTCCTCTTTGGGCTCAGGATGGCCCTGTTAGTAAAGCAGAGATGGTGTAGAGTTGTAAGTACATGTCCTACTAGATCTGGTGTTGTTTTATTCTCTGTGCCTATGGTCTTAGCGAACAAATGACTGGTAGGTCATGAGCATTCCATAAATATTTATTGATTGATTAATGTTATGATGCATATTTATACAAAAACATGATTTAATGCTAAAAACAACATAGAAATCCTTAATTTATCCTTTAAACTCACACATAACACTTCAGAAATGTGCTAAAATGAAAACAAACTCTTAAGCCCTGTTTTTATCATTATTATCATAAACTCTAAGTCAGTAAACACTGGCAGTCTTTCCTACACAGAAAAGACCCTAGCCTGTGTCCCCCTCAGGCTCCACACATAATCTAAGACCTCCATATCTGTATTTTATTCTTAGAGAAAATATGCATTATTTCCTTCCTCGTCACCTTTTTCCCATCCAGAGCTCCATACACTGCCCTTCTGGCCAAACAAGGCACTTGTACAATGCTTCCAGGAAGAAACAAACTTCTATTGTTAGGAGAAGCCAGCCCTACTGGTTCCTCTTCCTGATAGACCCTCTGTCCTATGGCAGGGAGTCACTCTACAGCTTTGTTCCCAGCTGTCACTCACCTATGTATTATTGATTCTATGACTTTGAAGGTGCCTGACTTGGCTTTACCCTAACTTATCAAATTAAACAGAACAAGTTATCTTCAGGATTATATAGCCATTTTATCCACCCCTTCCCTGATAAAAGACCAAAGTTGGACCAGGTTTCTAACCCATGCCAGACTGTTAATCCAGCCTTTCCGGGCACAGTCATATTGATCCATCCCAGTATGCAAGAACAGATCACAACACACGTCATACTTCCTCTTAAGGCTGATTCCGAGAACTGATTAGTCAACAGATAAGTTAATGTTTCCTCTCCTGGGCATAAAGTATTTGATAAATGCTGGCTTTCATTATAGCTTTCGAATTTATTTACAGTGTGTGTGTGTGTGTGTGTGTGTGTGCGTGCCTCTGTTATGTGTCTGTGTGTGTGTGTGTATGCCTCTATGGGCATGTGTCCATTCTCTCCCTCCACCATATGGATTCTAGGGCATAATTCAGGTTGCCAAGCTTGGAGGCTCAGCCTTTACCTGCAGAGCCATCTCACTGGCCTTACCATCCTGTTTTGCCAGTCTTTCCTGAGCTCAGACACAGCTGGTTACTGCATTCGAGTGAAGCCAAAGTACAGTCCCTTGAGAGCTAAAACATTCCCTAGAACCAGAGCACAGAAGCAGCTGCTCCAGCTGGCATCAAGCTCCAAGGAGGAGCATCTCCGACCTTCACACAGCAGGGATGCCACCCCACTCTATAAAGGGCAGTAGTGTCTGCAATAGTGCATACAGGACAGGGACCTGGGTCTTCTGTGAGTGCTCCAGGGCTGGGGCAGGTTGTGACATGGAGGCTTCATGAGAGAGAAGCAGGAAGCCCACAGAGTTATCTGCTGGCAGAAGAGTTGAGTCCTGGGGTAAAGACAACCAGAAGAGTATCCGTTGACTCCAGCCTGAAGAACAGGTCAGTCCACCCCAGCACTGAATAACTAGAGTTCATCTTGGCCAACAAACGCTCTCTATTCAGAGCAACCCAACTCTGACCCAACCTAAACAGATGGAGAAGGGAGCATGCCAGATGCCTTCAGCTTCCTTCATTTTCCTATGAGAATCCAGTGCATGAGCATATCTTTGCCAACAAACTTTGGAGACCAGAGATGGAAACTTTGTTCCCTCCACTCTGGTCCTGTGCCCTGAGTGTCACCTTATTTCCATAATCGAAAGTAATTCTGTAAACAGCAGTGGTTGTTTCCTGAACTGGCAGGTAGCACTGTACCCCAAGTCTTGTTCTACCATGAGTGTGTGTAGACTTAACTCTATTCCCTGTCTTAATGGGAGCCCCTTGATCAGCTCAGGGCAGCTTTCGTATTCTCCCATTTCTACATCCTTCATGTAGTCTCCACATTCAACAGCCATCACGTCCTTAATCATGATAATTAGCAAGCAGATCCTAACCACTGTTTTTAAAGACTTCTTTTAATGTTTAACTCTATGTGTGTGTGTGCGTGTGTGTGTGTGTGTGTGTGTGTATGTGAGAAAGTGTGGATGTGTATACATATGTTATGTGTTCATATATGTGTATGTGTGTGTATGTATGTGTGCATATGTATGCATGTGTGAATGTATATTGTGAATATGCATGTGTGTGTGTGTGTGTGTGTTTGTGTGTGTGTGTGTATACATACCAAAAGCATTGGATCCCTTGCAGCTGGAGTTACAGGCAGTTGTGAGTCACCCTGACTCTAACTCTGCAAGAGTAATTATACTTTCAACTGCTGAGCCATCATCTCTCCAGCCCAAAATCCTAATTACTTTACGAAAATGTTCCCACATCAGTTCTTATCTTTCTTATACTTGTTCAAACGCATTGCTAAGGCTTATATGTAGATTTTTAAATATGCTCCTGTTCATTTTAATGTTCCATGTTTCAAATTGCAAGATTTCTTTGAGTGATCGTTCTGTTGCCCATAATGTTGGTTCCCCTTTTGTTGCATGTTATCTGAACATTTATGAATCATGCATAGTTATCACATCTCCTAAAGTCATTGATGAACCATGGAGAGGATGCAAGGTCTACACCTCCCCCATTTACATGAAGCTTTACAGAAATGAATATTTCCTTTTCTACAGCTTTCTACTGATCTATTTCATTACTAATTGTCTCAGCAAAGGGCAATATGTAAGGCTCCTACAGTCAGCATTACAAACCTCTCAGTGATGTTGTATGAGGCAACTAATCTATAAAATATGTATTTAAGAACTTCACCAGGCGCGCTGGACAGGGTAACACATGCCTTTAACCTCAGCACTCGGGCAGTAAAAGCAGGTAGATTTCTGTGAGTTCCAGGCAGCCTGGTCTACAGAGCTAGTTCCAGGACAGGCTCCAAAGCTACACAGAAAACCCTGCCTTGAAAAACTCACCAAGGGCCAAGAGCAAATTCACAAAAAGGCATAGTGACTATATCTAAAACATAGTTGAGGGTATAGACTTGAGAAGTTGAGATCAGTTTTACTGCTCACTGCAACTCTCACTATCAGTGTCCCATCTCAGTCTCGGTGCAACCCCGTGCATGGATCCTTTGGAAGCCATTACCACACAGAAGGTCAAATGTGTGCAAATGCATCAGAAAGTTCTCAGCTTGTCCTGCTCTTCAGCACTAGGAGACTGGATGTGTGCCTGCACCATGTAAGCCAACAGCGCAAAAGTTAGGACCAAGGCAGATGCACAAAAGCCATGCACTCTTGCTGCCTTCTGTAGATATCAAGTGTTCTATTTTTAATTTCAAAACTTTTACTTCAGAGTCAAGTTGGGTTTTCTAGTCCCCCCTCATATTTCTCTCCTTCACATGCACACACATTCACTTTGATTTTGTCTCAATTCTAAATGTTAGTTCCATCTCTAAAGTTGAGTGGCAGAATTCCAATATTACCTGAGCTATGGGAAGGCCTAGAGATTCCTCTGTCCTTTAGTTCCCATTTAAGTGCCTTTTTCTGCCAGGCAAGGCAGCTCATGTCTGACATCCCAGCATTTGAGAAGCTAAAACAAAAGAACACCTAGAAATCTAATGCCAGGCGGAACCTCAGTGTCAATTCCCGGCCAGCCCCAGCTACAATGCGATACTTTGTCTCAAAAGACTATCTTCTCTCCATTCCAAGAACTAATTGTCACAGACTAAGAATCTTTCTTGGCTAAATCACTTGTTCATTACTTCTTCCTTCCATGGGTACCCATGGCCCCTGTATTTAGTGTTAGAGAGCTCCCCAATAAGAGAATAAACCTACCCTAGGGTAGAAATTCCTAAAGAACTCATAGTTAGGTGAGATAAATGTTGGCATTTCACCAGCATGTGGAATATAAAGTAGAGGAGTAAAGAAAAGCAAGGACAAAGTTTGTGACCAGCCCTGTCCAGCATTACTAAATATTTGTCCAGGAAAATGAGTAACTTTCCAGAGGAGTAGGTTCTAGACTAACTCAGACCTACAAGGAATCACATAGGGTAAACCAGATAATTTGTCTGGTTTCCCAAGCCTGCTGTTGGGAGGGTGCATGGCAGGGGGTGCATGCATGCCTTCGTGTGTGCATGTGTGTGTGTGCATGTACATGTAGATGTGTGTGTGTGTGTGTGCATGTGCGTGCACGTGTGGGTATACATGTGCACACATATGTGGAAGTTGGGGACATATGTTGAGGATCTTCTTCAATCACTTTGCACCTTTGGGGGCGGGAAAGGTCCCTCCTTGATCCTAGAAGTTGATTTGGCTAGCATGGCTGGCCAGCAAGTCCCAGGGATCCTCTTATTTCTCCCACCCCACAGGGATTACAGGTGTGCAATGATGCATGCGTCTTTCATGTAGATGCTGGGGGTCAAACTCAGAACAGCATGATGACTGGGCTGCCTCCTCGTCCCACCAAGTCTGGGCTTCTTACAAAGAGAAATAGTCTGAAATGGATTGCTGCCCTAGGGATATGCATGATTTCAGGATAAGGTCATCTCTACCATGCATGACTTCAGGATAAGGCCATCTCTACCATGCATGACTTCAGGATAAGGCCATCTCTACCATGGCAGCACTCCCATCCTTCCAGAAAAAGTTCACCCAGTGTGCCTTTCCTATTGGTACTCAGCCAATATCACTAGATGCACAGTTTGCCGCTATGATGCTCTCTCGTGTCTCTGTGTCTGTTCCCCAATAAAAAGTTTAGAGAAAAGCACTATGGAACAGTATTTTATGCAGGAGATTTGAGCAAATGGGCACAAACCACAATCCCATCGTAGTGATCTTAAGTAACTGATGTAAACTCATTGGTTATTGATTTTCTTAAATTAGCAGGAGACAATAAAGCCTGTCTCCAACACTTGCTACGATGTGTAAACATTAAGCCAAGCAGAAAGTGTGGCCATAATGGGATATTGTTTACTATACTTCCTCCCTTCTGAGAAATCTCTCTCCCTCAGATCTCCATGAGGAAGTCACATGGGGACAGTGAGAACCAGACCTCCTGGCTGATCCTAGTGGGCTTTGGCGAGCTGAAACTCCTGGGCTTCCTTCCTTTCACTGTCTTTCTAGCCATCTATGTGGTAACAGTTGGTGGCAATATCCTCATCGTGCTTGCCGTGGCCTCCAGTAGAACCCTCCACACGCCCATGTACCTCTTCCTCTGCCACTTTTCCCTGCTAGAGATTGGCTATACCTCCAACATCATGCCTCGGATGTTACAGAGCCTCCTGGAAGGAGAGGACATCATCTCACTGGGCAGCTGCCTCGTCCAGTTCTATGTGTTTGCCTCACTGGCTGCAGCGGAGTGCCTCATGCTCGCTGCCATGTCCTATGACCGTTACTTAGCCATCTGCCATCCCCTTCATTACCCTGCTCTCATGAGCACCTGGTCCTGCAGCTGCCTGGCCACCAGTGCTTGGCTCAGTGGCTTCTTCTTCTCTGCCTTCACTCTGGCCTTCACAGCCCCTCTGTCCCTGTGTCCAGGCGGCAGGGTGATTGACCACTACTTCTGTGACTTCGCCCCAGTTGTGGGGCTGTTCTGTGGGGAGGTGTGGATCATGTGGGGAGCTGGCGTCAGCATCTCAAGCTGCCTTACACTGGTCCCCTTCTTGCTGATCGTCACATCCTACGTCTTCATCCTGAGGACTGTGCTGAGAATCCCTTCAGACCATGGCAGACAGAAAGCCTTCTCCACCTGCTCCTCGCACCTCAGTGTGGTTGGAGTGTTTTACGGCACCCTCATTGTGGTCTATGTGGCCCCGACAGACCACATGCCTGCCTTGCTGCGGAAGGCCTTTTCCATCCTCTACACCGTGCTCACTCCCATGGTCAACCCTATCATCTACAGTCTCAAGAATCAAGAGGTAAAACTGACTCTGCACAGGCTCTGGAGGCAGCTCATCTGAGGACATCCCCCACGGGGTGTGCGGGGCAGCTATTGACTTCTTCCTCAATTTAAGCTTAGCCCATTCCAAAGAGTCAAGCAGAGAAGGCCATTGTATTGAAAAGATGGAGACAGGCCAGGTGGTGATGGCCTATGCCTTTAATTTCAGCACTCAGGAGGCAGAGACAGGTAGATCTCTGTGAGTTCAAGGCCAGTCTGGTCTACAGAGTGAGTTCTAGGACAGCCAGAACTACACAGAGAACCCGTCTCAAAAAAAAAAAAAAAAAAAAAAAAAACCATATAGAAAAAAGAAAAGATGGAGACAGTGAGATGGAAATCAAATAACGAACAAAATGAGGCAACTTTAATTTTCCATTGTGGTTGGGTAGAGATGAAAATCGCATGTCCCAAACAGGGGCCTAAGTGCTACAGGTGTTTCATAAACATTCATTTTGAATGAATTAATACTGAAAAGAATGCAAGAAGGAACTGAGCAGTAATGCCAGATGAAGAATATTGACAGATTCTTTTGTTTAATTATTTTGTTTCGTGTGTTGGTGTTTTGCCTGCATGTATGTCTGTGCACCAAGTGTATGCCTTTCGCCTGGCACCATGGAGGACAGAAGAGGGTGTCAGATTTCTGGGAACTTGATTTATAGACAGTGTGGGCTGCCATTGTGAGATCAAAACAGGAACAGGAACAAGAACAATACACCTTCTAAGTTAATGGGAGGCCAAAACAGGAAAAATAGACCTTGCAGGTTAAGAGCTCTGTTTGTAGTTAAAACAGCTAAGGGTAAGTTCCAGTTTGTCCTTTCTTTGCTTGACCCAACTGCACCATACATGCTTGATCACATGTGGGCAGGAGGTACATGGGCAGGAAATATGTCATGATGTATGCTTTCCCCTAATTGAATGTAGGCGGGAGGTAGGCAGGCAGGAAGTACGTCAGGATATATGCTTGTGCATGATTGGACATGATGGCAAATACAGTGACCTTATAGGTTTGCCTTTAAAAGTCTCAGCAAAATGTGACTCATTGCCATTTCCTGGGAACCCTGAAATGGACCTGGTCAGAGCCCATCATCCTGGCCAGTATTTAATTAAAACCTGCTTCAAATTTGACTCAGAAAAAAAAAAAATGTGGGAGGGGTCTTTCTCTCAAGATTCTCATGGTTAACACCTTGTAGGCTCTGAGAACTGATCTCAGATTCTCTGGAACAGCAAGCAGCCAGCTCTCTTCCTGACCAGTGAGCCATCTCTCCAACCTCTACTTTCCCATTCTTAATCCAAGGCTGCCAAGTCTAAAGTTGGAAACAAAGGAAAAAGGGGTTAGAGAAATGGTTGAAACAGAATTAAGATAAGATTCCTGTAATGCTTCAAATGCTATCACAAAAATGAAGAAGAAAACTCTTAGCCTTAAAGTCCATAGGGGTACTAGCCAGAGGGGCTGCATACAAACAGAGGTTTGCCTTGGAAAACAAAGGTCAGTTAAGGGAGAGTCAAAAGCTCAAACAACTCAAGTCTGGAGCCCAGGAGACCAATTAGGCCACTGCTCTATGAGTTCCAATTAGTTACTATCGTTGATGTTGGAACAATAAATAGTAACAGACAGAAAGGAGGCAATTAAATGAGAAAGGAAGAAGAAATTAAACCCAGAGAACTAAGTCTCTCTGCCTCTCTCAAAGACTCTTTGAAGACTTTAAAAAAGGCAAAAGCTAAGAGTAGTGACCTGTGTCCTTAGCCCCAGGGGTTCAGAATAGACGGTATAACAAAATAAAATTCTATTTCTTTCTTTAAAAAATTTCTGCACATAGCTTTAATTCCAGCACTTAGGAGGCAAAAACTGGTAGATCTGAGCTCAAAGCCAGGCTGGTCTACAGAGTGAGTTCCAGGACAGCCAAGGCTATACAGAGAAACCCTGTCTCATTAAGAAAACAAAAAATAAGACAGATGGTCTACAGAGTGAGTTCCAAGACATAGTGAGACCCTGTCTCAAAAAAAGGTAAAATCCTCTGTTGCACGTGAGTGTCTAGAGAGAGGATCAGAACAGTGTACAAGGAGCAGAGCAAGCTCATGGGACAAAGAGCACAATGTCTTCCTCAGGTGCACCCATGGCACTCTGCTAAGGACTGTTTCTACCCCGTGGAACTGCCATTGAGAGGGTCCAGGAGTCCCAGGGGACATAGACTTCAACAGCCCAGAAGGCTGGTCCCAGGACTTGAACAAAGTACATGGCTGCCTTCAGACACATAAATTAAGAAACATAACTAAAAAGATTTATCACAAGGACATCTGCTCACTCTGCATGCTGAGTTCCTGCTTCTAGGTACAACACACAAATAGCTGTGACCAAAACACTGTAAAATGAGAAAATTTAAAAGACACACCAAATGGCTCAAAAGATAGATAAAGATGAGCCGCCGTGGAAGAGAAAGTTAATAAACCATGGGCAGACTGGAGCTTCAGCCTGCTGGGTTCTAAGTTTAAGTTAAAGTGGCCATGAGCTCAGCGCCTCCAGTTAACAGACACTAAAGCCACCCACTTCCAGCAAGGAGCTGCAGTGGTAAGCTGAGAGTGAGGCCATTTAAAAGCTGCTGTGCGACACACTGTGACAGCAGTGGAGGGAGGCACCGTGTCACACAGCTTCAGGGTCACTCCTCCAGGACCTGACCCACTCTTCTATGTCCTCAACTGGCTCTGAAGGAGTCTCTGTCTCATCACAGCCACAATCCTAAACTGCTAGTGTATGGCCCCGTTAGGGGCCTCCAGCAAGACAGAAAGAGGCCACCACACAAGTGTCAGACAAAAAGATGCTGGGACAGAAGAGGAAAGGGGGAAGGAAGGAAAATAGAGTAGGAAAAGAAGGAAATCTGGAAGCTGGGGGAAGGAGGGGATAAGGGAGTGAAGAGAGAGAGGGGAGATCTAAACAAAAACCTGTGATCCAACATATGGGAAGTGCGTGAAAATGAATCTTCTTCTAAAGTAGCAAGTAGTTCAGCAGTTAGCACTTGCCTGATAGGCACAGGTCAGAATTTAACCTTCAGCATGGGAGGGAGCCAAGCAAACTATAGGAAGTAGCTGAGGCAGGTGTGGCATGATGTGCCTGTTATCCCAGCACTTGAGATGCAAAAGCAGGACTGTCAAAAGCCAGCCATCTGCACAGAAAACCCAAGGGCAACCAGGGCTATACAGAAAGGCTTTGCCTTTTAAAACAGAACAGGTGACTGGAGAGGTGGCTCAGCAGTTAAGAGAATTGGTTGCTCTTCCAGAAGACTTGGGTTCAATTCCCAGCACCCATATGGCAGCTAGCAAATAACTGTTAACGCCAGTTCCAGGAGATCCACTGCCCTCTTCTGGCCTTCTCTGGCACTGCACATGAAGTCTTTTTGAACATCCATACACGTGAAGTCTTTTTAAAATGACAAACGATTTTAAAGGAAGAGAGATAGAAAGGAAAGAAATAGGAAAGAGAGGAAAAGAGAAAAAGGAAAGGAGAGCGAAAGGAAGGAAAGGAGGAAGAGAGAGAGAGAGAGAGAGAGAGAGAGAGAGAGAGAGAGAGAGAGAGAGAGAGAGAGAGAGCGCTAATTAACTTTCAGGCCTGGTGAAATGGCTCCAAGTGTGAAAACACTTGCTGCTCTTGCAGAGGACCTGGATTTGATTTCAAACAACCACATCGGGTGGTCCACAACTGCCTGTAACTCCAGTTCCAGGAGATAATGCCCTGTTCTGGCCTCTGAAGGCACTACAGTTGTAGTTACCTGTGCAAGACCTACAAGGTCAAGTGGAAATTCCTGCACAGGTCAGGTAGGGGCCCTAGAAGCCCCACCCTAGATGAAGAGGCACGACAGTTAATTCCTCTAAGTGGGAGTCATTTGGGCTCGGTGGTGTGGCTGTTGGTAGGTTGCCCATGCTCAGTGGACCATCCTTTTCTATGTGCACTCGTCAGCACTAACTGGACTCAGTGAGTAATGCAAATGTTGTTTTAAGTAGAGGGCAAGAAGTTGGACAGGACCTGCTGGGTAGAATCCAGGGGAGTGGGAGGGAGGGTGGAGAGTAGATAGCATCAAAATACATTGTATACATCTGTGAAAGTCTCAAAGAATGGATAAAATATTATTTAAAAATACATTTTAAAAAGTGTATTCTGAACTAATTTAATCCATGAAAGAAGTATAGTATATAAGTGGAGGGTAGAAAAATAAGTAGCTGGGTAACTAGACTGTTCCCTGAGTAAATATAAACAGATGCCCGGTAGTTACCTTTCACTACACCAGCCCCCCCAGCACAAGATGCCCCTCCCCGCGCAGAGGCCTCTGAGCGCCTCAGCACACACTGCAGCTGCAGGGCATCCCAGAGGCAAATGTGTTTAAGAAATGAACCCAGGGCTCAAAACAGCTCATTTTTAGCTTCTAAGCCCTTGGCCATTTTATAGTGTCGCTGCTCATGGTCAAGAATGAAAGAAAGAAGCCAGCAAGATGGCTCGGGGGTAAAAGTCACCTCCCTCCAAGGCTGGACACCCGAGTTTCATTGATCCTCAGAGCCCATGTAGTGAAGGGGAGGGTCTATCCTCACAGGTTCTTCTTTGACCTCCCCAGATCTACCATGGCGCGTGCACACACACACACACACACACACACACACACACACACACACACATACACACACACACGGGCATACACACGCACGTGCACGCACATGTATGCGCACACACACATGCACACATGCACACACACGCATATGCACATACACACATGCACACATAAGCAATACACACAAGCACACACACCACAAACCACATACACACACCATACACCATACCAACACACAATACACACACACACAAATACACACCATACCCACTGGCACACATACAAACACATGCACACCCCATACACAACACTCACACACACAGACACACACACACCATACACACTGACACACATAAATCACACAGACAACAACACACATATAGACTCTCTCACACACACCATACACACTGACATACATAATATCACACAGACAACAACACATATATAGACTCTCTCACACACACCATGCACACTGACACACACACACACACACACACACACACACACACACACACCGCACAGTGTTAAAAAAGAAAGATGGAGAGGAGAAGGAAGAAAGACAATGAATCCCAGGCGTTATTAGTGAATAACTAACGTGGAAATCCAACGTGTAGAGAATAAGGAAACAGTGGCGGTGAGAGGTGAGGTGAAGGGGACTGAGCAGGAGCACACTGGAGACAAGGAGTGAGCCCTGGGCTGTCTGGAGCAGAGCTTCTTAGATTGTTTTCTTCTTCTGGTTCCTTTTCACTCCAAGCATTCTCATACAACCTGATATACAGGTGTGTAAAATAGGACTTTAAAGGGCCAGCAAGATGGCCCAGCTTGTAAAAGGAGCTTGCTGCCAAACCTGATGACCTGAGTTCAACCCTCAGGACCCACATGGTGGAAGGAGAGAATTGACTCTTCCAAGTTGTCCTCTGACCTCCACACACACTTCATGCTGTGCACATCTGCATTCATAGACACAAAAATAAACAAATGTAAACTGTTTTCAAATCAAATACAGGTAATAAGTCATGAAATTTTTTAAATTTGTGTTACATTTTTGTTTACTTATTGTGTGTGTACATCTGTATGTGCATGCCCATGACTGTAACGAGAATGTTTTCCCTTCCCTCACCGTCCTTGAACAGGTGGTTGCCTTGCCTAACCAGGCAGATGCACCACAGCTTGTGAGATATTTGTGTCTGCCCTACAACTCCTGTTATCTCCATCACGGCCCTGAGACCACTGCTCATCTTCTGCCCATTCCCTCAGATTGCATTTGCACAGAGTCCTGCAGCACCAGCCCCAAATAACACGCAGAGACTCTGTATTTGATATAATTCTGTTGGCCAGTACTAGTTTCTTACGGGCTAGCTCTGTCTTAACTATTAACCCATTCCTATTAATCTAAGTACTTCCACGTGGGCTCATCTTACAGGAGAGAGACAGCTGGCCTTCTGCTCTCTCCAGTCTCTCCATGTTGACTCCTCCTAACTACTTCCTCTTTCCTCCTTGTCTCCTAGCCCTGCCTCTCTTTCTTTCCTATTGGCCAACAGTGATTTATTCACTAACCAGTATGAGAAACATATTTACAGAATAACATCTCCCATCACACCACCATACTTAAATGAAAGTCAGAGGAAAACTTCCAGAAGTTGGTTCTCTCCATTGGGTCCCAGGGATCAAACTCAAATCTTTTAAGTTTGGTGGCAAGTGCTTTTTATCTAATGAACTGTCTCACTGGCCCAAGAAACTTGTTTTAAAACAATTATTTGATATAAATATAATTTTACTATTTATTTAAGATTAAAGCAATTTTTATATTAATGCAATGTATGTGATCATTTCTACATGAAGAACTGTATCTTGGGCTGGGGATAAGGCCATCATAAAAGGGCACACACAAGGACCTGAGCTCAGATGCCCAGCACTCAAGCCAATCTTGCCAAATCACCAAGCTCTAGCCAACATCAATGAGAGACTGTCTCCAAAACTATGGTGGAGAGCAAAAGAGGAAGCCATATTGACAGCCCCAGCTTACACACACATGCACACACATACACATACACATGTACATGCACCTGAACATAAACACATGAACACACATTCACACGTGTATACATATACCTGAACACACATATACACACATGTACATGCACCTGAACACACACATGCACATACACATACATGTACCTGAACACCCACACATGTTCATGCACCTGAACACACATGCACACACATCCACCACACACAAAAGAATTAAATCCCAGCTAAGTATATGATACTTCAGGGCATTACAGCATCTTCAACTCTGCAGAGCTGGTCTGGTCAGTATTTTGATTTTGTAACCATCAGTGATAAGAATATCACTTTACATAAATAAGCATGCAGCACACATGCTGCATGAAGGAGTTCAGGCTCATTTCAGAAGTTATAGAAAGTTCTGTCCTATCTGAAGCCAAAATCCATTTCAAAAAGCACTTTTTAAAGAGCAAACATTTTATCGGGTTAGTGATGGCATATACATTTAATCCCAGCACCCAGGAGGCAGAGGCAGATGGACCTCTGAGTTCAAGGCCAGCCTGGTCTACAGTGAGAGTTTCAGGACAGCCAAGCTACACAGAGGAAACCCTGTGTCTTAGGGTTTCTATTGCTATGAAGAGACACCATGACCATGGCAACTCTTATGAAGGGAACCATTTAATTGGGATGGCTTGCATTTTCATAGATGTAGTACATTATCATCATGGTAGGACATGGTGGCATGCAGGCAGACATGGTGCTGGAGAAGGACTTAAGAGTCCTACATCTTATCTTGACCCACAGACAACAGGAAGTGGTCTGTCTCACTGGGTACAGCTTGAGCAAAGGAGACCTCAAAGTCCATCCCCATAATGACACACTTCCTCCAACAAGGCCACACTCCCTAATAGTGCCATCCCTTTCAACCCACTATACCCTGTCTAAAAAAAAAAACAAAACTTCTCTCTGAACTAATCTTTTACTACTCCATTTTTATACAGTGTTATAGTTACTGCTGAATTTAAACAATATATATCTGAGCTTCGAGCAGCACATTTTTCTGCCTTTTGAGAGGCAGAAGAGAGGCCAGGATATAGACACCTCAGATTTCATAATTATATGAACAAAAAAAAAACCTTACAATTAATCTCTTTGCTTTATTGTTTATATCATCTTTTTTTGGCTCTGTCTCCCTGGAGAGCTCTACCCAATACAAAAATGGTTCTTTTTGTTGTTTTGTTTTCTTTTGTTGGTCTCTCATTTGCTTGTGTTATTTGACTTTGAGACAGAGTCTCACATGTATTTCTATGAGTTTATTTGGCTTACACTTGCACATTCATAGTCCATCATTGAAGGAAATCAGGACAAGAACTTAAACAGAGTAGGAACCTGGAGGCAGGAACAGAGGCTGTAAATGGAGTTCCTAATTGGTCTAGATAATAAAAAGCTGGAGCCAGATATAGAGGATCAGAGAGAAGGAGCAAGCCTCCTTACCTCCTTAATGTCTCAACAGACAAAAGAATGATTTCCTGTTTCTCCCTGCTTATATCCTGTTTCTGACCAGCTACCTACCTGCTTGTCTATCTGTACAGACTTACGGACCTCTACGGTTAGCTAGTGACTCCTAGACAGGCTTTATTTGTACAAGCAAGATATCACCACATATCCCCCTTTTTTGTCTAAAACTTTTTTAAAATGTCATAACTAATATAAGAAAAACTATATACAATAAGTGCAATAACTATATACAATATATTTATGGCAATAAGTACATTAACAATGCCTAGTTCATAAGTACATGACAAATTTTCAGAAAATACTCCATTATCTATTCTTTCTTGATGAGTCCCAAGACTTGTACCTAATTTACTTTCTATTCTAATTTGCATTATCAAATTATCTTTTAATGTCTTTTAAACCTATTACTCCTAATACATCTATAGTGAGTTGCTTTACTGACTCTGGTAAACAGGGAAAGCTATAACTATACCATTTAGTCTTTAAGCCCCTCAGAGACCCAAGAAGTAAATAATGTTGACTTAGTAAACAGAAAGTGTGAGTAAGTAACTTCCAAAAAAATGTGAGAAATGACAGAAACAGCTGGCTGCTGGACAGTTACCCAAGATTTCTCTGCACCAGGATAATCTGAAGGACTGAACCGCCTTGTCTTGGCAAGGTTTGTAGTCACTCTTTTTAGTGTCCTGTTTGTCCAATTTGCACAGCATACTGTCAGCAGTTGAGGCAAAGAAACTTTCTTGACAAGTGGCTTACCTTTACCACAAAGAACCTAAACTCCATGTGGAGTTTCTTCAATGCCCATCATCTTCTCTGGCATAGATTGGTGCTGCCAGGAGCAAACATGTTTCATTGCATAAAAAAAGAACCTATGTTATTAAAACTTGCTAAGTGCCATATTCTGCAGATCTCTGAAGTGTTTGAAGATGGCCTGTCTTTTTAACATATCAGTTTGACCTTGTAAACATACCTAAAGTGACTACAAGTTCGATTGTTACAGTTGATGAATTACTAAATTACATTTTCTTATTGTCCTACATTGGTAATAATAACTTTCAAGAGCCAGAAATATATATTACATTACTAAATGAGCTGTATACATACAATACCTTGAATATTAGAAATGTATGTACAGTGTTTTTCAGCAAAATTAATCTCAAATTTGTATCAATATACAACATTTGTATACAATATACAGTAGTCCAAGCCACACTGTTTCTCCAGACTTGCAGGAAATACAGGTGCCCTGCAGGGACTCTGTTCAGCTTCCTGGAATTTTCTAAGTGTAAAGAGAGATAGCTGGAAATGTGAAGACATAGCCAAGAAGATAAAGCCCATTATAAGGCAGGAATGAAAACCAGTTCAAGCCAGAACTGGGGAGGCCAAGGCAAGAGGACAGATGTGAGTTCAATGACCGCCCAGGCCATGTAACAAGCACCAGCAGGGTTCTATAGCAAGTTCACACAGCGGAGGTTCTCACCTTTCCTGATGCTGTGACCCTTTATAAAGTCGCTCATGTTATGGTGACCCTAACCACAAAATTGCCTTTGTTGTTACTTCGTAACTGTAACTTTACTACTATTATGAATTATAATTGATATGCAGATGGTCTTAGGCAACTCCCGTGAAAGGGTCATTCCACCCCCAAAAGGGGTCAAGACCCACAAGCTGAGAACCACTGAGCTACAGACTCAACACACCCAAAGGAGCTTATAATGGTTAATTTTGTTGTTTTATTTTTTTAATTTTATGAATATAGGTGTTTCACCTGCATACATGGTACATTTCATCTACATACATGTCTATGAACCATGTGCATGCCTGGTACTTTCAGAGATCAGAAGAGGACACTGGACCCCCCCAAGAACTGAACTTACAGTTGTAAGTTGCCATGAGGGGGCTGGGAACTGAACCTCTGGAAAAGCAGCTAAGTGCTATTAACCGCTGAGCCATCTCTCCAGTCCTGTGATGTTCAATCTTAATTATCAACTTGATCAGCTTGAGGGAAAAAAAAACCCTAAGAGACCAGTACAGTGTATCTTTCGGGGTGTCACTTGAGGACATTTCCAGAGATGATTAGGTCAGGAAGGTTCTGACCAAATGATGGAGTCGTGGAGTAACGACATAACTGGAAGATGGTCAAAGGAAGGAGATGGAACCGACTTTAAGACGTTAGGTCCCTGGGGTTGTGTCCTTGGCGCTGTATCTTGCCCTGGATCCTTCTTATATTCCCTTTCTTCTGGTTCCTGGCCACCATGATGTGCTGTGATGAGCCAATGATGACTCTTAAGACTTCGAATGAGTAACATAAATCCTTCCCTTCTTAGCTGTTTTGCCACAGATAATTACAAGTAACTAATACAGGCTCCTTCGGCCATTCCTTTGCCTTATTTTGACTACTGATCCAGAATCAAGGGAGATCAGCCCAACCTACCCTTCCAGCTGTATTCCAAAGGTAATCAGGCAGGGACGGGCAGGGACAGGGGGAGGACACTGGGGGGGGGGGGAGGGAGGAGACGGGGTGGGGGGGGAGGATTTGGAAGAACACTGCTGCAGAGGACAAATAGTTGTGTCAGCAGAAGGCTGATAAACGCAGGGAAAACAAAGAAAACAGATTGCTATACAAAGAGCTGAAGGGAGGCCAGAGGCAGCTTAACAAGGGCACTATCTAAGCTGGTAAAGGAAAAAATAACTAACAAGGAGAATGAGAGATCCAAGAAGAATGAAAAGGAAGATAATAATGAAGAAAGATGATTCTGGCCAGGCAGTGGCACATACCTTTAACCCCAGCACTCAGGAGGCAGAGGTAGGCAGATCTTTGTGGGTGTGAGGCTATCCTGGTCTACAGAACAAGTTCCAGGACAGCCATGGATACATAGAAAAACACTGTCTCAAAAAAACAAAATAAAAATAAAAACAAAAACAAAAAGGATTCTGATATAGTTTTTCTTTGTCTATAAAACACTTAGCCCTTAGGCTGGAGAGATGGCTCAGAGGTTAAGAGCACTGACTGCTCTTCCAGAGGTCCTGAGTTCCATTCCCAGCTCCCACATGGTGCCTCACAATGAGATCTGATGCTGTAGACATAACCGAAGACAGAGCACTCAAATACATAATAAATAAATCTTTAAAAAGCAAAGAACCTTTAACCCACTTGTGCAAACCCTTTTTTGTCTGTTTGGAGACAGGGTCTCTCTATATGTAGCTCTGGCTGTCTTCAAACTATGTAGACCAGGCTTACTTTGAACTCCCAGGGATCCACCAGTTCCTACATTTTGAGTGCTGGAATTAAAGATGTGTGTACCACATTCAGCTTGTAAGCTTTTTGTTTGTTTTTTAAGACAGGGTTTCTCTATGCAGCCCTGGCTGTCCTGGAACTCACTCTGTAGACCAGGCTGGCCTCAAACCTATAGATCCACCTACCTCCCCCTCCCATGTGCTGGGATTAAAGGATCAAGCTTTGTTGTTGTTGTCGTTGTTAAGGCTTATTTTTATGTGTTACGTTTTGCCTGTATATACACTTGTGTACCCTCTGCATGCCTAGTGCCCTCAGAGACTAGAAGAGGGTATTGGATGCCCTGGAACTGGAATTACAGTGTGAGATGCCATTTGGGTGCTGGAAACCAAACCTGGGTCCTCTAGAGCAACCTGTGCTCTTCACTGCTGGGCCAGCTCTCTAGTCCCAACTTATTTTAAAAGAAAAAAAAAAAAAAAAAAAAAAAAATGAAGCCAGTACTAGAGTCTACATAGGGAGTTCCCTGTTAAACAAGGCTACATGATGAGACCCTGTTGAAAAAAAGGAAAGGAGAGAGGTAGGGTGGAAGGGAGGGAGAAAAGAATTCCTAACACTGTAGCATTTGTGTATTTTGTGAATGGAGCTTAGGCAGGGCTGCTCTGGTGACATTGCAGAGCTACTAGCCTTGCTAATACACAGAGCATTATTAAAGCTAATTCTTGCATGTACAATGGGAACGATCAGCATGTGGGGGACAGCACTTTTCTCACCTTCAGTTTCTTAGTAATTAATTCAGTAGCACTCTACAATTGAAAGCCTTGAAGCTGCTCTGTAGACACTCTGCGTGCTTCTAAACGTAATTTGTATCACAATGAAACAGGCTTTGGAAAAGAAGGGATGAACCAGGCAGTGGTGGAGCAGCACTCTGAGACAGCGACAGGTAGATGGAGTTCAAGGTCAGCCTGGTCTACAGAGTGAGCTCCAGGACAGCCAGGGCTACAGAGAAACCCTGTCTCAATCCCCCAAGCCCAAAAAAGGGAGATAAGTGATCCAAGTGCTTCCTGCCTTCTGTTTTTGTTGTTGTTGTTGTTGTTTTTAATGACTTGGCTTCCCTGAGGTTTTCAAGTCTCTAATGGGCTTCGTTAGGAGTGACGCACACTCCTCTACAGTCATCATTTGCCTTAGCTTCTGTTCCTTTAGCCTCCCACTCTGCTTTCTTTCCACCTACCCCACTTTACTTTCACCTCTGTCTCATATTTCTCCCACTTTTCCCAACCTTAGAGGTTGGCTGGAACTCAGTATGAAGAGATGAACACACTGTCTCCCTAGTTCCCTCTTGTGGTCGGTACTAGACACTGCAGTCACATTGGGACACCAATAACACACCAAAGAAATTATTCCACCCAAGTAGTTCAGTGAACTGCTGAGTTTATTGGTTTACTTACAGGAGCACAGATGACTCAGAGATAGGTACATCACCAAAAAAAGTTCACCCCAACATTGTGAAAACTCACAATAGTCTCACCCCTGGAGCTCCTGACAGTTTGCTGAGAGCTGGTTTACAGTTTGCTAATTTTGGAGTCTCCTCTCCCCAGAAATTAAATACTGCTTATATATCTTTGGGAAGACTTATGGACCTTGTAGGCTTCAGGAACTTACTGAGATCTGTAAGTTTCATTTACTTTCTGATTCTTTGGACAGCTAAGGACACTAATAAATAAAGGAATGTTAGCAAAGTTCAATACAGCAGAGTAAGACCTTAGCGCTTGTATCCCATTTCAGTCAAAAAGGCAATGCTGGGTACAGCAGCAGGAGCTACTATGGTACCTAACCTTCCATGATCTACATTTCCCATGAACCAAATAACCCTCTTTCTCATCCTGCAGCAGTGCTGTGGGGCCTGTGCCTCCCCAGCCCTGATGGTCTCGGTGGGGAGGACTACTGTTTGGCTTGGCTCACTCTGGCCTTCCATTATGGCTGTTTGGACCAGCTCCCCTTGTGACAATCTCTGGTCCAGTACTGTGGTTCTGGACTTTCCATTAGAAAAACATGATGTGGTTACTCGAATGAAAAATGTCCACCACAGTCTCTAGCATTTGGACCCTCAATGGCCAGTTGGGGGCAGTTTTGGGAGTCTCAGACGATGCAAACTTGCTGCTGAAGGAAGTTGGCCTTTGCAATTAGAAGCCTTGTACCACTTCCTGTTTGTTTTTCATGCTTGTACTCAAGGGCATGAGCCCTCAGCCTCCTGGCCCTGCCACCATGCCTCCCCTTGCTGTCACGCCTCCCTGCCATGGCCTCTTATGCCTCTGGAACCATAAGCCTTACAAGTAAAAGGTAAGTAACTGAACACCTGAAAGCAGCTGAGGCTAAGCAAATGATCTTCACCTCAGTATTCCTTCTTGTAGGGAGAAATGTACAACTCACAGTAACAATGTCCACCCCAAGAACAAGCTTAATCTTGTTCCTCACAGTTTTATTACTTGTTTTCTGTGAACTGTTATTTGGGCTTTAGAAGCTTCCTTTAGTTTCCCTAGAGCCAGACTGACACAAAGCTCATTACATCTGATCTATGGGGCTCACCCAAGACCCTAAAGCACTGGACAGTCTTGAGCCCACTACTGACCTAACCAATGAACCAATTCAATCCAGCCCAGGGAGCTGAGTAACAAGCGCCACTTCTCTGATGCCGTTTCTCCGTTTCTCTGATGCCTGTCCTAGGGTAGAAATATTACATACTCTTCCCATCAGACAGAACTGGAAGTCCCAGAAAATAATATAGACACTCGTAAATACAGAAACAAAAATTAATTCACACTACTTTACATTTCCATAACATTTTAACATTTAATAGAAACTATATACAATAATTTTACTATATTTTACATGGGGGAATCCACCAGACATTTACATAAGTTGAAAGCAGGAAGGATAGCACAGACCTGTGAGCTGCTTTTCAGTCATTAGGAAAAGGTGTTTCTGTTGCCCAGTTATGTGGAGCTGAGGAAAGGCTTAAACACGGGCCTTTAGATACAGATAGCCAGACACTGAACAGCCACCACCCGAAGAGTGCCATTCCTGACCGCAGGCCCTGCCTAGATTTCATCCCAGGCTTAGGAAATCACATCACAAAAACGTCTTTTCCCCAGGAATAGTCTCCAATATTCATTCCATCCCAAAGGCAGGGACTACCACACTCTCTTCCTTGAAAAGAATCCTATAACTTAAACAGTAAAGATTCATTCCTCATAAATTTGGTTTGTGTTTGCATATAGCACTCTATAGCCCCAAAGAAAAACAATGTTGTCTGGGTTGTCCCTGCTTAGTGAGTGATGATCAGATATATACTGTTTGAAGAACGGTAAGTTCAGATCCACCAAAGTCAAACAATTTCCAGACTGAACTGTCAACTGATAGAAGTGGGTTCTGGTTTCCCATTTGCAGTAGTCAATCCACGCTGAGGGAATGATGCACAGGCTTTCTCTAAATTTCGAGGTACCTGGGATCTGCACCCATCCCCGGCCACCTGCATCTGGCCCTATTAAAATAAAGGCACTTTGGTTAGACTCATGCAATGGTTCTGAAGCACGACCCTGACTATCAATGCCCATTTATAGTAGCTACAAGAACAAGAGAAATAAAGTAACTAAGTGGTTGCTTTCCCCAATACTTTGATGTCCCTGAGAATCAATTACTGAAGCTGTCAAAGGAGAGAATGGGGTTGTTTCTTCCAAATGAAATAGTCATTCTCTACTGAGGTTCCAGAGTAGCTGATAAAGCACAGGAAGACAGTTCTATAGGCCTCTGCTTGAAACCAACAGCTACAGTGGAACTGCTAGTCTTCAGTAAGAGCCATCAGTAAGCTACCTCAGTCTTTATCTTATAATAACAATTAAAATAATGAGCTGCCTAAAAGGGACAATTTACCTATCATCTTTTTCACTCAAACCTATGCCTTACTTCTACAGCTCATCTGGAAAATTAACACAAGACAGGTATTAAAAAGAAAAGAGTGCGGAGCAGTGGTGGTGCATGCCTTTAATCCCAGTACTGAGGAAGGGAGGGGGGAGCACAGAGGCAGGTGGATCTCTGTGAATTTGAGGTCAGCCTAGTCTACTGAGCAAGTTCTAGGACAGCCTCCAAAGCCACAGAGAAATCCTGTCTCAAAAAAAAAAAAACAAAAACAAAAAAACAAAAAAGAAAAAGAGTAAAAGTTGTTTTATGTTTTGTTTAGTCAGTGCTGTGCATTAAACCCAGGACTTCCTACCTTAACTGTAATGTAAGGTCTATGCTAGCTGGTCTGTCAATTTAATATAGGCTAGATTATTTTAGATGGGAACCTCAAAACCTGTAGTGCATTTTCTTGGATAATGTGGGAGGGCTGAACTCATTGTGAACAGTGCCACTCCTGGGCAGTCCTAGATGGTATAAAAAAAACTGGCTGAGCAAACCAGCAAACAGTATTCCTTCATAGTCTCTGCATCAGTTCCCATCTCCAGATTCCTTTGACTTCCCTCAGTGTTACCTGAAGCATAAGGTGAAATAAATCCTTTTTTCCCCAAGGTCATGTTGTTTTATCACAATAGAAGCCCATTAACAAAACCTATCAGTGAACTCTATTTCTTGCTTGAAAGGGGTACTTTCAACCATCTGTGGCACTTTTACATTCCATTTGGGAATACACCCTACTCCCTGGAACTCATGCCAACCAATATCGAAAACCTCCACCTGGCCTGGCCACTATATGAGGGAACCTAGCTGAGATTCAATTGTCAAGATACCCACTGGGCCTCCAGCCATTTCTTTGTCGGAATGATCTTCAAGAGTTAGTGAAGGATCAAAGAGCAAGGGTGATGGAGGGCATGGCATACCATCACCCACAACATCCAAGTCCTGGGAAAGAAAGGGAAAAGCCTATCAGCAATATTTAGGAAATCAATGAGATAAAATTGACATAATTTTCAGCAAAGTTCAAAGTAATTCTCAGGCCCCTCCTTTCCCCTTGCTTAGGATGCTAAATCAATTAAACAAGAGCCAACAATATTGAAAACTTTCTTAGCAAATCAACAAGCAAATTCCTAGGAGAGATCACAGAAAGTAAAACAGTGACTACTATGAGTGGAAGGAAAGAAAGGGCTTAACAGGTATAGAATCTGTTGGAACCAATGGAAGAATTCAAGAAACAGATACTAGTAATGATTGCACAACACAATGAATGTTAATACCGCTGAACTGTAAACTGTAAAGCAGTTAAAGTGTTAAATTTTATTAACACATGTTCTATTATAAAAACACCAAAAGGGAAAAAAAACAAAAATCCTCCACCAGGGCAAGCAAGATGGCTCAATGAGCAGAGGCACTTGCTAAGAGTGATGGTGAGTTTCAACCCCAGAATCCACATGGAAGAGAAAACATACTCCCACAACCATTCTGATGTACACATACACATTTATGTGCACAAACTCATACAAAACAAATATTAAAGAATATTTTTAAGGAAAAAAATACAGGGCTAACAAGATAAGATGGCTTCATGAGTAGTCGGTTGCCAACAAGCCTTGATGACTTGTATTTAATTTAGTTTCCCAGACCCACATAATGAAAGAAAAAACTGACTCAAACATGCATGCCACAGCATGTGGACATGTACATGTATTCACACACACTCACACACTCAAGCACTCTCAGACTACACCCATGAAAACATGTAACTTTTAAAGAACCATACCCACTCTGTGGCTAATTATAGTCAATCAACATCTAAGCTCCTCACTGATGTATATAGGTAAGAACAATCAGCTTCTAGATAAAATAACATGAAATCCCACTGGAAAACATTAGGCAATGCAAGATTAACCAACATTCACAAAGCAAGCAACTAAAAGAGAGGAAAGGTAGGGAGAGAGAAAAAAACAGAAATTCAAATTTCTCCGAATGACAAAGAAATAACATTTTTGTTAATTTCCTACTCCTAGCATAAGCTTCTGGTAGAACTGAAATCAGGACCTTTCTCATGGCAGACAAACGATCTATCCTGAGCTACATTCCCAATCCTCTATTCTTCATTTCTACTTTGAGTTGGGTCTTACTAAATTGACCAAGCTAGCCTTGAACTCACCCTGCAGCCCAGGCAAGACTTGAACTTATGATGCTTCTGCTTCACCTGCCAGTAGCTGGATTACAGGCCTGTGCCACCTGGCCCAGCTAAGCCTCTCAGTCTTAAACTTAACATAGTTCAAGTATTCTGTTTAAAAAAAAAAAAAAAAAAAAAAGACATTATATTCTAGACTATACTTTTCCATGAGTCAGTCATTCCCAGAGATAATGAAGAGTCAACAGACTGAGACATCATTCTTGGCTCCTGTCTGAAACCAACATTGATTCAGAGCTCAAGTCACTATAATGACACAAGTACTATAGCAACCTAAGTTCCAAGACACTTGACACAAGCTCAGTTAATGCTTTTTAAGTTACCTCTAAGAACTTACAGGTCCCACATTAAAGACCTGGCAGGGAAGGGAAAAGGAGGAGACAGTAAGAAAGGGTAATAGGGAAAAGAGATTATGAGCAAAGTACTCTATACACATGTATAATCACAAGGAAATGCATCATTTTACACATAACACAACTGTTATGTATGTGTGCTAACCACCAGGAAAAGAATCATAACTTTTTCATGATTAAAGGGAGAGAAAACAGTTAAACTATCTACTCCCCTTAAAACTTAAGTCTAAAAGCTAATGCTGGATGTGGTGGCTCACAAATTTAAAACCAGCAATCAGGAAGCAAAGGCAGAGTGAGTTTGAAGCCAGCCTGTTCTATACAGCAAGACCTTATCTAAAATAAACAAAAAGTCAAACATAATTCAACTGGGGCCTGGAGAAATAACTCAGCAGTTAAGAGAACATGCTGCTCTTCCAGAAAACCCAGGTTTAATATAAGCACCCACTTGGAACTCCACACAGAACTGAAACTCCACCAGATCTGACACCTTTTTTGACTTCTCAGGCCACCAGACCTGGACATGGTGTACATACATGCAGGTGAAACACCCCTACAAATAAAACAAAAATAACCAAGTCTTTAAAAAAAGGTTTAAAAGCCAAGCATGGGTGCACATACCTTTAGTCCCTATACTCTGGAGGTAAGTAGTGGCAGGCAGATCTCTGTGAGAGTTCAAGACCAGCCTGGGACACATAATGTATTCTTTTAAAATATCTTAAAAACAGCAACAATTTAGACAAACTGCTCAGAGTAAGCAGAAACACAGAGAAAGCCACATTTACAAATATCCATTACAGATGTACTGGAAATATCTATGCTATCCACAGAAAGCAATGTTCTCGTTCTCTCTCTCTCTCTCTCTCTCTCTCTCTCTCTCTCTCTCTCTCTCTCTCTCTCTCTCTCTCTCTCTCCACACACACACACACACACACACACACACACATCATTAAGACTGTGGACACTTTGTTTCCTGCAATCTTTTTTTAAAGCTTGAGATTGTTCCCAGCTCTTCCCACCCATAGGTACACAATACACACAAAGTCTATTTATGAAAGTAGTTGCTTCTGAGAATGCCAGGGACTGGGCAACTAGAAAACATCTATAAGGAGTGGGCAGGAAAAATAGACAACTTCAAGCAGGAAGCCCACTCTGAGCACACTCCGTACTGGAAAAGGAATTCCCAACCCCCAGGACTGCCCTCTGGGAAAGAGAGCCTCTATCGCTGAGTATTTTAAGTCACTAAAAACAGAGAGAAATACACATATTTAAAAAAGAAGCGTGAGATTATAAAATGGACAAACACTCCCAAGGGCTTCATTTCCTAAGTCACGTAGGGAGGTGGTTAAAATGTAACCCCATTTTCCTCTTAAAATTAACACTCCAAATTTATGGCTCAGAGGTTTACAGACTGCAACTTAAACTGCCCAACTCTGAGAGCAAAAACAAACTGGCATCATCTCTCTCAAACCATAGAGGGAAAAGTAGTTTCTACAGATAGCAGGCAATACTTCCCAAGAACTTCAACCCACAGAGCAGTGAAGACAGAGGCTTTAAAAATGCAAGGCCATTTCTCTTAGGAAGAGTTTAATCACTCATCAATGGCCCCATCAAGTATCTCTGTGAATACAAGAAACCATGCAGGCTCAGTGGTTAGGAGCACTTACTACTCTTGCAGAGGACCCAGCATCCACATGGTGGCTCACAACCCTACTTAACTTCAGCCCAAGGGGAATCTAAACTCTTTAGGCCTCTGATGCCATGCATGCATAGAGTGCACATACATACATGGAAGCAAAACACACATAAATTTTTTTTAAGAAAAAATAAAATCAAATACTAGTCATCTTAGGTCATGGTACAAAGCTGGACTTAAAAGCAGGAAGCAAAAAACACAAAAATGTTTAGATCCCATTTAGAACAGCATCAAAAATTAAATCAGAACTAAACCAAGTGAAGTCTGTACACTGAGTAAATTTTATAATAAAATGTCAATTAAAAATAAAACTTCTGTTGGGTGGTGGTGGCACACAACTTTAATCCAAGCACTTGGGAGGCAAAGGTAGGCAGATCTCAGTGAGTTCAAGGCTGGCCTGATAAACAGAGTGAGTTCCAGGACTGTTACACAGAGAAAACCTGTCTCAAAAAACCAAAATAAAAATAAAACTTTTTGAAAAGGGTCAACAAAAAATATCTACCAGAACAGGAATGTTTAAAATCCACCACAACAAATACAGAATCCTGTTTTGTAGTCATCTCAAAATCCAGAGAGAAAACAAAAGCAAAACAAAACAAAAAACACCACACAGGGCCAGGCTTGATGGCACACACCTTTAACCCCAGCACTCAGAGACAGAAGAGGCAGGAAGATCTCTTGATGAAGCCAGCCTGGTCTATACAGCAAATTCCAAGACAGCTACAGCTGGCTACAAAAAGTAACCCACAACCCTCCTTGCCTTTAAAAAGAAAAAAAAAATTGCTTTATATGTGTGGGGTGGAGTGTGTATGGGGTGTGTTGTGTGTTATGTGTTGTGCGTGCCTCCATATGGATGCTGGGCTGCTTGGAACCAAAGCCAAGTCCTCTCCAAATGCAGCAAGTTTGAGAAAGGCTTTCTCCGGTCAGTGGTGGCATACATTTTTAATCCTAGCACTTGGAAGACAGAGATAGGAGGATCTGAATTCAAGGCCAGGCTGAAGTAAGTTCCAGGACAGCTAGGGAGAACCACACAGAGAAATCCTGTCTCAGAAAACTAAGAGGGGATGGGGCTGAGCTCAATTCCCAGCAGCCACATGTTGACTCACAACCATCTATAAGATCTGGAGCTCTCTTCTGGCATGCAGACACACATGCAGACAGAACAGTGTATACATAATAAATAAATCTTTAAAAAAACAACTAGGGGTTTTAAAAAAAAACTATAGACACAAAATTCACTGAAATGTCCAAAATTGGCAAATCCATCAACAAAAAGAACACTTAGGAGTCAGATATGATAGTGACCCACACCTGTCATAGCATTTGAGAAGCTGAGACAGGGTAGTTCAAGGACAGGGTCAGATACCACCTCAAGTAAAATAAAGAGAAGTTTTCTCTTTTCCGAGTGTAAGGGTTCAGGAAGGAAATACCTTTAAAAAAAAAAAAAAAAAAAAAAAAAAAATCACTGAGTCACACACTTCCAATCACATCCCAAGTAATAAAGGAGGCCAGGCCTGTGTGGTGCATGCCTCAAACACTAACACCTAGGGGACAGACATAAAGGATCATAAGTTCGGGTTCAACTCAGGCTCCATCGTGCGGCTCTATCTCATAACAAGAAAAGACTTGGTAGAAGAAAAGGTGGGACAGAAAGTGTCTAATAAATATAGTAACAAACATATTCAACTACATTTGTATTAAAAGCTTTATCCATCCTCTTGGCTGAAAACCACTAACTCTTCTCACCACTAATAAAGAGGGCCTTCTTTCAAGGGCCAACCAGAGCAGAGCTTCTCTAACTTACATCACTGAACTCCAGTGGTAAACTCTCAGTGGGCTGAAGCTCAGCAGCACTCAAGTACAGATCCATGGGGCCGGCTTCCAGATCGTCTGGCACAGACAGTACCTGCTCGGGCTTATACATCTGAGGAGGCAACTGGAAATGCAGTGGACAGCAGGGGTCCTCAGAAAGGCTTACAGGAACAGGTTTGTTGCAGGGTACCTCTTCAGACCCCTGGCAGCATTTGAAGAGAACCTGATTTGTGTCCTGGCAAATATCTGCAGAAACAGTTAAGGAAATAGACCCAATCCATTGGATGTGCAGAGTCTGGGAGAGTCTGCCATAACACACACACTAATACACTAACACACACACACACACACACACACACACACACACTCTCTCTCTCTCTCTCTCTCTCTCTCTCTCTCTCTCAGAGAACTGTTTTTTTTTATAGAAAACAAAATGCAATTTATTTAGTTCTCTAAATAAGTGTCATTTTGTAGCACATAATTTTAGCCCTACCAATAATTTATAATTCATTCTCCATCTCTTTTCCAGGATTCTGGTCAGTTAAACTAAAGACACTAAGCCCTCACTGCAGCAGTGCAAAGGAACATACAGGAACAGAGAAAACCCCTAAGGTAACAAAAAACATACAGAAGGCCTACAAACCTCTTCCAAGACACAATGTTGTTTCTGCTCTAAGTCTGCAGAAACACTGTTCCTAGTAACATGATACATTAGCTTAGAACCCAAGAACCCACTTAGTAGTCAGGCATAATCTTTATCTCCTGATCTTCCCATCATACCTCTGAAGTGCTGGGGTTACAAGCATGAGACACTGTGCCTGGTTCATTAAAACAAAAACAAAAACAAAAAAACAACAACAAAAAAGCTTTACAGTATTTAAATGGTCGCTTATTGACACATGGTCTCTTTTCATAGCCCTGGCATTCACTAGACCAGTCTGGCCTCAAACTCTGCCAGCCTCTGCCTCCTGAGTGCTAGAATTAAAGGCATACACCACCATGCCCAGCTAAAAGGTTCTGTTGTTAATTTTTTTAATTAGCTTACAAAGCAACAGGTTACCTTAGATATTTTCATAGTTTATTTTAGTTGATTTCTGTCCCCATTCTGCTCACCCACCACTCCATTAACCCTTCTCACACCAGCATTCTCTCTCTACTTTATATCTCATGTGTTCTATAGGCTCTAATCCCCCTCCCTTAAAGCCCCTTCAACCTCCACCCAACACATCAAAAGCTCTTTGCAGTTCTCTGGCCTTTACCTAGCCCAAGTATGTTTTAGCAGTCATCTTTAGTGCTCAATACTTTGCATAAGCATTTATATTCTAAAGTCAGTAACTCTAGATAAGGTGTGGTAGGTAGTGTATACCTGTAGTCCCAATGCTGAGGCTAAAAAGGTAAGCCATTTAGACATTAGTGTAAAATTCAAAAATTTCAATAGGGGAAAAAATACAAGAACAAAAACAACCCTTCCCGGTCAAAGACAAGACCAAGAGACCAAGAGAAGGTTGTTTCTCCCTCCCCACTCTTCCATATAGGTCACCCCAGGTTTTGTAGCCCATCAGCAATGTAGTTCTGTACCAGAAAGCATATGGTGTTAATGGTTTAAATTTACAAATTAGAAAGAAGATGGGGGGGGGGGGGGGATAGTCCATTTTTTGAACGTTTCTAATTTGAGTAAGTTAAAAACATACAAGTTAGGGCACTAACCATACAAAAGGACACTACTGCATAGTTCACAGTACAGAATAATGTTCTGGGCAGAAAACCCACAGCAATCTTTTTTTCTTGGTAACAGTTAACATATAACTTAATGAACAAAGGATAAATCAATAATGTAGAAGTACTATACAGAAACCCTGTAATACCATTAATATTAGCAGCCACCCACATCTGTCATCAATGACTCAGCTGTTTTTTTCCACTCATGGCTTCCCTTTACCCACCCCAGACAGAATTTTGCTGTGGCCCAGGGAGGCCACAAACTCCCAATCCTCTGGCCTACCTGGCCTCTATAGCTAGTCAAGTGTTACAATTATAGAGCTGGGTATCATATTCAGCCAGATGTTTTTTCCCCCCACAACAGGGTTTCTCTGTGTAAACTTGGCTGTCCTGGAACTCACAGA
Organism: Cricetiscus sungorus; assembly: GCA_030556225.1. Taxonomy (NCBI): domain Eukaryota; kingdom Metazoa; phylum Chordata; class Mammalia; order Rodentia; family Cricetidae; genus Cricetiscus; species Cricetiscus sungorus. The sequence continues at coordinate 4,912,829 of JANBXA010000031.1, read as the reverse complement.
GATCCGTCTGCCTCAGTCTCCCAAGTGCTAGGGTTACAGGCGTGGGCCACCATCACCCCACTCAGATGTTTCTTTCTAATGAATTGGCCATAACATTTGTAAATTTCTAAAATGGCCAACAGACCATAGAAAGACATTTATTTAGGCACCTGCTTGAAACCAACAGCTTCAACACACTGCTGGTCTTGATTCAGGGCCAAAGTAAACAAAATCTTCAATTAAACTGACAGAGATCACTACTAGCCTGTCTTAAGTAGAAAATCAGAACCTAAACAAATAGTTTTAAAAGATACGGGTAAGGCAGTGTCTGGTCATTGGAAGAGACTGATTGGAGCAGCGAACATCATCCACAAAAGCTAAGCACCTCTGACTGGAGCGAGTGGTATGAGCCTAAAATTGAGAAAACAAACACAAATAAACCTACACAGGAATACATCATAATATTACTGTTATAAAAGCAAAGTCAATTCATACAAGGTAGAAAATACAACTTTTAACAAACCTATTCACCAATATTGTAGCAATGAAACTTCATGGATAAATAATACACTTCTGTAAAAGTATGATAAAGTAGTCTGTCCCTTAACCTATAGTCAACCTAGGTGTGAAAATATTAAATACAAAATTATTTTTTCTATTTAAAAGGTGGTGGTAGCACACACCTTTAATCCCAGCACATTTCATTTTCTTCAGTCACTTAAGCAAACATAGCTACCAAATATACAAAAGAATGATCATGTTAATTACTCTCTGTCAACCTTACTTTCTTGACATTTAACTGGTACAATTCTTTCATTTTATTTTTTTAACCTTTTTGTTTATTTGTTTGTTTGTTTTGGTTTTTCAAGACAGAGATTCGCTGTGTAACAGCACTAGCCATCCTGGAACTCACTCTATAGATCAAGGCCAGCCTCCTTGAACTCAGAGATCCACCTGCCTCTGCCTCTGCCTCCAGAGTGCTGGAATTAAAGACGTTCACCACCACTGCCTGGCTTGAACATAGTGTTTTCATGATGATTCCATCAATAAGTGAATGTGTACACCTAGAGATACATGAGCAAAATACCTGTTGAGCAGCCCCATCTGTGGCCAGCATTCTGCGTTCCTTTAGCTGCCTGTGCAGTAAGGCTTCTACTCCATAGCGTTGACGATATCTCCTAAGACATTTTAGTCGCTTTAAATTTTCTCTTTCTTTGGCTAAAAGTCCCTCTGGGCCAGTCAGGAGACTACTACCTAAAAAGTCACAAAAATTTAAATTTTCAAAACAGGACATCAGTCTATCTGGTCTTGAACTCACAGCAAACTCCCTATGGTCAGATTCTCTTGTACTCGGACACTTACTACATACTCACCTCTAAAAAAAAAGTCAAGGTGTAACTAGTAACCAAGGATGCTTTTCCAAATTTAAGTAAACAGGGACACACTGGCTATAAGATAGTCAGAGTCAACTACATCAAACTTGCCTAAAGCTTCATGTTCCACTTTTCGATTGTGTAAGTAACGGCGCTTCTTCTCTTTGAGCAGGTGCTGTAGTCGTTTAAACTGATCAATGTACAAAGACTGCAAACGAATTAGCTTTTCTCTCATAATAAGAGCCACTTCTTCAGCCGTGTAGACACCAGCATGTCTGGAATAAAACAATAAATTCAGCAAAGCATTAAAGAAACAACAATAGGGACAAGCATGGTGTGTATACCTATAACCCAGCACTTAGAAGGTTCAAGTTCATAGTTGCCTAACTATGTAGCAAATTCAAGGTCAACCTAGATATGAAAACCCTATCTCAAAAAAATAACAAAAACACATTAAAATTCTGAAAAGACTCAATTTGTATTTAACAAGGTCAATGCTAACTGACATATCTTGTTAAATAGGAATATTTTCAAACAGCATTTTACTAAGACATTAAAAAAAAAAGAGTTTGGTGGTATAGTACAGCTCAGTGGAAATTATAAGGCCTTTGGTTCCATCTTCAGCACTAAAAACAAATAAACCAACAAAACCCCACAATGATCCAGTCATTCCCCCCCTGCCATGTGTGTCTGGGACCTGCAGTCAGAAGTGATGGTCAATGTCCCATGTGGTGCTGGGACCTGAACAGATTCTTTGTAAGAAGAGACTCAAGGGATGGTCGTCTCTCCACAAAAGGATACCAATGCATTACCACACAATATGGAACAGGAAGGGAGATATCTCATTTATGTACTTAACAAAGATGTGCAACATGAAAGTTTTACCAACTAATCTACATTCTACTTTTACACGGTAATTGAACAGAGAGTCGCTGGTCAGAACGTAGTATTTTAATTACAAAATATACCAAGAGCTGAAAATGGTTCAGAGGTTAAGAGCAGAAGACTCACAGTTCATAATTCTTACTATAGTTCAGGGGGTCCAGCACCCTTTTCGAGCCTCCATGTACACAGATGCACATTTAGGCAAACACAAAAATATCAAATAACCATATGTGTCCTAATTTTCCTTTAAATACAATCTTATAATGAGACGTTTTGGCCTTCAAAGACTAACTATTGTCCAAGGGATACATTAATGTAAAGTACTGTAAAATCCATGTATAACACATGCAAGGTCCAAAGTCTAGGAACACTACATACCAATGTATAATTTGGCTACCAGTCATAAACTTTAAAGATATTCTAGAGCTTAATATGAAGATTATTTCCTGTTTTTGAGTTAAGTAATTAAAAACTGAAAGATTAACTTTGAATCTAAAACAAATTTAGCTGGGCTTAGTGGCCCAAACTTTAATCCTAGCACTCTGGGGTCAGAGGCAGGCAGATATCTGTGAATTCAAGACCAATGTGATCTACAGAGTTCCAGGACAGCATAGTAACACAGAGAAACCCTGTCTTAGGGGAAAAAAATCATTTAACTAAAAGTTTTATTTTAAATTCAATTTGCCTGGTGGTCATTATATAAACAGGGAAAACAAGCTACTAATGTTGATATACTTTATATTTTCAGTAATCTCTATATAACATACATATAAGCATCTCCTATATGAAATAATACACACAAATTACATATCCAAACTAGTAAATAAAAATGTCTTTAAAAATTAGCCATTTGTGGATCTCTGAGTTCAAGGCCATCCTTGTGTACATTAAAAAAAAAAAAATAGCCATTTAGAGCTAGAGAGATGGCTCAGCAGTTAAGAGCACCACCTGCTCTTCCAGAGGACCGGAGTTCAGTTCTCAGTTCCTTCAGCTGTTAATAACTGTTTGTAACTACAGTCCCAGGTAATCAGACACCCTCTTCTGCCTAACTCAGGTACTGTACACAAGTGATACACAGTCATACTCAAAACACTAGTACATATAAATTAAAATAGTAAAATCTCAAAAAAAAAAAAAAACACGCCACTAGAGCTTAGCATAGATGGCACATGTCTATGCATTCACAGATGGTTAAGTTTGAGATACCTGTGGTACACAAAAGACCTTCTTTATTTAAAAAAAAAAAAAAAAAAGGTATGGCCAGGCATGTTGGTGCACATTAATCCCAATGCTGGGAGACAAAGGCAACCCTGTAGAGATCTTGACTTGGGGGGGGAGGGGAGTAGAGATACATATATAAAGTATGGTTGATAAATTCCTATAATCAGAGCACTCAGATGAGAAGTTTAAGGTCATCCTCAGCTACATACACTATTGAAGAAAGCATGGGATACATGAGACCTGGTCTCAAAAATATTTTTTTTCTGTATTCTGAAATGTACAGAATATAGAAAAAAATTTACTACAGGACAGGAAGCAAATCTGCCAAAAACTGAAGCCAATATAAACATGTATTTAGAATAGTAGTTAATGTCAAAGAAAAGTTAAGTAAACAGAAATGAAGAAAAATCAAGAGCAAAACCAGAAAACTGTAAAAATTACGACCAGCAGGTATGGTGGCACACACCTGCAACTCTATCCCTCATGAGGCCAAGGCAAGAGGTTCTTAAGTTCAAGGCCAACCATGGATACACAGACACTGTCCTACAAGGATGAGAGATTGTTCGGGGGTCAAGACCACTTGTTACAGAGAGTTCACTCCCCATCAACCATATGGTGGCTTACAACCATGCGATACTCTGGTTCCAGTGTATTCAATGCCTTCTTCTGACCTCTATGGAAATCAGACATACATGTGGTACACTACATATGGATGCAAAACACATACATGAACCCTTTATTTAAAAAAAAAAAAAGTAAAAGTAATTCTTCCTATCTAAACAAGGTAATAAGCTATGTCTGTATTAATAAGTGATGTAAAACACTAACCTAATAACAAGCTTTTTAAAATGAAATTAATGGTAATGCATGCCTATCATCCCAGAACTCAGGAAGCTGAGGGAGAATGAATGCTGAGGTCAATCAGGGCTGACCCTGCCTCAAAAATCCAAAATTATTTTTCACTCTACCAGCAGAGAATATAAACAATAGTATGGGAGTCAGAGAATTTAAAAGGAAACAAGACTTAACCATTTTGTTTTGGCTAAAATGTTATAAACCTAGTAAATAAGCTTTAAAAATGAAATTATTAAGATTATGTTTTACAAAGTAATTTAATGGTTACTTTGAAGAAAAAATTCTCATCTACATAACTATAGTGAGAAAAAAATTAGTTACTGTAGTATATTAAGTGTAATCATCAACAATATAAGTACCTACCCAGCAATTGTGGCATACTGCTTTAATTCCAGTACTGGGGAGCAGAGGCAAGCAGATCTGATTTCCCAGCCAGCCTGGTCTACAGAATGAATTCCAGGGCAGCCAAGACAACGCAGAGAAACCCTGTCTTCAAAAAAATAAACCTATATATAGCTGGCGGCACATAAACCAGGCTATTGTGGTACATGCCTTTAATGCCAGCACTTGGGAGGCAGAGGCAGGTGGATTTCAGTTAGTTCAAGGCCAACCTGGCCTACAAAATGAGTTTCAGGACTGTTACAGAGAAGCCCTGTCTCAAAACAAAACAAAACAAAACAAAAACAAACAAGCAAGTCAGGCGTTGGTGGGGCACACCTTTAATCCCAGTGCTCGGGAGGCAGAGGCAGGCGGATCTCAGTGAGTTTGAGACCAGCCTAGTCTATAAGACTAGTTCCAGGTCTGCCTCCAAAGCCACCCTGCTTCGAAAAACAAACAAACAAACAAAAATATGTATGTAATGTGTATGTTCTCTTCTGTAATCCATAAGTGAAGACAAATGTTGTCTAACTGCTAAGATGATTCAAAACAAAAACTAGTAGTAGAGGAAACAGAAGCCTGAGCAAGTCAGAGATACATAATGAGATGCTGTCTCAAAAAATTATTGGAGATTTCAGTGGCAATGTTCAATATTTCCAATGTTGAATATTTCTACAACTCTTAAGATGATCAAGGGTTACAGCACACCTTAACATAATTAAATTCTGGGTTTCTAAATCAGTTTTTTTTTCATTAGACATTGAAACCAAAACAAATTACTGGACACTTTTATTTACTATTTAAAAAGTCAGAACCATAGAATATTGCAGCAAGTGTCCAAGTATTTATAACAAGCACATATTCAAAACCATTTTCTCTTCTCTAGCCAGCCAGTACTTTTCTGTCCCCTCCCATTCCTATGTCAAGGTTATCTTTCTTCCCTACAACATCTTATGGGCATAACTCAGTTCCAAGACTTCCACAAAAAAACCAAGAAATCTTGCCTTGGAGCAAGATGGTGTTGAACCATGACTTAAACCCACCTATATTAATTAATTAACCACATGCCACACTACATTTTACATGCTAACTACATAAAATATGTAAAAGTCTTAGGTGGAGTTACAACTTACTTTAGGGGATCTTCTTGATCACTGTCTATGCTATCAGCTTCACTGTCAGGGTCACCTCTCCATGTCTGATCCACAGTAATGGGTTCCTGGTCCCCATCACTCCAGCTGTCTTCATCTGAGGCAAGGAAGGGAGAGCAGCCATTAAGACTTCCCACCTCTGTAACTCCACACATGAAGCTACATTAAAGAGATCAACCTGAAACCTTAAAATTCAAAATTTTTAACTTTTTAAAAATTTAACAGAAGGAAAGGTCCCAGGTCAGGAGAACGTATCTAAACAACCCTTAAATGCAAAACAACTAATAACTAACAATAGCAATAGCAACCCTGGAATTCTCACTGAATTCCCAGTAACAACCACAAATACAAAGCCTTGTACTAAACCAAGTTCATTCTTTAGCTTCTTCCTTTTTGACACCTGCAGAGAAGACCCTGACATCCTTACCCAGTATCCGGCTAGCTTCGCTTCGACTGCTCTCTGGGGTCTGAGAGCCCAACTCTGTTTTAGCATATGAGCTCAACTGGCACAAGAGGGTTTCACCCATAGGGCCTGGGTTGTTCTTCTTCATTTGAGCATGAAGTGCTAGGGCATTCCTTCGAGCATGTTCGGCACAGAAAGACACCCTAAGGAGATGAAACATTACTATTTAATCGGTACTCTCTTGAAAGGAGTCAGCAATATTCAGTTACCAAATAAGTTTTTTGTCTTTAGGAAATTTAAAATGATTATTATTTCACACCTTGAAGATCAGTGTGAAAGCCAGGAGTGATGGTGCAGGCCTTTACTCCTAGCGCTCAGAAGGCAGAGGCGGGTGGATCTCCAAGTTCGAGGCCAGCCTGGTATATAGAATGACTTACAGGGCAGCCAAGACTACATAACAAGATGCTTCATAACAACCATCTGTAATTCCACAAACTTGACTGCCCCCAAGTCAACCCACCCAGGGTTTTGTTTTTGCTTAGTGTGGTATGTGTAATGTTCCAAGTCAAACCCAGACCTCATGTATGGAAGGGCTGTAACATCATGCTATCCCCAGCCCACACTAGATGTTATTAAAGGAAAATGCAAGTAGTTTAACCAGTGTTCAAGTCATCAGACAAAACAGTCTAACCATAAAATTGTTAACAGTATCTCACAGAAAATCAGAGATGTTTTTATTTTTCAAAACTACTTCTGAAAACACATTTTATAAGTAATTCACTGTAGACAGATGTGGTTCAGTTCTATAATTAAAAGATGTATACAAATCATCTAGTAATAAGCCCCTCCAAACACACACATATGCATTGTGCCTATCATTTAACAAGAAACAAGGCCAAGAAAGTGAGTCAGCACTCTAGAATCAAGAATTAACTTAAAGGGTCAATTCAATGATTCAGCAAGCAAAAGCACCTGCTGCCTACCAAAGCCTAACCCCCTGAGCTCCATCCCCACCCACATGGCAGAGAGAACCAACTCCAGAAGCTGTCCTTTGACCACATGTGTGTGCTAGTGTGTTGGTAGCATGTGTAACCATGTAATATTTTTTTTTTTAATTCAAATCTGGGTATAGTTGTGCAGACAGTAATTAATCCCTGAGGCAGGAGAATCAGTAGTTCCAAATTAGTCTAGACTAGTCGAAACCTGTCTCAAAAAAAAAAAAAAAAAAAAAAACCCACAAGTAAGCAATTAATTAAATGACTCTGCCTGGGGTGTCCTTCCAGTGTTCACCATTGGGGAGGGTATTTCAGACAGGGTTTCTCCATGTGACAGTCTTGGCTGTCCTGGAACTCAAGAGATTCACCTGCCTCTACCTCCCAGTGCTGGGATTAAAGGGGTGCCACCACCTCCCAGCTTCAATTCTGATCATTTTAATCCCCCTCCCAAAGAATATATCCACAAAGTCTACATATCATGTTCCGCTTTCACTTTAAAATTGAACCAGGAACATGCAGGATAGTGCACCATAGCATGTTCGAGGACAGAGGACAGCCTGATGTACATAACAAATTCCAGGGCAGCCTGACTATGAGCAATGATCCTGTCTAAAAAATGCTATGTACATTGACCCTGTGGGGGGGTGGGGAGGGGCACGACAACAAGGAAGGCAGGGGCAGGGGACCAGCAGGGTTTGGTCCATACCTATAATCCCCAGCACTCTCAAGGCCAAAAGGTTGCCAAGATGGAGCTGAAGAGAAGGCTCAGGGTTAAGAGCAATGGCTGCTCTTCCTAGAGGATGAGGATTTGATTCCCAACAACCATCTGTAATTCCAGTTCCAGGGAATCTAATGCCTTCTTCTGGCCTCTGCTGGCATCAAACATGACCGTGGTACACAAACATACATGCATACCAAACACCCATACATATAAAAAAGATTTGCAAGTCTACAGCGTGAGTGCCAGGGCAGGTTCCAAAGCTACAAAGAAAACCTTTCTCGAAAAACAAAAAATTGTAAAGGGTTACCCAAAGTGTTCCAAGCCAATGTGGTCCATATGGCGAGTAGCGATAAAAAGAAAAACAACAAAGGGTCCAGCAAGGTGACTCTACGGGTCAAGCTTCCGTACCTACGAACTGACTTCAGCCAACTGTCCTCTGACCTCTGCACACACAGTACACTACGAACTGAAAATTATGCTTCAAAACGCAGTAAAAATAAAAACCTAGGGTTGGAGAGATGGCTCAGCGGTTAAGAGCACTGGCTGCTCTTCCAAAGAACACACATGGCGGCTCACAACTGTCTGTAACTCCAGCTCCAGGGAATCTGATGCCCTCACGAAGATACACGTGCAGGCAAAACACCAATGTATATAAAATAAAATCACTTATTAAAATAAATAAATAAAAACCTAAGGCGCTGAAAAAGGCTCGGTGACACAGCACTGACGACTGAGAAACTGAGGACACCAACACACACACACACAAGGATCTACACATACCCATCTTTTTTCTCGGGCTTGGGGGCAGCACTGGGACACCGTTTTCCATTCTTCGTCGATATGTAACTACATTGTTTGAAGGGTGCATTCTTGTCTTCAAGGATATGCTTGATGCAAAACTCCTGCCCCTCCAGACGCGGTTGAGAGCATGGGCGGTGAGTGAACGAACAAGAAAGGGGCTCCTGCGATCTGGGAACTGGGGTGATCCTCCCCCGATTCGTTGGCAAGACGTGAATCCGAATCCTGTTCATACCAAAACCTGCAAAGGGCGGGAGATGAAGGGGGAAAGCATGTCACACAAAAGACCAAAATGGCCTTAACCGTACCAGAAGTCCTTGTCTGCATTCTTCCGCGGGGCGCCATCCACCCTCTCCTTCTCCAGACCCGCTAGCCGATCTGGCCCCCACCACGTTGGCCGAAGCAAGACAGCAATCGGCCGGAAGCGCGGCGCTAGCTCCACGCGGAACCCCTGCAGCGAGCGGCGCACCCCGCCCCCACGCGCCGGCACGCCGCCGCCTTTGTCCCCGGACGCCTCGGAGCTCCAGCCCCGGCCGCAAAGCCTAAGCGTCCTGCGAGCGCCATCTTGTCGTACGGCTTCCGACCACCAGAAAACCCGGTCCTCCAAAGCTTAGACATCAAGAGTGACCCCCGACGCCGCAGGAGACGAAGTGCCGCGCTGACCTGACGGGAAGGGCGAGCAGCACACCTAACGGCGGCGAAGGGGACGAGACAGGAACGGCGCCATCTTACCTCCCCGCTGCGCTGCGTCGCGCAGCTCGCCCTCTGGCCGCTCTGGCCGCTCGGAGCGCGGCCCTAGGACTCCTAAACGCTGATTGGCCGCTGTTCTGCCCATGGCGCGCTTCTATTGGTCAAGGCCAACACATCAGTTGGAGGGGCGGAACATTGAAAAACTACGCAACGGGAGTGGCTGAGGTGAACTGTCTGTCAGGAACTCCGGTCCGTGAGTGGTTCATTGGAAAGACGGGCCCTGGCCGTGGCCAGGTCCAGATATTTTTTCCTCTCAACGTGGTTCTTTTTCTGAAGGCTTTGGACTCCGGTGTTTCCAGGCAGCTACCTCGTTACTGTCCCTACACGGCAGGTAGAAAATTGGACTGAGTCTGGCCCTGTTTATACACAGAAAGGCTTTATTAGTTTTCTGTTGTGAACGGTCCAACTCATGTTCTGGTCATTTCAAGTAGAACACTTTTCTTTTTGGCTAACTCGAGAATCATGAATTAATTCATTTTTTTTTATAACATCCCTGAGAAGTAGAAATTATTTTCTCCGTTTTACGGATAAGGTGACTGAAAATTAAAACGAGTTCTGGTGTGCAGACCTAGCTTCTTTAAAATCCTCTCTAACTTCATGCCGGATAGTATATTATATAAATGGCAGGCTACTCTAGTTTTATGATCCGTTAAATATTCCAACCTCACCTCCTATCCAAATCCAGCGCTCTCCAGACATTCTTTCTGTTTTAGTTTATTCCGTTTATACTCTAGCCTTCTGTATCTGCTGTCTGAATCATTTAAATAAGGTTTAGCCATGAACCAAAGAGCAGGTGAGATTACAGTGGAGTTGATCATAAAGAATCTGCAACCAAATGTAGCTCACAACTTGCATTGTTAACCCACCGAACCAGCTCCCCAGCTCTCTGCTTCTAAGTTCTGAGCATCCTACAATAAGTAGTTCCTATTACGTTTTGCCTTTTTCAGCCCTAAGCTGGTATCTCCCATATGAGGACTGCAAGCCAGGACCCTTCCTTTCGACTTTGATGAGTCTCATCACATTCACTCAAACCCTACAAATTTGTCTTTTGTTTTTTGCCTTCCAGGTCATTGTGATTTAACTGGCCTTGGTCAGTCATCTACTCAAGGAAGTCACCCCACAACTGTTTTCTGACTCTTCCAAAGGCATACATACATGCTGTAATTTTTCATAAGTAAAAAGTAACGAAAAAGCCGGGCGGTGGTGGCTCATGCCTTTAGTCCCAGCACTCAGGAGGCAGAGGCAGAAGGATCTCTGTGAGTTCAAGACCAGCCTGTTCTACAGAGCTAGTTCCAGGACAGGCTCCAAAGCAATATGGAGAAACCCTGTCTCGAAAAACAAAACCAAAAAAACAAAAAGTAACAAAAAGTTTATTTTACCTCTTCTTCGGGCTACTGCCTCACGGCTGTATCTAAGACAGGATCTCCTTATACAGAGCAGTCTAGCCTCAAATAAGCATTTCACCTCAGCTTCTAGTGCTGGGGTTACAAGTGTGTGTCATCATTCCCAGCTCTTATACTCTTTTGAATCCTCTCCAGCTAGAATTCTCCCCACAGAAAATCAATAGCCAAGTTTATAAATGACCTTTCACCTTGTTATTCAAATGACGTTTATGTGGGTGCTGGAGATCCAAACTGGGGTCCTCATGCTTGTGCACAGAGCACTTTACCACTTTCTTAAAACATTTTCTAGATCTCTATACTCTAGTTCCCTTTCCTCAGTCACCCATTCTTGTTGCCATTTGAGTCTCTTGTTAATCATCCACCAACACCCCAAGTTTTAAACACTTTATAGTTTTCTCTCTTGTTATCTGTTTTATCCCATTCATAAACTGATGGCTCCCACGCAGGAGCCACTATCCTGACAACCCCTGCTTTGAATGGCACAGTCTACATCCATCTGTCCAGTAGACCTCCCCGTGGAATGTCTACATGGCCAATAGATTTCCTGTTCCTCCTGTTTCCATACAGTAGCTCTGCCCTCCCAAGTGGTCAAGTCAAACATTCCACTGACCCTATCTTCATTATATATTACAATTCTCATTACTTTTAGCATTTTTGAAGCCACCCTTATCTCCTAAGTTGTTGAGACTGTCCTCTCCTGTCCCTTCCTCTACCCAAAATAAAGAAAACACAGGGAATGACCAGAAGCCACTTTTTTATTTTAAGTGTCCTTTCTTCACAGGGCTGAAGAGGTGGCTTAGCAGTAAAGAGCAGTGGCTGCTCTTCCAGAGGACCTGGGTTTGATTCCCAGCACCCCCATGGTGGCTCACAACTGTCTCTAACTAGTTTCAGGGGATCTGACACCCTCACACAGACATACATGCAGATAAAACACCAATGTGCATTTAATAAAAATAATAAACCAGCTTAAGTGTCCGTTTCCTTATTTTTACTGTGTTTATTTGGGTGTGGAGAAGCATGTGTGGAAGTTAAAAGGTAACCAGTGAGAATCAATTTTCTCCTACCATGTGGATCCCAGGGATTGTGAGGCTTGGCACTGAGTGCCTTTACCCACTAGACCATCTCATCAGCCCCCCTCTTGATCTTTTTTTGGATTTTTTGTTTGTTTGAGACAAGGTTTCCCTGTATAGCCCTGTGATGGGGAAAGTCCTTCTGCATATGTGTCTCTTGTTGGCCAGTAAGGCAGGAAGACAGGCAGGACTAGGAGACAAGGAGAATTCTGGGAAAAGTAGGCACAGAGCCTGCCATGTAGTGGTCATGTAGACCATAAAGGAATAAGAGGTCAAGACCCTTCTCTGGTAAGACTACATGAAAAGACTTAGATTAATAAAAATGAGTTAATAATTAAGAGCTAGCCAATAAGAAGCACAAGTCATTAGCCAGCAGTTCTATAATTAATATAGCACATGTGTTTATTTGGGGCTGGGAAGAGCAGCAGGACCAAACAGGCAGTAAAGAAAATCCAACAGCCCTGACTGTCCTGGAATTTGCTCTGTAGACCAAACTGGCCTCAAACTCAGATCTGCCTGCCTCTACCTCTGGAATGCTAGGATTAAAGATGCATGCCACCACCACCCAGCCTTAAAGTTCTTAAACTACTGGTAATCCCAAAGTTTGCTATACTTGTGCACAGTTCTTTTCCTCTAAGTGTGTAACTTGTAAAATCTACCTTATATAGTATTAACAAGAATTTAACTTTTCTTCAAAATGTAATTCTACCAGATGTGGTAGTAAATGCCAATAATTATCTCAGCATTCACAATCTTGGGTGTAGCAAGAGGGTGCCATTTGAGGCCAGCTGGACTACATAGAGAAACTGTCTAGAACAAAAACATACTGTCTACCAAAGACATCATTGTGGCTATCTTAATAGTTCAGGTTTTCAAAGACACGATTATCAATTGTTATCTAATGCTTGCTAAACGAGTGCTTTTAAGTGTTGCTATCATAGTAAAGCCATCATTTTTTACCCTTCCAAGTACTCATGCAACCATATAGAGTGAAGCTTTTTCCTCCTCTGACTACAACATACAACACCAGGTTCACTGTTGTAGTTATATCTTGGTTCTCATGACGGACTTAATGTCCTAGGATACTGTATGATAGGAACTTAATACTATCAAAACCAAAGGGATGATTCAACAAAGTAAGTCAAAGACTAATTTAAGGACATGGCACATACAATCAGGTGTTTCATCATTAACGTTTATTGATGGGATGGATAAATACAGATTGAGAAACATACTTGACAGCAAGATATCAAACTGATAGCCAGACTATAAAATGTATACAATATCCTTCTTTAAAATTTTTTTTTTGAGTTTTTAAAGTTTTTTACAAAGAGCCCTTATGATAATGGTCACTTACATCCTATCATCATTCACCTAACAGCAGTAGAGATCCCAGGAGTAGCACCCAAAACTGAGGTGCCCCACGGAGGACAGAGGCAACAGCAGAATAATATGCTGAGCAGTACAAAAATCAGACAGACAAAAAAAAAAAAAAACAAAAAAAACAAAAAAACAAAACAAAACAAAAAGCTCACCACAAAATTGTACCTGAGTGACAAACTGGTAAAGTGTATTACTTTGTTTTTCATTTTACTTTTTCTTTTTGTTCTTTGGTCTGATAAGAAAATGGACAGTTTTATGTGTGGAAAGTAAGGTAATATAGGTCAGAACCCTAAGTTACACCTACAGTAACTATTTTCTTTGCATTTTTAGGCCAGACAGCACTTCTACTCTACGTTATTTCATTACAGCCATCAGCTAAGCACTTCCTCAGCTCCCACTGGCATTTCCAGATCACCTGATGAGACATACTTGCTCTGGCTTCAATTAACATGCTGTCAAGCATCCCTCTCCACAATAAGCGTGGCAACACGAACCCGTGAGTTTCTCTTCATACAACCAGGAATACTCACTCTTAAAGGGAAAAAGCAGACAATGGTTTTTATTCAACATTCTTTCCCTCTCCTTTCCATTGCTAAGTTCATGTTAAAAACTTTTGAAATATTAAAACGCAGAGTTCACCCACTTAGAAAACAATTCTGAATTTAGACCACTCCATCAAGTAAGATTATAGTACCGTTGTTCTTCTTTCAAACCTACATCCACTGAGGAAGAAGAATAAATGACAGCTTGGTGCAACAAGAATGCTTCCTAAACCATCAAGATCCAAAACTCAATCAACACCAATGCATTTGGGGAGGTATGAGTCCTTGAAAGCTTAGTGGGAGATGGTGGGAAGCTATTTCTCGATAACTGATGGATTGCATAGACTGCTTAAATTCTCCCCAAACCCAGGAGAATAAAATAGGCATTCCAATCTCAAGATGTCTTAGTTTTTCACTTTTCCTAGCATGAGTATCAAAATAACTCATCAACAAAAGAAAAAAAATCTTTAAAAAAATAATCAGTTCCCAAAATAATGGAAACGAATATATTTAGATTCCAACCATACTAGGATAGATAGGACCCTCCAATTGCCTTTGTCTAGAAGCAAGGTGTGAGAAGTAATGAGGAATTAGGTTGCAAAGGCTTCAGGAAACCCAGCAGTGATGTTACCATGATTTTGTTTTAATACTCAAATCAACTGCTGTTTGCAATTGGAGATTTCAATTTTCTATCACTGCCGGTGAACCTAACAATATAGAAATATGTGGGATACACTAAACCAAAACACTAAAATCATTTACTAGAAGGGAAGAATGCTGAGGGTCTCAGATACAAAACACAATGACTCATGAATGAGAAAAGTAGACTAATATTTAGGTATTTTCTAAACCCAAAAAGCATAACTGAATACTTCTGAAGACCACACTGGCTTTAGTTAATGATTCACCAGATTTTAGCCAACAACACAGGTATGATTCAAAGCCCTAAAGACAAATCCACAGGTATTTATTTCTGCCAACATAAGAGTCAAGCAAAACTTTAGGGAATGAGATTTACAGAAGTTGAGGCTCCAAGCCTGCTTACCACTGTCACTAATTCTTGACAGTTTAGATTAAAAGAAAAAACAAAGAGCCATGTTTACAAAGCTGACTTGATATACAAATACTACTTCTCAACCTTTGAAGGTCTGAAGGTGGGAGAGACACATACTGGCTTAGAAGCCTTATTTATACAGGAACTGGACAATATGCATGCTAGCTGGCAGGTGCATCTGCTAACCCAAAAGTAATGCAGCAGTTCATGCCGAGCCCACAACAAGGTTCAGGCACTGTAGACAATATCAGGAGGAAATAATACAGGAAAAGTCTATAAACTAACCACATTCAATGCTGATCTACAGCAGAAAGACCAGACTATAGTGGGAAGTAGCTCTTTAGACTCTAGTGAGCACTTTTCTCTAGTTCACTACTGACAGAATTCTAGGAAATTTAACTACAGTATTACCATGAAGAACTACTATAACAGCAAATATGACAGACTGTGTGGTAAGGGAGTGCATGTGGTTAGAAAATACGTGACATTAATTAGAATTAAAAGCCAGAACATTTTCTCAAATCAATTATTGTCAATCCCACAAATATAGAAGCAAACTAAATGGCACAGTCCCTTTTGGGAAGGTCAGGATGGGAAACAAAATCTAAACAAATACCAAGCCTAAATTTAGCAATCATGATGACATACCTATCTTGCACAACACAGGAAATACCAAGAAGAAAGAAAATGTCACTTTAAAAGTTGCATACCAAAAAATATCACTGGCTTATAGATTAGAAAGGAGCTCCTTGTTTTGCTCAGCAATGGCAGGCACTCCAGACAGTTCAAACATGCAGATTAAGAACCACAAAATCACCGTAAGATATAGTCCTCCTATACATTCTCCTCTACTGGGCCATTACATCAATAGTAACTGCCTCAGTGTTTTTCCTAGTCTGTTCCTGGCAAGCAGCACCATACAGCTTCTGTTTCCCTATGACTTTCAGTGAAAAGAATCTTACCTCTCCCTAAAGACTACTTGGCATGACAGAAACTTCACTAATTAAAACAAGAGACAAATTATTTCATAGCACCATCTTTTCCATAGCATAAAAAAAAAATGTACACACACGCACACATGTGTATACACATATGTGTGCATGTATATACATATATATACTTTTTTTTCTTTTCATGCAACGAACCAAATAGCAATGATCTGAGGCTAGATAGCATTTTCAGTTAGACAGATTGGCATAGAATGTTTCCTAGCCATTATCTCTTCAAAGATTTCCTTTATCAAAAAATATCCCCTAATATCTGGACTATTCAAGCCCAATAAAAGGATTCCTGATCTACTTTTTCTAAACAAAACTTTTTAGAATTTCTGTCTAGAATCAATAGCCACCCAAAAGAAACAATCTAAACACAACAGTGTCTGTTGGCTAGGATTGCTCACTCATTACACCAGCGCTGTTAAATTCACACTCATCTCTGAAGTCATACAGGCTGCAAACACAAGTATGCAGTTGTTTTGCATTAGACAGATAAAAAGCAAGAATTACATTCATAATGTAATGCAAAGTCTTCAGAATCCCAAATCACAATTTCATTGTCTTTAGTATCATTACTGCATGGCTTCTCCCAAACCTGTTACCACACACGGTCTGGTCTCCGACAGACAGGGCATGCAAAGCAAGGCACGCCCTTCTTCCCTTAAGAGACCTGAGCTTTCCCAAAGCCCAACCGAAAAGGCCCATTCTGTAGGGCAGTAGCTGGCCTTGCTCTATAAGCTTCTTCCTCAATCCCACCTCCATCTGTATTGAAAACACAAAAAGGAATAAAGGGGAAGTTTTCATAATAGTGCTAGAGAGTCAGGTCATTGGCTACATCTGTCCAAACTAGAAACTAGAGGGCTACTACTCAATTACAACATGAGCACGTGCTGCAGTGTGGGGATGATTTACAATGTCAATACTAAGCCTCTTCATGTCCTCAAGGCCAACCATGCTCTCTAGTAGAATGCTGGGATGTGAAAATGGTAGAGTGGGAAGAAAAAGGTAACATGATTTTTAAACACACACACACACACACACACACACACACACACACACACACACACACACACTTTAAAGGTCTCAATACTTCAAATGGCCTGAGCCTATTTCACTCTTGGCCAAAAGCCTACCCTCCCACCCACCCAGCACACATACCCACCCTCCAACCCCCACCCTCAGTCATTGCTATGTACCTCATACACACAGCAAAATCCCTTCCCATTCCCGATTATATAAAAAAACTAAACAGATAACTTACTTTCTTTAAATTATTTTTTAAGTCTCTTAAAGATCTGGCATTTAAATACTTCCTCTCTTCTGATATGTTAAACACAACTGCTTGATCACCCCCATGTTTCAGTTCCAAGAAGAGGGAAGATAACTACTCCAATCAACCCCATTCAGATGAGAGGCCAAGAACAGAGTGTTCTTAATCCTTCACAGCTTCAACATAATCCTACCTCTCTGATACCAGTACAAACTATAAGAAAATAGATGTATGAGGCAGCAGATATAACTGGGGCCCTCCACCACCCTCCCACCTGTCTCAGTATCAATTTACTCTTTAGTCCAAGGGTGACATATTTCATAAGGGATGTAATTTTCGTAGTCCAGCATCAGTAGTCAGAATAAAAACAAAAATACCCAAAAACAAAAGTGTTTTTGTTTTTGAAGTTTCTGCCTTATTTTTTTCTTCTTCACTTAGGAAGAGGTGGAAGTGGTGGAGGTGGTTCTGATGGGAGGGGTGGTGGTCGAGGTTTGTCTGTATTGGCAGATCTGGAGGAGATTCCTCCAGCTCGTGGATTTATATAGTCACCGTAAGAATGAACAAATTCAAATGCAGGGGGCTGAGTGGGCTGAACACCTTGGGCACTGAGCAGGGAGTGGAGCATATTCACAGTATCTTGATAATCTATTGACTGAGTTGTGTTGTGACCATTAGCCCCAGGAGGGCCTTTATCCAGTTTCATATGAGGAACTCGAGTTTTACAGCTAGGCTGTGAAAAGGGCAGGCCACTTGTGTCTGAGCTATGCCCAGGCAACTGGGTCATTGTAGGAAGAGGTGGGAAGGGGAAATTCAAGGAAGAGGATTTAGTACTCTTGGCAATCTTGGCTGGATGATCAAACACTGCTGCCCCAGTCTCTTCTGGGGGACCCCTCTTACGTGTAGAGCTCGAAGAAGGCAAAGTACTAGACAAGCTATAGGTCTTGTGTGCTAAGGTGCTGCTGCTCTGGCTGCTATGTTTTGGATCACTTGGCCGTTTGTTCACAGTACCAACGGGAAGCTGTAAGTGAGAGTGCTTATGTGAATGGTGATTATGATGGTGGTGGTGATTGGACGGATGAGGCTTGTGCTTTTCTTTGTGCTCCCGGCTCTTCGTGATATTGTCTTCTACAGAATTGTGCTTATCAGCTGCAGAGTGGACTTTAATGCGCATTTTTATCTCCTCTGGCTTTGAGGAGGCTGCTTTATCTCCACCAGCCACCGGGAGTCTCATTTTCAGAGCTGACTTATCAGCCTTTTCCAGAAAAGGACGGTCAGGATTTTCTGAGCCTTCAATGGGCATCTTCAGAATAACTGAAGAATGACTGTCATGGTGTGACAGGAGATTCTGGGCAGCATATGCATACTGTGATTTTACATTGGCCTCCATATTCTCCAGCTGTCTCTTCTGAGCAGCCAACTCTTCAGCATGCTTTGCACGGTATTCTTTAAGTGAAACTTTAGCTGATGGTACACTCTTACTAGTCTGCTTCTGGGAAACAAACGCATTTGAACCATCATGTTGCAAGGAATGATCAACTCCAATAAGTGCTAAATTCTCACTCGTCCGATGACCCTGAGAAGATTCTAGTTTAAAGGGAGGTTGGGAAGACAGCCATCGCTCGCCTTGCAACATATCCACATTACTTAGACTGCTGGAGGACTCTTCAGAAACAGGAAGGGAAGGCACTGCACTTGTAGTAGAAGTAGTTGACATGCTCATTAAGCCTGCAATAGTTGAGTCTGAAGAGGTCTGAGAAATCATATTAAGGATTGTCTGCTCCGATGTATTCTCATCTGCTCCTCGGTCATCTGGTTTAGTTTTCATGGCAGCCTGGTATGCCTAAAATGAAGCAAATAAAATCTCTTCACGCTAGGTAATTTACTACATTTAAGTATACCAAACCATCAACTAAGAATCTTTTGGTGTTTTTTTTGTTTTTGTTTGTTTTTTTCCTTTCTATGTATTGGAGGTAGAGTTTCTTGCAACAGAACCTCTCTATGCAGCTCTGGTTGGTCTGGAACTCCCTATATACATAGACCAGGCAAATCTCAAACTCACAGAGACCCACCTGTCTCTACCTCTTAAGAGCTTAAAGGCATGCACCATCACACCTAGAAAACAAAGCCATGCTTAAACACTTAGTGTAACTATGATGTCATTAGTCTTTAAATTCTAGAAAATCTGGAGAGGTTTTATATGAAAATAAAAATGAAGTACATGCTCTTAAGTCTACATCTAACCCTAAGCTTCTAGAGGCAAGCATTATCTATAATTCCTTAGACTCAGGAGAATCAGTCTGGACTAGTAAAGACACTCTTGCATGGTGGAACAGCTTGCAGTCCCAGCAGTTAAGGTAGAGGCAGAATAATAAGATGTCCAAGGCCAGCCAGCCTCTTAACAGCAAAGCTTAAGGCCTGCTGGAGGTACATAAGATCCTGTCTCAAAAAAGGGTTTCAGGAGGCTCTATTCTTTCTTTATGGGCACTGAGGACTGAGTGCAAGACCTTATGCATGCTAAGTATTTATCCTATCACTGAGATGTACTCCAGGTTCATCTATCTGATGCCATGGGAAAAAGGAATAACTTTATTATTATTCATAAGACTAAAAATATCTGCACTACAACTTTAGACTGTCACCCATACTAAAGAAAATCCTAGGCTGAAGAGATGGCTCAGAAGTTATGAGCACCCACTGCTCTTGCAGAAGATCTGGATTCAGTTCTCAGCACCTACAGCAGCTCTTAACCACTTAGAACTCCAGCTCTAGAGCACCTGACACCCTCTCTTCTGGCCTCCACAGGCACTGCATGCATATAAATGCAGTCAAGCACTCCACACACACACACACACACACACACACACACACACACACACACACACACTCACACACACACACTCACACACACACTTACTCACACACACTCACACACACACTCACACTCACTCACACACACACACTCACACACACAATAGTAATATATCCCCACCACCACCACCATCACCATCACCACAGAGTCTTTCTTTGTAGCCCCAGCTGGTTTCAAGCTCACAGAGATCTGTCTCCTAAATGTTGGGATTAAAGGCATGTACAACCATGCTCAAATGAAATGATAAATCTTTTTAAAGGGAAGAAGAGAGGGACAGAAGGAAGAAAGGAGAATAATAAAACATTTTTAAGTGGCTAATATTAAGGACAAAATTACATTCAACCCTTCTAATTCCAAACATACCTTGCCCCTCTACCATAAGTCAACAGTGTACAGAAAATACACAACTGGAGTTGAGAAGATGGTTCAGGGGATACAGTGCATGCCTTGTAAGCATGAGTATCTAAGCTTAGATCCCCAGCACCCATGTAAAAGCCCAGTGCAGTACCACGTATCTGTGATCCAGAGTGAGGTGGATAAAGGGAGACAGACAGGCAGACACAAGTTGATCCCTGAAGTTCAGGCCAGCCAGTCTAGCTCAATGAGCTCCCAGTTCAGTAAGAAAGACCATGTCTCAAAAATAATAGAGAGCAATAGAAGAAAACACAGAAATCAACCCCTGGCTTCCAAATGTTTGCTCACAGCCATGTACACTTACATGTGAATACATGTGTGCAAACAAACCAAATAAAACACTCAGCCAAAGCCATTGACAAAGAAATTGTACAAAAGGCAATTTGTACATTTTGCATAGACCCCAAAGCAAAGCCCCTACAGACTGACATTTTAGCTAGTATCCACACTACCAAGTCACAATTACTGTTAAGTAAGAAAGGGAAGTTCCAAACCTAGTGCACATATCCGATTCTGGCAAAGTTAAAGAAAAAAATAAGTTATCAGCAATAATTCTTACCCTCCAGTTTCTAATGCGTTTCAGCCTGCTAGGAGTTTTCTCCAGAATCTGTAGAAATTCATGTGTCAATTCTACAAATAAAACATTCAAGAAGTTCTCAGAGACAAGAAGGTAATAAAACAAGAATAACCTCAACTAACTCACTGTTTTCATCCGAATCAAGTCACATTTGGCCAGATATGTGACAAATCAAGAAGTTTGTTTCCAGGTCCCTTACGCTAAAACTTACCATCTAAAAGTTCCAAGGTCACAGTGGCGTCAACATACTCCCACCAGTGCTTCCCGTCAGTTGAGACTGGGATCTCCCAGTTGGACCACTTGCAAGCCAGATGGATGCAGACACAGGCCACCACAGGAGGTGTGTACTGCAGGCTAAATGTGGTCAAATGCAGGCTGACATCAAAGGGAAGGAAACAGAGAGTGTCATGAGCCCTCAATTCTCAACCCTAAACTAAAACTCTCCATTACTAAAAAAAACAAAAAAAAAAAAAAAAAAAAACCACACAAAAAAATACAAAAAACCACAGGAGAGTGAGAAGGGCAAGAATTATCCTGTGCTCTGATATAGCACTCAATGTGATTTTCTTTCTTTAAAAGATTTGATTTCAATTATGTGTACATGTCTATGTGGGGGTACATGCACAGGAGTGAAGGTGTCCAGGGAGATCAGGTGTCAAACTTCCTGGAGCTGGAATTATAGGCCGTGGTGTACCTCCCCACAATGGATGCTGGGAATGGAACTCAGGTCCTCTGGAAGAGCTGTATGTGCTGTGCAGAACCTTTGACATCTCTCCAGGCCCTCAGTATGATTTTCTAATAAAATATTGGTCAGGTTAACGATTCTAAATTTCCTACTACCACACAATTTATTATACACTGACTAGTGAACAGAAAACAAAAACAAAAATAAAAGAAGAAAAAAAACTAGGTAGCCAACTATGGTGGTACCTGCCTTTAATCCCAGGAATTGGGAGGCAGAGGCTGGCCAATCTCTGTGAGTTTGAGGTTAGCCTGGTCTACAAGCAAACTTTAAGACCAGAATTACTTATTGTGACCCTGTCGTAAACCAAAACTAAAACCAACAATTAAAAAAAACCCAAAATACAAAAACAAAAACAGAAAAAGCCAACACAGTATCAGATGCCTGTAGTTCTAACACATGGGAGATCAAAGTTCAAAGCTAATCTGGTTCATGAGGTCTTGTCTCAAAAAAAAAAAAAAAAAAACCAATAAAAAAACAATTGCTCAAGTATAAACATACCTGATAGTTTTTCCCCCCAAAGATTTAATTTGGTTTTTAGACAGGGACTCAGTCTTTGGCTGCCCTCCAACCCACAGCAATCCTATCTTCCAAATGCTGAAAAGTACAGACCTGACTCTTTCTTCAGAAACTTCATTTCTCCTCCCTCTCATTTGTGTATGTGCCTGTCTGTGTTTATAAGATGGGGTCTCACAGAGCACACAACGGCCTTGATTGCCATAGTCTAGAAGATGCCCATTTACTGATTCTCCTGCCTCTGGGCCCTGAATGCTGGCATCACAGGCATGAGCCAGCATATTCAATATACACAGTACTGGGGAATTAAATTCAGAAATTGGTGCACACTAGGAAAACACTCTAGGAACAGAGTTACATCCATGGCACTTTTTATCCACTTAATAAAACTGACAATCTTACATTTGATGACTGAGGACATTAGTTTCTCTGAACAAACAATATGGGAAACCAGACCTGAGAACAAGCAAGTCACTTAGCAGAACAAGTTATATACTAACAAACTTTTCTAAAAGAAAAATATATTGCAAATTCTTATATGCTAAGTGTCCATTGCTTGGGCAGAGAAAATCAACAACCCCTAAAATTACATGAATTTTCAGAATTAACTCTTGAACATTTTATAGCAAAGTTAATACATAGAATTGGGTAAGCTAAATAATTACAATATCCTAGCAAATTAAAAGCAAATATAATATAAATGCAAGGTACAAAGAATCTGCAGAAAAATCCACATTCTCCATAAACTCTATAATACACTGTATCAAAGATTATTTCTATGGTCTTTCAGATCTAGTTTACTAAGTAATCCTATATACACCCCTCAAAAAGTGACAAATCCAGCCCAACCAAATTCCAAACCCCAAAACAGAAGAAAAAAAAATAAAAATATAAACCTGTTGGTTGCCATGAAGTAAGAGGTCTGTGCTAAGTCCTTGCTTGCTAACAAAAACAAAAGAAAAAGAAGTTATTAATTCCATTCTTCTTGACAAACATGTAGTAAACACTTAGTATTATCTGTAAGGTACTACAGACAGTGATAAAATGGGCAACATAATGCCTGAGTACACGGTATTTACACTCTACCCAAGGAAGCAGATCAGGGGCTTTGAAAAGGGTGAAATAGGACACCCAATTGGACATAGGGCCCTTTTCAGGCCAAACCCGTGCTCTACTCTGATTTCCAATATTTTTCTGGGTTTTTTTTTTTTTTTCAAGACAGGGTTTCTCTGTGTACACCAGGTTGTCCTCGAACTCAGAGATCCTCCTGCCTCTAAAGGTGTGCAGCACCACTAACTACTCAGCTACTTCAATGCTTTTAAACTATACAAAACTCAAAAAACTTGGTCAGGTAAAATGAGGAAACGTACTTGCCACCAGCCTTGACAACCTGAGTTCAACCCCTAGATCTACATGTTAAAGAGAAGTGACTCCCAAAAGTTATCTGCTAGGCTCCTCCAGAAGTGCCAAGTGGCGAATGAATACCATCCCTACCTCCCACCCCCAGCATATTAAAAACAAAATTAAGTTTTAATAATATGAAACAAGCCTCACATGTTCCTTGTTTGCTATTTGTGCTATTGAATAGGTCTTACTATGCACCCCAGGCTAGCTTAGAATGTGCAATAATTTCCTGCCTCAGCCTTCCTAGTACTGGGAATGTAGGTGTGTATCACCACAATTGGCACTCCAGATATTATTAATACTATTTAAATAAAAGGAACCTTTAAGGATTAGGGGTGTAACTCAATGGCAGAGCACTTGCCTAACATATACAAGGCCCTAAGTTTAAGCTCTACAGCAAAAACAAAACAACATAAACAGGGCTGGGTATGGTGGTGCACACCTTTAATTCTAGCACTTAGAAGGCAGAACTCTTGAGTTTCAGGCCAGCCTGGTCTACTTAATAAGTTTCAGTTCAGCCAGGGCTACACAGTGAGAATCTCTCTCAAAAATGAAAACAATTTAAAAATTAGTTAATTAATCATTTAAGAACTAGTTTTTAAATCGGGACTGAAGAGATGGCTCAGTGATTAAGAGCACTGGCCTTTCTTGCAGAGAACCAGGGTTCTATTCCAAGAACCTTTATAGTGGCTCACAATCATCTAGTAAATCCAGTTTCCAGTAGATCTGATGCCCTCTTCTGGTCTCCAAGAGTACTAGACACACATGTCCTACACATACACTCAAGCAAAACACCCATACATATAAAAATGGACAAATAATGAATAAGTGCATCATGCCCAAAGGATTATCAGTAATAAAAATAACTTCAAATGCATTTGTTATCATCACTGGGGTTTTGATATGGAATAATGTTCTTATTCACTGTAAAGATTTGTCACTTATATTGGTTTAATAAATAAAATACTGATTGGTCAGTAGCCAGGCAGGAAGTATAAGCAGGGCTATAAAACTAGTAGAATTCTGGGAAGAAGAAAGGCAGAGACAAAGTCGCCAGTCAGATGCAGAGAAAATAAGATGAGAATGCCTTACTGAGAAAAAGGACCAAGTCACATGGCAAAACGCAGGTAAGAATTATGGTTAATTTAAGTTGTGAAAGCTTGTTAGGAATAAGCTATAGGCCAAACAATTTATAATATAAGCCTCTGTGAGTTTATTTTGGACCGAACCATTACAGGACAGGGCAGGACAGAAACTTCCTTCCATCTATAGGGTATCCTTTAATTAGACATGAACTAAAACAAAATCATTCACTTTAAAAAATACACTATATTATATGGGGGGGGGGGGTAGCAGGCCACTGGAGTCCCAGAGCAGGTATGGAAATGAAAAGGACAACTTTTGGAAGTCAGTTGTTTCCTCCCACCATGGGATCCAGGGTTCACACTCAGGTCATCAGGCTGATGGCAGGTGCTTTTACTGACTTAAGCTTGCTCTCAAGGCCACCAAAAGTATTTTTCTGAAAAATACTTTAGATTCAGGTGACTTGCTGACTTTTCCAAATCTGCCACTACACTGGCAAATACCCCATACAAACACTTGGTTTCTTTTCCTATTGCTCCGAGAAAAGACCCTAACATTTTGTAGTTTGTTCTGCTCACAGCACAGGGCATCACAGTGATGAAGTCAAGGCTGCAGAGCCTAAGCAGCTGCTCACCCACACCCAGTCAGAAACAAGGTGATGATGCAGCTGCTGCCTACTCCCTTTTTCCACTAATGGGTGGTCCACTAGGTGGGTCTTCTGGCCTCAATGAACACAATTAAGATAACTATCCAATGGAATACTCTGAGGCCTGTCTCCCAAGTGATATTGTCAGAATGACAAGTAATGCTAACCTCACATTCTCATTAGATTAAGAGCATCTAAAATCACTTCTTCCAAATAGGCCAGAACCAAGTGTCTGGCACTAGCCATGCAAGACACTTAGTATGGACAAAGTGCTGTGCTGTGCCTTAGTCCAGAGCCAAGCACAACTACCAAATAACTAAACAATTCAAGACAGTTAGGATTACTTACCTCGAACAAGCTGCGTGCACTTTACCACATGTGTATGTGGGTGATCAATTGTTAATTCAAACCCTTCCACAAAAAAAAAAAAAAAAAAAAGAAGCATTTTATACCTCTTTTGTCTGAATCATTTAATGGCCTATTCATTTTTTTTCTCCCAAAAGTTATTTGTACAAGAACCAAAAATCACAGTATTCATCACATCTTTCTCTAAAATTAAGACCACTAAAGAAACAAACACAAAAATCTTTTTTCCAGGCAGCTAGAAAGATGCCTCAGTGGTTTAGAGCACTTGTTGCTCTTGCAGAGGGCTGGATTTGACTCCCAGCACCATATAATGGTTCACTGTAATTCCAGTCCCAAAGGATTTGACACTTTCTTCTGACCTCTGTGGGCACAAGGCACACATGTGGCACAGACATAATGCAGGCAAAACACTCACATTTTCATTTTGTTTTAGAAACAAAAGGATATATAGTACAAGTTTGAAGGAAAGTCATGCAAACAAATGTGCCTTCCAAAGTTTACTCCCTTTTACTTAGGGAAGAGTATGAAGAGAGAGTACCATGTAGCCCAGGATGGCCTCAAAGTCACTATGATGCCGTGAATTACTGAATTTCTGATCCTCCTGCCTCCAGCTCCTAAGTGCTGGAAACACAAGCCTGTACTACCACACCCAGTTTGGAAGTTCTGAGGACTGAGATAGCAAGCCTAGGATTTGTGAATGCTAAGCATTCTACCAACTGTACTGTCCTGAGTCCCTTCAAGCTTAACAGTGAAAAGAAAAAAAAAGTGTGACAGAACCTCATTCTGTGACTGAGGCTGGCTGCAACTCTCTGGCAATCCTGAGTGCTAGATTAGAAAATCATGAAACTCATTCCTCTCATCTCATTTTGTTCATCAGCCCCATTAAAAATGTGTACTGCTTTCTTATCCCATTTCAAAAGTTCATTACCAAAATTACACAACAGGATCAGTGCACTGAGAAAAGTAACAGAAGTAAAATTTCCTTGAGCACATAAATAAATAAAAATTCCAGCCATACTCAGAAGGCTAAGGCTGTCTGCAAGTCTGAGACCAATCTGATCTACATACATAGTGAGTTCAAGGACTACCTTGGGCTACACACAAAGACACTCTCAAAAATAAATATTATTAAAATGAAAACATAATGAAAGATATAATGAACAAATCACATGATACAGATTATTTTAACAGGAAACTGCTAACTGTGAATCAAGACTGGACTTGTTTCTATCTAATAAAGATAATATTTCACTAGCCAGTTGTGCTGGCACACACTTTTAATCCCACTCAGAAGGCAGAAGCAGGCAGAGCTCTGAATTTGAGGCCAGCCTGGTCTACAGAGAAACCCTGTCTTGAAAAGCAAAACGCAAACAAACAAAAATCTTGCCAATTATAATTCAGGCCCATTAAAGGAAAATACAGTTGGCCAGGCTTGGTATCACAAGCACAAGAAGGGAGCACAGGGGCACACGCCTTTAATCCCAGCATGCTCAGGAGGCAGAAGCAGGTGGATCTCTGAGTCTTTTATTTTTTGTTATTATTTATCAGGTTAAAAACTGCCAAACTATCAAAAAGATAAATCATAAATCTTACAACGAGAAAAATTAAAAACAAAATTCTGGCTAACCTGTTTCAAGGATCACCATATACCCACACTGTGGAAATAGACCAGGACTAAACTATAAGCTCCACAGCCACTATTACCCAGTAATAGACACTTCCTTCCCAAAACCTTCAAAAAAAATTTCTCCCAGTTTTACAGATTTTAACATAAAATCATTATTAAATACATAATTTCACATAGTTTTATGGAATATAAACTTACCTAGGGTCTGCAAAATTATGCTCTCTAAAATCACCAGATCTTGAACTTGCTGTAGGTAGGCCTATGGAAGAGAAAACAGAAATTACATCCCACAAAAGAGTAAAACAATTTTAAAAAACAAAATAATAGAAGGTATAAATGGAAGCCACTGAAAGGGCTCAAAAGTTAAGACCTACGTTGGAGTCCCAGCACCCACATGGCAGCTCCAGTTCCAGGAAGTCTGACCCCCTCTTCTAGCCTTCACAGGCACTACATACATGTGGTGCACTTATCATACATGTAGGCAAACACTCATAAAATTTTCAAATCTTAAGAGTGGTGGTATGGGAGAGAAAAGGTAGAGCTGGAACTGGAATATAATCTTTCTCCCCATCCCCTCTAGTACAGGAAGAGATGGATCATCAAAAGACACTTTACTGGTTGTGCCAGGCTACTGAAAAAAAGCACAATTTTATTTATTTTCAGACTGATATTTTAAATCTTAAATTTAAATTAAATCAGATAATTTAGAGATTAGAAATAACATGCTTTTAAAAATCATCACTTTTTTTACTGATCCTTTAACAGCACTGTCTCTAACTGATTGTACTTACTGTCCTGGAGCTTTGTACTTATAATTTAACAGAGACCACATTGTAGTTGGTTAACTTCACACTAATGTTTGCAGGAGTAAAGCATGTAAGGATACAAACTATGCTAGCTAGTCCTCTTTTCTGTATACCGGAGCAAACATCTTCCTATTACTACCTCATATGGGCTGAATACTCAAGTAAGGAATTATGTGAATATGCTTTGGAAAAAGGAAAAAAAGTGTTAAGGTTTTAATATGTCTCCCAAAGTCTGATGTGTTAAAGGGTCTTGGTGTTGGACTGGAGAAATGGTCAGCGGTTAAGATGTTGTCAAGCAAGCCTGGCAACCTGAGTTTACTCTCAGGAACCCAAAAAGGTAGAAAGAGAAAAGCTAGACACAAATTTGTATTCTGGCCTCTGGTTTGTGGATGGCTAGCTGGACACATACATATAGGCACACCACACACTAATAAGAAAAAATAAACTTTAAGGTCTGTCAGCTCTTTGGAAGTAATTGGCTCGTGAGGGCTCTAACACCCCCCCCCAACACCACCACCACCAGTGGATTAGTGTGGGGATGCAGTGATAATCTGATAGCATTATGGGAGAAGAAGAAACAAGGAGGTAGAGCTAGGAAGGAAGTCACAGAAGCACACCCTCGAAAGAGGGAGCACTTTGTCCCTGGCTCTTTACTGTTGCTCTGGCTACTACCTGCCAGATGAGCACTTTGCTCTACTGCCTGCTTCTTCCTGGAAATAATGGTCTGTCTCATAACCTGGGTCCAAAATAATACAGTTAAGTAACTATAGGCTGAAACCTTTGAAACTGAACCAAAAGGAATCCTTCCTTCCCTTAGGTTGTTTTTTCAGATGTTGCATTATAGTGAAAATAAAAATGGCTACCAATACTCACTTTAATGTCACATATATTAAAACTGAAATGATACATAAAACTTCAAAAATAGAAGAAATATATACACAATTCATATACCTTTTTCATAAAGCATAATTAATATACCCATAAGAGACTTCAATAACCTAGTAACAGAAATCCATAGTTGTATCTCAATTGTAAATGTTAGGATTCTCAACATCTCCAAGCATTGACTTCTAAAAGCAGAACTAGAGTGATAGCAGTGATTTAGCACATATATTGCTCTTGCAGAGGACAGTTCAATTCCCAGCACTCACATGCACAAACACACATAGACATACTCAACTCAATACACCAAAAAAAATCACTTTAAAATAAATGGATAAAACCAGAAGAGACACCTTTCTTTTAAAAAAGCTGAGGACATCAGGCAGTGGTAGTGCACACCAGCACTCCAGAGGCAGAGTGTGAGGCCAGCCTGGTCTACAAATTAAGTTTTAGGACAGCCAGAGCCATACCATACAGAGAAACTATAGGGGGTTGAGGGGAGACAAGGACTAGGGGTGTGGCTTTTTTCTTTCTTTTTTTTAAAGATTTATATATTTATTATGTATACAGTGTTCTGCCTGAAGGCCAGAAGAGGGCACCAGATCTCATTACAGAGGTTATGAACTACCAAGTGGTTGCTGGGAATTGAACTCTGAACCTCTCAAAGAGCAGAGCAGTCAATGCTCTTAACTTCTGAGCCATCTTTCCAGCCCCACCCCCACCCCACCACCTTTTTTTTTTTTTTTAAGAGACAGGCTCTCACTATGTAGACCAGGTTGGCCTCACAGAGATCCCCCTGCCTCTGCCGTTTAAGGATTGAAGACATCCAGCTTGGGGGTGTAGCTTTGCAATACAATGTTTCTCTAATATTTTTCAGAGGTATTCAATACCTAACATCACTAACACAAGTATTCACATGAAAGTCAAGGAATACACGCACGCACGCACAGACACACAGACACACAGACACACAGACACACAGACACACAGACACACAGACACACAAACACACAAACACACAAACACACAAACACACAAACACACGATAAAAATCCAACAGTGTATCTACGAAACTGTATTCAACATATTCTCACGGGAAAAAAGGGTGGTGAACTTAATCTGAAATGATTTTTCAAAGCTTGTACTCTTCAGATCTCTCTGAGTTTGAGGCCAGCCTGGGGCTACACAGAGAAACCCAGTCTTGAAAGTTATAAACAAAAGGTTTGAACTCTTTAATGACTACAATGCTTTTTAACCTTTTTCCTGAAATCAAATGTTAATAATAAACACACATATATTCTATTATCTCTAGGCATGTGGTTCATTCTCCAACTGATACTTAAGTCAGGCAGTGACCCTTTTCATACTTCCAGAAGCTAGGTGTGGTGGTGTACACCTTTGATCCCAGAAGGCAGAGACAGGCAGATCTCTGACTTTAAGGCCAGCCTGAGCTACAGAGGAAGTTCCAGGACAGCCAGAGTTACAGAGAAATCCTGAACCCCAAAACAAAAACCAAAAAAAAAAATATCCATCAGCACAAAGAATGCTTCTAACATCAATAAAAGCTGAAATTGTGTTATAGTTAGGTATAAATAAACAAGTATACAATCAAATAATATATAGACTTTTTTTGTTGTTTTTTGTTTTTTCAAGACAGGATTTCTCTGTGTAGTCCTGGCAATCTTGGAACTTGCTTTGTAAACCAGGCTGGCCTTGAACTCAGAGATCCAGCTGTCTGTCTTAAGAGTGCTGGCATTAAAGGCATGTGCCACCACACCAAGCACCTGAACATTTTTAAACAGTAGAGAATAAGAAAAACATTTCCATATAAGAGTGTGATAATAAGAAACATATGCAGCTGATGTGATTCTTCTTTGCTCTTACAAAGCTTTCAATTTTATGACAACATTTTTATTTTAAAAATTAAACACTGAAAAGTTAACAACCCAGATTCAAGATTACAAAATGAAAATTAAGACTTTTTGTAAAAAGTGTAATCTATAATCAATTACGTACCTCACTCCTTGTATCAGGAAGTGACTCCTGGGGATGGAGGCAAGTATGTGCTACCTTGATGACATGTTCCAGCTTTTTTGGTTGTTCTTCTACTTTTGCTGCTAGAAATAAGGCAGCTGGAGCCATAGACTTCAGAGAAGAAAAAAAGGTCACACTTATTGATTTCTAAGTGACAATCGACCCAAGAGAAACTAAATATCAAACAATCAAGTCTCTGGCACATCTCATCCCTCTTATTTACACTCTCCCTGACTTTCAAATCACAAACAGCTACCCTTCAGCAAATAAATACTCAGGTGTCTACATGAGGAGACGGTAGGTGGAAAGCTGTTTTGCATAAAAATCACATCATTTTAACTTTGTCTGCTTTACTTTTTTAGATGAGGATCTCACTGTGTAGCCCAGTCTGGCTTGAAACTCAATATATACCCAAGATAGCCTCTTGGATGTTGGGATTATAGGCATGCACAACCATGCCAAGGTCCCTTTTTTTTTTAATGGTAAAATAAAATCCTTAAAATAAGTAAATCTAGAGAAAGAAGGTACGTTATTGCCAGAGGCACATTGCAAGAATAGATTAGGAGTGACTGCTAATCAAAAAAAAAAAAAAAAAAAAAAAAGATTGATACAATGTTCTGAAACCAAACACTGGTGATGGTTGCCTACTTTTGTGAATATGGGAAGGGGCAGTGAATTGTAGAATTTTAAAATATATTTGGAAGCTCAGCAGATTAAGTAGGGCTATATAAGAAGTCCCGGTATAGCACATCTACAATACCAAGGATAAAGGATAAAGGATAAAGATGGGTGGATCCTAGGGGCTTAGTGAACAACCAGTCTAGCAAAACACTATGCTCCAGGTTCAGTGAGAGATCTTCTTTCAAAAATAAAGTAGAGGGCAACAGAAAATTTGTTATCAACTTCTAATCTTGTCCCCTACACACAGGTATACAGGTATTCAACACACACACACTAAATAAAAATGTTTCTGTTGTGTGGTAGCTCACACCTGCAATAATCCTAGCACTCAAGAGGCTGAAGCAGGCAGATCTGAGTTCAAAGCCAGCCTGGGATACATAAGACTGTCAAAAAAAAATTTTTTTAAAAGTCAGGCAGTTATAGTTCACACCTTTAATCCCAGCACTTGAGAGGCAGAGACTGGCATCTCTGAGTTCATGGCCAGCCTGGTCTACAGAGCAAGTTCCAGAACAGCCAAGGCTACACTGGAAAAAAAAACAAAAAACAAAAAAACATTGTCTTGAAAAAAAACCAAAAAATTAAAAAAACTACAAAGTTTTAAACTCATAAGATAGAAAATATTTAGGGGAAGAAAAACAATTCAAGCCAATACACAAGTAGATAAAGATCTCAGTGACTGACTATACAAGATCACACAGCAACTGAAACATTGTAATACTTACTTGCAACCCAACCCTACTGCTATCTTTTAAGTTACAACTTTCTAAAGTCTAACATGCCACAAAGATACTTGCACAACCCTCCTCATCCTTCCACTCTTCTTAAAAAGCTAAAATGGAACTAGGCAAGATGTCTATCAAGAGATGAATGGATTAAAGGGAGGGTGAGGGGGAGGAGGAAGTGTAGTTCAATTAGCCCTAGGCTTGATCCCAATCCATTCTCTCCTTCCCTATAAATTCCAGGGATTGAACTCAGATTGTTAGGCTTGACAGCAAGCACCTTTCCCACTAATAGCCACCTCATTAGGCTAGATGCTTTTTTTTTTTTCTTCTTTTTCTTTTTTTCCTTTTTTTCTTTTTTTTGGTTTTTCCGAGACAGGGTTTCTCTGTGTAGCCCAGGCTGTCCTGGAACTCCCTCTGTACACCAGAATGGCCTCAAACTCACAGAGATCCATCTGCCTCTGCCTCCCGAGTGCTAGGATCAAAGGCGTAAGCCACCACTTCCCAGCTAGCTACATTCTTTTTTTTTTTTAAAAAAAAAAATGAACTCTATAACTCAGTTTCCTTAATACCTAAGCTCACAGGTACATGCTTCTAACTCTAAGAGGCATTTTTATATCATGTTAGAATATAAATTCTTTGCAAAAAAAAAAAAATATATATATATATATACATATATATATATATGTATATATTTAACTAATATTTGCCTACTGTTTGCTAGGGCTTGAACTTACAGAGATCTGCCTACCTCTGCCTCCCAAGTGCTAGGATTAAAGGCATGCACCACCATGAAAGGCTCAAATCTAATTTTAATTGATTGTAGTTAAATCAAAATTATAAAATTAATGTGTTAAGAAAATAATATTTTGAATGTGCTAATTCTAAAATATACCTAAAATCAATACTCTAGCTGGGCTTAGTGGCACATGTCTGGGGGGGGGATCAATACTCTAGAGAAGCTCAACTACTGTTGGGCAGTGGTGGCCCACACCTTTGATCCCTGCACTCAGAGAAGCAGAGGCAGGCAGATCTCTGTGAGTTTGAAGCTATTCTGATCTACAGAGTGAGTTCCAGGACAGCCAGGGACAGCCAGGGCTATACAGGGAAACCCTTTCTCAAGGCCCCCATCCCTAAAAGCCTGTCATTTAAATAAGAGGGACATATATGCTAATCCATAAATGAAGACTGAACAACCTGATTTAAGATTCCACCCTAAATTTCAAATCTTTATTGCAATAAAAGATAAGCCTCGGCAGGTGTTGCACCGACTGCCCATAATGCCAGAACTTGGAAATTCAAAGCAGCCAGAATTACATAGTTCAAGTCCAGCCATGACTATATAGTAAGGCTCTAATCAAAAAAAAAAAAAAAAAAGGAAAAGAAAAAAAGAAAAAAAAAACAAAGAAAAAAGAAAAGAAAAAGGGAAAGCTGACTATAGAGACAGCTATGGAATTCCTCTTTAATTTCATTCTCTATTCTGTTTCAGTGCTACCAGACAGCTTCTATAAAGGTTATAAGAAGTATGGGAGCTAAGGGCAGGAAAGAGCCAAACTGACTAATCACTCAAAATTATCAATTCTTAACTAAAGATGTTACTCCTAAATCTGATTTTGCCAATTTCTTACACTACAGGAATTAGATTTAGCTTCACAAAGCTTCTTCTTATAGCATCAAAACAAAACAACTCAAAATGTCTTATCTGGGCCCCTGGCACCCACCTAGGGTGGACCACAGCAGCAGCCTGTGTGACTCCAGCTCCCTCATCTAGCCTCTGTGGCCACTAGCACAAATACACCCAAAAATAAAACTAAATTTTTAGGTGCATTATTCTACATTTGAAACATGTTTCTTCAAAGACTTTAAAAAATAATAAAATATTATTGATTGATTGACCCACTAATCCACACAAGGATTTATTCAAATTAACCTTTTTTATCTTGGCTAATAAGGGGTTTAAGAAAGGACTTCTATGTGTAGCCCTGGTTGACCTGGAGCTCACTCTGTAGATCAGACATCCATCTACCTCTGCCTCTGCTGGGATTAAGGGCAGGTACGTTCACAGATGCAGTTTTACCTTGGGATCTTAATTAGTCAAATATAGTCTTTCCTGCAACTGAAATAGCAAGCTCCATGTATTCACTTCCAAATCACCAATTGTTAAATATGCCACTTCAGTTAACAAAACTGAAAATAGCACTATAATTACAGCTTTGTCCAAGAAAAAATATCCTTTTTATTCCTATTCTTCCCCATTCCTAAAAGTTATCTCCCCAGTCATTAACACATAATACATTTTTCCTTCCAGCTAATTTCTGAATTTTATCAAAGGTTTTGCAAAATCTAGCTTACATTTGTCTTTTTATGGCCATAAATTTACCACATAGAAGGCTATACTTAAATCATGATTTTCTTTTTTTTAATCTTAAAATGACCAGCCCTAAATTCTAAAATTAAAACCCTGGTCCAATGACAACAACCAATCATAAAATAGGCAGCTAGAATCAAACCCAAAAGGGTCACCCCATATAAAACTGTACTTACATATCGATGGAACTGAGTAAAAGACTGGACCATGTAGAACCGGTGCATGTATACTATAGCAGTGTTGATAGTCAGTTGAGATCTGAAGCGCTGAAGTTAAGGGTCAGTAACAGACAAGAGAACCCCCTTCCCAAAACAGCACAGAAGATAACAGTTACAGCTTCAAACCAAGCAGCAGATTTGTTTTCCTGAACTAACTAAATTATTAAAAACTGCCAACTGACAGCATGTCTTCTACCTAACAAGTACTTAATGACTGAATAAACAAGTGGCAAAGTATAAATCTGTCATGTCACTTGCCTTCTGCAAAGATGATCCATTAACTCAGGATAACTTTTTTTAAATTACATTTACTTTTGGAGGGGAGATGAGGGTCATAGCATAAGTGTGGTTAGTCAGAGTGCAACTTGCAGGAATCAGTTGTCTGTCCACCCTATGGGCCACAAGGATACGACTCAGGTCCTCAGGTTTCCTGGCAAGTGCCTTTACCTGCTGGGACATCTTGCTTGCCAGAGGATAATTTAAACTCCAAAGATCAGTTTTTCAGTTCTACTTTTTCTCTTTCTTCCTTTTTTGGGAGGTGGGTGGGTGGATATGGGAGTGTTAAGACAGGATTTCTCTATGTAGCCCTGGCTGTCCTAAAACTTACTCTATAGAACAGGCTGACTTCAGACTCAGAAATCAGCCTGCCTCCACCTCCCAAGTGCTGGGATTAAAGGCATGCACCACCAAGCCCAGCTTAGTTCTCCTTTCAGAAAAATATCACAGGATTCCTGAACTACAAAACATGTGAAATGATTTGATGGTAATCCACTGAAAATAAACTCCTCCCTCTACTTAGATCAGAGAATTTCCTTTGTATGGGTAGACCTCTAGCCAGGAAAAGCAGGGAGAATACCTTATTCCCACAGACCTCAGCAACAATCTTTATAGCGATGACAATATGACAGCAACAAACTTATACACACTTTAAAAGGGTGCCTTAAACATATACAGAAACTTACAGGTTTAATTGTGCACTGACTGAATAATTGGATTTCAATAGGAAACAACTGGCCAATAAAGAGAACACCTATTTGGAAAAAAAAATAACCCTTAAGACCTAAACATTATAGTAAGAACTTTTTTTTTTTTTTTTTTTTTTTTGAGACAGGGTCTCACTTTTGTAGCTTTGGCCTGCCACTACCTCCCCAATGCTGGGATCAAAATCAAACACCACACACAGCCCTCAGCATCACTCTTAAGTAAATGCTGCATAAGTTGAAGTTGCACCTAAAGGAAAGTTACATGGAAAATTTAACAAAACTATTAGTTTTGCCACAAATGACTGTATTCTCCTAAGAAAAAAAAACGGGCAGGTGTCAATACATTATCTTATGTTTGAAATCTGAAGACGAATGAATAACCTCTAGTGCCCTGAGAAGAAAGGATTTAATACTCTGCAAAATACTTAAAACATTATTTCCATATTTATACCTCCCTACAAATCGAAGTTGGCATCTTTCTTTCCTCTTAAATTCTAGAACAACTGACACTCAAGCGTTGTGATGGACATAGAAAAACAAGAATTTGACAAATTAAACAGCTAGCAAGTGGGAGAAACGGGTTTGGAACCAAAGCCTGGGAGTTAATTCTAGATCACCTTCATAAGCCCGTCGGGTACACAATTTCCCGAAACCCCTTTTTACACACTTTGGGAGTCACGGCAGAAACTGAATCTCAAAAGCAGAAAGACTCTCAAAAGCCACTAGGACAGGTCAGAATTCAGATGAGAGGGGCTGGGAAGGAGGGGCGAACGCACAAAGACCGGAGAAGTCCGAATTCCCAGCCAGGCTGGTGGCACCGGTGAGCGAGCGGGAAATTGACTCCGCCTCACTTCCCTCGCGCGAACAGTGGCTCGGCCAGCGCCATTGTGGGCTCTCCCCCACTTAGACGCCCAGCTCCAGCCACCACCTTACCCACTCGTGTCCCCGCCGGGGTGCCCGGCCTGACGCCGAAGCATGGCCGGACGGGCTCCAAGGCCGAAGGCCTAGGCCGCAAGGATACACGTTAAGACGTTGTCCCATGTCCTGGAGTAGATTGGCCGCCTGCTGGCGATAAGATAGTTCTTTATCTGAGTCCACGCCAAAACGACGCGACGGGCTATTTTCCAGCTGCTCCCGAGTGAAATACCACCGTTTGTTGTTGTTCTTCCTCTCTCCCTCCATAGTGCTTCAACCAAAAGGCAGCGGCGGGGGCTGCAAGCACTTCCCAGCGTCACCTAAGCGGCGACACACATCCGCCGGGCCGAGACAACTGCGACGTGACGAACTTCCTCCCAAGAGTCGACTTCCAGCTTGTGACACACTTCCGCCCAGGAAGCCGAGGCTTCAAGCGCCTACTTCCGGAATGAACCCTGCGACGTCCCGTAAACGCATCCGCCGCCAGTCCGCGACTAGGAACGAAGTCGCGGCCAGGACGCAGGCGCGATAGGATCACGCGAGCTCTTTAAAGTGGTTCTATTGAAATCTCGCCTTTCCCCGCGATAACTGTACGGAGGTTGCGTTGCCAGCGGTCCTTGATCGTCTCTTCCGAGAGCGATCGTGATGGAGCAGCATTACAGAACTGGGCTTACTGCTTACTGGCGCACGCCTTTAGTCTCAGCACTGGGGAGGCGAAGGCAGGAGGATCTCTGTGAGTTCGAGGCAGCCAGGGCTACACAGAGAAAAGCAGTTCTCCTGTTTGTAGCAGCCCTTCCTCCGTCTCCCTGCAGATAACCAACCGGAAGGAATAAAATTAACGATGCTAATCTCATGCTTCCATGTCCCAAGAACACGATGTGTTGGGGTGCTTTTTATTGGGGATGGAGATCTGTCCTTTTTTGTTTTTGTTTGTTTGCTTTTTAGGCAAGGCCTACTGTGTAGCCTTGGCAGGCCTGGAACTCACCAATCCGCTGGTGTTCATCTGAGTGCTGGGATTAAAGGCGTGCGTGCAACACCGCGCCTGTCTCGGGACCGCTGACTTAGTATAATTTCAATTAGGTGGTGAGGCCTTTTCTCTTGCTTTACTTTTGTGACAGCGATATGCTTGCCAGTGTAGATTCCAAACCTTCGGTTAGATCCCAAGGGAGTGCCCGGCGCCAGTGCCGGCAGGATCAGTAGTTCTGGGAAACCCAAACCTTAGGGAAAGGTTATCAAGCGAAGAAGAACAAGGGATCATTTGTGCTCTGCACTTCTAGGTCCACTTGTGGGGCTGCTGTCCGCCTCACCCTCCTGTCCACTCCAGGTTGTCTGTTTCCAGGGCTCTGTCGCAGTATTCAGCTCGGTTCTGATGTTCACTGTCTCAAATCACACATCTATGAGTGACCCCTATATTTACCAAGAGCCCACTGTTGCCACCACCATTGGCCTGGGAATTGGAAGTCCATCTCAAACATTTGGGGCTCTGATTTTTAACCCAAGAAGTCCCCTGGAGCTTTTGTGTATAGATGTGAATGAGGGGCCCCTTGAAATGGCTTGGCAGATAGAGGAGGCTGTGGCCAACACGGATGACCTGAATTCCATCCGTGGGACCCCCATGGTAGATGAGAGGACTGACTCCCAAGTTGTCCGCTGACTGTGCCAAACGCACTGAGGAACGTGCAGGGACAGTAAATATTTTAGAAGTAGTAAAGAATTCTAGGATCTGCTAATGGATGAACTAAAACTGCCTCTACAGTGTGGAAAGTTCCACCACCGACACATGGAAAATTTCTAAGTTCAGGCCGCTATTAAATTGGAGCCCAGCTCCAGGTCTAACAGCCTTTCAGCCTAAGCAAGATAATTAACCCCTCTCAGTCTGCCTTCCTTGCAACCTCTCCCTTCAACTCCAGTGGAAATTGAATTTAGAGCCCTGGACCTATGCTGGGAAAGTACTCTACCACCTAGCTGTATCCAGCCCTGTTTTGATTTGTTGTTTTAAATTGACTAAGTTAGTCTTGAACTTACTTTATAGCCCAGACTAGACTAGCATTGACCTTGTGAACTTCTGTGCTCAACTTCCCACCTGTTCTTCCATGCCTATCAAGCTCATTGTGTCTGTAAAATGTTAGTGATATAGGGCAATATGTAGTAGTGTGCCCCTTTAATCCCTACACTCAGGAGGCAGAGGCAAGACCAAAGTTCAAAGCCAGCCAGGTCTGCAAAGTGAATTCCAGGCAAAGGTGGCACACACCTTTAACCCCTGAAGAAGGCTGATCTGAGTTGGAAGCTAGCCTGGTCTACAGAGTGAGTTCCAAGACAGTCAGAGCTACTTAATAGAGCCTGTCTCAAAAAAGAAAAGAAAAGAAAGTTCTTGGAGGTCCATCCTCAACAGATTCCTCACTTTTGTGTTTTATCTATAGGAACCTCACCAAGTTCTAATTGTTAAGAAGAAAAGTCCCACCAGGTGGTGCTGGTGAATGCATTTGATCCCAGCAATCAGGAGGCAGAAGCAGGTGGATCTCTGTGAATTCAAGGTAGCCTGGTCTACAGAGTGAGTTCCAGGACAGGCTCCAAAGCTACACAGAGAAACCCTATTTTGAAAAACCACACCAAAAAAAAAAAAGTCACTCTTGCTTCTAGCAAGCCGGAGGAAAAAAGCAGCATTATGAAATGCACCCAGCATTCTTGTCCCTAAGGATCTGCTCTAGGCCTCTTTAGTGGACACACCTTTGATCCCAGCACTCAGGAGGTAGCAGGTGGGTCTATATGAGTTCAAGGCCAGCCCACTCTACATAGTGAGTCTCAGGACAACCTGGTATACATAGTGAGAACATGACTCAAAAATTAAAATAAAGCTAAGCATGATGGCACCCTCCTCTAATCCCACCACTAGGGAAGCAGAAGCAGGAGGATCTCTGAATTCAAGGCTACCCTGGGATACATATCAAGAGCCAGGACTACATAGAGACTCTGTGTATAAGTAAATAAATAAATGATTAAAAAAAAGAAAAAACCAAGATCAGTTAAGGGAAATTTTTTTGTTTAAAAAAATAGTGTGTAGGCAGGATGGTGATGGAGCACACCTTTAATCCCAGCACTCAGGAGGCAGAGGGAAGTGGATCTCTAAGTTTGAGGCCAGTATGATCTACAGGGTTGAGAAAGAGAGAGAGAAGAAGCCTATCTTGAAAAACAAAACAACCCCTTCCTCCAGTGTTATCCCTGCCAATTTCAAATCTTTAGGGCCCATGAAAAAAACTGGGCACCTCTCCCAGAATTGGGGAGACAGAAAGAGGAACCTTGGGCCCTCCAATCGTATGGACATACTAAATTTCCAGTATAATAACAGGATTGCAACTGAAAGAATTGCAAGGCCCAGACCCTGTTGAAGGAGCATCAAGGCAGTCTTGTTCTCATACACACAGCTCTTTTTGCAGTACAATGAACCTGAAGAAAGCATGGAAAAATCAAGGATATCGAGGGAGACCACAAGCAAGGACCTCAGGAGAGATGCTGGCCTCCAGCGCCTGCATCTCACAACAAACAGTGTGCATCTCTGACCTAGCCATCTAAAGATACACCCTGAGCCTTACATAATATGTTCTGTTAGAGCTTGAAAAACAAGAAATGCAAAATCTGGAAGCATCAGAACCAGGTACTCACAGTAGAATTTTGGGATTTCAGGTTGGGAATTTAAAATAACTTGATAAGTAGGTGGGGCACAGTGGCACTCACTTTTAATTCCATCTCTTGGGAGGCAGGCAGATCTCTAAGTTCAAGGCCAGCCTGGTCTACACAGTTAAGTTTCAGGACAGCCAGAACTACATAGAGAAGTTAGGAAGGAGACAAGATGGAGGGCACTTGGAGGGAGTTGAAAGGAAGTAGTGGAGGATGTTTATGACCAATGTACATTGTACAATGTTTGAAATTTTCAAAGAATAAAAAAATGGTTGATTGTTTTGTGGTTTGGTTTTGATTTGGTTTGGTGTGTTTCAGGACAGGGTTTCCTCTGTGTAACAGCTCTGGCTGTCCTGGAATTTGATTTGTACACCAGGCTGGCCTCAAACTCACAGAGATCCATCTGCTTCTGCCTCCTGAATGCTAGGATTAAAAACATGAGCCACCATCACCTGGCAGAAATACTTTTGTAAAAAGGTAATCATACTTGACTCAAGTTTCCTGAAATTATTTAGCCCACTCAATTCCAACTGCATGGTGACCTATAAATCCTGTGCCTCATTCGACAAAGCAAACGTTAGTCATGGTAATTCTTCAAGACATTACCATGGTTACTAGAACCCAGCACTCCAGAGTAGACATTCTGAAAAGAAAGAGGTGCTGAGATGGCTTTCTTCAACTTATATCTATTAGGGTATCAGAATTCCTTTCAGCATAAAAAGAGAAGCACAACTGAAGAAACAGGTGAGGAGAATTTAGTACAGTGGGACAGAGGGCCATGCCTTTCCTAGACACTTCCTAGACATTTCCCTTTTTGGAAGGGTTAGAGATACATCATTCATTATCAACTATTACCATAGTGAAATTTACACAGCAGGGACAGTAGCTATCCAGCTTCACTTTCAGCTATTTCATATTCTTATTAAGACACATAATTGGTTCAACCAAATAATCTAATTGATTTAGCCGACATTCACCACCCACTAATCATGGGTTTGTGCTTTATGTTGGTGACTAAGGACACAAAGATGGATGGAAGAAGGCTTCTATTATTGTATATTAGTCAGGGTTCCCTAGAGGCACAAAATTTATAGAATGAATTGCTCTATATCTACATATATAAAGGGAATTTATTAGAATGACTAACAGGCTGCAGTCCAACTAATCCAACAATGGCTATCTATGAATGGAATCCAAGGAGCTGTTCAGGCCCACAAGTCTTGATGTCTCAGTGGGTCTTCCCTGTGCGCTGGAATCCTGAAGTAGGCTCCAATGCCAGTGAAGGAATGGGCATGCTGGGAAGGAGAGGGCAAGGGGGGAAGAGCAAATGAACCCTTCCTTCTTCCAATGTCCATATACAGGCTTCCAGCAGAAGGTATAGCCAGATCAAAGGTGTGCCTTACTACCTCAGGATTTGGATCAAAAGCCTGTGTCTTCCAACCTCAAGATCTGGACCAAAGACTTGTCTTCTTGCCACAAAATCCAGATCACAGTGTACCCTTCATTTCTGGATTGTAGTTCATTTCAGACATAGTCAAGTTGACAACCAAGAGTAGCCATTACAAGAGTAGCTGACTATCTGATGAGAAAACTAAATTGTCATACAAAATTTGTAATATACATAGTATATGATTAAATTAAATATGGGCTTTTAACCTCAAAGGTGTAAATACCTGATACTATAGGGTTTGGAAAACAAAGGAAGGAGGTTTCAGAGACATTCCCACAGGAAATGTCTCCAGAACCCAGTGTGAAAGGTTGGCTGAAATTGATCAGGTAAATAAGAAGGGAATTAACACTGGAAAAAAAATGAATAGAGATTTAGATCCATGTTAAGTAAAGTCCAAGGACTTGGACACGAAGAAAGGTAAAATTCTAGGAAGCAGGCCTTGAAAACAAGGTCAAGCTGAGTGTTGGTGGTGCATGTCTTTAATCCCAGCACTTGGGAGACAGAGGCAGGGGGATCTCTGTGAGTTCAAGGCCAGCCTGGTTTACAGAGCAAGTTCCAGGACTGGCTCCAAAGCAATACAGAGATACCCTGTCTCAAAAAACCAAAAGAAAAAAAAAGGAAAAAAGAAAAGAAAGAAAACAAGGTCAAGGCCAGCAAACTGAGGATGCTTCCAACCTTGAGAACACTTTAATTTTATAGGGAACTGCTGAAGAATGGAGTGTATATTTGATTTGCATTATATTTATAATGCCTGCCATGCTTCCTAGAGATATTGCAGGATTTCTTCTCATATTGTCAGACCCAAGATTGTGTTATTTTTACTGGAAAAACTTGTTTCTAGTTGTGGTGTGGCTCAGCCCTAGCCACACACCTTTAATCCAAGAGCTTTCTGCTTGAACATTGTAAACAGGATTAAATAAAGCATTGTAAACAGGATTAAATAAAGTTACCCATAGTTCAAGAGGCAGAGTAAGCAACCAATTGACAGGAAGTAGACAGGAAGATGGATAGGATCTCTGTGAGTTTGAGGCTAGCCTGGTCTTCAGAGCAAGTTCCAGGGCATTCAGGGCTACACAGAAAAACCCTGTCACAAAACAAAACAAAAAAATTGGCACTCCAACTCATGAACAAAACGTTTGGCGCTCCAACTCATGGCACAATAATACACACAGAGAAATCACACCAGCTGTGGACAAACTGAGAAGCCATTAGATTTGGCAAGACACCTTGAAAGTCCTTAAGCAAGTAATATAAAAAGGAAAAATCTTTCCCGCATTAAGGATGGGAAAAATCACAACACAGGATGCTAGGACCCCGTATGATGCTACTTTAGATGGTTTGCAAATAAAAGCAGAAAAGAAAAACATAAATAAGTTAATTGAGATTGATTATTATAATTAATAACAGTCTGGTAATTTATATTTTATCCTTAGTAGCCATAGTGTCTTTTTTGCCAAATATGAAAGGTGGTTTGATAATTGTGCCAACTATGCAAAGTGGATTGACAAGATACAAGCCTTAGAAAGACTTCTAAATGAAAATAAAAAAATTACTCAGACACAGACAGAGGAATTTAGACAAGAACCTACCACAGGATAAAACTGAAGAGGGAGGCCCCAGGTTATTAGAAAACCAACTTAAGTTTATCTAGTTACCATATAAGAATGACCAGCAGACGATAGACACCCCAAGGTTATGAAGAAGTTAAATGGAATCCTATAGAAACATTTAGCTTTTAGGAGATTAAAGGAAGCAATCATTTCATATGGTATATCACCTTATGGGACGCAGATATTAAATTCATGGGCAACTCAGAATACAATTATCCCCCAAGACTGGAAAGATTAGGCAGCCACTGTATTGGAAGCTGGCACTCTGTTAAACTAGAAAACATGGTGGAAAGAAGAAGCTAGGGCCATAGAAAAATGAAAACTACTCTAGTTTTCAGTTAGATGTCTTTCTTTCTGAAACCCGCCACAAGCTAGCGTTCTCTGGAAAGAGAAAACTTCAATTGAGAAAATGCCTCCATAAGATCTAGCTGTAGGACAGTTTCTTAATTGTTGGTTGATAGGGATGGACCCAGCCCATTGTGAATGTTGTCATCTCTGGGCTGATGGTCCTGGGTTCCATAAGAAAGCAGGCATAGTGGCCCACCTTTAATCCCAGCACTTAGGAGGCAGAGGCAGGTGGATCTCTGTGAGTTTGAGGCCAGCCTTGTCTACAGAATGAGTTTCAGGACAGCCAGGACTATTCAAAAGAGATAGTCCTGTCTCACAAAAACAAAACAAAAATCAAACAGCAATAAACACAGGCTGAGCAAGCAAGCCAGTAAGCAGCATCCCTCCATGGCCTCTGCATCAGTTCCTGCCCCCAGGTTCCTTCCCTGATTGAGTTCCTAACCCAACTTCCTTCAGTGATAGACTATGATATGATAGGCCAAATAAACACTTTCCTCCCCAAGTTGCTTTGGTCATGGTGTTTCATCACAGCAAAAGTGACCCTGTCTAGGACAGTCTTCTATGAAATGCTCATATTTACCCATTCTGGTGTTGGTAGCATCAGAGGCCACAGCTTTGACCAAATTGGTGACCTAGATAGAATTTAAGGCTAAAGACTGGACTTCAAACATATTATTACTCCTGCCCACTGCTTACTTCCCCTAGCTCCAATTTTATACATTCCAGATACCCTTACGATGCAGACTGGGCTGGGGAGATGGCTGAT
This sequence comes from Cricetiscus sungorus, assembly GCA_030556225.1. Taxonomy (NCBI): domain Eukaryota; kingdom Metazoa; phylum Chordata; class Mammalia; order Rodentia; family Cricetidae; genus Cricetiscus; species Cricetiscus sungorus. Next base: position 4,867,904 of record JANBXA010000031.1, on the reverse strand, counting down.
GGTGATAACGTGTTTGCTGTGAAAACATGAGGAACTGAGTTGGAATCCTCAGCATTCACATAGCACGATGAGGCAGAGCACAATTGTAAACATAACACTGGGTAGCTTTACTACTCTAGTTTTCAGTTAGACGTCTTTCTTTCTGAAATGTCTTGATTTCCATTCCCTAGTGTTCTGAAATACTGAACTGTAGTGCAGCTCTTTTTTCATGCATCGTGACGTCATGGTTCTTCTACCCTAAAAGCCCATGCTCATCCTTCCTGAGTAATATTGTTTCCTCACTCCTACCTTTTTCAAGTTCTCATTCGTAAGCCATAAAACCTCCTGAGTTGATCATCTAACTTATTAAATCTTTCTACATATCTTCATTATTACTTGTTAGGCTTTTTCAATATCATATCCCAACTACCACTGTTTGCTATCTATTATTGTATAACAACTTACCTAAAACTGACTTAAACCTATAACATGTCTTTCCTCAGTTTCAGAGTCATGTCCAGGGCAGCTTAGCTGAAAGCCTTTGTGTCAGGGTCTCTCTTTGCTGCAGACAGGATATCAGGAACAGCAATCATATGTCACCAGAGTCAGGGCCAGACAAGAGGGGCCACTGCTTGTCTGGAGGCCAAAGCCTCTCTCGCAGTTAACAAGACAACTCACAGTACCTCTGTATGGACCACCCCATAGGCTGCCTAAATGTGTCTATTGCAGTTAACTGTCCCTTGATGTGAGATAAATGACAGGTAGATAGATAGATAGATAGATAGATAGATAGATAGATAGATAGACAGATGATAGGTGGATGATAGGTGGATGATGAATATATATATATATATATATATATATATATATATATATATAGAGAGAGAGAGAGAGAGAGAGGGAAAGAGAGAGGAGAGAGAGAGAGTACACAAGTGAGTTTTTATGATCTAGTCTCAGAAATAATGGTCACTTTTATCTTTTCAATTGTACTGTTCTTTGGGTCTTAAACGTCCCTCTGAGCTCTATGGGCTTAAGGCTTTCTTTTCTGGGTGGCACTATGGGGAGATGACTGAACCTTTGGGGTGACTAACAATATGTTTTTAGCTCATTAGAAGTGCTCAAAGGGATTATGGGATCCCAGTCTCTTCCACTTTTGCTCTTAGCAATGAGTAAAGTGGTTTTGCTCTGATGTGCAACCCTGCCATAATGTGTTGCCTCACCAAGGAAATACACAATCAAGTAATCATGGACCAGAGCATCCAAACCTGAGAGCCAAAGTAAAACCTTTGCTCTGTGTAAGTTGGTTGCCTCAGGCATTTTATTGCAGAAAATTAATTAGCTCATCTTCTTAGAAGTCACTAAACCAAGCCTCAAGGGAAGAAAAAGTAAGCATACTTTTTAGATGAGAGATTATCCGAAGGTGTCAGAGCATTTTGACTTAGTCATTACTGTAGTTTCATTTTTTTATTTTCTTAATTTTTTGTATATAGTACCCTATCTGCTTGTTCACCTGCATGCCGGAAGAAAGCATCAGATTCCACCATAGATGGTTATGAGCCACCGTGTGGTTGCTGGAGATTGAACTCAGGACCTCTGGAAGAGCAGTGCTCTTAACCTCTGAGCCATCTCTCCAGCCCCACTGTAGTTTCTAATTATCTAGGAGGTGGTGCCTCAAGATCTCCAGTGAAAACCTAAAACTGGACAGTGTCAAGCCCTACATATGCTGCATTTTCTTTTTCACATACATACATAAACTTTACCTGTTTTAAGTTATCTTTATAAGTTTGCAGGAGGATCTTCCAGTTCCAGGACAGCCTGGGCTACTGAGTGAGTTCCAGAATAGCCTGGGCTACACAGGGAAACCCCATCTTTTATGTGAAACAGTTCTGCTGTCTTTGTCTTGTGGTACTGACATTTCTGTGGAGTACCGGCAGGACATTTTACAGAATGTTCCTTCATTTGCATTTGTCTGGTGTTCTCATAATTAGATCTGGTCTAAGCCTTAGGGTGTGGGCTGAGAAATGACATCAGCACATCCAATCAGGAGGCTCATGATGTTTTTTTTTTTCCCCCATTACTAGTGGCATTAGCTTCGACCACTAAAGGTGTATAATGGCTTTATACTGTGTCAAGTCACTACTATCCTTTTATGAGAGTAGTTAACTTTTTCTCTGTTTAACAGCCTTGGCTGTCTTGAAACTTGCCCTGCAGACTAGGCTTGTCTTAAAATCACAGAGATCCAGCTGCCTCTGCCTCCTAGAGTGCTGGGATTAAAGGTGTGCACCACCACCAACCAGCGGGACAGTACTTTTTAGAATGATAACTATGGATTGTTTTGGGGACAGTGCTGGGGAGCACTACCATTCAGCAACATCTTAAGCCCCGGGATGATACTTGAAGGGAAAAGAGAAAAAAGTAATTTAAGAAAAATTCCTTAAAGGATTGATATGTAAAATAAAAATAAAAATAAATTCCTTGGGTGAATAGACAGACAGATCTCTCTATAAATTAAGAATAAAAAATGGGAGCTAGAAAGATGGCTCATGGGGTAAAGGTGCTTGTTCCCAGGCCCTCACAATGTGAGTTTGATGTCTAAGACCCACCCAGTGGAAGGAGAGAGCAGACTCCCTCCTCTCCCTCCCTCCTTTGACCTCCACACACGTGCAGTGTATATGTATGCGTGTGTGTACACAAATAGTTACTCTTTTATTGTCAGTTTTACTGTGCATACTCTGTAAGTCAAGCTTTAGTGCAGGCATGTACCTCCAGGAAAAGCAAGGCTACTCAAAGCTTCAGGCATCTACTGAGAGTATAAGAGCATACTTCCTGCACATAGAGAGGAGGGACGAATGTACTTATACCCAAGCAGCCTGAATGTTGTCCTGACCACCTGCCTGCACTAGCTCTTCAACCTGTTCTACCAGCTCACACCAGCCACATTCTGCCTTGGCCCCTCAGCCAGCCCTTCACCAACAATGATTTAAATGAACCTATTCACAGTCACTCCTCTTCCCTAACACTCATACTACTGTGGTATATTTTTATCACATTTTTTTTCTTTGAAGGATGGGTTTTTTCCTTTCCTAGTGGGTGTGAGTGTATTAAACATTCAACTCAGAAGAGCTTCCTCCATGTTCCCTTGTTAGAGTCACAATGAAAACTCACAGAGGTGAGTCAACACATGCAACCAGATAGTCTCCCAGTCCCTGAATCCTTCCCTGCTTTCCCTCCTGATTAAAAGAAAACTGCAGGGCTTGGAGAAGTGGCTCAGTGGTTAAGAGAACAGGCTGCTCTTCCTGAGGACCTGAGTTCAGTTCCCAGCACACACGTGGCAACTCACAACTGTCTGTAGCTCTAGTTCCAGGAAATCCTGATGTCCTCCTCTGGCCTCCACTGCATGGTGTGACTATACTGTGGCATACATAAAACAAAATTAAATCTTTTTTTAAAATGTGCAAACCACAGCACTCGGGAGGCAGAGACAGGCAGATCTCTGTGAGTTTGAGGCCAGCCTGGTCTAAAAGAGCTTGTTCCAGGACAGCCTCCAAAGCCACAGAGAGACCCTGTCTCGAAAAAAACAAACAAACAAAATACGCAAACCAAAGAGGAGAGGTGGTAAAGAGCATTCTTCCATCTGTGGTGATATTTTGTTTATGATATAACAAATAAAGCTTGCCTGAAGATCAGGTGCAAAGCTAGCCACAGCCAAGCAGTGGTGGCACACACCTTTAATCCCAGCACTCAGGAGACAGAGGCAATTAGTTCAAGGCCACCCTGAGCTACACAAAATTAAAGAGAAACAGAGCTCACACAAAGGTGAAATCAGCACTTGGGATCCGGCACCTTTAATCCCATCACTAGGGAGGAGGAGACAGAGCTCAGTGAGTCTGAGGATGCAGTCTGAGGATGCAGTCTGAGGATGCAGTCTGAGGATGGGGTTGCCCCTTTGGTCTGAGCACCAGTAGAGGTGAGGACTCTCTAGTGCCTGGCTGCTTTGCTTCTCTGATCTTCAGCTTTAACCCCAATGTCTTACTCTGGGCTTTTACTATTAATGCCAACTAGAATGCATGCTACATCCATCTGCCCTGGTTTCATTCGTGTGAAATGAGAAGAGCTCACTCCAGACTTGCAGTGCTTCAGTTCCCTCACCTGTAAGCACCTTTTGGTTGGAGAGAGTAAGCACTGTAAGCCTCACTGTAAGCCAGTGGTGACTCATGCCTGTAACCCCACTTGGCAGGCTGAGGCAGGAAAGACATAAAGGGCAATCCAGACTATGCGGTGAGTTCTAGGACACATGTAACTTAATTAAATGTAGAATGTAAATGGACCGGCGAAATGGCTCTGTGGTTAAAGAGCTTGTAAGGAAAACCTAATGGCCTGAGCTTCAGTCCCCACAGGGGACCCACATAAAAGTCTGGCGCAGTCAGTGCACACAGCCCTATGGCAGAGACAGGAGAATCTGCGGCAGCACATGGTCCAGTCAGCCTGGCGTATGAAGAGGTGAACAAGAGAGACCTTGTCTCTAACAAGATGTAAGGCAAGAACTGACATCCAAGGTTGTCCCGAGAGAGAGAGAGAGAGAGAGAGAGAGAGAGAGAGAGAGAGAGAGAGAGAGAGAGAGAGAGAGAGAGAGAGAGAGAGAGAGAGAGAGAGAGAAGTGGGAAGCAGGAAAGGAGGGGAGGGAGACACTTTTCTAACCCTGCCTGCAATGTCCTCAATTTAATCTTCTAGGCTTGGTCTCTCTGAGCTGTCTGGGTAGTAACAAAATATTGGTGGGAGACAAACTATGCCACCTGTCTACTCCAGCAGAGGGCACTATAGTTCTAGCTTTTCAAACAGGCATGTATGGCACAGTTCAGCCAACCATGAACTTGGCCAGAGATCTTCTGCTTTGTAATATATAGAACAACCATATGGAACTGTATCTAGAAAACCTGGACTTACACGAAACTATATGTTCAAGCTACTCATAACCAGTGCTGAAGCCTCCAGTGTGGGCCCACCTCCACGATGGTGACTTTGTCTACAGACAGCAGACAGGCCACTTTTCCTACAAGGGCTCAGCCTTTTCACACTGCTCTTCCCCAGTGGGGCTGGTCCAATTCACTGAAAGAGTGAAAAGTCCCAGACCTTTCTGCTTCCAATGCTGACTTTAAAAAATTACATCTTACATTCAGAAAAGCTTGGGATCTCCCTCTGGATCAAGACAGTGCTGCCATATCCCCCCCTATCCAACTCAAGTCTGTTCCTGGTGAGCAGACATGCTTGCTGAAACCTCCCATTGGCTGTGTACAACTGTTAGGAGACTGAAGTTTTCATGCAAGTTGTCCACCATCTCTCCTGGAAGTCTCATGGAGCTGTTTCAAGGAACAGTTAGGAAGAGTCAAGTCCCCGGAGATACTCAGGGCAAACTCATAGTCCTGACATGTGTGAGTTTGTGACCTCAGGCGAGTGACTGAACTTCTCTGGGTCTCTGGCTCCTTTTGTCAAATGATGGCTTCTGCTTTATGGAACTGTGCAGGGTCCATTAGCATTAGCAAGCTTTATCTCTAGAAAATCCACTTTACCTAAGTAGTCTGAAGCACTAAGTCCCTGGGCTGCTCATGCCCATCTGCTTGTCCTACACTCAGAATCAGCAGGCACACCACTAAAGATGCAAAGGACTGGCCCCATATGCCAAACACAGGCTGTGGATCTGGTTCCCTGGGCTCATGTCCACTTCCTCACAAAGCACAGATAATTCCCTTGCATCAAGGAAGACGGTAAGTACAAGACAGCCCTCCAAACATACTTCAGCAAACCATCTTAATATGCCTAGGCCAGTTTTAAAAATTAATACTACCATTTGATATGCCCTTGTAGATAGAGGGGTCATTTCTCTCTTTTTTTTTCTTTTTGTTTTATGTGCATTGGCGTTTTGCCTGTACATATGTCTGTATGAGGGCGTCAGATCCTCTAGAACTGAAGTTACAGACAGTTGTGAGCTGCCATGAGGGTGCTGGGAACTGAAGCTAGGTCCTCTGGAAGAGCAGCCAGTGCTCTTAACTGCTGAGCCACCTCTCTAGTTACCTCATTTTTAAAATTTAAAAAAAAATTGCATACGTATGTGTGGTCTATGTGTACCTATATAGTGTATGTACATATATATATGAACGAGTATGCCTGTGCTCACATGGAAGTCAGAGGAGGGCACTGGATGTCCTATCTCTACCTTGTTCCACTGAGGCAGGGTCTCTTGAACTTGGCGCTCCCATTTTTTTTTTTAAACTAGGATTGCAGCCAGCAAGTCTCAGTGACACCATTTTTGTCCCCTCAGTACTGGAGTTCCAGGCATGCATGGAGCGACATCTAGCCTTTTCGTGGGTTGAAGATATGAACTCTGGTTCTCATGTGTTAGCACAGCAATGGTTAGCACAGCAATCTAACACTCATAACTGCAGGGCCAGTCAGGCAGTTCAGGAGTCATTGTATTTTTATATACAATAATATATCATTTTCTCTCATCCTAATCTTGTATGAATGTCTAGTCAAGTGGTACTACTGTCTGTAAAGCAGCATACCAAGACAATTGCAAATAATGTGTTGGATACTGACACCATTATGACCCAAGAACCTGGAACCAACCCTTCATCTAAAAGTCAGAGTTGAAGGAGTCACTGAGTCTGTATTCTTCAACTGGAAATACTGAACCCAACCAGCCTGGGTTCCAACAGAGGCCTTGAGCCATGTAATAAATAACTGGACTCGAAGACCATCACTGGCTTACAGACAGCCTATAGTAGTGAAAACTCCGCCTCATTAATTAGGATGAGTACAAGATCCACTCAGGTACTCTCATATTACCAAAGGTGTCTTCAAAGTGCAGTCAAAGCATTAAATGTGGTTTTATGGCAAACCCCAATTCTAAAAGAAGCTATTTGTAGTCATTCCTAGTTCCCAAGCACCACCGGGACAGGGTATCAATTAGCTGTGTGAAGAACCTCTGTTGTACCACCTGTCAACAAGATGTTGATTCAGCTCCCTCGACACAGTGGAGTTGACTCATAGCGTCCTTTTTAGAGAACATTCCTCAGTAACCATGACATGTTTCTTTTTTGTTGTTGGGGTTTTTTGTTTGTTTGTTTGTTTGTCTTTGAGACAGGGTTTCTGTGTGTAGCCTTAGCTATACTGGAATTCACTCTGTAGAACAGGTTGGCCTCGAACTCACAGAGATCTGCCGCTGCTGCCTCCTGAGTGCTGAAATTAAAGGCGTGTTATACTACCACCCAGATTGGTATGTTTCTTACCTACCCTTGCCACCATTCATCACAGGTACCTTATCAAACCTGGGTGTTTGAGGGGAAAGCTATGTTACCAAGAATATCTCCCAGTTTGACCAAAAGAAAAATGAAACACAAAATCAAACCAACCCAAGGAGCAAGGTATATGCCTGACTCAAGTGGCAGACATCAAAGTGGGTGAGATTGTCAAGCAGACTCCAGACGTAGCTGCCGTCCATATGGGAAGCTGGGAGCCTGCTGCTTGGACTCTCTGAAGTAACAGAGAACATCATCTGGTTGTATCTTAAGCACAGTCTGATGCCTAAGAACCAGATGGTACCTCTTGCTGTCTCCTGCATTTAGAACAATTTACTCTCAACCCAGATCCTGACACTCACTAGAAACATGCCTGCTATTACTCCTCAATCCACCGCTATTTGACCACAGACATATTACTACTTTTACCTTGCCTAAAGTTGAACCACCAGGCTCAAATGATACCATTTCCAGGAAATGACCCCTCATTGCTGGAGGCTACAGTTAAGTACAGATCATCACCTGCTTCAGGCCAGCATCCCACAAAACTTTCAGGACCTCCAACCTGTCTTTCACCTTCAGCTTCACAAAGGACACATTCAAATTGCACCTCACTCAGGAGGTGTCATCACAGTTATCGAACGTTCAAGATTTCCTTCAGAGGACAGAAGGAGAAGGGAGAATAGGGATATGAATGAATAAGGTCAGGGGAGGAAAGGGAGAAACAATTAGAAGTTGGAAGAGAACTCCACAACAAAAGTAGCACCCTCACCATCAAGAGGCGGCAGCAATGTTCACCTGTTTCCAGGGAGAATGGTAAATACTGATCTCATCCCTGACAAGCACTAAGAAGAAAGAAGAGTGAGAATTTGAGGGAGTGGGTCAGAGCCACGGCTCTGTGAAAGCAGAACAGAGACACTTGGAACAGAAGATGAAGAGCTGGGTCTTACTAGGCGCCTGGCTGGGAGAGACGGCATGGCGCCAAGCCCCTCTTTATGGCATGGGTGGCAACATGGGTGGAACAGCCAAAAGAAATCTTGGAGCAACCCTGACAAAGCCATGCTGTCCTCCATCTTGAAGTTGTCACATCCCACTCCTCTTCAAGGTTCTAAGGTACAAACAGACACTACTGCATTGGACATAATGGTGGGCACTGCTGACACCAATGACACAGTTCTGTGTGCCGAGGGAGAAATGGGACACCACGCCGCTGATCCCCCGCTGCTCCCAGTCACCACAGCTAGCAAAAGCTCTATCTGCACACTGCCTCCTTGCAATCTCTGACTCAGGAGTCAGAAACTGGCAGATCTCTGTGAGTTCAAGGCCAGCCTGGTCTACATAGCAAGTTCCAGCCCAGCCAGGGTTACATAGTGAGATGCTGTCTCTAAAGAAAATTAAAATCTAGAAGTGTTTAAGCTTAACCTGTTTCACATTACCTTGAGAGGCCAGGTGAGGTAGAGTTAGTCATCTGTGAGATGCAAGCTCTGCTTTGTAAGAGCTAATTTCTCTAATTTCTGAAAATGATGAACACATTACCCACTACATAACATTCCCAGCCACCACCCCTACCCCCCTCCCTGCCCTGTCCTTCTTCATATCACCTAACATTCCAGGTTCCAATCAACAGAAACCTCCCTCACTCTCCTACACTTCTGGTTTTTGTTTTGTTGGGCTTTTAAAGGTTTGTTTATTATGTATACAGTGTTCTGCCTGCATATATGTTTGCACACCAGAAAGCACTAGATCTTAATACGCATGGTTATAATACATCCTGTGATTGCTGGGAATTGAACTCAGAACCTCTAGAAAAGCAGCCAGTGCTCTGAGCCATCGCTCCAGGCCCTCTCCTACACTTCTGAAGCACTAGCCATCCTGCATCAGGCCCAGAAATTGCTTATCTTCCAGGACTTAACAAGCCCTTCTCCTTTCAGCCCATTTGAAGTTCTACAATCATGTCAGTCTCAGGGGAGTCTATGTCCAGACAAGAGGCCAATTTTTTCACCTGCACTAGTTCTAAATATCTGTCTAGAACCATGAGTCCAGTGGGAAGCCACTCAAAATCTGGGAGTCAGAGAGGAGTGGTGAGGGATTCTTGTAAACATCGAGTTCTTTCCATCCTCTTTATCTCAGGTTTGATAACTTGACTCCTGGGATGCTGAGAATTGAGTGTCTGAGTGTCTGGGAGCTAGGAAGGATTTCTGCTATGTACCTCGTTGGCATGGAGACCAGGAAATCAAAGACTAAAGTAGTCCCATTTGCCAAATACTCAAAACAAGCCTTCTCATTTCAGACCAGAAGGATGCAGTGTCATCTAGGTTTCCCCCAATTGTCTCAGAAGATGGTAATTATTCCATACACCAGAATAGCCACTCGAGGTACCACGAAGCTGTACGGAAGGTGTTGTTAAAAACATGTAAGTACCTTGGCATAGGCAACAAGGAATGAGTCTGAGTGCCTAAAGAATGACTAAGGTGTCACAGGGTTATTGGGAGAGAGGATGCTGTGCTGTTTTATGTACATTCTCCCAGAATTATGAGGACAATGACACAAAGCTGAAATAATGGAAGTGCCTGGTGTACTGTCATACTGCACCCACTGAGGAGGACAGTCACACCAGTGACTTAAACTGAGTTTAAACACCAAGCAAGTTGGGTGACCTTGGGGACATTCCTTTGATCTTTTAACATCTCCTAACCACTTGAAAATGGGAGCTCTTCAACTTTGTCCAGAAAAGCACAGACTCTCAGTGCATACAGCATCACGTAGAACCTTTCAGGGAATTGTGTTCTCTACAGAAAGCCATTCCTGGGGTGAAGAGATGACTCGCTCATTAAGAGCACTTGATGTTCTCCCACAGGACCTTCGTTTGGTTCCTGGCACCCACTAGATGGCTCACAGCTGCCTGTAATGCCAGCCCCAGGGGATGTGATACTCGCTTCTGGCTTCCACAGGCTTCCACAATGTGACACTCAATAGACACACATGCATATACAAATTAAAGATGAGAAAGAGATCTTTGTGAGTTTGAGGCCTGCCTGGTCTACAAAGCTACACAGAGAAACCTTGTCTCAAAAAAAAAAAAAAAAAAAAAAAAAAAAACAACAGAGAGACAGAGTGCAATTCCCCAGACTACCTTCTTCCCTTACATGGTTCCCTCCGTCTTTTAGTAACTTCCAATTTTGCTTCATTAGAAAAGGACAAGCCCTAAAAGATCACAATCTGCATCCATTTATGTAATATTCTTATGATGACAAAAGGACAGAAATGAACAGATCACTGTACCAGAGGCTAAAGAAAGGCAACTCTGGATGTTTGGGAATTATCTCTTACAATTCTCATATATTTATGTCCCAATGTGGCAGGGTACTACGATCTTATAAAATGTCACCACTAAGGGTCAGGGAATCTCCCAGTAGTAATTCTTATACCTCTGTGACTATGTAATTACTTCAAATTAGCCCCATTCTATCACTGGGCTATATATATCACCAGCCCTTCTTTATAGTCTTATTTTGAGATGGGCTTTCACTAAATGTACAGGCTTGAACCTATGGTCCAGCCTTCCAGGTAACTGAAATTAGAGGCCTGCATCACAGGTTTGGCCAAAATTAAACAAGAAACTTTAGAGATCAAAACAGGCAAAGATAAGAAAGGGGTACTCAAGTTATTTCTAATAGTGAAAAATAATTTAAAGCTTATTATTAATGAATAGGAAAACAACTAGGTAAAAATGTAACATTTTTGTCAATGAACTAAAGATTTAAACAATTTTCAAGACTACAGAGCAAAACAAAATATTAGGCCATAATTTGATCTTAAAAATATGAAAATTGGTGGGGCATGGCAGCTCATGTCTTTAATTCCAGCATTCGGGAGGCAGAGGCAGGAGGATCTCTGTGAGTTGGAGGCTAGTCTGATCTACATAGTACGTTCCAGGACAGCTAGGGTCATGTACAGGGATCTGTTTCAAAACCCAAAGTTAATTAATTAAATGGAAAGCAATAGAGAAAGACAGCCAGCATCAGCCTCTGGCTTCCACACATACACACAGGAAGGAGTGAGCACACTTGCACACTCATGCATACACACACACACACACACACACACACACACACACACACACACACACACCTAAGGAGATAGCTCAGTTAGGAAGATGTATATATTGCAAGCATAAAGACCTGCGTTTGATCCCCAACACCCATGTAAAAACCCAGGCTTTAAAGTGTACACCCACGACTCCAGAGCTGTGGAGGGGACAGGTGTATCTCTGGGGCTGGTTGACTGCCCAACCAATTTGGCCTAATCATTAGGCCCCTGGTCCTAGTGATGGACTTTTTTGGACGGCTCTTTGAGAACCTCTGGCCTCCATGTATACCTGGCACACACATGTACCTGTGTGGGTGTACCTTCACACACATTAAACACCTTATACAATATTTTGAGCAACCAGAACTTGATAACATCTGTGTGTGGTATGTCAAAGCAGGATGGTGTCATTGGTTAATTTCAGGGATTTCCCTAGAATAAGCAAAGGAAAGCATCCGTTCAGACAAGGGAAGTGAAATGGAAGAGGAAAAGGCACTTGAACCAGGTGGTGGTGGCACTTGCCTTTAGTCCCAGCACTCAGGAGGCAAAGGCAGGCGGATCTCTGTGAGTTCAAGGCCAGCCTGGTCTACAGAGCGAGTTCCAGGACAGCCAGGGCTACACAAAGAAACCATTTTTCATAAAACAAAAACAAAGGAATTCTACCATTTGAATCAGTAGACCCACCTTGTAGACTTCACAATGGGCCTACTACTTATTTTCCCACCATCTTGGCACATCTTAGAGGTGGGCTTACTTAGCAACAGGAAACACCAAGGCTAAACCATCTGACCATGAAGTGTGTGAGATGCTGGAATCTGGAAGTTAGGGAGGATGTGGTGAACACATTCCCAGAATCCCTCATAGTGGCCACAGCAAGTTGCTGGACTGTGCTTTTTGTCCTGATACAGAAAAAAAAAAAAGAATCTGGAGAAATTCAATAACCCGCCTTTCAACCCAATCAGTCCCCAATCAGGTCTTCAGAGTCCCAGTGACAGATGCTCAGAACTTCAGCTTCTGGAGGACCCACAATCCGGGAGTGCGCCCAGAGGAAACAATACCATGGATCCGGACCCCACGCCACTGTCTAATTAAAAGCTCAATGACCAGGTTAGGCTGAAAAGGGTCAGGGTGGAGACAAGGGGAAGTTCTCTCCCCCTGCACTGAAACCCATAGTTATGTTTCAGCTCCACATAAGAGCTGAGAATTGGCCTGGTATAGTGATGCAGTCTTTAATCCTAGCACTCAGGAGGTAAAGGCAAGTGTATGTCTGTGATCTGTGAGTTCAAGCCCAGCTTGGTCTACATAGAGTTCCAGGACAGTCAGAGCTACACAGCGAAACCCTGTCTCAAAAAGAAAGGGGGTGATGGTATCAGAGAATAGAAGAGGTTTGAGTCTTATCAGGGAGAGTGGGCCTCAGACCCTGAGCAGTGTGGTCTCCACACAGTATAGTTTGAGATCTGTCTGCTTTGCTTTGTGGCTGACACAGAATCAACGTCTGTAGCATTCCTGTGGTCTCCTGAGGATGTTTCTACCTCAACATCCATTAGCAGCAGTCACCCTTGGTGGCCCTACTTTGTCACCCCTTTGCACAGAGGCAGTCATGAGGACCATTTGTAAGGAGGCACCCTTCCCTTTAGCCTGGCTTGGCTGAATCTGAGATGCTTCCTCTCTTTTCCAGATATATGGACCACTCTATTCTCAATGACAAAACCTTCACTCCATATTGAGGAGGGCACACTTGCAGAACAACATGAAAACTGGAAGGAGGGCAAGGAGGGCCGAGTCTTCAAATTGAGAAGGGGGAGGGGAGGGGGAAGAGAAGGCAGAATAAACAAACTGAATTAAAAGGCAACTCTTTCACACTGGATTCGGGAAAGCGGCAGTGGAGTTATTCCAATGCCCCTGACTCCTGTGACAGCAGGTGTGTGAGATTCCTGATGAGGCCAGATGTTGGTATGAGAGGTGTGAAGAGGCCAGAGCACTGGGAAGACCACAGAGGTCTTGACCAAATGCAGGACAGCTCAGAGGAAACATCTGGGAAGACACATTAGTCCTCATGGGGCTGAAAGGCCTAGAGCAGTTGCGCTCTCTGCAGCTTTATCCTGACAGGCAGAAAACCACAGGAAGCCATTAGATCACAGATGAAAGAGGCCCAGAGATCACTGGGACAAGAGCTTGCTAGCCGCACCAGGTTTTGTCACTTCTGACCCTGACCCAGTGCCCAAACAGTTGCTTTTTTTTTTTACAAAGAGTTTGATTTTATTGATATTTAAATATATTAAATATTTCACTGAAATACATGGTACACCACCCTCCCCCACTCCCACAGTGGTTACATTATAAAACCAAAGCCCATAGCCTCCCATTACCCCAACTTCTCCACCAACTGGTGAGGAAAGGGACAATGGTAACTCGGGGGAAGGACATGGTTGGCACTGTGGTACAGGGAACCAGGGTATGGACAGGCCCCTCCCACCTGGCAAGAAGCAGACAGATCACCCAAAGCTGAGGCCTTCCCATTCTGGCTTACTACTCCCACCCCAATGGCATCAATAGTCCCTTCCTATCCAGGGGTATAGCTGGGGAGATGAAGGAATTTTCTGTCTGGACCAGCCAATCTTCCCTCTTCTGTGCCTCGAATACTCAAGTGCCCAGTGGTCCATCAACTGGAACACGGAGAGTCCCGAGAAGGCAGTACCAAGCCAGACATCAGGCTCCTGCAGAGAACTGGCAGTAGAGGCATGAGGAAGGCAAGAGTTCTGCCTGCCCCGCTGTACCCCATGACACTTGCCCCTCTGCCTTGTCAGCATCTAAGACAAAGTGATCTTCAATCAAAACTGAGGCGTATGCCTCTGGCTTACATAGGTACAGACAGACAAACCAAGGCACCAACTAATTCAGGCCAGAGTCAAGGAGGCTGCAGGGGTAGAAGAAAGGCAAGGACAGGAAGAGATTAGAGTCCAACCCTTGCAGGCTTCATGAGGATTGGGAGCCAGGAACCAGAGTCTAGCCCTGCTAGATTCAGGCTGAAGGCTTGGGAAAGCGGAGTTTAAATTTCCCAGGCTCCATCCATTAGTACCAAAATCTGGGTCCTCAGAGGGACCCCACACTACCCAGGTCAGAAAGTATACCACACCCCAAGACATAAGCTGAGGAACCCAGGGAATGCCTGAGCTTCTATCTCACAAACCTTCAACAGTTCAAGTGCAAGGAACACTAGAAACTAAGCAGGTGCTTGGGCCCCTGCCCTAGGCAGGGGGACAGTCATACTGCACATGTGGCCCCCAAATGGCACTTAGGGATTTGGCACAAAAAGGACTCCTCTCCCCAGACCACTCTTCATTTTGCTACCAAACCCCATTCCACTCCTGTGCAAACTGGGCATTTCTCTCCGTCTCTTGATGGAGACCCTGCCTTGACAACAGAAGGCAGAGATTTCCAGGAGAGAGGCAGCCCTGAGTGGGGATCTGAGGAGCTGGAGCACACAGACACAGTGACCTAGAGAACACACACACACATACACACACACACAAAGCAACATGCACACACAGTTACACAAATGCACAGGCCCTCCCTAGTGCCGGACTTAGGAGGCCAGGTTTGGGGTCAGGGTCATCTTTCTTGGAACCCTGACTCTTTTCTATTTGGCAATACAAGGGGTAGAGACGCTCCATGCCCCCTTGCCAGCAGACAGCAAGTGAGCATCTGGGCCAAAGGAGCCGACCCTGGCCACACTGGGGCCTCAGGTCAGTGTGGCACCACCCTCCTCCCTGGCCGCCTGCACTCTTCCACCCCTGCAGGTGAACGTCCAGTTCCTGATCTTCTGATGTCCCCACACACAGGTTTGCTCTCTGGCTGGTCATTTTCACAGTACCATGAGGCCAGATACCCCTTTCCCTGGAGCGTGCAGGAATTGGGGCTGTCTTTGTTATCAGAGGTCCCTTTGTTCCCCTTTGGGGACAGATCATGGGACTAGGATTTGGCAAATGGAAACATTCCCCTGAAATGTGGTCAGAGCTAGGACCCCACAGTACCTCCTCCCTCTGCCCTGTGCTCAGGAAGGAGACTTGGCTGGGGCTGGGAATGCCCAGGACCAGTGCTGAGGACACAGCCAAGCAAAGGCAAGCATGGAATAGGCATTCCTCATGCCCACTCCAGTCTTTGTATAAAATTGTCCCAGGAAATAGGGAAAGGAATGACCCAGCCCTGAGCCTGTTGCCCAGACAGGGAAACAGTAGGCATAACGAGTTGCCATTTGACTCCTTCAGACAGGAGGGCTGCCTGGCCCCTGCTGTCTCCCTCTCTTCTGCTTCCAAAAAACGAGGAGAGCAAACAGCTCCTACCCCAACTGAGAAAGTCTCTTGGATAATCCTCTTGGTGTCCCTCCTCCTTCACCTTCCTGAAGGCAGATGAACATGGTCCAAACACAGCCTGCTGGGATGGCCCCTTTTGCTGTCAGCAAGATCTGGGGATTCAGTGGCCCCTGCAGCAGCTCCACCCATTGAGCAGAAAGTCGACTCAATGGCCACCTTGGTCCCTTCAGCTGAATCTCAGCTGCGCTCTGCTAACTGCTAGGGCCCCCATTGAGGAAGTAGGTGGTCATCTCCCCCTTGCCCTTCACCTTGACCACTCCTCGACACTCCAGTTGGTATCCCTTGGCAGCTAGAACCTGGTACAGGTCCGTGGTCACCTGGGGAAGTGGGAAGGGAGCCTCGCTTAGCCTGGAATCCTTGAAGATATATTGGCAAGAAGCCCAATAGGAGTTCTCTATCAGGCTAGCTCCCCTCCCCCCAAACCCTACCCAACAGCCAAAGAAGACAGCCACCCTTAGCCCTGCAGACAGATTTGTGAAAGCCCTCTAGGTCCACACACCCGCCCCCCCACCCCCCAGCTCGGCTCGCATCCCTTACCTGTATTCGGTCAGGAACCCCTGTGCTGTCCATACGACTGGAGACATTCACTGTATTTCCCCAGATGTCATACTGTGGCTTCCGGGCCCCAATGACACCTGCCACAACTGGACCCATGTTCAGCCCTGAAGTAGAGATAATAGCAAAAGTAGGAAGCAAGAGATTGAGGCTAGGATCCTCCAGGGTCCCTCCAGGGAGACATCTTCCCTTGCACCTTGAGAAGGACCCAAAGGAAAAAAATAAGTGGAAATTAACAATTCTTCTGGTGGTTAAAAAAAAAAAAGGTCTGGCTGTGACGGCTGAGGTAGCTCCTTTAAGTCCAGACAACTACTGCTGTGCATGCTGAATGCGTCTTTGTGTTCCCTATTCATACTGCTGCACCCCTATCTTACAGACAAGATATTGGGGGTAACTTCCAGAGTCAGAGCTGTGGGAAGTCAGGCCAGACTGCAGACATATGCTATTAATCACTGCCTTCCACCAATGCAGTGGAGAAGTACTTCTTCAGACTGACCACACACATAGATACCAGGCAGCGGCCTTTAGACAAACCTGCCTACTAGTCCTCCAACCTTTGCCAAGTTAATCTCTGAGCATTATTCTCATCGTAGGGGGGCAAGGCTTAATGTGAGAATTAAAATGTACTCAAAACATCTAGGGCAAGACCCCAGCACATGGAAGACTAAAAATAAACGGTCTTTGTCCTTAGTATCAAACTTGACATGAGGGTGGGATATAGAAACCCTAAGAAGTCCTGAACTTGTGACCCTACCCAACCCAGACCTTCAGCTTTACCCACAAACTGTCCCAGTAAAACGTTCCAAGACCCAGACCCTCACCAATCTTCATCTGGAAATTGTTGAAAGAGTGTTCGTTGATATGTTTCATCTGCTCCATGAGCCGCATGGCATAGTCTGCCAGGGCAGTGATGTGGGAACGGCCCACCTGATCATAGGTGCTGGCATTTAGCCCGGAGGCAGCCATGTAGGTGCTACCAATAGTCTTGATCTTCTCCAGCTGCCGGAATCTGTCTTCACTGATGATCTGGACAATGTGGGGAAGGGAAATCTGTCAAGCCAGACCAGGTCTTTTCAAAGCTCACTCCTTGTCATTCCTTAGCTCTCTCCCCGCTCCTCCCCTCAACAGCCCCATTGTTTTCGTGGGTGAACCCCCTTCCAATTGCTATTCTCAATGTGGGTCTGAGAAGCCAAGAAAATATGTAGTTCAGGACCCCGGGCAAGGAGCTGGTTATGTGGCCTCAGAAGGTTGACTGTGATGGTCCCCTGCAGCAGAAACACTCTGATATGCTCTGAGGAATTGTGTCCCAGAGTGAGGGAGGGACTTCCCTTCAGAACAGTGGACAGCCCATCCCTGACATGGGTGCTCAGAACACTTCCTCACATTTTGCTCCCGTTTTCATGATTCAAGAGACCATCATGCTTGCTTGGCCCCATTGGATTTGTCCACTGACTACTGTTTCCCTCTCCAACGACATCACCTGATGCTTATCCTGCCACCACCCTCCCAGAGCCGTGTTCTCTTCTGACTCCTCACAACGATGACCACCTTTCTGCCTCTGACAGGGCAAGGGACCCTCACCCCATCTAATGGCTTTTCCACCCAAAGTCTGTTCCATCTCCCTGGTCCCCAAATCATCCCTACTCTCTGCCAGTGCTAGTTAATGGACAGGTACCTCATCAAAGTCAGCAATGATCTCATTGAGCAGCCGCAGGCACTCGACGCCCTCATTGTTGGCCTCTAGTTCCACATAGAATTCAGAGAAGTTGGCAATGGAGGCGAACATGACAGCCACACACTCGCATGACTGGTAGTAGAGTTCATCGTTGCGGCGTTCTCGGGCCAGGAAGTGGGCAGCCACGTCCTTGGGCAGAATGTTATGCAGCAACCGTCGGTTGTATGCCTGGAGCTCCTCCATCTCCTCCTTCTCCCCTGTTGCCTGTGGGCACCACACATCCATCACCCACTGCCCAACATTCACAAGGGATGGGCCAAGACCTGAAGATGGGCATCAGAGGGAACCACGTGGAGGAAGAAAGGCACGGGCAGAGAATGCCTAAATTACAGGCAAAGGGGTGAAGGGGGCAGGTACATGATGGGACAGGGGACAGGAGATGGACACAGAGAAGGCATGGAACCAGGTCCATCCCAATCACCTGCAGTTTCCAGAGGAAGTCCAGGCGGGCAGTTGATTCCACCTGCTGTGCGTGTAGATACAGCGCCAGGGCAAAGACCAGAAGAATCACAGGGGTCATATATTTGAGTGCCACCCTCCCTACAGCTGGGCTGAAAATAATCAGAGACCTATTTGGCATCTGAAGGTGACACCAACCAACCTCATCCATTGCTGTCCCAGAGTCTCCACTTACCAGTCCAGCCCTTCAAAGGTCTCATTGGAGGAAGCCCTGGCAGGAAGACACAAAAGTCAGTGGATCCTGGCTGCTGTGGGAACTGGGGGCATCCTGTGTAGGTCAGACTACATCTCTAAGCCCAATCACTCATCAAGCCTGTGTGTAGCACCTTTGCTCATATAAATGAGCTCAAACAGGGCAAAGGTTAAGCCTTTCCTGAGTAAGGTGCTCCTCATTGAACTGGGCCAGGATAAGTTGCTTCAAACTCTCCTCAGTGAAACAGGGGTCAGACCTAAGTACCACATCTGAAAGATTTAGTGTGTGCCTAGGATGCTTAACATCAGGCTCCAGAAGTGTTTGTTGTCATAACTGTCACCACTGCCCTGAGATACAGGTGGTACTGACATTTATCCATGAGAAAACTCAGGCTTAGAGAAGTTAACTACTATCCAAGGTTACAAAGCCAATAAAAAGCAGGCTGAGGACTCAAACCCAGCAGACTCTTACTATTGCCAACATAGGCTATGGCCACATATCACAAGAGGACAGAAGACCTGACTTTTTGTCAGAGCCCTGCCTGCACACATTACATGTGGTAAGTCAGATGGTGGGGCACACTTTTAATCCCAGTACTGGGGAGGCAGAGGCAAGCAGAACTCTTTAAGTTAAAGGCCAGTCTGGTCTATAGAATGGATTCTAGGACAACCAAAACTATACAGAGAAACCCTGTGTCTCCCCGTCTCCCCCACCAACCAAAAAAAAAAAAAAAAAAACAGTGGGCAGGAAAGCACCATGCAAATATGAGGGATTTTTTTTTTTTTTTTTTTTTTTAGCCTAAAAACCCAGGAATTTGTCACAACTGGAATTTTTGAGGGTAATTACCTGAGGTCACAGATCATGAAATCCCCCACTTCCCTTTCTTCCACAAGTAAAAGTGAGTTGTACATCCCAGTACCAGAGAGACTCAGCCAGGAAGGCTCAGGGGAGGCATGAAAGGGGCTGAGAATGAACTTACAAGCCATGGACACCAAGCAGCAGATCATAGTTGTCAAAGATGGTGGCTGGGGGACCCAGCAAAAGCAGCACCAAATAGATGAACCCCAAGACAAAGGTCATAGCCAGCTTGCCGATGCTGCTGATATGCAGGAAGACAGAGCTGGCCAAAAGACTCAGCAGCACGTTCCCGACGAAGTACTGGGGGAGGGGAGACAGCAGAGGCAGCGTTGGGTGACATCAAAGACCCCGGCACCCAGAGCAGGAAGAACCCTGCATCCCCTGCCTGATTAACCTCCCTCTACCACCTTCCAGCCCCAACTCCTTTTACAATTCATGCTCAGCTACAGAGCAGCGGCCCTGGTTGCCCCCAGAATTGGGGAATACTGTGAGTTCCCAGCTCTATGGTGCCATCACTAGACCTGGCACAGAGAGGTGAGTAACTGCCAAAATAACCCCCTCTGCCTGAACACTGCTCGGACACCTCAGGGAAGCTGCAGGTGGGTGCGGCGCCCTCACACAGGGGAGCATCCAGTCCCAGAGAGTAATTGAGCTGTTGCAGGTGGCAGGCAGTGATATCAGCTGGTGTTAAATTCAGCATCCTGGCTGCACAAGTCCGTATTGGCGTGTGATTACAGGTGAACTGCAAAAAGATAACCAGTGATTGAAAGGGTTACAAGGTGCCTTATACTTCATGGACTAAGATTCTCAGGAATGACAAGAGAAAGAGGAAACAGAGTGAGACCAAAAGTTGCCCCACCCAGCAGGTTCCCCAAAGGTTGGGAACTCTCAGTTCTCAGAAAGTGCCGGCACAGGGTAGAGATGGGAGAGTTACCATGTTGGCAATGGCAGAGATGAACACTAGCAGAACTGAAAAGGTGCCAACCGCTGTGCTGTGCGCCCGTGAGCGGACAATACTGCGGGACAGACGCTGCAGGGCCCTGGGGAAGAGCTACAACAGCAAGAGACCAAGAGTTAGAAGTGACATTTGCTAAGAAGAAGGCCAGCCAAGAGCAGGGTCTAACAAGAGACATGGCCTCCTCCTCTCCTCCATGTGAATTCCCCTTCTTCCCCAGCAGGCTCAGGGAGTTCCCCTACTCACAGAACCACAGGAGCACACAGCACAGATCAGCACAGTGACCAGCAACAGCAGGAAGATACTGGCATAGATCCCAAGCATCACGGCAGAGCTGCGGCAGGATAAGGGCAGGGGAAATCAGCATCTCTGTCCCATCACTGGAACAGATCTCAGAGACCAGTGGCTTGCCCAGGTGTTTAGGAAAGGTCGGGATGTAGTGAAAGGGACAGAACTCACTGTGGAAATATGAGGAGCTGGATGAAACAGATGAAGCAAAAAACCAAAAGGGCACAGGCAACATAGGCTCCAAAGCGAGGATCTACTTTCCGTGAATACTGAGGGAAGAAAGGCGAGTGAGCTGGCTGCTGGGTCCTGCCCTGGCAGGGATGGCATGGACGGCAATCCCAGGGCCTCGTGGGGAACAGTTGACCCAATTTATATAAGTTCCCAGCTGTGCTGTAGTCTCTTCCCATCCCTACCTTGTCCTCCGCCTCCTAGCCAGGTCCTTCCTCCCCCTCTCCCTCCCTCCACCCTCCTTCCTTTGACCTTGTATCCCCCAAACCTTCTTCTCAAGATCCTGTCTCTGGAAGGTGAGCAGGAACCGGCGCACGTGGTCCTTACGCAGTTGGTCGATGCTACGGGCATCAATGGCTCGGCCTAGGAATTCATCCACCTCATCTTCAGGGTTCAAAGCATCTTGGGCTCCACGGCTGATAACAGGACACAGGTTTCACCGGGTGCATAAATAATGCCACACGATAAGCAATGAGAAGGGCAGGGACCAGGCAGCAGCCAAAAAAGGCTATGTGAACTATGTGTGTGGTACCTGCCCCTCCTGCACATTATAAGAAGCTCCTACAGACCATCCCAGGCTGCAAATGCCTCTCCCTCCCTCACTGATCCGCCCTGTGCCATAGACCAACTTACTTGTCTTTGCTAGAATCATCAATGCCCTGGGGAAAGAAACAGAATGTGTGAGGGAGGAGAGGCACTAACCACGATCTCCCCGGTACCTCCCCTATTCCAATACTAGGTCAAGTGTCCCCCCACACACCTCGGGAAACTTGGGGCCCACTGGGTGAAACTATGCTTGCAACTTTATAACACATACATGGAGACGGCAGCTATAGAAGAAGGGAGATAGAACACTCCCTCATTTTGAGAGAGACCAAAAAGTGAAACCCCCATGGTGCAGAGAGCCCTCTCACCATCTGGCGGAACGCCTTAGAGTCCTTGGTCCGGGAGAAGGCACGGTCAGGCGCCCAGCGTGGCATCAGTCCTTCCATGGAGTTGGCTCGTGTCCGCTGCAGCTTGGCCAGCATAGCTTTCTCCTCTTTCTGTATGTGCAGCAGAAACGCAGGCTCAGAAATGGAACCCCAAGAAGGCCTTTGCTAGTACCTCCCTGTTTGCTCCTCACCCCCTCCCACCCCACTCCACCCCGCCCCTCCCAGAAGCCCTGTCCTGGCCCCTGACCCGTTTTTGGCTGGCGCCCAGGATGAGGAAGGTCTCGATGCACTGCTCCTTGAGGTATGCGTTGCGCTCACCACCACGGCCTGGTTCCACCTCATAGTCCCCATTCAGGTACTGCAGTGTGGCCCGAGTGATGTGGATTCGACTGTATGGACAGCAAGTAAGACCCTGGCTCTCCCACCCCCCACACCCCTGCCACCAACTGGACCCTTCCACTCACCCGGCACGGCCCCCAGCCTCCATGTGGTTGGCCAGGGTCACATCATTGGACCACACATCAAACTGCCATTTCCGCAGGCCAAGGACACCGCAGTGCACACGTCCACTGTGGATGCCCACACGCATGTTTACATTTACACCCGTCACTTCACGCACCAGCCTGGGAAGATGCAACTCTAGATCAGCTCTAAGCTGTCTTCTCGTCCTCTAGTCAAGAACCCAAGCTGAGGCCAGCAAGATGGCCCAGTGGTGAGGCTACTGAGCCTGACTACCTGAGTTTGATCCCTGGGACCCACACAGTAGGAGAAAATTAACTCCAAGTTATCCTCTGAGAGCATACATGCACCATGCCAGATGCATTCACACATGCATACATACAGAGAGAGAATGAATAAATAAATATGATTAAAAAAAAAACCCACACCCAAGCAGTGCAGTCAAAGACAGAAACAGAAGCAGGAACGAAGCACAGCTTTGACTATATACAGGCAGGAGGCGTCCTGGAGCTCAAGGACAACAGCTTGAGAACTACATTCAACAGTGGCTGCCACTATCCTATAGGACTGAGCTGTTGCCAGTTCCAGCCTGTGGGCTGGCATCCTCTGCAGTCTCAAAGCCCTACTGCTCCGGCTCCCTGCACCCTTCAGCAGGCTG
Source organism: Cricetiscus sungorus (assembly GCA_030556225.1). Taxonomy (NCBI): domain Eukaryota; kingdom Metazoa; phylum Chordata; class Mammalia; order Rodentia; family Cricetidae; genus Cricetiscus; species Cricetiscus sungorus. The sequence goes on along the minus strand of JANBXA010000031.1, from coordinate 4,844,848 downwards.
AGGTCAGAAGGAACACAGGGGTCATAGCACAAGCTGGGGACAGATCCACTCCCTCACCAGTGACAGCTACGAAGATGGGAAAATTCCTAAAGACACATCAGAGTAAGAGCAATCTGGGAAGCCACAGATCCAGAAGGCCGGGGAAGGGGCACTACTTACGAGATGGCCTCGATCATGTCCACTCCCATCTCCACGCAGCAGTGGGCGTGGTCTGCCCGGGCCTCGGGCAGCCCCGACACACAGTAGTAACAGTCCCCCAGGATCTTAATTCTCAGACAGTGGTTCTCCTGAAGGGGAAGAAGTGGAGGGTCACCTCCACTCTCCTGACCTCTGGGCATTCCTGGCCCACCACCTGCAACGCCACCTCTGCCCACACACACCCCCATCAAGGGGGGGCCATCACGGTTGGGATTGTCCCTAAGCCCAGCACCCTCACCGAAGCCAGCTTGTCAAACCGGGCAAAGAGCTCATTCAAGGTCATGACCAGTTCCTGCGCAGTGCACTGGGAGGCCAGGCTGGTGAAGCCCTCGATGTCCGCAAATAGGATGCTGTGGATAACAGCAGAAGAGAGATGGGCCTCCCAGCCCTCAAGGACTCTCTGATACCCGGCAACCCTCTTGGCATCACCCCCTATCCCCATTCTACCTGACATTATCATGCTTCTGGATGTAGATCTTATGGAACATCATGTCTTCTTTTTTTGTGTTGATGTCTTCTTTCATCTCCATGGCAACATGCTGGGGCAACACCGATAGCAGCAGCCGTTCCTAGACCAGTGGTTCCAACCACTATCCTCTTTGCTTTCCATTTTGATCCTTCTTGTTCCCTTCATATTCCCAGAACCCTCCCGTATCTCTGTGACCTGAGTTTCCCTTCTGGACCTTGGCCTGACACTGCCTAACACTGCCCTCAGAAGTCATCTATCCTAGTTCTCTCAGACCAGTCTCCACTTAATCCCCATCTCCTGAATGCACTCCTGTACACTCCCTCCCACCCTTGAACAGAACAGGACCTCCAGGGGGTTTTGTGATGCACAGTCCTTGGGGACTACTCACAGTGTGGTCCATATCATGGACAATGCAGCAGGTCTGATCTACAAGGTACTGGGGGAGAAGAGAAGGCATACCCTAGCTAAGGGAAGTGGCCCCCACCTGCTGGCGATTCTCATGCTGCAAATGCAACCGGGCCTGGATGTAACCTCGGGTCTCCTGAAAGGCTTGGCGCTGAGACACTTCAGCAGGATAGTGTGTGCAGATGCCGATGACATTGGTGCAGAGAAAGAGCACCACATTAGCACCGAGCTGTAGGATAGCACAGTAAATGAATGGCCACCCATGCACCCTTGCACACCAGCTCCTGGGCTCTCTCCGGATATACTCTGAGCAGGAAATAAAGTCCTGCATGCTGTTTGTCCCCAAGCTGTGCCATCCCTGTCACACACTGTTCTTCCCTACGGAACTCCAGATCCCAGCATACCTAGATTGTTTACGGCTTCAGGAGCAAGAATACAAACCACAGCCGCATAGGTTATGGGTCCAGCCCCAGTACCCAATAATCTCCCACCCCACAAACATTAACAAAAGACAAGTGTTCCTCCTGCTTGTGGTTCTCCCCACAGCACAGCTCCAAGGAGGTCTGAGCTTTCCATCCTCTTCTGGGTGAACCAGATGAACCAGGACAACTCACTTCCTCTCTCTAGGCTTCCATTTACTCAACTATAGCCCAAAGAGGAGGAATAATATCTCTAAAGCCACCCCACCCCTCTGCCCTGGCCCTGCAGACTGACTAACACAGAATGGCCACTATTGGGTTTTGTTGTTTACTGTTGTTAGGTAGTTGAATTTTTGAGATAGGGTCTCACTATGTAACCCAGCCTGGCATCAAACTCATGGCGATCCTCCTGTTTCAGATCCCCAAATGATGGGCTTGCAGGTAGGTATAAGCTGCTATGGGCGTTGTTATTATAATAGCCAGCTTGCTGGCCACCTGTAATGACTAGGATTCTGAGGATGGCTTTCTTACACGTCTATGAATAATGTAACAGTACCCACCCCACAAAGGAACAAGTCAAATACAAAGGAACCCAGCTACTTGCCCAAGATCCCATAGTTGGTTATGGTTGACATGAGACTCGAATCCTAGACAGACTCCAAAGCCTTTGTCCTAACCCCACTGTCTAATATATTCCAGATTTATAAAAGCTCTTTCTCCACTGACTCTCACTCCTGAAGGCCAGTCTCAGAGCACAGGCATGGCAGCCATCAAGTCTACTAGTAGAAAGAATGCATGTCCCCACCACCAGCGAGTATGATTCTTCTCTCTTCTCCTCTCCTCTCCTCTCCTCTCCTCTCCTCTCCTCTCCTCTCCTCTCCTCTCCTCTCCTCTCCTCTCTTCCTGTTCTTCCTTCTCTCTCTCCCTTACCCTCCAACTCTTACATGCATAACTTTTCAAGGCCTCATGCCTAAGCCCCCACCCTCAGCACAGCCATTCCCAAATCACTGTCATTAGAACTGACTAGACACCAAGTCCAAGAGAAGCTTGCTTGGTGTTGCTGGAGACTCAGGGGTTAACATGGCACTGGGCCTCCACCCAAGCTGAATGGGGCAGGGCTATGGTTAGGGAGAAGGGAGGGAATGCACACCAGCTGCCCTGAACCAGAACTAGCCCTGCAGACTTGGACAGGACATTTAATCTTTGATTCCTCTGTGTAAAACTGAGGCCTGTAACTCCCAGCTCCTGACTCCAGCACTGACCCTCAGCTGCCCTTCCCAGTCCACACAGCTTCCAGAGAGCCTATGCAGAGCTTCCCCTCTCAGTAGCAGGGGTGAAGAGGGGCCACTCTATCTCCCTTGGGGGCTTCTAAGAATAGCCCCCAGTGGGGGAGTAGGAGGGGAGCAATCCAGGCAACTTCCCTTCCTGGCCCCAGGAGCCCAAGAGGAAAATGTGAGTCACGGTGGAGGGAAGGGGAAGAAGGATGAGGGACTGAAATAACTACACACATACCCCTATCTACCGTGAGAAAAAATGGATGCCGAGGCTCTGCAGACCACCCCAGCCTAACCAGTGTCACTGCTCAGTGTGTCTGAATGGGTGATCAGGAAGAAGAGTTCCTCCTAGGAACACAAGGAGGGCTGCGTTTGGGAAGGGGCTGCCCAGGGAGGCAACGAGCTCCTACTCCATGCAGAAACCCAGGCTCCAAAGGGCACCTGGGATTGTCCTCAGTTCCCAGAAGCCAAATGGGCAGCCGCAGCCCCGCAGATGGGCACGAGTAGCCAGCCCAGGAATGCATCTGCAGAGACCCCACGGGGTGAAGCTGAAGCCAGGAACCCTGGGGAGGGTGGAGGCTGGCAGTTCCGGGCCTCCCAGGCTCAGCCTCCCCATCAGGCACTGGGCAGGGCCCTGGGCACCAGGCCAGCTGAGAGCAGGGAAGAGCCACACACCCACCTTCTGGCAGGTCTGGCAGAAGGGGGGAAGGGAGGCCCATCCTAAGTCTCCTCTAGAAAAGCAGTTCTCCCCAACCCCACTGCACAGGCAGCCTAGATGAGAAGAATCTAGGAACTAGCAGATACAGGACTGGCCCTTTAAGAGGTCTGATACTGCCCTGTGGGCACTTGCTGCACTAAGTAGCTATAAAGTTACTTTTAAAAGGTATGTTCTGTTCCAGGCTAAGAAAGGCACCATGCCAAAGCACCCAGCTCCTCAGAGCAGGAGCCCCAGGCAACTTTCTCTCTGTTTGTGAGGCCATGGTGGGCTATGGGCCGCAGCCTTTGGCAGGGAGACAGCCTTGATTGTGGAAGTATCCCACATAACCACCTACACCTGGGTCTTTCTTCTTCTTCTTCTTTTTTTTTTTTTTTTTTTTTTTTTTTTGAGACAGGGTTTCTCTGTGGCTTTGGTAGCTGTCCTGGTACTAGCTCTTGTAGACCAGGATGGCCTCAAACTCATAGAGATCCGCCTGCCTCTGCCTCAAGTGCTGGGTTTAAAGGTGTGCGTCACCACTGTTGGGCCCTACAGCTTGAAGCTGACACCAGAGCTTAAGTCTCAGGGGTCAACAAGAGGTCAGAGATGCAAGGCCTGCACACAACATGTCTGCAGAGAACACTACCTTTACTGACCTAGGCCAAAAAGCTGGAGACTAGCTATTGTGACATTCTACAGTCCTGGTCCTGGAACTCTCCCACTGATACCAGTCCCAAGCAGAGGCCAGCCCCTGAAATCCCAGCCTGACAGACCTAGTCATCCCTATACTGTCTCCCTCTTCAGCAAGTCTCCTTCCCACTCCTACCCGAAGCACCCTATGGCACCTACCTGATTCCAGAGGAAGGGATCATCACGGTTGAGCTGCCAGGACAAAATCAAATGCAAGGTGGAGAGGCCCAGGCCACTGAGCACTGCGGCTCGCATGCGGATGGGAAGGAGCGTGTAGGTGATGTAGACGAAGAACACAGGGCACCAAAGGCCTGCTGAGGGGCTGTGTGGGTTGGCTGCCAGGGCACCCCCAACTTGCACAGCTGCTAGGATGCCCAGAACCACATAGCTCACCACCCACATGGAGTCCTGGCGAAAACTATGTCGGTTACACACTATCATGAGTGCCACAAACAGGGTGGCAGCGCAGGTCAGCAGGGCCACGTAGGCAGGCTGAGGCCGGGCAGGCGCAGCGTGAAAGGCCAAGAGCACGGCTGTGAGTAGCACAAGCACCGCCATGAGGAGTGTGAGGCTGCTCTGGTTCATCTGGAAGAAGTACCGCTGGTATAGACGCTCCAGCTTGGCAGAGCGGAACTGCTTAGACTGGAAAACCTGCACGAGGCGGTGCCAGCAGGAGGGACTGCTCCTGGGCGATGTATCCGGCGCCACTTCAGCTGTCCCCACTGGGCTTGTCACCTCAGTGTCATCAAAACCCAAGGCCACTGACCGCAGCCCCAGCTCCATGCCCCTGCCCGGGCCAGCCCTCCTGAGGAAGGCCTCTTCCTGCCAGGGGCACCGAGTGTGAGCCGCAGGAGTGGGGCTGGGCGGCTCTGCATCCTTAAGACAGCTCATGTAGCGGGGTGTGCAGAAGCCACTGGCCCGAGTCCCATGGCGTGGGCGCTTCTGCCCATTGCGTTCGCCCCAAGCTGTCTTCCGTTCATCCACTTTGGGAACCAGGAGGCCACTAAACCATGACATGCTGCCGGGAGGGAAGGCATGGGATGGTATTAGCATCATTGTTTTGGCCACAGGCACTATAGTCTCTCATTCCCTGAGCATTTCCTACAACCCTGTTCTCTGTGCCCCCATCCTGATAAAACTGCCCAGTGGGAGACAGTAACATCCCCACTCAAGGTAAGGAACTGGGGACAAACACAGGTGGAAAGGACACAGCAGCCATGCAAGTAAAAGAACCAAGATCCTAAGGGCTGGAGAGATGACTCAGAGGTTAGAGTACCATCTGCTCTTCCAAAAAACTTGGGGTTCAATTCCCAGCACCCACACAGCAGCTCAAAACTGTCTGTGACTCAGTTGCAGGAGATCTGACATCCTCACACAGATAGATATACATGCAGGCAAAACAGCAATGCACATAAAATGAAAATAAATGTTAAAATTTAAAAAAGCAAGATTCTCAGCTTGACTGACACCCAAAGTCAGTACACTTAATAATTTGCCCTTTCCCTAAAGTTAATACTGCTTTTTTTTTTTTTTTTTTTTTTTTTTCCCTCTGTGTAGCCCTGGTTGTCCTGGAACTCACTCTGTGGATCAGGCTGGCCTCAAATTCACAGAGATCCATCCTACTGACTCTACCGAGTGCTGGAATTATAGGCATGCACACAACTGTCCACCTGTATTGAGTTCCCGTGTCAAGGACATGAGAATACATTCAGCAGACTGAGACATGGGGACAAGAACCACCTAGTGCTATTGGTGCCCCACTGAGGCTTGAACTTCTGCTTTTTTTTTTTTTCAGCAGAAGCCTAAGAAAATCTTGGATTTCAATGTGACATATCCCGATTTTTTCAATGGCGTCAATTAATGTATATTTTATAATACCATACAGAAGTCAAATACAACCAGTCAAAGGAATGAGTTCTGTCTGCTGTGAACTGCTAATCCGTGACCTCTATACAGAATGCATTCTCTTTCCATATCCTTCCTTGTCACAACTCTCTCTCACACACACACACTCACACACACATTTGCAGTCACACATGCACACACACTGACATACACATATACACATTCGAACACACACACACACACACACTTCAGCAAGCTGAATCCAATTTCTCCCACAAGTCACAGGTCAAGTGTTACTTCCTTAGGGAAGATCTCCCAGTCCCTCCAGACTAAGCTTGGACCAGTTTCACCTCTGTTCATTACCTCCATAGTACTTATTACAATTTATAATTAAATCATTTCTTGTTTAATGTATGCCTGTCCCTAGGACTATAAGCTCTGTGGGAGTAGAAATTACACCTATTTTGGGCAGAATTTTAGCTCCAGAGCCAGGTACTAGGTCTGGCTAACAGTAGGTTCTCAATAAATATAAGACAAAAAGGACAGAACAGTCTTATCTAGACTACTCAAGGCCTTGGGTTCCATGCTAATATAACAGACAGACAAAGAGATGGGGAGGTGACAAGGCAGCTCAGGACATGGGGTAGTCAACATCCAATAACCGTTAATGGCAATCCTCACTTCCTCATTGCACCTGTCACATTAGCTTGTCTGTTGTTCTCCTGGACACTGAGTCCAGCCTAGTCTAGGACCCTGGTACTCACTGTTCCCAACTGGAACAAGAGCTCCTTCAGGACACAGCCCAAGTCCCTTATCAGAGCTACTCTTACCAGCCTATTAAAATAGCAACTCCCTTTCCTGGGGTTCCCTATCTCTCTTCCCAGCTTTATAATTTTTCTCCTTCCATGGCCCTTATCAGCAACAGCCATTCTATAATTTTTCTTATTTGTTCATTGTCTGTCACTCCTAACTGGAATGCCAACTTGACGAAGGCAAAGATTTGGGTGGTGTTGGTTTTTGTTTTGTTTTGTTGTTGATTTTGTTTTTTCGTACTATGGCGTCTACCACCCCTACATGTTTGCTGGCAGAATGGATGGCTATTAGCAATATTATATTTCCTCTCTGTCATAAACTTCCGAGGTCCTTTCACATGCTTACTTTCTTCCGCTCTTCACCAAAAGCCTGTAAAGCTAGTCCTAAGACCCAGGGGTATGGGGAGAACAGGACAGATTTGAAAAAGAAAAACAAAGGGTGACATCCAAGACAATTTTTTATAGCTCACCCACATAGAAGCCCTGGACAAGCAAATAAGTCTTACACCCTAAATTTCTGGGAAGGACAAGCCTTGGACTGAAGTGGATGACTCCATGACAGCCACCTTGCCATGTGCCCTGACTGAGCCCAGGTCCAGAGATGAGCATGAGAGCCATGTCATCCTTGGATGACACCGTCACCAGGGCCAGGCTCCTCCACACCTGCAGGGCATCCTGAGGGGTCCCTTACACCCACTGAGCTGGCAGCACTGACATTTGTACTCACTAGGGAACTAGACAGCAGCTTACACAGCACCTGCCCCAGGCGGCCACAGATCCACACACTCAGGAGGAAAGAACAACACTCTAAACAGCTGCTGGGGGGACCCAAAGCAGAACTTGAGCTGGGGACTTCTCTGCACTCCATCTCTGTGTCTCCCTCAGCAAGTTCCTCCAGTGTCCCTTCTCCAGCCACAGGGTAGCATGCCCTCCAACCTCCTAACAGCAAAAGCACCATCTTGAAGAACAAATCAGAAGTACGAGACTTCTGGTCAGGCTGGCATTTGGAAAAGGTCACCAAAGAAAAACCCTGACTCTTCAAAACACTTCACTAGAAGCACGATCTCTGACACAAGGTCAGGTTTCAAAGCTTACAGTGATTTACCATCCTGCTGGGACAAGCTATCTACCTGCCCCCACCCCATGTCAGTTTCTTCACCTGAAAAGTGAGTGTAACGGTCCTGATGAGAGAATCTAATACTCCCTGCCATGTAGTACACTATAAACATTAGTTCTCCCCACCTTGCAAACCTTTGAATGCAAAGCTCTACCAATGTCTGAGCAAGAATATGTATCCCTCCAGCCAATCAGATGCCTGCTGCTATTAGGCCCTATGTCCCCTGCTGTCAGTCTCCAGAGCTACTGGGGACAGAACAGAGTGCACAGCTTCCCATTATGCACCCCTTCCCGACTCCACATACCATGACATTTTGCTTCCACCTCCTCCCATTCTCTAGTCCCCTACCCTGTTCTTATCTCCACTCCCCCCCCCCACTGGCCCAGGTTTCTATTCCCAAAGGACCTGTTTCTGGCCATGGTCCCAGCCCTAAAAGCACATCCTAGCATAGCATCTGGTTCGTACCCACAGAGGAAGGGGCAGACACTATCAGGGAAACATATGACCCTTCAAGAACACACTGACTCCCCAAGGGGATAGCTTCAGAGCTCTGTTCAACCAACTGTGACTATCTCACTCTGGGCTCTACTCAGGCACTGCTCACCCTAGAGAGCTTGCAGGGCTCTCGGCACTCCTCTGCGCCAGGATAGGATAGCAGGGAACCAGAAGGCATTGTTCCAAGCCACAAAACTTCTCTATATGTTCCCCCAAACCTCCCTGTTCCGGGATCCCTCACAATGAATTCCAAAAGCGCAGACCATGTCCCTGTTCTGCCTTCAGGCTCTTAAGCCTTATACCTCTGACCTCCTCCTCCCCTGAGTCCTGGTCCCTTTGCTCTCTCTCTCACAGATCTGCTGTTCCATACACAAGCTGCTCCCATGGCCAAAGCCATGTCCATTTAGCGCCAAGTCCCACAGTCCCAGGCCCACTGTTTCTCAGACCTCAAGTCCCTCCCAAATCCTGATCCTTCAGCCCAAGCCCAGGGTCTGGAAGCCAAGGCTTGGCCTCAAGAATGGCTCTGCCCACTCTTTCGCCCAACCCTCTTCCTGGCCACCTCTCAGCCACCTCGTCCTCAGGGTCTATCTGCCTCTGCCCTTATTGGCAAAATAGTTAAAAGACTTCGGAAAGTTCACATGGGCGACTATGCCCAGGGGGAGGCCTGACACTCACCATGCTGGAACCTGGCCCTCTCAATTTCCAGGCCTTTCCAGATGGACAGGAACCTCCCCAGGGCCTGTAGGTCCAGCACAGCCTACCCCAGCTCTGGTTCTCCAGAAAGACCAAAAAGGGCTCCCATAGCCAGCTCCAACCACACAACACACCGTCAGGCCCTCTGGCTACTGAGACACTCTAGGGACACGGAAAGGCTTTCCCACCACCTATTCCCACCTCTGGCTTTTCAGTCAGGCGGCTGGGCCTACTCTGAATAAAGTCTGCCCACACCCCACCCCACCCCTGCCCACCCCGCAACAGGCCTTGGGGAAGTAGGCACTGACACTACCCTTTCATTCCAAAGGTTCAGGGTGAGGGCAGGGAAGGGGCCTCCCTCTCCTCCCAGCTCTGTGTCCACGCTCCAAACTCAGCCCCCGCCCCATCCCCGATGCCAACCTCTGGGGGCATCTCCTCCCCTCGAGCATGCCTGCTACGCTTCTCTGGGCAAGCCTGGAAACTCTGGCGAGTGCAGGAAGGGAAACTCGTGGCGTGGAAGGAGGGTGGAAGCCTCCAGTCCCGCCCCAGGAGCCCCGGGTTCCCATCTCCTCCAGCATTTCCCTGCACCACTTCCCAGGCGCCCCGCAAACTGTCGAGCCTCCCCGGTCCCCGCTTCGCTGGCCTCGCTGGAGCCCGCTCCCCCGCGCTCACCTGCCGGGGATCGGCGCCTGCCCCGGCTCGCCGCCCCGCCGTGCCCGCCCGCGGGCTCCGGCCGGCCGGCCGGCCGTCCCGCCGTCCTGCTCCGTGCCCGCGCGTCCCTGCTGTCCCGCCCGCCGCGCGGCAGAGCCTCCGGCCCTCGCCCCCTCCCTTGTTGTCCAGCGCAGCCGCCCTCTACCCCGGATCCAGAAGTCCCCTCCCCGCCGGCTCCCGGACTCCCCGCCTTAAAGGCACAAGCTCCTTTTGTCTGGGCACCCCCTCCCCCTCCCAGAGGCGGGGGCACCGCTGCCCCCTCCCCTCCCCGGGACCCAGGACGGGTGAGCCGGGCCAGAGCCCCGCGCGCCCCCTCCCCTGTCCGCCGCGTCTTCCCCGGGTCTCCGCCGAACAAGCGGCCACTGTTCTGGGCTCCAGACCCCGCGGGAGGGTCGGGGCGCCCGCCCGCCCGCGCTCCCGCCTCCACCCAGGGCGGCATCCTGCAGGGTGCCCTCCACCCTCACCCGGGGGTCCTCGGAGGCCGGCGAAGCCACCAACTGGCTGCGAAGATGCCCGCCCCGCCCAGAGGGTCGGCTTCCTTCCTGTCGGGGTGCCCTGCGCCCCCTCCTCACCCCACCTTCTTCCCAGCCTCAGCCCCCACCGCGCCCGCTCGCCCTCCCTTCCCACCGCGGCCTCGCTCCCTCCGGCGGGAGTTGAGTTTAATAATTAATTAAGATTTCATTCCACAAGGCGCCAGGTGTGTGCGCCTGGCACCCGCTCGCACCCCACTTCTTTCCGCTTCCCCAACCCTCTGGGGCTCCGGGCCCGACGCAAACCTGCTGCGCCCAGAACCGGATCGGGCTGCGGGCAGGGGCATTCTCGCTGCCGCCCTCTGGCCCCACGCTCTCTGGGGCAGCCCTTCCCCCGCACCTGCCAACTGGCAGAGTCCCTCCCCCGGCACCTTTTACCCAAAGGGTTGTGCGTCTTTGATGTGGGGGGCTGGGGTGCACTGCCAGGTTCATGAACTGCAAAATTGTTCCGGGATGTTTATTCATTTCACTCGCAAGCAGCTGCCCAAGTTACCTGGGAGATGGGAAAATCATGTGAAAGCTACTTTAACCCTTTGAGGAGTAGAGGGGTGGAACCAGAAAGTAGAGAAGGGCCCGCCCATTCCCGGGATGTAAGTGAGTCCAGTTTAACCGTGCCTTTGAATCCCCTCATGAGTCCCTCAGTCAGATCTGTAGCTGCCTGAAAGTCAGGAAAGCTTTTCCTACATTTTTGTTCTCCAAGGCCTAACTGTTGACCATTCCAGATCCAGTCTGGGGTTCTTAATCCCAAAACATTTGCAGTAAGGAGAAGGTCCTTGCACTAACCCGACATGCATCAGAAAGGCTGTGAATGCCTGGCATAGTAGCACACACACCTTTAATCCCTGAGGCAGACCTCAGTGAGAGTCTGCATAGAGAGTTCCAGGACAGCCAGGGCTACATAGAGAAACCCAGTCTCAAAAACAAACACACACAAAGCTACCGGGGACAAAATATCCCTTACTGTGTTGGATTCTCACCAATAAGGTGGGTGTAACCCTCCTGGTCTTTCTCAGAGGTGTCTGGGTTCAGATAGGGAAGTGCTGGTTATCGTGTTTGAAAATGACAATGAGAAAAGTGAGGTGCTGGAGATGGGTCAGTTAAGAGCCCTTGCTTCTCTTCCAGAGCACCTGACTTGGTTCCCAGTGCTTACTCCAGCGCCAAGGGATCCCATGCCCTCTTCTGTCCTCCAAGGCACTGGAACACTCATACATACACAAATAAAAATAAACATTTCTTTTTAATGAGAAAGCGGTCATCTACTCTGACATATGTGGTTCTCAATTCGGACTGGCCAGTAACTTAACTTCTGAGGTCTCTCTTCAAGTAGCCAGTGCTTCTACCACTATCAAAATTTCCTTCCTGCTGCTGAGTAGTGGCGGCACACACCTTTATTTCCAGCAGAGGCCGGTGGATCTCTATGAGTTCAAGGCCAGCCTGGTCTACAGAGTGAGTTCCAGGACAGCTAGGGCTGTTACAAGAGAAACCCTGTCTTGAAAAAAACAAATTAAAATAAAATAATGTAGTTTGGGATGGTGTGGGCACTTGAGATGGAGAAATGTGGTCTGGGGGCTGGAGAGCTGGCTCGGCAATTAAGAGCACTGGCCCTTTCCCAAAGCTTCCAATCTGAGGGATCTGAAGGCCAGGTGGGTACCAGGCACACATTTGCTATACAGATATGCATGCAGGCAAAAAAGAAAAAAACATACACATAAAATAAAATATTTTTAAAATAGGGTCTCTCTATACAGCCCAGGCTGCCCTGGAACTTGCTACATATAGGTCAGGCTAACCTTGAACTCACAGAGATCCTCCTGCCTCTGCCTCCCAAGTGCTGGAATTTATAGGTGTATGTCACCACACCTGGCCAAAAATAATTTTTAATTAAAAAAAAAATGACAGGGGCTAAAGAGTTGGCTCAGTGGCTAAGAGCACTTGTTGCTCTTGCAGAGGACCCAAGTTTGATTCCCAGCTCACAACCATCTGTAACTCCACTCCCAGGAGATCCAAAACCCTCTTCTGACTTCCACAGGCACTAGGCACACATGTGGTATATGAACACACATGCAGGCAAAATACTCATACACATAAAATAATAAAAAAATAAATAACTTTTCCACAGAAAGAAAGGCAGGTGATCCAAGCTGTCCGGAGGCAGAGGCAAGAGGATCACGGAAGTTTAGAATCAGCCTTACCTACAGAGTGCCAAGCCAGCCAGGTCTATATATTGAAACCCTGACTCAAAACAACAGTGGGGAGCAGAGATGGACAAAGACTAAAGGTTCTGCCAATAGGCCTGATGACCTGAGTTCAATCCTCAGAGCCCGCATGGTGGAGGGAGAGAACCAACTCCTGCAGATTGTCCCCTGACTTACACAACGTGCTGTGGTGTACTTGTACCCATATACACACATTCACACACAGACACACACACACAGACACACATATACACACAACAGACACACATTCACACACACACACACAACAAACACATACAGTCACACACACATATAAGAAATGAATAAAATGTAATGAATTTGTAGCCCCTGGCTGTCCTGGAACTCACTCTGTAGACCAGGCTGGCCTTGAACTCAGAGATCCACCTGCTTCTGCCTCTGAGTCCTGGTATTTAAAGTGTGTACCACCACCAGGAATTTTTTTTAAGAGAAAAAGAAGATTGTTTGGTTATTAAAAGAAAATTTTTCTATTTAAAATGAATAGAAATTAAAGAACTTGTCTTTCCTTTTGAGTAAAAATGAATTTGGGCTCCAATCAGGAAACTGAAGTTTCTCTGGGCCAAGACCCACCAGTATCTCTACTTAGCAGAAAGCCGCACAGGCAGTGTGTGTCAGCATGGCCTTCTGAGCTCTGTTTTCTGTGTCTGAAGGGCAGGCATACTATGAGTGCCTTCCTCAGATTCCCACCACCAAGTCTGTTTCTAGGATTCTACCTGGGACCTTCAGAATGTGTCCACTCACTTACTTCATAGCTAAGAAACCTAGGACTAGGGACGTGGGAAAGGCTCAGTTACTAAATTTAAAAATTGTAGGATATTTGAGCAGGAATGTCTCTTAAAGAATATTTACCTCAGTGGATACAGTTTTAGTAATTATAATAGCAAACACACATAAGATTAATATGGGCTGAGCAGTCTTTGAAACCCTTGGCTAAGGTAACTCATCCCACCCTCATAACAGCTCAGAGATGGGACAGACAAGGAACAGGGGCCCAAGAATTCCTCCAACTCAGCCAGTAAGTGGTGGCTCAGATCTTGACCTCTTACATTCTACCATCAGAGTTTATGTTTGCAACCACTGTTCTATATGAATTAGAGAAAGCCAGGCACCTGGGATGTTAGGTGGTTTGCCCAGGCACATGACTGATGAATTGGTAAAAGGGGAACTAGAACTCATAGCTACTAGCCCCAATTCAATGCTATGTTCATTGATTCTTAATTTTTTTTATAATAGTCTGTGTACCTCTATGGGGGGAAGTGCACAAATGCCGTGGTACCTGTGTGAAAGTCAAAGGCCAACTTTTGGGAGTTGGTTCTCATGTCCCATTGCATGGGTCTCAGGGACTGAGCTCAAATCATCAAGCTTGGCACCAAGTGCCTTTACCACTGAGCCCTACCCCCAGCCCTCACTACTGCTTCTCCTCCTTCTCCTCCTCTTCCTCCTCCTCCTCTTCTTCCTCCTCCTCCTCCTTCTTACTTCTTCCCTACTCTAATTATACACAACAGTCATGGAGTGTTCCAATCCTTACCTGAGGTTTTCTCAGAAAGGGATGGATGGGCTTGGCGCCACTTGGCCAGAGCAGTATGAGAATTGCTGTTGTTAACCAGCATCAGAGGCAGGGAATCCTCAGACCAACAGGTTAGAGTCTGGTGTTTCAGTCAAATTATCTGTCTCTGAAATGCACAAAGTCTGTTTGTAAAGGTTTGCAGGAGGATGCTGGCTGGGTAGAAAGGGTCTCTAAGCCTGGCTTCCAGGCTTACCCTGAGTCCTTCTGAGAGGCAGGACCCTTGGGTAGACTATGACAGAATAATAACATGCTGAAATAACCCAGTTCAGATGCGTGCTACAGCAGGTAGCAGTCTAGACCAGCAGAAACCACAGTTTTAGGAAACAGTGGGAAAAACTTAAGGAGAACATCCTCTTCCTTTTCCTCTGAACTGAAAGCATCCATTATTATTCCATATTCACAGTAGAACCCAGTGTGTGGACCATGGGTCCTGCCAAACCCTGTATTAGCAGTAACTAATACATCTGGAAAGAATTAACCCTGACAGGAAGAAGGGAGAGGAGTCAGGCGGTCAGGATGGACTGTGTCTAATACACCAGGTCCAGCCGAATATCTGTGATCTCCTTGGGTTTTATAATATGAGAGGGAGTTACTCTCTACCTCTAATTTTCTGAAAGAGGAAACTCCTACTTGGAGACTGTATTGTATACAAATACAAGCACCATACAGCTATAACGCTAAATACACAGTGTTGAAAAAAGATAGTGTAACACAGATAAGCTTGATTTTCTGCACCTTCCCTGGTTTATTCAGGTACCAGCCAAGCTCTAGCACTATGAACATCCATTCTCTCTCACTTCTGGCTTGAAGCTGCTAAGGTTTCCGCACACTTTATCTTTTGAAAGTACAAACGATATAGGGGCCAGGGCTATAGCTCAGTGGTAGAGCATTGCCCAGCATGCACTAGGCCTTCAGTTCCATTCCAGCATTGCAAGAAGAGGATGAGGAGGGGATGGGGAGAAGGAAATATAAAATTCACCCACATTCATTCAACCCAGCAAACACACTGGGTTCATTTCACCCATGACCGGGCAAAGACCCGATGCTTAGTGCCCAGACTGGGGCAGGTCTTGGCCAAACTCAGTTCCACAGCCAATGTCCATGGGAACAGAATGATTGGCTGTCAGCTTTGAATGAATGTGAACATCTTTTCCTTATCCACCTAGCCCACCCCCCCACTCATGCATATGAAAAATATCTGTTTGCCTACTGTGTGCTTGGCACCGTTTTGGTTGTTTGTTTTTGTTTTTCAAGACAGTGTTTGTAGCCCTGGCCATCCTGGAACTCACTCTGTAGATCAGTCTGGCTTCAAACTCACAAAGATCTGCCTCCCTCTGCCTCCAAAGTTCTGTGATTAAAGGCATGCGCCACCACTACCTGGCTCTTGGCACTGTTCTATTAATAGGTGCTGGGGTTATCGTCATTGAACTAAGCAGACAAGGTCACTATTGTTGTGGAGTTTCTTTTCTGGAAGCAAATGAGACCTGGGCATACTGACAAGCTCCTGTAATCCCAGGACACAGAAGGCTGAGGCAAACGGAAAGAAAGTTGAAAAACAACCTGGGCTGTATAACAAGACTGTCAAAAACCAACAAAGGGGTCTGGAGAGATGTCTCAGCAGTTACAGGTGTGGACCATGTGTACTAATCTTGCAGAGGACTTGAGTTCAAAACTCAGCAATCATGTCGGGAGGCTCAATCACCTGTAACTCCAGGTCCAGAGGTATCTGAAGCCTTTGACCTCCAGGGGCACCTGCATTTACATGCACCCTCTCCCCATGCACACGTGCACGCGCACACACGCACATGCACATAATCAGAAACAAAATTCAGTAGACAAAAGATAACAGACAAGAAGAGACACAATAAGGCAAGGATCACCTTTAAATGAGGAATGGATTTGATGAAGTGACTGAGAAAGAAACCTATGTTGCATTGTCAAGAGCTGTCTCTTGGAGGAACTGACATTTACATGGCGACCTAAATGATGAGGAGTCCTCCAATCAGAGTGTCTGGGTAAAGACCATTCCAAGCAGAAGGAACAGTTAATGTAAAAGCCCTCTGGCAAAAGCCAGCTCACCAGGCTCTAGATAGACTAAGAAAGCCAGTGAGGCTGAAGAAGTAGGAGATGAGGTCAGAGGCAGGCACGCCCTGGCTGGTGCAGAAGCCCACAGGCCGGGCAAAGAGTTTGGATTTCATTCAGAGTGTAATGAGAAGCCCTTTGGAGGTGTTAAGCTTGGAAGTGGCACATTCTGGTTTATGGTTTTAAAAGATCATGCTGGCTGCTGAGTGAAGGAGGAACTGTGGGATGAAGAGATTGGAGGGGAACCACTTAGGGCGCTATTATAGTGGTCCAGCAGGAAGAACCGTGGCTTAGGCAGGGACAGCAATAGTGACTGTGAGAAAGTACAAAGACTCAAGCAGTATGGCACCAGAGCATCCTATTCCTGCGGTGGTTCCTTTGGTGATATTTATTCGTGTCGAATAATTATCAACAAGCAAATACTTGTCAGGCACCTACTCGGTGCCAAGCACCATACTGAGAACTGAAAAGCCAGTCCCATAGGAGATGCTGCACTCCATGTCCTTCCGCCCAAGGGCTGGAGGAGTGTGCCTCACCCTGCTATCCTCGCCCTGCACTCCAGTACTAAACTGGGTTGGATGGGCAGAGGTGGGAAGTGGGGTGTTTACAGTTGGAAAATTGACGCCATAAAAAAAGAAAAGTTCAAAGTCCTCTCGGGATCTCAGAGCAAAGAGCAGGAGAAGCCAAGCTCCCACAGTCAGGGAGCCCCAGGCTCCCTCCCACAGATGGTGCCGGGAGAACAGAGAAGACTCTTACTGCTCACACTGCTGTTTATCTTCTCTGAGTTCTCATGGTCTGACAGCCCCACTCAATCCAGATTTTCTCAACCTGCACCACTGGTCTTTGCTCCTCCCCACCCCATGCCCCCACGCCCATACCTTTGGTAAATGTATTAGTCTCTTGTGCCCTCTGGTGGCATATTGTGAGCACTGCCTCCCATGACTGTCCAAGTTTCACTATTAAAGTTAATTTGAAGGCCTGTAAAGGAAATCTGAAATAGCTGGAATGTCGTTGTACTGGGGCTTAGGACTACATCCGTTTCCAAGAACTAGAGGCAGAATCTAGCTATCCTTCTACTCAGCACAGAATGTCAGAATCGCCTTTTGTCTATGAGTTGAATAAACCATTTTGAGCACTTGCCGGGGAGTTTCAGTCACTAGTCACCTATGTGTTCAGAGCCAAGCTCTGATTATTTGGATGTTCGCATTCAGAACTTTGAGTATGGAGCTTTGAGTATGAGGACATCAAGTAGGGCAGTTGGAATCCACTGTGTCACTCTCACTATCATCCTGACAAATTAGTTAGAGTCTGCTTCTATTGTTGCAGCCAAGAAGATGCCTGGGATATTAGATGATTAGGCAAGTCTCTTTGAGCCTTCGAAGGGGCTCTATGACCTCCATGTACAAGGCTTTTTAAAGGAGTGTGGGCATTATATATTGCTGTGCACAGAATCATCACAAATTTAGTATATTAAGACACACATTTATAATTAAATGGTTCCGCCCATCAGGAGGGTGACTTACCAGGATGCTGTGCCTTAGGGTAACAAAGTTACAAGCAAAGGGCCAGTTGGGGATTCAGGCTCAGTGGCTGAAAGGACCCAATTCCACATTCATGTGATGGTTAACAGGATTTAGTGCTGCAAAATATTGTTCTAACTGGGTAAAGGTGTGTTATATTTGTTTCTGCTGTGAAATATAATTAATTTTTTAATTAACTTACGTATTATGTATACAGTGTTCTGTCTGCACGTGTTCCTGCAAGCCAGAAGAAGACACCAGATGTCATTACAGACAGTTTTAAGCCATCATGTGGTTGCTGGGAATTGAACTCAGGACCTCTGGAAAACCAGCTAGTGTTCTTAACCACTGAGCCATCTCTTCATCCCTGGGCAAAAATGTGTTACATTTGTTTCTGCCGTGGAATATTACTTTAACTGTGTAAAGATGTGTTGCATTTGTTTCTGCTGCATTTGTTTAATGATGTAAGGATGTGTTACATTTGTTTCTGCTGCATTTGTTTAATTATGTAAAGATGTATTGCATCTGTTTCACCTCACCTGCCTAAGGCACCTGATTGGTCTATAAGGAGCTGGACAGCCAATAGCTAGGCAGAAGAGAGATAGCCATCAGCTAGCCAGACATGAGAAGCAATGAAAGTAATATGCACAGAAGGAAAGAAAAGTTAAACATCCTGAGGCAAAAAGCAGATAAAGAAAAACAGGTTAATTTAAGTTAAAAGAGCTAGCCAGAAACAAGATAAAGCTAGGCTGAGCCTGTAGCAGGCTTTTCCTTTTGAACCACCAACCAGATCCCAAATCATGACACTGGGAAGTCTTGTTAGTTATGAATGCTCACCCTTAGAGGCCATAGAGAACATCAAGTCCCCTAAAGCTGGAGGTACAGGCTGTTGTGAGCTGCTCTGCATGGGTGCTGGGAACTGAACCTGGATTCTCTGGAGGAGCAGCAAGCACTCACACTGCTGAGCCCAGGATTCAGTTCTTTGTCAGGTGTATGAACTGTAGTCCTGATCATGCAGCCCAGCATGACAGCCAGGGAGACCTGCTAGCAGAATAGGAAGTACAACCTTGTAGACTAACCAAAAAGCCACCACGACTTTTCCCGCCTGCAGCTACTCACTAGGCCAGCCTTGCTAAGGGGAAGATCAGTGTACAAGGTATGAAACCAGCATGTAAGGGGCATTACAGCCATCTTGGTCTGCTTGACACAGTGAGAGGACTGTCTGTAGTCATTGGTCAGACACTTCGAAATGCTATTTCCTAGATGAGTATGTTGGCACATGTCTGCAATCCTGGTACTCACTGTGGGGTGGATGGTAAGCTAGACAACATACAAGATGTTGTGTAAGAAGGAGAAGGAGGAGGAGGAGGAGGAGGAGGAGGAAGAGGAAAGAAGGAATACCTCATTTCCTCCCTGAAGTCCCTGAAGCTTAAGTCCTTCCCAGATTTAAAACTGTTGTAGTAAGTATTCTTCTATTGCTTTGAAGAGACACCATGACCAAGGCAACTTATAAAAGGAAGTGTTCATTTGGGGACTTGCTTACAGTTTTAGAGGTTAGTCATGACCTTCATGACAGGAAGCAGACAGGCATGGCAAGGGAGCAGTAGTTGAGAACTTTACATTCTGGTCCAAAGGGAGAGGGAGGGGAGGGAGGAACTGGGCCGGCATGGGCATTTGAAACCACAGAGCCTAATGACATGCCTCCTCCAACAAGGCCGCACCTCCTATTTCTTCCCCAAAAGTTCCACCAGCTGGGGACTAAGCATTTAAATATATGAGCCTATGGTGACCATTCTCATTGAAACCAGCACAAAACCCACCAAAATTAACCCCTCTTATAAGAGGAAGAAGTTGAAGATACAGAATACAATAGCTGTATTGTTTGTTTGTTATTATGCTGGGGACAGAACGCAAGGCCAAGTGCATGGTAGGCAAGCAAATAAGTGTCTACCACTGGGACACACATCAAACCTGGAAAATGATCGTTTTGGAAACTACCCCTTAGCTAGATATGATGGTGCATGCCTCTAGCACTCTCTAGCAACTCAGGAGACTGAGGCAGAAGGCTTGATCTTAAGACATATGCCAATAAACGAAACAAACAGAGGGAAGAGGGGAGGAGAGGAAATACTCCTGAAATACTTGATGGTAGAATACCACATCCCTGCATTTTTCTTTAAAATGCTTAGAGCTGTGAGAAGACTGTAGGACAGTGCCGACTAAGCAGCTGCTTTGGGAAAAATTAACGTAGCTTTTTATCAAAAGTAACCCAAGAAGCTGGCATTATATGTCAGAGGCAAGAGAGAGTGAGAGGATTGTTATTTAAAAGGTCTAAATTGGGGGCTGGAGAGATGGCTCAGAGGTTAAGTGCACTGACAGCTCTTCTTGAGTTCAATTCCCAGCAACACAGGGTGACTCACAACCATCTATAGTGAGATATGGTGCCCTCTTCTGGCCCGCAGACATACATGCAGGCAGAACATTATACATAGCAAATAAAGAAACAAATAAACATTTTTTAAAAAAAATAAAAGGTCCAAACCCCTGTGTAAGCTCCAGGTCTGGGCCAGGATCTGAACACAGACACTAGAAACCAGATGATGTCCCCCTGCTCACATCCAGCATGGCATAAGGTGTTAGGAGGTCAGACACTCAAAACCAGATAGTATTTTCAATTACTCTTGACCCAGATGGATCTCAGCCTTTACTTTAGCACATGAGTTCCCAGGGAGGGCTGGAGAAGGGGAGGACCCTTTGTGGCTTGGCTTAGACAGAACAGAAGGTTGCTAACTCCTGAGTGGGAGGAATCTTCTAGAGGTGGACTTGTCTGGTGGCTTTTTGGCCACAGGAAAAGCTCAGAACAATGGCTGCCTTTCCTTTTTGGGCTTCTCCGAAGTCTCCAGAGATCCCACAGCTGTCTTCCGGGCAGCTGTCTTCATTTCTCTTCTTCTGGGAGTAACACCCTGATTAAGAAAAATGCTGTGGGAAAGGCCTTGACCAAAGGACTAAATTCAACAGCACCAAAGCTAGACAAACTGAGGTCATGTGACCTCAGAGGGCTGAGTAGGAAAGACACAATGTCACCAAGGTGATATTTGTACCAGAAATGTTCAGCCTGAATCCAGTCATGGGCAAACAGGTGGGGGGGGGCACCTCTAAGGCAGTTGATTTCACTCTCCAAAAATATCAGTGTTGGGGAAGAAAAAAAGATGGGGATTAATAGTTCTAATGAAAGTAGAAGAACATAGCTAAATTATTACATAACGCTTGATCTGGCCCCAGTTTTATTTATGTGTTTTGTGTGAATGAGTGTTTTTCTCTGAATGTGTGTCTGGTACCATATGCATGCCATTGTCTTTCTGGGGCTCTCTCTCTGGGAGCTCAGAAGAGGAAGTTTGTGTTCCCTGGAGGTAGTAGAGTTCCTGACAGTTGTGAGCTACCACATGGTTGCTGGGATGGAATCGGTCCATCTACCTAGGAGACTGACGCAGGAAAATCACAAGGCCAAGGATTGCTGAGACCGTCTCAAAACAAATTTAAAGTTTAAAAAAAAAAAAAAAAGGAATGGCCACAGTGCTGTAAAGCTTCCTAGCAACATATGAGGCTCTGAATTCAAGCCAGAAGTAAGGTAGAGTATGGTAGGGTAGAGAAAGGAGGAAGGGAAGGGAGGGGGAGAGGGGAAAAGAGGCGAGCAGAGGGGAGGAGGGGGAGGGGCATCTCGCTGTAAATTCTTGAACTCTGTAAATTAGTGAACTCAGTTAGTTCTGCTCTTACACTCTAATCAGAAGCACACATCTGGGAGTCAGCAAGACGTGTATACAGCCACCGTATTTCTCTGTAGGTTTAGAAATGATCAAGATAGGAAAATGCCAGGTTTCCAAGACTGGGTACCAGCATAAAAACACTCCAGGGAGGGAAATAACAGATTACCATGGTCTCTCCAAACGTCCTTCTTCCCATAGAAAGAAGTTCAATTGGAAGTGTAAGTGAAATCCAGGTACCGGGCACCAACAAACCAGAGTCACCCAAGGAACAGTATTTATTTAGAAATGATCCCCTATTTGACATCCCTGCCACCAATATCAATTTGTTATAGAAATCTTCAATTTTGTTTGCCTTCTTAATGTTTTTACAATGAAGAGTGGGTCTTTGTTTTTGTTGTTGTTGTTTTGATTTATTTGTTTTGAGCCAGGGTCAAATCAGGTTATCCTCAAACTGGCCTTGTCTGATGATCTGGAACAGTCCTCCACCTCCAGAGAGCTTGAGTAATAGACCTCATACAGCCCAGCAGGGATAGTGGAATTGGTTTTCACTGCATGGGGTCATCAGAATGAATATTTCTAGTGCTCACTGCATATCTGAGTCCTAAGTGTCCCCACACCACCCCCACGCAAATAGACCGGAGGATCTGGGAATCCAGGGAACCAACCGGGAAGCCATACAAGGGGACTGCAAAACTGTGGAGAAACCCTTTGCAACTGGTAGCAGTTGCCTGGGAAGCAGGCAGGAAGATGGGGCTTCAGAGAATCTATACTTCAACCTCCTCTGAGCTGGCGTTTACTGCTGTTTGTTTGTTTCAGGCTGGTATTTGTTTGGTGCAAGGGGTTAAATACCTCAAGCCAAGTGAGAGTTTATGAATTTCATTGTTTATTTTCATTCTGAACTTGATGTTAGGTAAAGCTATTTTGTTGTTTGTTTCCTGTGTGTTGCAGAAGACATTCTGGACACAAAGCAAAGGAGTTGGGTGAGGGAAGGGATGGTGGAACTGCTTGTGTGATGTAGTGATGGATGTGCACAGTCACATCCTGTACACACACAGCTGCCTACACTGAGAGTGAGCTCTGACACAAATGCAGACTTCCCAGTAGGTGAGATCTGTCACTGAGTTGTTGGGAGTTGGGGAGGTTGTGTACCAGGCACAGGAAAATAGGAAGTCTGTTCTGGTTAGTGTTACTGTGAATTTTGAGGGTTTTTAAAAAAAATATGTATGTGTGTGTTCATGTGTATATATATATATATGCATGTGCGTGCATGTACCCGTGGAGGTGAGAAGACATCAGGTCCTGTGAAGCTGGAGTTGCAAGCCATTATGAGCTGCCTGCCATATATGGGTGCTGCCAATCAAACCTGGTCCTCTGCAAGAGCAGCAAGTGTTCCTAACCACTGAGCCATCTCTCCAACCCCTTTGCTGTAAATTTAAATTGCTCAGAATAAGACATTGGTTTTCTGTTTTGATTGTTTTTGGTGTTTGTTTCGTTTATGTGTGTGAAGAAGGGTAACCAAGTGATAGATTCCAAGCAAGGAGCAAGAGAAGCCTGAGGCTGTTAAGTCCTGGGGAAGAAGGAGATTTGCCTTCACAGCATTGCTGGTAGTGTTGGTTTTGTTCTTCAGTGCTGGGGGTTGAACTCAGGGCCTCAGCACGTGCTAGGAGAGCACTGTACTGCTGAACAACACCCTGGCACTGTAGGGATGTTTTAAAGGTGAATAATACATACATGAAAGTGACTCTCCCAGTTCTTGTTTCTTCCCATGCTGGGCAGCTGGAACAGCAGCCACAGGTCATACAGGCATCTCTATATGGGTCCCCTCTGCAGCAACAACCTCTGCCTCTTGGGATTCAGACATAGGTATAACCCCATACTCTCAGTGTGACTTGAACCTCAGGGTTACTTCCTAAGGAGTATAATGCAGCTAAATGTGAGCTATGCCTTTTTAAAATTAGGTTACAAAAAGTTTGTGGCAGGGGCTGGAGAGATGGCTCAGAGCTTAAGAGCACTGCCTACTCTTCCAGAGGTCCTGAGTTCAATTCTCAGCAACCACATGATGTCCCACAACCATCTGTAATGAGATCTGGTGTCCTCTTCTGGGATACGTGCAGGCAGAACATTTTATACATAATAAATGAATCTTAAAAAAAAAAGCTTCTGGCTTCTACTTGCATCCACAAACTTCCCCCTCACCCCACTCCCAAGAGTAAGCCACCATGTTGTAGTGGAACTACAGAGGGATTCAGATAGCAAGGAACAAATATATCCAGCCAACGGGCTTCCAGGACCTGAGGAAAAGTCTATCCACCACATGCAAGAGATTGGGCCCCCAAGGGGAATTTATCAGCATTTGTAAAAGATAGTTTGGGGTGAATTAGGTATTGACTGAGAATGGATAAAGTAAAAATTAACAAAATGTGAAGGTAAAATTTACTGAATAATAATAATAATAATAATAATAAAAGACAGCTGGGCAAAGTAGTGCATGCCTTTAATTCTAGAATTCAGGAGGCAGAGGCAGGCAGATCTCTGTGAGTTCAAAGCCAGCCTGTCTACAGAGTGAGCTCTGGGACAGCCAGTGCTGTTATACAAAATCCCTGTCTCAATCCTCCCCACTCTTCCCTGAAAAGGCAAATTCCAGACAGCATTTTCATTACAATCTCATTTTTTTTTAAAAAAACAAAAGCATTAGTATATGTGCATGAAAATAGATAAATTTTATCCTGCAATTCCATGTCTAGCTCTATATCCAAGAGAAACATGTTGATGTGATTAACAAAAGACATATTCAGAATACCCATAGAAATTTTATTTATTATAGACCCTATTGGAGTCATCACTAACAGAAGAATGGATAGATTAAATTGTGAGATGATCTAAGAATAGTCTACTGCAAAGCAGTGGACCACTCCAAGATACTGATGAGGCCCAATTTCAGAAATACAAGGCCAAAGGGGATGGAGAGAGGATTCAGCAGGTAGGAGCGCTTATTGCTCTTGCAGAAGACCCAAGTTCAGTACCCAGAACCCATTGGGAGATCCGACACCCTCAGCTGACCCCTGCAGACATCTGGACATATATAGCATGCACACACCCACATATAAACAAACAAACAAAAATCAAACTTTAAAATATAATGCCATACATCTTGAGAGGGTGGATGCTGCTAAGCAGGAAGGGGCAGAAGGGAGATTTTAGAGTGAGGCTAGTGCCTAAATTGACTTGGTTAAGGTTACACAGGATTAGATTCACATACATAAATGCAAAGAGGCTACCAAACTGTGTGTTTGATATTTGTGGTTTATGCAATTCAATTATATCCTTTTCATTCCATTTTCTTTTTTCTTCCTTTTTTTTTGTTTGTTTGTTTTTTGAGACAGGGTTTTTCTGTATATCCTTGGCTGTCATGGAACTCACTCTGTAGACCAGGCTGTCATCCAACTCAGAGAGATCCACCTGCCTCTGCCTCCCAAGTGCTGTTGATTTAAGGCGTGCACCACCATGGACTTACTTAAAACCAAACTAACGTCCAGAGGCTGGAAATGTAAGTAAGAGACAGAGAGCTGGATCCACAACACTGCAAGAAGAGAAAAAGAACCTGGCCAGATTGAGAGTGTTAGCAGCAGTCATTTCTAGGTGGTGGGAATACACGTTTTTATTTAAGTCCTGTTCTATATTTTCTTTGAGGCAGGTGTGAAACAGGACCCCACTTTCTAGGCCAGGCTGACCTGAAACCCCTCACTGAGCCCAGGCCAGCCTCGGACTTGCCGATAGCCACTTACCTGCTCCTGTTGTCTGGACTGCAGCTGTAAACTACCCCCCACGGGCTTCTGATCTTCATTTTCCTTTTTTTTTTTTTTTTTTTTGGTTTTTGTTTTGTTTTGATTTGTTTTGTTTTTGCAGCAACAAATCTGCAACACTTCTATAATAATCAAAGGTTATTTTGAGAACTACATTCCAAATATTTGATTCATGCTGCCTCAGGGGGAAAGTCAAAAAAACCTTACTTGCACCATTCCCGAAGGAGAGCGGGGTGTGGCCTCGCTTAATAGGAATGAAGGGTAATCGCCTCGGCATCTGGCAGGGAGGAGGTGCTGTTCTGGGGAAGTCCCGAATGCTGAGCGAGTGCTAGGAAAGTCCCAGTGGTCCGAAGTATCCGGCCATGCGCAGTAATGGAAAGTAACCAGGAGTTCGAACTGAGATCTGGGTCCGAGTCCAGATCTGACTGTTGGTTAGCTGTGGCTTTTAAAAGTCATTTACTCTCAGAAGTCCCTCCGTGGCGGCTTAGTCACAAGGCAAGGGCTAAAAGTCCCAACTCTGCCTCAGCACAGGTTCTTTCCACTATGCACTTCTCCGGTTTCTGGAATTCCTGGTCCTCACTCCACTCTTGCTCAGTTCTCACAGAGCTTTGTGACAGGCGGATACTGCTCTTTCCGTGTTTCCCCTTTGTGTGGCTTGTTTCTTGTCGGGCCTTGAGACAGGGTCTCGCTCTGTTGCCCAGGCTGGCCTCACCTCACCCTCTAGCCTCTGGACTGGGGCTTTCCAAATGCTGGCATTACAAGTATGCACCATCGTGCCCTGGTTTGTTTCCAATGTTATGTGTATAGATGTTTTGCCTACATGTATGTCTGTGTTCTACTTGGGTACCTGGTACCCTTGAGGGCCAGAAGAGGGAGTCAGGGCCCTAGAACTAGACTTAGAGATGGTTGAGAGACACCATGTGGACGCTGAAAATGAAACCCAAGTGCTCTGGAAGGTGGCTCAGCTCTTAACCCCTGAGCTCACCGGCACCTTTCCCCTTTTCACTTTGTTTTATTTTTGACAGGGTCTCATGTAAACCAGACAGGCCTCCAACTCCCCAGACAGTTGGCGATCTTGAACTTCTGATTGTCTTGCCTCCACGTTCAGAGTGCTGGGATTTAGGTACATGCCACCATGCTGCTATTACTTAGGACTGAGGATTTAACCCAGGGTTCAGAGTCCCATGTGGTAGACAAGCATTCTTCCAGCTTTTGCCTTGCCCTTTCTTTTAAAAATGTATTTAAAATAAATATGTGAGTGTGTGTGCTTTGCCTGCACTTGTCTGTGTATGATGTGTACGCCTGGTGCCTAAGGAGCTAAGTGTTAGATCCCCTGGAACTGGAGTTACAGACAGTTGTGAGCTGCCATATGGGTTCTTTGGAAGAGTAGCCAGTGCTCTTAACCCCCGAGCCATCTCTCCAGTCTCCCTTTTTCCTTTTTGAATTTCAAGACAGGGTTTCTCTATGTAGCCCAGGATGTCCTGGCACTCACTCTGTAGACCAGGCTGGCCTTGAACTCATAGAGATCTGCCTGCCTCTGTCTCCGAGTGCTGGGATTGAAGGCGAGCACCGCCAACACCAGGCCCTTCTTTCCCTTTTTAAAGAGAAGTTGCTGAGGCAATAAATAGTTGCATCCAGGTAGTAACTGGCAGAATTGGGCCCTTCCTCTGGTCTTTATATTCCAAATGCTACCTTCTTCCCAAGATTTTCTGGGTGGCCTTCCAGAGCCCAGATATTTAACTTCCCACTTCTCCACCCCTGCCCCCCAGAATCTCGTGTGTAGGGATGCACCCAGAGCCACCCTCAATGCCATTACTGTGATGTCACTGCGCTAACTTCATGTCTTTCAAAAACCCAGACTCCTGGTTCTATATCCCAGAGGTTTATACAAAATCCAACCTGCAACTTCAGGCAGCCACTAAGTACAGGGTCTTCCCTTTCTAGTCCCCAGACTGGTACAAAGGTAACTGTTGGGAATGGAGAGATGGCTCAGAGGTTAAGAGCACTGGCTGTTCTTCCAAAGGTC